>JAOXJM010000019.1:10113002-10127316 GCA_026413425.1 Tringa solitaria | reverse complement strand
TCAGCCCCTGTTCTGTTTGGGTTTAGGTTTTTTTTTCTTTTTTTTTTTTTTTTTTCTTTCCTCTTTAACATTAATGGCATGCTTTGATGCTTTGGAATGAATCACAAAGCCTCCTTCTGCTCTTCACTTTTGTACTAAATTTAATGTTACTTTTCAAATCACTTCTGAAAGGCTAAAGTCAAACAGAGAAACTAATCTGTGCTGAACTCGTGCAACAGTTAGGCTGACGATAGCAGCCGGTACCTCTGCTCTACGCTGCAATCCCTTCTCCAACAGCAGAGATGAACCTTCCTTGGAGACCAGCATCCTTCGAGACCAGCATCCAGCCTGAGCCTGGGCTGTGCCCATGGGGTGACTCTCCCAGGGTTCGACTCAGCAGCACAGCCCCAGCGAGAGCAGGGCAGCGCAGGCAGTCCCCTGCTCCAGCCTCCCTTACACTCCTGCTGCTTTCCCAATCCCAATTAGTGCTCATTTCATATTGCACATTTGGTTTGTGCCTTTATTGAATTTTATTCCGCTGATTGCAAATTGCTGCTGGGGTTGTTGAGCTCATTTACAATTTCAGCACTTGGAAGTCCTGTCCGCTAAATTCCAACAGAATTACCGCTGGGTTTCAGCCCCAGCCCCAGCATCCCCAGAGCATCCCGAGCTGCACTGCACACTCTGCCAAAGATGACCTCCATCCTGTCACATCCATCTTCTCACCTGCCCTGTACTTTGCCTACTGGCTTGTGCCCACACAGCTCCCAAAGTCAACCTGTAAGCATGTATTACATCTCCATCCTCTCATCTACGAGGTCTGTTACTCTGAAGAACAGAATTAGATCAGTTTTATGTGATATGGCCTTACTAAATTGGCTGTTCCACAATCTACCAGTGCTTAGAAACAGACCATTCAATGATTTGTCCCAGGATCTTTCTGGATAGCATATTTAGGCTGCCTAGTCTCTCCTGCACCACCATGCTCTTGAATACTGGGCAAAGAGTGTTTCCTCCAGTCCTCTGACACTTCCCAACTCTGCCATCTCATCCCAAACATCAGGTGACAAACAGGGAGACTGTTTCAACCAGTCTCTTATGTGCCCCAGGGCAAATCTACCAAGGCTCTGCTACGTGAATACATCCCAAGTATTCCTTGTGCTCTCCTAGTTGTAGCCCAGCTCCTGGTGTCAGGCTGAAACTATGTCCTCGTAGATGAGGACAAGCTTCACATGTTGGCTGGGTCCTGGCTATGCCCCACCACAGAGAGTTGGTGCTGGAGGCTGGGGCACGGGTGAAAGCAGGCAGCCGCAGGAGCAAGGGCAGCAGAGAAGGGAGAAGCAGCCACGGCTCTCTGCCATCTGCAGCCCCGTGGCAGGCCAGCAAAGCTGTTCGTAAGGCAGATATCGAACCGTCACGGTTTGGAGACTGGCATTTAAAACGAACCAGCTCAGATTTCAGGTCATTATAAAACGCCAAGCAACAAACATCAAGGTTCTGGAACTGCCATCTCCGTACAGCAGGATGGGGCAGACAGCCGGAGGCTCTCAGTGGCCCTGGTGCCAATTGTCCCCACTTGCAAATTGAAACCTAAGCGAGGGGCCATTCTTAGCAGCCATCGATAACGAAGAGCAGAGAGGAACCTAGGAGCAGCTTTCTAAACTCTCACAGACACTTCTGATGGGCTCTGTGCCTCCAGCAGGTCTTTATGCAAAGCCTAACAGGTGAATCAACAAAATCTTTGGAGATGCTGCCCAAGTCATTTTTTCACTCTCATATGTCCATGCAAGCAGAAAAAGACCAACTTGGTTCCTGTGTGGCTGAATGAACTAGTTAATCTCAGCAGGTAGGTTTCATCAAGATGCTGAATTTTATATCCTGAAAGAGCAATAGCTCTCGTAATGAAAAACTAGCCTGCAAGCATCTGCGTAAGAAACAATTCCTGCAAAGCCACTCACAAAAGTTTAAATTTATCAGTTTGACTTTGCACTGAAACCAACCATTGCACTGACAAAGTCATCTCACCTGCAACTCAGTAGCTAAGGGATGTAAGTGGGCAGTAGTGTCCTGAGGTGCCCCATGCACATCTTGATGCTTAGGGCCCACCGGAGCACCCTACAATGGGACGGGAGCTGCAGCAGGATAGTGGTGAGGGCTCAGACCCTGCAGGGCAAACCAAAGTCTCCCAGGACAGCTTTGTTTGCTAAAAGCAGATGCTAGGGGAGAGAAATGCCAGTGCACAGAGAGCCCGGTGGCTGGGGGATAAGGGAGGACATCCTGACTAGTAGAAAGTGGAGGCAGCATCAATTCCAGGGTCTCCGCCCATCTACCTCATCGAGCTTTGACATGCCACCAGCCCTTGTTTTAAAGCCTGCCCAGCAGTCCATATCAATCTCAAAGATTCAGCAGGGAATACGAAAGAGCCTTTTAGGCTTTGTGGCAGAAGAAAATGAACAGTTTTACTGGAAAACAACCACTTATGCTGTGACTGCAATTTCAAAGCCATTTTAAAATAGTCCCTGCCCACTTCAGCCTACTCAAAGGTCCTTCTGGGTGATGCCACCGGGAGCCATATTCACTTAGTGTGAAACCCAGCCATGCTGCAGAGAGCCAGGAGATGCCTTGTCCCCACCCTGCAGAGCTACCAGTGGCCCCATAAGGCTTGGACAAACCCCATGGGCTACTGCGGAAGGGTAGGAGAAAAGACTCATGCGCAGCAGGGACATCTGTAGCTATGAGGGGTTCACAGTCCTGGCTGCAAAAGCATTGACTGATGTCAGGAGGTCTGCCAGCACCCCTGATTTTTGCCCTACGAGGAGAGGCAGGATTAGGTTCAAAATACCCAGTGAAATGTTTACAGACCTGGAAGGTTTAGCAAGTGTCTATCTGCAAAATCATTCATGCTTTTAGATAGAGAGATTGGCTTTTGCTGCCAGTCAATGCTAAATGGGCAGCAAGTCTCGGCAAATACCTCTGTGAACACACACTCAGACCAGCTGGGAAAAGATGAGTAACAGGACAACAGGCATTTCCTCAGCATCTTATCCTGTAAGTGAGATACAACAGGAACCTGGTCTTCAAGACTTCTCATACAAAGCAGTTGTTCAGTAAAATATGTTTATATAAGCAGGAAGGGGCACACTCACTTCCCAACCAGCACAAAGCATTAGCTAATTTCCTGAAGGTTTAGGTTGTTTCAAGTATTTCACATCTTGAAAGGTCAACAGCTTCAGTAATGGGGAAAAGCCCTGGAGCATATGTCTGAGCAGCCTTCTCTGCAGAGTGCATACTTGGATGGCATTTATCTTGAGGCTATCAATATTTACTAAAGATGGCTATAACACCACCTTGCTCTTCTTGCATTAGCCATGAAGGACACAGACTACAGAAACATGAAAGCAAATGGGCTTGTACTTAGTGCATGCTCCCAAGCCTGTTGTGAAACCCCTGGGATCCTCCTTCTCACACAAGGACATTTCACAGTGTCTCGGAGTCAGAAGGTAATTCAGGCTGGAAGACATCCCCAGAAGTCTCTAATCCAACCTCCTGACCAAAGCAGGATCAGCTCTGAGGTCAGATGTGGTTACTCAGGGCCCTACCCGATCTGGTCTGGAGAACCTCCATGGACAGAGATGGCACAAGCTCTCTGGTAAAGCTGTTCCATTACTTGGCTGCCTTCATAGTGAAAGCTTTTCCTTATATCCAGTCCAAATCTCTTGTTGCAACTAATTTTGGCTGTTTTCAGCTCATTTCATCATCCCTTCATGCACTGCTATGACGAGCTTGGCTCTAACTTCTTGGTGACCTCCTTGTAGGCGCTGGCAGGCTGCTGCTGGGTTCCCTCTCCAGGCTGAATAATAATGGCTTGACCATGCCATTACAGCTGTTGCACGGGGCAGCTGTGCCCCACAGCCTTGGATCCAGCCATCTGGGGACACTTAGAATGTGGGTGTCTTTGGCTTTTTTAACAGAGGTAACAATTCATGCACCAATTCAGCACAAGAAAGCATCCACATTCCCAGAGTGAGCCAGGCATGGAGGTCTGCAGCACTGCCCCTGTACAGCACAAACTGCCAACATCATTTATTTACTTTCCTTAAATAATGAAAAGAAGCCCAAGAAGGAAACTTCAGGTATGATCCCTGCTTTTACATGTTTATTTTTTTTTCTGCTTTAAGCGCAAGTTTGAGATGGGCTTAAAGCAAACTCCAGAAGACAAATCCTGCTGAATGCTGCAAGGATTGAATTCCACCCCTCCCCATTTCTCTGCCCTCTGTTCTTATGATAAGCTGACCAACATTCCCAGATTTCCTGCACCCTAAATATAGGAGTACAAGAACCCAAATTCACCTCCACATTTTTTTATTTCCAAAGCAGGTCTCTCTTCCCAGGTAGCCTCTTACATGATGTCAGGCTTTTACCTTTTGCAGCCTAAACTAAACTAGGTATTCTCTAACCTCATTTTATTTCTGTGCTAATCACATCAGTATCTGCACCCAGGTCCCTGTAGGAGATGGCCTGGAGGGACCACAGAGCTGCTGCCAGCCAAGTGAGCTGCAGGACTCATGTTTAGAAATAATGGAACTCTCAACCTGTCTGCTTTAGGACCCATTGTGGAGTCTTCAAGGAATGTAGGTGTCATCTGAAATGCAATCACAGAGCAAAACTGCAGTGGACATAGCACAATGATTGAAACTAAAGCTGAATACTCTATAGCAACCACTCTGTGCGTATCCAGCAGAGGCTAGCTTCCATAAAAGCAGCTGGCTGTCCAGTCCTTTTAAAATCAGGCCACTTATTTAGGCATCTAGTTACAGAATTGGGAGTTTTTTTCCAGGCAGCATTGGCATGGATGTGCACGTCTCAGTGATCATTTTATTTTATTTCAATTTTCATTGCAAATCATTTATGCTCATTCTGAAATAAAATGGCCATCAGGCAGAGCAGGAGACTAAGGAAATTACCCAGAACATGATAAAGAGCAGTAGTAGCAGTTAGTATCCACTGCACCAGCAGCAGAATGTGAATACTCAAGTTATTTATGAAGAGGGGGTACTGTCCAAAGCAGATGCCCAGCTTCTAACATACACATTTTATCATAACGCCCGTGATATTTACAGCTTTCCTTAAATCTCCACCTCCTGGATTCATGGGGATTGAGAGATTCTTAGATTCTAAAATGCCCCAATTTCCAAGTCAGTCGTAAGAGTTAGCGGGGTGATACACACATTTTGGACACTTAGCATCAGCTTCAATAAGGAAATGTGTTTTTCAAAATACAACTGGTATCCCTTTAAGACCACAATTAGGGCCTGATTTTAAAACCACCTCCAGGCAACCTTCAAGTTTTGCAGGCGTAATTACGTGCGGATGCAAAGCTAGAGGCTGTTTGTGAGCAGGAGATCTCTAATGTTTTATTTTCTGGCTGACGCCCTCTAGTTTTCTGTATCCTCTTAATGTAGATATTTTTCCCAGCATTAATGGAGACTGCCCTTTGCAAGGCGCTGAGTTATTCCCAAGAAGTGCACTCTGCTACAAAGTGGAATATGTCTTGGAACGAAAAAGCTGTAAACAACTATTTATTCTATATCCACTGCAGATCCTGAAAGTTCTGTTCAAACGAGAAACTAAACCATGTCTCAGACACACGCTGCTGCACCCAGCATGGTCAGTGGCTAACACAGAAGTGCAGGATTTCTATCGGCATCAGCCCTGGCCAGCCTCCTGCAATGGGAAGGCAACTCTTGCCTGGGCCTCTCCAGCCAGGCAGCCCAATTCCGGGCTGCTCCTGGCTGACAGCCACCCTCCTCAGATTTTGGGATTAAAGGCATAAAGCAGAACTAGATCCTACTAGATTAAGCACTAATTAGGATAACTGAACTAGATCCAAGGTAGGATAGCCAAGGTGAGATACCCTGGGTGCACTGCTGCCACGTCAGACAGTCTTATCAACAGCTTCTGACGACCTCCAGGCCCGTGGATGCTGCAGCTAATGGGACTCTGCAACAACACAACTAGAGTCACTGCAGCAGTGGCCAGGACAAGCTAAGGGTGGGAGGGAAAGATTGCATTGGACAAACTGTTTTCAAGTCCATAGGAGCTTCTCCGGAGCAGTTAGAGGTTGGACAAAGAGTAGCACGGCCCAAGTGAGTAGCACGAAGCCTCCCTAGAGATGAGCTATCAAGCAGGAACTTGATCACACGAACACCCAGTGTTTGCCCTCTGTCTGGTCAAGCTGCCCAGGAAGTGTCACTGCCTGCAGACATTTCCATCCTCTTGCCCACAGTTAGGTGCCAGGACACAAACGTGCTTCTCAGAGTTCTCTGCACCACTCCCCCCAGCACCCAACTGAAGTTGTGAATGTTACCAGGACCCTTGCCATGTTTGGGGTTACACACAACTTCACTTGTGGGAAACAAGTCAGAGGATTTGTAGCACCGAAGGCATTCTTTTCATTCATGCAGGCCCTTCGTTTGGTATATGGGAGAATGGGGATGGGCAGATCCATGACCAAAGGGCCCAATCCTGACCCTGCCTGCCAGGGAAGAGCACCGTCACTGCTTTCTGCAGGCTGTGGCCCCCTGAGCTTCCCAGGGAGACCAGGTGCCCAGGGAAAAGATTTCTATCGCTTAGCTTGGGAGAGACGAATTCACAGCCTGAGCCAGTGTATCACTGAAATGAATTTTTTGCTATAACATAAAGGTTAAACTGCAATAAAGTTGCCAAGGCACCGATTCAATGATAGAGATATATAAAGGCCATCTTTTTGCTAGAGTAATTTGGCCAAACTGCACAGACTTTCCAATTTATACCAGCAAAACATACAGCCCATGGTGACAGAGCAATGTGATCTTACAGTACAAAACCAGTGTTGACGGATAGCTACGTGTACTGGCTACTCGCCAGGCCCAAATTAACCACCTGAGGTACTAGGATGGATGGCTAGGGGCAAAAATATAACTGCCATCATCTCAATATTAGGACTGGCCTAAGTACTTCATTACCACATCATTACTCTTGGATACAGCCTCACACAGTGGGAAAATGTTGATTTTATTTAATTGGAACAAAGTTCTATTGGCTGACCCTGGGCATATTACTATAATTGATTTTTTAATATCAATATAAATATATACCCACTTTATTCTATCGCTTCTTTATATCTTGGATGTTCAGAACCAATGCTCTCATGTCAGCTCATACGAGGGGTGCTCTGACCTGCAGCGACATCTCTCCATCCCCAGGGGTGCACTGGTTAATAAGCTGATTTCAAATAGAGCAGGTTAGGTGATTTTCTCTGGGCATGTGCAAGCTGCACACCTGCACTGATGTGGTCAACACGAGAGCAAGCAGGGACTTGCATGCATTTGCAAAGCCAACCTAAACGCAGCAGGAGCAGCGTTGAGAAGGAATGAGCAACTCATGCCTAGAAATATGCATGCCGAGGGCAGGAATGCATAGAAAAGCCTGTGCTTTCCTCTCTGTCCTCTGAGTACCTCCATCCATGGAATAAGAAGAGCAAACCAGGACTGCAGGGAGGTTTGGCCTGCTTATGCTCGAGGTTGAGAGGGGCTTGGCCCCCCAAAAGCACCTGTGCTTAGAAGAGAGAACCCATGTGCATTTCTGATGGGTTGGTCAAGGCTTGCAGTGAGATGTGTGGCTGACCCTCAGCATCTGCTAAAGCCCTCTGATTTGTGATTTAACATCAGCTATTTGCATAATTGGGCTGCAGCTGGAAGATTTCTGGCCTTATTGCTTCTAAGGTTGTAGTAGACCTTAGGGGGAGGAGGAGTAAGGTTTCCTCATCTCTGTTACTTTATGACTTCTGCGTCTTCTGTAATCAGACTGAGCAAAAAGGAATTAATAGTTTTAGGGCCTTGAGCTACCAAAATGACCCTGCTGTCCTGAGGCAAGCAGCTCAGGCAAGCTGCAGCCAACTCAGCTTGTCACTCTGGTGGGTTCCTGCTGGTGGGGGATTTGCAGCTCCCCTGACATGCTTGGCCAGGATTGGGCCGACCCGTCCCCATGTTCAACCCTAATCTCCCTTGACTTTCTTTCAGCTCAAATCAGAGCAGTGTTGCTCCCAGGCTCTCACCTTGCCATCAGTGGTGACTGCAGCAAAGACGGTAGAGGAGTAAGGGGACCATGCAACATCCCCTACAGCAGAATTCAGGTCAAAAACAAACATCGGAGTCCTGTAAAAAAAGACCCAGGGAGAAGAACTCACTTAGACATGCCGCTCTGGAAGTGAAACACTGAGCTATAAACACTTTGATGCTGCAGCCTGTGTTGTTCAAAGCCAGCTGCAGAAGTGGGAGATGGGGTATTTATGTCTGATAACATCCAGGGTCTGAGCCAAAGGCGAAACAAAGCTGAGCATCAATCAAAATGGGTCAGGATTGGTTCTGCTGCATTGAGAAGAAAGGTAGCGTGTTTCTTTCTGAAAATATTTCGAAAGCTTCACCCAACACACACAGCAAGGTGGAGTCTCTCTGGTTAATAATCATAGGGGAAAAAGTGATTTTTGGTCTCCGGGCTTCTGACAACAACATTGAATATTAGAGCAGTATTGGCAACAGGAAATATTTGACTCTGACTGATTTACAATAAAATCAATTTCCTGATTGAAACCAGACATTCCTCAACCACTAACCCTGAACTTCATTATGTATTTTCAAATGTTCCCATTTTTTGTTTTGCTTCTCTGGCTCTTGAAGCCATAAGCCAGCCCCTGATATTTCTCTGTAGCATTTCTTCAGAAGAATAACCCTGCCACAGTAGGTCCTGCCTGAAGAAAGCCAGGTCCAGAGCGAAGCAGTCGGGCTCTGTGCTGAGCTGCACTGCTTGGCAAGTTCCTTGTGCAGTCAATGCTTAATCTCATACCTCATACCTTGGGAGTACAAATCTGAGTCATCAACCCCAAAAACAGAGATGAGAAAGCAATTAGCAATATCAGTGCCTAAGAGGGAAACTGAGACTGAGGTATGAGCCAAGTCGACACGTGAGTTGGCATGTCAGGCTGGACCTCCCCACCCACACCAAGACCCTGCAGGACTTACTTGATGGTGTGATCCCAAATCTTGACTGTCCAGTCAGAGCTGCAGGAAATGAAGACTTTCAAGTGGTAGGGATTCCAGCTGACTGAGTCCACAGCCATGTGATGGGCTTCAAACACATCCAGAAACTGGCTTGAATAACATTTTGAACACTGCAATGGAAAGAACTAGTCAGTAATCAGAGCTAGACCTTCTTCTGGAGCTCATCATCTGCAGAAAGATGCCTCTGAATACTTGTGTGGCCTCCCAGGCTCTTATGGACTGGCTGGGAAGAGGTGGCTGGTACCCAGAGGTGCTACAGAAATGAAATAATTTAACACATATGCTGTTCCACCCCACTTGCAGCCAACACCGAGCTCCCCTCTGCAATACACAAAGGCAGGAATTGAAGTTGTCTGGTTGGATTTACAGACAGATCTAGGCCCCAGAGCCCACTCTCCACCGCGGGAGCTCCATCACCTTCCTGCCAGCCTGGGCTCCTGCCGTGCCTCTGTGAAAGGCTCTTGGGAAAGGCAGGGGAAAACGGCTCTTGTGTAGCTGAGGAGCACACCACACCATATGCATTTGAAGCGCCACAATGAAAACCTCCAGTAACAGTGCTCTCAGCACAAGAATGACCTATCAGATCCTTTGGCTCTAAGGATTTAGGGAACAAGCCAAAAGCTCCTTCCCTGCCATCACCCTGCGATAGCCTGCTCTGAGAGCCTGCCTTATCACATCTCTCTGCAGCCCTGTCTCTTGTGCCTCTTGTGACTTTCTGGAGAGGTGTGAGAGGTATGAGAACTACAAGAGGTTGGCCAGAGGTTGGCCAGCACTCAGGCATGTCCCCCAGGCAGGTGGGCCACCCTGCACCCCAAGCAACAGCAGCCTGCAAAACGGGCAAACCCTGCACATGTATGTGAGGGTCAGGTCAGCAGCACCACAGCTGCAGGTGCTACTGAATGGCAAAATGCAGGACGTGTGTAAGAGCTGCAAAATATTTGGGACCCTTGGAAAAATCACTTTGTGCATGAGCTCATGAAGCGGGGTGGGAGGCAGACATTACAATCGGCTTGTCTGCAGAATACGGGACCCGACCCAGGTCTTGACAGTTCTGTGCACACAGAAAAATGAGGTTATCCTCCCCAAACCTTCTCCCTTCTGACGGGACTGGAGGCTTCCTTCATTAGCAATAAGGACCTCATTTCACAGGTAACGTCCTCTTGGTTGTGTTCTCACACATAGGCTGTACCCACACTGCAGGTTAGGGCTGGTTTCAGGATTTTCTGTCCATCTGCCTCAGTAGGCACTACAAGAACTTTTCAGTACCTTTCATTAGTCCCTAATGAATGCAGCAACACATCACCTGCCCGAGCAGCAGGATTGCTGAAGCGTTACATGACTTTAATTCTTGCAAACCAAAGCTCTAACTAATCATAAGGCTTAACTGTTTATTACACATGACACTCACTGTCTGGGTACTCAGACCTGTTTTCTTCTGATGCCCTTGTGCATTGGTGCAGATACTTGATTGAGGGTGCTAAACTATTCACACAGCAGCAGCTCCTGCATCCCTGGGAGACTTGCTGTATTAGGAAAGGGAAACAAGAAAGTGGCTCCTGTCCCACTGAGATTTACTGACAGTGCCTATAGCTTGCTAATAGTTTGGCATATGCTCTGAGTTACTGTCCCTGTGTGTAATTATGGGACTGAAATCTCCTTTAATTGCATGTTTCATAAATTTACCTCATAATTCTTAATCATAGAATCATAGAATGGTTTGGGTTGGAAGGGACCTTAAAGATCATCTAGTTCCAACCCCCTTGCCATGGGCAGGGACACCTCCCTTCCCAATGTTCAGCCACGGAGAAAATTGGTACTTGGCTTGTTTTGAAAGTCACTGTGCTGGGAAGAGACAGAGTAGGTGATGAGTTATTAACACAATAGAGAAGCTGCTTTATCCATCTGTCCTTCCAAGTATGTGGATTGAAGGTCCCTAATACCTGAGGACTTTGAAGAGTGAGATCCTAACCGGATTTGTCTGCATCCAACAGAACTGTAAAGCTTAGAGCTCTGTTTCTAAGCCTTGTTGGGGCTGAGCCCTTCATCAGTGCAGCTCTCCAGGCACTGGTATGGGAGGCCCTTCATGCTCTGGGATGTGCTGATCCACCACACCGGCTTTGCAGTCTGCAAGTCTGGCCCAGAGCTGATGCCCAGGCTTTGACAGGAAAGGGATCTGTGGTTTTGCTGTGAAATCCCAGCTGTGTCTCTTGTGCCTGTGTGCCTGCTTTAGCCTAAAGCCATACACCGTGCTCTGGCAGTGCCTGCCAGTCCCACACCGTGTTCATCCCAACCTTTGGTATCCCCTCTGATGTGTGAGACAGGGCCATGTTCTTCCCAGGATGCATTTTGAAGAAACACCAAAAACTTGAGAGAAACCTCAGAAAGAAGTATGACTTTAACAAAAAAAAGAGTTTCTGAGCTAACTAGAACTGCTGGCAAAGTCTTCCCCTACTATTCACTTTAAAAACCCTACAGTTATTAGACACATGTCAGGATGAAAACAGAACCACTGGAAAATGTGACGCCTAACTCCTGACAAGACAGCTTTGAAGAGGATGAGTAGATTCAGGGAGCAGGCATTTGTGCAGCCTGTCTGATCTTCTAGAGCACTGCTCCAATTTGCTGAGAATGTTTTTCTCCTATTTAAATGGTGGTAGGTATGTGTGAATAGTAAATGGTATTTTTATGATGAGACAGGAAAGCAAGAATGTGTCTATGGCAATACAGGAAACCACTATAAAGACGACTGGTGACAGGGCTACAAAATATAGGGGTGGAATACTGGGAGGAAAGGAGAACTCCAAGGACACAAAACTTATGAATAACCTTCATTAACAGCACTTCAGTTTACGCTAGACATTAGCCTGACACAAAACTCCTCCGCATCCATGGTGAATGGATGGTTATTAGTGTCCTTATAATGCAGAGGGTTTCTTTAGTTCACTAGCAGAAACATTGTGACTGTAGGCAGCATAGAAATAAAAAAAAATATATATTTTTCAAAGGATGTTTGTATCGAGCAAGAAAAAGAGCACTGCCCAACACTGGTACTTCCTGGCAGATCAGGTCACCCAGCTGCTCCTCAGAAACCACTGACACAAACGTGTCCTGTGTAGTTGTGGACAGCTATTACCAGCAACACCAGAGGGTCTCCATGGTTTTTGCTCAGTGCCCTTCTTGTAGAGATCCGTAACAGAAATGCTAAGATTTGTAGAAAAACTTACGAATAGAAACAGAGGCAAGTAAATGCATCAGAAGAAACACCATAAAATGTAAAAGAAAGAACCCATGCTAATCGATAGCAAATGCAGTCAGCCAAGTGACAAGATAACTGGACAGAACAAATAGAAGCCCCAAAGATAAGGTGTTGAGAAGATGAGGAACCGTAAAATACCCAGACAAGGAAAACAACTTGCAAGACACAGCAAGACACAGCACACCTAGACACTGAGGAAAACAATTGCTCCATTACTAAAGGGTCACAGGAAGCCAGAGCCTGTCCAGAAACAGTCATGTTTCTGGAATGATGTCATCATCATTTGAGGAAAACTCAAGAGATGTGATAAGGACTCAACAGCCAACATCCTTTGTCATCTGTATAACCACAAGAAATCCTGTCCTGATCATACAGATACAAATGTCCTGGTGCTTAGTATGAGAGAATGAGTATGAAAGAAATTAGTTTTGTTTAAAATTAGAATCACCTTTTCCTTCAATGTAGTCTTGCACCGAGTTTTATTATATTCATTTGTTACACTCTCAAGCAAACTGCCTAAGACTGAATCAAACTCCTCTCTTACATGAATATGTTCAAATCTCATCACAATTTTTCTGTTGAAGTCCTGTTTATTCAGAAGCAATTCTGACTAAAGAGTTGAAGCCGCAATAATGTTTCAATACAAATCTCAGAGCCCATACATTTTGATACCAAAGCTGAACAATTCCTAAACAGCAAATGAGATATGGAAAGAGGCAGTTTTGCATTACAGAATCGTATTCATGCAGAAACAGTTTGTCCTCTACGTAAAAGGGCAATAGATAGGTCTGTGTGTAATTAAGATAATGATTTCTTGGCTTCAGAAACACTATTAACTACGCCATTCTAAAAAATTCACTGTAATTGTTCTGCAGCTAAAGAATTAACATATTATCATGCTATTTGTGGGCATGCCTTGTCTCTGAAAAAAACACCTCCCTGAAATTCACTTATCAATTTATTTAATAAATAATCTAAAATTCGCTCCATGTGAAGAGCAGCCCATGTTTGATCCCTGACTCATACGGCATTTAAGGAGTCTGTCCCTGTCACTCCACACGCAGTGGCAAGGGCAAGTGTGGCAGAGAGACTCAAGCAACTCCCTCCTGCTTAGTGCAGCAACAGGACACGAGAATGGCAGTGGGCATGTCAGTGTCCTCAGCATCTGAGCAGAGCAAGGCTCTGGGAGGCAGCCCATAGATAGCTCCACTAATGGGTTCAGACGTGCAGTGTTTCAATACAGGGTGTGCTGAAGGTGCGTGGTAGTCCTTGAGAAATGTCTGGAGCAGCAGTTGACCCCAAGACTTTTGGAACTGTTTGTAGGCAAAACTCTTGTGGGACACTAAGAGTGCAAGTACTCTTCCCTCGGTTTTTGCGGATACCATAGAGACATGCTTGTGCTAGATGCAAGACTTCTCTTCCCTGTGTTAGCCCATACCATCTTATGGAAGATTGCCCCTTCCTGCCCATGGGAACACCTGAGTTTTATAGGGCAGTTGCCAGTTGCACAATGTGAGAGTGGTCCCACTTGTCACTAAGACTCCCCAATCCAGGAATGTTCTGTTGCTTACCAGTAACCCTGAAATCAGCCTCATCACCAATAAAAGAGAAGATCCTGTACAACAGTATCTCTCTGAATTTGTCTACACATGAAATGGTTAAAATATCTACGTGACTTCATGGCTGGGATCACTTCTTATATTAAAATCCCATCCTGGTTCAAGTTTCACTGAAGATCATCCAAGGCAGGAACACTTACAGCTTTGTCAATGCAAATGCTGCCAAATTCTGTTCCTATTCACTACTCCTCCACGAAGGATTTCCTTTGTGATGTCAACTCAGCCAGGGCACCGGTCTGAACATTTCTCCTGAAGCATAACTGATGGCCCCCACCAAACACTGACATCCATTGTCATACTCACTGACGACATCCATCAGTCTTTTAAGCATAGAGGAAGTTATAACATGTGGTTCCTTACTG
>JAOXJM010000019.1:10079916-10103831 GCA_026413425.1 Tringa solitaria | reverse complement strand
GGGACTCCACGCCCTCCCTGGGCAGCCTGTTCCAGGGCTCTGGCACCCTCACCGTGAAGCAGTTTTTTTCATATTTGAGTGCAACCTTCTATGTCCCAACTTGTGCCCATTGCCCCTCGTCCTCTCACTGGCAACCACTGATGCTGCACAGTGGGCAGAGCCCAAGCCCTGTGGACTCTGCTTCCACCCCCAGCCATCTCCCCCAGCAGCAACGGGAGCATTGCCATCAAGGATGGACCTTGTGAGGTGTCTGAGCTACGCAGCGCTCTGCACTACAGCACAACACCATCCCAGAGGTCCCTAAGACACCTCCAAACACCACCAGCAGTGCTGCAAAAAGGTCCTCAAGACACTCGAGTACATCACTGACCCTGCCCAAACTAACCCTTTCCCATTTGGCTAATTACTCCAAGTGCAGTGCCATCAGGTTACCCTTCAGTCAGACAACCTCAAATTAGCTTTCTGTCCCTATGTGGGGTACAGACGAGCCCTTCAGGCAACGTGTGACATGGGTCCTTGGGGCACTTCTGTTTCAGTGAGATGAAAATGTCTCCATTAAAATTGAAATCCTCCCTACACCTTCAGAGCATCTGTCTGCCTGGTAAGGAGATTTGCCTTTTGACTGTGACAGCTCAGCAGGAGAGATTAGAACTCAGATAAATGGCTTACAGTTTAGAAGAGACATTTCAGTTAGACCAAAAGCATTAAGAACGCTCAATTTTCAGATCTGGGAATTCAATCAGACTGAAGGGAAAAGGATGACTTGTCACTGGGCCTGTCAGCACACACTCCTGTGGGCATCTGTCAGTTCAGGATGGGGACAAGCACTTCAGCAGGTTCTGCTGAGGTTTTCAAAGGTATATCTGTTCCTGTCCAAGTAGTGCAGGAGATACATTTCCCTAAACATCATCCCATAAACATGATAAATGGCCATGATTATCCTAGAGCTTACCAAATACTCTATCTATGACCAGCTATTTATCTGGTACCTATTCCAGAAAACAAGCAGCATTCTCAATACTTTAATTAAATAGATTGGGTATTGTAATGATACTTCCTTGGGAAAAACAGTGTTAATTCTGTTTTGTAAAATTGTTTATACTGTGAAGTTCTGAGGAGCGAGAGACTCACCAAAGAGTAATTAATCCTCTAGTAAACAGGTTTCCTACCTAGAATACACTATTCTAAGGAAGGAAAAATAAAACATAAAAGGAATCCATCTGAAAATACATCAAAATGCCAGTTTCAAGTCCATGCAATGCAACTGAAGAGTCTCAAGGAGTAAATACCTTTGAACATCCTTGCACAGGAGAAATCGTAAGTCTCCAAGTGAAACCAGTTCTGCTATGTGGCGTTAAAGGAATAGCATAATACAAAATGGCCCAGAATAAAATGGCTAACAATTAAAAGACAGGTTCAACAGCACATATGGAGAGCAGTGATTTCCAAGGCTGGCCATGATGCACAAAATGTGCAGGGTATATCTATTCCAGGAACATCTCCCCAGGATCATGAGCTACTGCTGACAGTGATGGTCACCAGCAGCTGCTTCAGATGAAGGGGCTGGTGTAGTGAGCAGTTTTAATTCAAAGTGAGAAACGCTGAGTCCAGGGGGAACTGGTTACAAGCACATGCTCACACTGGGCACAGAAAAGGGTCATGTTTCAAATCAGAGCTTTTTAAAATGCCACTCTAAAATTACCTGACTATAGATGTTTTTATTTGTATGTCCAAAACAGCTTTCCTCTAACTCATATTCTCCTTTTTCAGTCTACTTTGCCAAATATTTGGGAAAACCAGTCACTTCCCAGTCCCCCTCTAAGGCAAACTGACTTCACCTGAAGTAAGGGAAGCTATTTCTCAAGAGATTATCTGCTATGAAAACACTGTGCAAAGGTTTTGCCATTTAAACCTGGGAGCTGTTAGCACAAGTGGCTCAGATGTCCTATACTGGCACAGGACCACACTGCAAGAAAAGGTGGCCCCCAGGGTCTGAAACCTGCAGCCTGAAGCCAGCAATGGCCAGAGCTGCATGTGGAAGACAAAAGCAGGTGACACATATCTGTACTGTGGTCATTATGGGTCTGAGCCAACACCAGAAACCTGGAGCCACCATCCAGGTTGCTGATGCAATGCACACACTAGGATCAGAGCTGGTCCAGACCCTCTCTGAAGGTAGAGTCCCAGCTTGACTCCTGATCATGGCATGCATCCAGACACTCATTAGGGAGCTCTGCTTGAGGTGTGCAGGGGTAGTCACAGCTGAGTTCCCAGCTCTGCTCCTGCCAAGTACAGTGTAGACATTTTGCACTCGAGATAGAGCCAAGTGATAGCCCACCACACCAGTGGGAGATACATGGATGAAGGCTCAGTGGCTGGAGTCCACCCCGATCAACCTGTGCAGACACAGCTCCTGAGTCCTCATGTCTACGCAGTGTATTGCAGGAACCTCATCTGAAGGTGACCAACAACCTAAGCACTAACATGAGCTTATGGGGTTTTTTTCCCAAGCCAATTCCTTTCAGCATTCCCCAAGCAAAGAGCTGGTCTTCTGGGTTTGACCTCTTCAAATATGCTCTCCCTGATGCAGATCTATTCCAGTTTCCTACTATCGGTACTCAGGTGGCACAACTACTTCTCTTCATCTGTTACATAGACAGGTGGAGTCAACAGCCCCCAAAAGCATGCAGGCTGATTTGCTCCAGGTACACTTGCTCCTACATTTAAAGCAGCCTGAGTAAGGTACATATTGTAGACAGCCTGAACACAGACCCTCAAGGGCATCAGGATTTGACCTCAGATGGCTGTCAGCAGCTCTCAGTGACGTTAGCCTGAATTTCAGAAAACAGAAATTGGCACTTAATACTTTCAATTTTCCTTCAACACCTCTGACACTTTAATAGGGTTTGTGATCTTTTTTCTCCTGATCTCTGAATCCCATGAACGCTTATTAGAGTAATTAGCCTTCATGATACTGCAATCAAATGGGGCGTCTGCTCAGAACTGGCCTTTTTTCTGCTCCCAGAGGCCCATGAACGTGGCACAACCTCCTGTCATTAGCAGTATCCGTGCTGTGCGGGGAGGGGCATTTGACGAGAGAACCAGTCAATTGTGTGCATAGTGGCAAGAAGTTAATTCTTTCCTGAAGCATGGTATAATCAGCACAGGATTTTTGGCTGCATGAGACAATTTATAGCAAAAGTTCAATTATGCTACAGTAAGAGTAAAGAACCACATGAGAAAGGAGAGTGTGTGTCAACAGCAGGAAGGAGACAAGTAAACATAGAGCAGCAAGTCATATGCTGTGCCTGATCATGATGGGACCTGTAATAAAATCAAGGATCTGTTGCTATTTTTGCAGGGTGATCTTTAACCTGACTATTTCTGCACTGCAAAATTAGCGTGTGAAACTCATTACTGTGAGAAGAGCCTACCGCTTTTTAATTTTTATTTCTTAAAGCCTGCTTATTTACAAAGAAGTTGAGACTATTCAAACCCCTATTTCTTCATAGAAAAATTAAGATTAAAACCTGCGTGTTCACTGCCACATACAGCAGGTTAGCAGGGCAATAATCCATAAATTCCTAGCAAGAGAATACTATCATCCTTGTCTAGGGCACCTGGTAATGTCTTCAGTCCAGCAGGGGATTAGACTATTTATCCAATCTGTTTTGAAAATTCCCATGTTTCTGATGTCATTCCCACAAAAGAAATATCGCTTGATCATTTTTCATGGCACGGAGGCTGTTAGTCTCTCACACAGACAAAATACAATTGGTCAAAATCATCCCGGCCACGAGGCTGCCGGATGCAGGATTTGCCTGCCGTTCTTGAAGGGTGACTCCTGCTACTGCAAACACAAATCCCTCCGGCTGGCCCTTGGCTTGCCACAGCTCAGCTGTGGGGTGCCACATGCAACACATGCACATCGAATGACCAGCAATTCCCTTCCCATAAATTATTCTTCAAGGAGCCCTTGGCCAGCACTGGTGTACCACGTCCCTGCTGACACCCGCCCTAAGTGAAATAGAGTATTTTGGTCATTCAATACCTAAAAAAAGGAATAAAACCTGTCACAGGTACAGTAGAGGAAAAACAAAGGCATTATCAAATCCCCAGCCCACGGCTACATGAATGGGCCAAGCGAGCCCCTCAGATGACTCCAGCAAGCAAACAACTTGGGCTGCTGAGGAAAGTCTCTGCCGATATGACCTGGGGACAAATTGTTTTCAGTGCCAACCTGGCGATCAGTGCAGTCCTCAGAAAAACCCATCACGATAATGCAGGGTTTGGAATGACCTTAAAATTATGCCTATTCTGCTCTGAGGCAGGATCAGACACACATGCCCCTATCATTGGTGTCAACTCACAAAGGCTGTTCTCATGAGCCTCCAGTACCAGGCACTCAACAACTTCCCTGTAGATATGTCAGTGCTTAATTGGCCTTATACAGGAAAATACCCATATCGCAAGTCAAGCCAATTACTCCTTACCATCTCCCCAGTGGACACAGAGAACAACAGTTTATTCCCCTTTTTATAACGGTCTTCAAATGAGCAATAAAAGATTGCTGTGTCCTTTCAACTTTTTTCCTAACCCAACAAAACCAGATGTTTCAACTGTTGCTTCCAGTTCCTGCTCTCCAAGCCTTCGCTGTTCCTTTTCTTCACGATCAGCCCTTCTCTGCAGCAGCAAACATGTGGTACAGGGCCATCCCTAGGCACTAGCAGAGAGGAGTTGCAACCTCTTCTATCCTATATTCCTGCTAATAAATCAGAATGACACACGTCTTTGTGCAGCAGTATTGCATTGCTGACCACTGGAGGTGATCTGTTCCACACTCGCCTTCCGGCACCCTGCTGCCTAACCAGTCATCCCCTGTTTTGTATCCGTGCATTTAATTTCCTCTTTCTAAACATAGTATTTGCTCTTGTCTTTATTGGATTTCATCACATTGATTTGGGGCCTTTCTCCTAATTTATCAAGATCATTTTGAACCTAATCATGGCCTGCAAAGTGCCTTGTCCTCCCAAGGGGGCTTCCCTATTCTGTAATCGGAGTTGTTAATGGGAGTATTGACCAAAAGAAGGTCAGGACTGACAGCTGGAGGGTCTCACTTGAAGCATCTTCAGGGTATGACAGAAGGCTCTGTATCACTGCTCTTTGAGCATGCTGCCTGAGCCACCCGAGCTGCCTCTTTACGATGATATTACCTAATTCATATTTCTCTGCTTTGGTTATAAGAATGTCACTGTGTGAGCCTGGATCAAAAGCTTCAGTCAAGTCAAGATGGATAGAGGTGATAACCTTGACTGCCTCCCCCTTCTCATGAGGCCCATTTCTCTAAAACAAAGGAAAGAAAAGAAATTATACTGGCTTGACAATTTATTCTGGACAAGTCCATGTCGGCTTCTCTGAATCACCTTATTATCTAGACATTTACAAACAGTCTTGCCATTTGTTCCAGTGTTTTTCCAGTCATTGAAATTGGTCCTGCTGGTCGGTAATTCCCTGAGTCCAATCCTACCATTTTTCTCCAGATATTTTTAATTTCTTCCAGCCCTTTGAGACCTTTTTTCCTTTTCATGGCCACGCTTGTCCTAACAGGCTGGAGAGCAGCCTGGTGCACTGCTGTGCTATCATCAACACTTCGCGAGTCCCTGTGGCTGACTTAGGGGACGCCTCTAGCCTGGGTGAATTGTCCAGATGCTGATTTCTAGGCTGTGGTATCTACTGTCCCTCCTGCATGCAAGGACAGTCCCTTTGAGGGAAGCACCTGCAGAAACCTCTTTTGCTGGAGATTGGTTCTGCAGTATCCCTGAGGAGCGTTTTGGGATTGATGACAGCACACTTTATATCTAGCACTATTCCAGTCTGCCCACGTCACAGGTGTGAGTCCACAGGCAACAGCAGAGTGATGCTTCCCTTCACCCATGCCCAAGAGCACACCCCAGCCCTGCCTCTGAGCCAAGGTACTCAGTCATCTCAGATGCCATAAAAGGGCTTGCATGTTAACACCAGTGTCTGCTTAAAATAGAGGATGGATGTAGCCCAAAATCTCCCTAAAATGCTTATTAATGATCAGAAATTGATCTGGCTACTTCTTTAAGTACTCCAGGGTATGTTTAAGCCAATCTTGCTGATGAGCAAGAGCCTGTCTCATCTGAATATTCTTTAACATGCTCTTTCCCTCTTCTGACCTATGCTTTCATCCTCTTGTTACATTAATCATACTAAGCAGCCAGCCTCAGACACTCATTGTAAAATTAAACAATACAGCATCAAATATTGCATCCTTCTGCATACCACTCAGTATTGCTTTAGTAATGAGCCTATATTCTTCATTCTTTTAACGTCTAATATACTTACCAAATATTTTTCCCTTCCCTTTTATGACCCAGGATAATCACAGCTCATTTTGCACCTTCACTTTCTCTGTATTAATTTGTCTTTGTGCTTTTCTGTAATACTCAGTTGTAGACACACATCCTTGTTTCTGTGCTTCAAGGGTTTCTGCGTAATTCACTGCTGAGCTCTAGATGCAGCCATGTGGACCTCTCTCAGAGAACCTGCAGTTCTGCCCAGCCCAGCACCTCAGGGAGCTCACCCATCTGGCTCTGTAGCTGATTGGAGCCGCAGTCTCTTGCAGGACCCAAGCTGTGCATGACGGGAGCACAAATGCTTTCCAGCCCCTCCAGGCTCTCCCAGCCACCCTGGTTTCATACCTTGGGCAGACAAGGCTAAGCAGGGAGATTCGGACACTTTTCCTTATGCTCATGCTGGCTGAAGACTTTCACTCAAGGCTTCCCACTGGCAAACACCTGCTCCTTGAGCAAGCATCCACACACAGTGAGGGAACAAGCCCTCAGCTCTGTTCTTAGCTGTGCCTGCCCTGGCAGCAAAGCACAGACACAAACCCCTCGTCAAAACCACATTTCCCTGGTGTCTTTGTGCCCAAACCTGGGCCAAAGCAAAGCAGCAGCAGAGCTCTGGGGCTCTCTCAGGGTAAAAGAGCTGAACACGTGCTGTGATTTAGCAAGAGCACAAGCTCTCATGGATGCGCTTTGTCTGCATCCATCGTGCAATGGCTCAGGCCCCCAGCTCACAGATGAACACAGTATAGGTGCTTGCAGAGGCAGACAGACCGATCTCCAACCAGGAGGAACCACGCAAACCTGGAAGTGTTAGCCCAGCAGTTGGCATCTTTGCTCTGTGTAGAGGATATTTTCTCCATTTCGCTGCTACCCTGTTTTCAGTCTGCCTCAGCATCATGCTGAAGTGCTGAATCTACGATAAATTGCTCCATAGGTCACAGAATCATAGAATACCAGATTGGAAGGGACCTCGAGGATCATCTGGTCTAACCTTTCTTGGCAGAAGCAGTCTAGACAAGATGGTCCAGCACCCTGTCCAGTCAAATCTTAAAAGTGTCCAATGTTGGGGAATCCATCACTCCCCTGGGGAGATTATTCCAATGGCTGATAGTTCTCATTATGAAAAATTTTCCTCTTGTGTCCAATTGGAATCTCTCCAGCAGTGATGTGTACCCATTAACCCTCCTCTTTTCCTTGTAAAAAGGGACTGTCCATCTTCTTTGTAACAACCCTTTAAATACTGGAACTCGGTGATAAGGTCTCCCCTAGGCTTTCTTTTCTCAAGGCTGAAAAAACCCAGTTCTCTCAGCCTTTCCTCACATGGCAGACTTCCCAGCCCCTCGATCTTCTTTGTGACCCTTCTCTGGACCCTCTCCAGCCTGTCCACATCTTTTTGGATAGTGGGGACCAAAACTGAACACAATATTCCAGGTGTGGCCTGACCAGCACTGAGTGGGATAACAACTTCTTTATCTCTGCTGGTGATGCCCTTGTTGATGTAGCCCAGCATCCTTTTGGCTTTCTTTGCCCCAGCAGCAGAATACTGTTCACTGATGTTGATCTTGTCCACCAGGACACCCAGCTCCCTTCCCACAGAGCTGCTCCCCAGCCAGGTAGATCCCAGCCTGTGTTTTCCCAGATGCAAGACACTTGTCCTTGTTGAACTTCATAAAGTTCTAGTCATGAGTCTCCTCCAGCCTACACAGGTCCTCCCACAGGGTGCCTCTCCCTTCTTAACGTCCGCTTCCCTGCTCAGTTTAGTATCATTGGCAAACTTTGTCAACATACACTCAATCCCATCATCTAGCTCACTTGTTAAATAATGTTGGGTCAAATATCGATCCTTGGGGGACTCCACTTGTAACAGGTTGCCAGGATGAACCCTCTGGGTGTGGCCTGTCAGCCAGTTCTCCATCCACCACACAGACTACTTGTCTAGACCATAACGCAGCAGTTTCTTTAGGAGAAGGCTGTGGGAAATTGAAAGCGTTAGAGAAATCCAGATAGACAATGTCCACTGCTCTCCCCACATCAACCAGGCAGGTTACTTTGTCATAGAAGGCCATCAGGTTTGTCAAGCACAATTTGCCATTGGCGAATCTGTGCTGGCTTTTCCTGATCACGTGCTTCATTTGACTTGTGATAGCCACCAGGAGGATTCCTTCCATAACTTTCCCAGGGACTGAAATAAGACTGATGGGCCTATAATTCCTGGAACCTCCTTTAATAGATGGGGGTGACATTATCCTTCTTCCAGTTTTCTGGGATGTTTCCCCCTCTCCACAACTTCCCAAAGATTACAGAGAGCGGCCTTAAAATGACAGCAGCCAAATCACTTAACACCTTTGGGTGGATAACATCAGGGACCATCAAATTGTAGGGGACAAGCTCTTGTACTAGTTCACGTACCAACTCTTCCTTCACTGACAGTGGGTCTGCAGTTGTTTGCATCAACCGGGATTTTTGTCCCCAGGGCCTGGGGCCCAGCACTGCTGGTAAATGCAAAGGAGAAGAAAGTGTTGAGAACCTCTGCCTTGTCAGTATTATTGGTTAATTCCCCAATAATTTCAGTGTTAATTCACCTCTCCTGTTTAAGTGCAGGCCAGTATTTTCCTTCTATTTCTGCTTGTTTTTTATGTACCTGAAGAACCCTTTCTTATAGTTTTTGACATCTCTGGCCAATTTCAATTCAAGCTGAGCTTTTGCTTTTCTAACTGCATCTCTGCACACATCTTCTGGAGCCAGGCTGATCTTTCCTGTGCATTGGTGCAAATATTCTCCTGGACTCCCCTACAGCAGTCTCTGATTTGATCTAAGAAGCAGTTCTCATTTCTTCCCTCTGTCACCTCCAAATGTGTTTCTTGTTGGTTCCTGCCAGCAGCCCAGCATCTGGAAACATGAAGTCATTACCAGCAGAGAAGAAATCTTTCACGTTCTCCTCCTGTCAAGGACAAATTGCCTTTTTCTTTTTTTTTTCTGTTTGTTTATTCCCCTCCCTGTGTCACTTGCCTCTGCTGTTTGCCCAAGGGATCTGCTGCATTGAAAGTCTCCTATGACAGTCAGCTCATCCGGAGTCCTCTGACTTCCTGTTTTGCTGGAGCAAACAGTTTGTCCCTCGTTGCTGCCGACACAAAGTAGTGCTTCTACAGCAAAGTCCCCAAATGCCTTCCACCAGGGACATTGCCAGCTGTTCTTCATTTGTTGCTTATCATGCATCCCAGCCTGGCACCGTAAGTGGGCCTTCTCACCAGAAGTGAAGCCAAGGCCAGGCTCCTGGAGGAGCACCTGCAAAAAGCAAGGCTGCTCTCCTGCAATCAGTCACAAGAGACACCCACAAATTATTCACTCGGTCACCTGGAAAGCACAGACTGCTTCACTCACATGCAAAGTAACTCCAGTATCAGTCTTTATGCAGCAAGAGATAGGCAGAGCAAGTTTTAGAGGTGAGGAGCAGAGCAGTGTCTGGAGTCCCCAATACTAACTTGGACAGCAGTGCAAGTTTTCCTATGTGGAGGTGGGATGAACGAAGACAGAAAGCTTCACTTCTCACCATGGTTAGTTGGGATAAAGGCAAAGAATGACCTAAATCCAGATGACTCATGTTGACTCGAGGCAATGATGAAGACTTTAAAGAGCTTTGATCACTGAGTGCAGACTGCTTACTCCAAGATTTAGGTCAAGACACCCCAGTCAGCCTCTTTGGCTAAGTCTGTACTTGGGGGAGAAGGAGCTCCTGGGTCCTGATTGCACTTTGGCCATATAATACCATTGTGTCAGGAGAAGATTTTGCTGTGCCCTGGCTGTGTATGGGTCTGGGCTTCCTGACAAAGGTAAGCCAGGGCAGGCAGGGAGGAGCCATGATAAGTCCCAGTTGGTCCCTCGATGAGGGAGACCAGAACCATGTGGTGACCAGCATGTCTGTCTTAGAGCCTGGATGGCAAGCTACAGCATAAAGGGCTCCTGCCCTGGGGGGCATTCTCAGCAAAAGAGATTGCTGGTTTGTATCGGGGCTTTCTATCATTTCTGTCTGTTACACTGGAAAGCAGACAGCATATCTGCTGTGGAACATCTAGCAAGAATGAAAGATGTCCAAAAATATAAGAGTTTAGGTCAACATTGTTCACAGAAGACATTAATCCTTGATTTTTTTCTCAGAAGCCCTGCTATGAAAGCCTAGTCCCTTTCCCCATCCACAGCCCCAGACTCTAGAAATGGTGCTTGTAAAAGCACAGTGAAGGGGTGAACCCAACCACAACTAAAGAGGAGCAACCATCCCAGAGAGGAAGAATCAGGCCTCCCATATGGGGAGAGCTGGGCTACCACTGTCAGACTTGAAAGTCTTTGCACACCAGAAACCTCATGGAGAAAAGCAACCCTCATGAGTTGGGGGGCACTAACACCTTTCTGCCACTGCTTGAGACACCTACATGAGGAAGAAGTTGGAGACTCTCCTTAGAGGGGAAAGTGACCTTTTTGGGCCAGGAGGCTGGTGCTTATGTAGAGCCAGAATCAGATATCCCCAGAAAGGAGCATCTGAGCCTCTGTCTCTTGAGACTTCATTTACTGTTAACAAAAAGGAAGGTAGGACGCATGACAAACCACAGGTAAAGCACAAGTATTAAGGCCTTCCTTCTTTCAATACCATATAAAAAGATAAATTTTAACTAGATATTTAACAAAATTAACTTTAAGGAGCACAGGTCAGCATGCTAAGATAAGACAGATATATTCAACTCTGCAAGGCCTGATGAAATTCAGCCTGGGGTGCTTAAAGGAGCAGCTGAAGCAATCTCTGAATCATTACCAATTATCTATGAAAACTAGAAGGCAGGAGAGGTCCTGGAGGATAGGAACAGGACAAAAATGTCCCCAGGAAATCCAAACCAAAACCTGTCCTGAAGGATAGGTTAAAGGACTGTGGACCAGTCAGCCTAACTCTGAACTTTGAGAGCTGGAACAAAATATTAAGTCATCCATACATATGTACAGGATAAGAAGATAAGGAGCAGTGAAATGGGCTTGTCAAGGAAAGATTTTGTCAAACAAAATTTATTTCCTTCCTTGGCAGGGTAATGGGTCTAAAGGATTACAGGCAAGGAGTAGATGTGATTTGCCTTTAATTTTATAAGGCTTTTGGCATACTCCTTGTGATGTTTTCAGAAGCAAGCTAAGAAAAGGAGGCCTAGATGGAATTACTATGAAGTAGATGAGTGATTGAAAATGAATTTTCAAGAGTCATAATCAGTGATTTCCTGGCCACTTGGGAGAACATCTCTAGATGGTTCCCACAAGGGACTGTCTTGGGTCCAGTTTTATTCAATATTTTCATTAGTAAGTTGCATAGTGGATTGCAAAGTACACAGAATATTTGCAGAAGGCATAGTTTAGAGACAGAGGATTCTGTTAGGATCAAGATTCAAAGCTATCTTGACAAACTGGAGACATAGCCTGAAAACAATAAGGTCAAATGTGATAAAGACAAGTGTAGAGGAACAAGTAAGCATATAAACATGCCAAAATTAGGGCATTTCTGATTAAGTGACAGTAGTGCAGAAAAGGATCAGAGGCTGGTGCAGGACTCAGCAAAGTGATACTGCTGGAGGGAATTACAGAGAACCTTTTCACATGCACTGAGAGGCATGTATCATGTGGACAATGACTCCAGCCTGTCAGTACTGGTGAAGACGGCTAGACTGCTCAAGGTCATTTTAAAGAAAGCATTTCAGGAACAATATCACACCATCTGTGATGTCATGGTGGGAAGGAGAGAACACTCTCAAGGCCTTTGCCAGCTCTCAATTTCTGTGGTTCAGTTAGGGTACAGTTCCCTAGTTCCAGAAAGGAAGATTCAGTCTGATTTTAAATTCAGCCTCAGCTCTCATGAGTTTACTGCATGTCACGTTCAACCACACTGTGACTGCTTCATTCACTGCAATAAATGAGACTGCTTTGTATAGCAGACAAGTCTTTTGAGTGTGAGCAAAAGCTGAGGGAGAGATATAAATAAAAATTACTTTCATTTACATATATATATACACACATAAAAACTTAAAAATCAATTCATTGGAAAACATTCCTATCTTACAATCTGGGTTTTCTTTTAAATGCAAATGTTTCAGTTATGACAGCAATCTGCAGATAAGGGAGCTGCTAAGCAAAGGAGTTCTCAGTGCTGTTCTGTCCTTTGTAGAAAAATTTGTTGACGCTTTACTGTAAAATGATGCAAAAAGACAGAGTGGGTCAGCTCAGTGTGCTTAGGAAGTAAACTTGTCCCCGTGACAAAAGACATTAAAGAGATAAGGTCTGCAAGGACTAACTCTTCCTAAACTTAAGCCAGTAATATTTAAATAGTTAGCTGTACAGTTTGCTTCAGAGAGGAAATGATTTAGACAGTTGATGTCAAAATGTTCAAAGATCCCAATGCCTTCCAGTCAGTTTGGGCTTCCTTCATCTCTCGCGTTCAATGAGCAACTCTGACCTAAGGTACTTCCTGTCATCCTATCTGAAGCAGAAGCAGGGATTTACTCAGTTGTCTCCTGATTTTACAAGCTGTCTTTTTGTGTAATGCAGCTTTCCTGATAATAAACATGCCAGTTGGCGGGGGGGGGGGGGGGTGTCAATATGGCTGATGGGCTTGGTAACAGTAGATAGGTACTGAAACGAAAGCAACTGCTTCCTCTACAAAGAAGTTAGGTGGCAGCCAACTAGGTAGGACCATATCTCACCAAGTCAGGATGCAGGAGGAAGAATTCTTCAGCCTATTGCTGTAACAAGAAAAAGCATCTCAAAACACCCTGGAACAGAAGACAATGCCTGGGTGCTTCTGCAGCAGCACTCGACCACTGGCCATCAGTCACCTGCCCCATGGGCATGAGGCTGGCTGATTGCTTTGTTCATGGGTACCAGCAAACACCTGGTTTATCCGGTGGAAGATGTTTGTTTCCGCTACAGGCAATAGCAAGAACTTCCCATCCAAAAAGTTTACAAATGCCTTCTCTCATTCTAGCAGCATATGGCTACTTGCAAGCTTTACTACAAACCTTCCAGCGGTTTTCTCCTCCAAAGTCCTTGAAAGCTTCCTGATAGTCAAGGGAAGAGTTAGATGGGTTCACCAGCAATGAGGACACACTGTAAAAAAAACCTCCCGTGTCATATTTAGCTTCATAAACACTTCTCTTCTGAAAATCACTTCTCCTACAGCTAGATCAACTGCCCCTCACCCTGCTGGTGTTTTCCTAAGACTCACAGCCCCAGGCACCATCTCTTGAGGACCAATTAAGTCAAGAGCACAAGATCAGCAGACAGGAGCAAAGAATCAGGCACACCACATCACTGCCTTCACATCCCATCCATGAATTTGGAGTGCAAAAAAGGGGGTAGCAAAACCTCTCCTACCAAAGAGCACATTCGGTGACACTGGGAGGGACTCAGCACCGAGCTGAGCAGAGAGCTCGACCATGGGAGCGCCACTGATGCAGGGCAAAGGCCTAGCCTTGGGCTTGTGCATCACTCATGCTTCAGAGGCTAGGATTTATCCAGAGGAATAATAATAAGCTCAGTTATAAATAGCACTGAATAGGGCTGGCCCTACTTTCAGTTTGTTTTCTTCCTGCTGGGATGCGGATGCTCTGCTTTGTACAGTGTGTCACCAGGAATCTGCTTGGTTATTCCCCTCACAGCACTTCCCACTGTATTTATTAGGCTGGTATGTTAACAGCTGAGGGGAATTAGAATCTCACCTGTTTGTCCCATCAGTGGCCGTGTTCCCGTGTCAGACGCAGCACGCAGCTGAGCGATGGGTGCCAGAGGCCAGCAAAGCTCAGGGAGTATTTAACCAATTGGAATTCACAGCTCTTGGTTTCAATTCTGACTGTGCTCATGGAGCAAGATTTCCAATTTACAGAGAAAAAATGAAGTTCCCTGCTCCGTGTGCAGGGAAAGCAGACACACACGGCAGGCAGGCTCACATCCAAATCCCCAAGCTGTCTGATGCTGCTAAATCAGAGACAGCGTCTGCAAGGTGCCTGACAGAAGGTTCCCATCATCACTGGATCGAGCGGGCTTGCAGCCGGGATGGGGAGAGACAGCCCTGGGGTCTGCAGGGTACTGGGGGTGCCAGATACCTCACGGAGCTGGGGCAGCTCACCGTGGCACCAGGGTTGGGAGAAGGGTGGGAGCCGTGGCCAGCCTACATATTCATTTCACTATATATCTGCGCGACTTTGCTTTCACTGTCCCTGCCCAGCTTGCCTCGGCTCTGCCCTTATCACCCTCTCATCTCTATTTCATCCTCTTCAGAGAAGCACTCTGCTGTTTTACAAGCTGCATCACTGCCATTAAGACCCACCCAGTCCATACACTTTCACTTTTCTTAGGCCAGCAAAGAAATATATTTTTCCACTGGGATCCAACATAGTTTCCTGATTCATATTAAATATTTAGTTAACTTTTGTGACTGCTATAAAGCAGTAGCACAGGATTCAAAGTTCCAAGCAGCCAAACAAATGCATTACAACTTCTTTGCCCTTTTAAACCTCAGGGTAACATTTCCAATGTACCAAGGCCTTCAGGGACTCTTAAATTTTATAAGTGAAATTTTCTCCACAAACTAGCACCAATACAACTATCAGGCAAAGAAAATTACTTACACTTTGCTTGTAGACACCAGAAAAGAAATTAAAAACCTGAAAACCCACAATAAGATGGTTTGGATCTTAAGTAACAGGGAGGGGAGGGAGAAGAACAATATAGCACTAGAGGAGAATCTATTTAGCAAGCAGCAGTGAGAGCAGAAGGCAGAAAGTCAGTTCAGCATCTGTATGAAGTACAGAGGGAAAAGCATCAAAGCAGAAAAGGCTGCTTTTCAGACAAACGTTACATGATCTGCAAGGGATGCTTTGCAAGAGAATTTCTAACCCACAAGAATCCACACCCAAGGCACAATTTAAAAATAACCAGCTACAGAAACCGCATCTCCAGAAGGTACAGTCTGATACCATCTCAAAAAAAACCCCAACATCGAAGTTAAAAGATCAGGGATTTTGTTCATTATTGTCAAAGATACTTAGGAAGAAGCATTTGGATACTTACCTTGCCCAACCTTAAAGTGCCTCAAAAAGCATCCAAAAGGTTTTGAACAAGGTACAAATATGCTGCAAAAGATTTTATCCAGCATTTCTGCTGTAGCAGTGTCTTGCAATTTCCACCACCTCCACCATGCTTAAATGAGCCCAAAGCTTCTGGATGAATTTTCAAAATTCAGTGAAACTTAACTGTGTGGGAGACAGGATTTCCTCCATCAGGGCTGTGACTCTGCAGTCAGCTGTCCCAGCAACTAAGGACAACCAAAAAGCTGCTGATCTTGTCCCTGTTTTCTACAGCAAGCATGCAGCAAGCCTTCCCAAGCACAGCCCTACCTCCCCATGCTTCCCTCCAGGAGGGGAGAAGGGAGCAAACACATGACAGATGTTTGTTGGCCACTAAATGCCTCATGGTGCTGCAGTGAGGAGGGTAGTCTCAGGTCTTCAACAGGCCAGCACAACTGCTGCGGCAACAGCCTGTCACTGGATGCAGAGTTCAGCACAGGGACCAGGACTGAAGCTAAGAACTGCACCAACAAGGAAGCCTCTGATAGACCTCTGAGGTCTGTGGACTCCAAATGCAGCCTGTCTGACCCATGGATGCTCTTCCCACTCCTCTGTAATTCGGTGCACGCACTGAATGACTGGTGTGACCTCTCTGGTGAGGACACAGTGGCCTCCTTTACTCCTAGAACATGAGAGGTTAACTAGACTTTTTGTCCTGTTTGCACTGGGCCAGGTATGTGAGGCAGGGTTGGTAGCATGAAAAAAGTAGTAGAAAGCTAAGGCTGGAGAGGAAGGTCATATGCGCAGACATTGCACTGACCTAGTATAACAGACGAAATTTGCTTGCGTTATTTTAGAGGTTTTGTGCTATCAGGTTTCTGCTCTACTATCCCTTCAGGCTACGTTCTCCCACTTGCCATCACACATCCTGATGCTCCTCATCCCTATCTCTGGCTCAGGTTCCTTGCTTTTAGGTCTCAATTGCTTTCTTTTCTTCTCCAGATTTCTGTTTCTCCTCTAGAGTTACCCTCTAATGGTACCCTCACAGAGATGAATAAGGTTTTTTCACTGAACTATGCCCAGCAAACACCTATTTTGTGCTCCTTAGTAGTGAAGGGAACAGTAAGGGCATTGAGCCTTTTCTAAGACAGCTAATCTTTATTCTGACCTTGATAGCAACCTTCTGTCTTTTCTTTTTCTTTTATTTCCTTTGCATCAAACTCCTTGTTTCCCTGAAGCCAAAGGAAAAAAATACTATGTGAAGCAGTAACATCTCAGAGGCTAGGCAAGCTGCAAAATCTGTTTGTCTGACTGCAGATGACAGATTCAGGAGACTGCCCATCATCAGAAATGAAACAATGTGCTGGTGTGACAGTGGTTTATGAACAAAACACTTTTTCTTCTCCGAAGTCCACCTAATACAATCAGCTTCCTAGTGAGGCTATTTTTTGGGAAGCTGTGCCCAGCAGCACCAAGTGATGTGTAGAACAGCGGGTCATGCTGACTTTAAAGGGATTCTTTAACTGAACTCATTTCCATCAGCAAAACAAGACCTCAGTGAGTCTGGGGTGGCTTCATGAACTCCTAAAATTCAGTGCAGACTGATTTAAGGACTTAGAAGACAGAAAGTAGATATGTAAAAGGACTCACACAATTAGGGGGCAAACTCCAGCAAGTAAGCCTCAGGTGTGTTTTATCTGGTTTAATTTTGAGATGGGACTTCCACAAGTTCCACTGGGAAATTATTCTGCAATCTGACACTCCCTTTAGTTCCCTTTGGCAGTTTCCAGACTATTATCATCCTGCCTTGTCCTTTTTGTCCCCATGAATCATAGGATCATAGAATTACCTAGGTTGGAAGGGACCTTTAAGATTATCTAGACCAACCATTAATCTAACTCTAAGAAAAAAAACATCACTAAACCATGTCTCTAAGCACTATGTCAACCCATCTTTTTAATACTTCCAGGGATGGTGCCACAACCACTTCCCTGGGCAGCCCATTCCAGTGCTTGATAACCCTTTTCAGTGTAAAAATTTTTCCTAATATTCAATCTGAACCTCCCCTGGCACAACTTGAGGCCATTTCCTCTTGTCCTATCACCTGTGACTTGGGAGAAGAGACTGACCCCCACCTCTCTACACCCTCCTTTCAGGTAGTTGTAGACAGCAATAAGGTATCCCGTAATAATGACAAGCATCAAGCATCACATTTAACCTGAATGGCATTGGGTGAAGAATTAGCAAGCGGTGGCCAGCCCTTTCTCCTCTCATACTCCAATATAAGGCAGAAAATAACTCTTTCAGGATGCCATCTGAAGCTCCATGGTATCAACTCCTCAGTGAGGCCAGATCAGCCTCAGTAAATTAACAAGGTGCTCTTCTAACCACTGGTCTCTCCATAGCAATTCCAAACCATGCTATGCACATAGGCAAGCCTGACATAGCTGAGATTTGCTCTAAGCACAGCCAAAAGTAATGTTCCCTTTGCAGATCTTAGGGTCAACACTCTGCAATGGGAATTTAGTCAGCAATTCTGATGGTGAGGAAGTTAAAAAAAATATTTCCAACCTCTGCAGCAGCATTGGCTCTGTACTATTCACAGCAACAAGCAGAAATAATGTCCTTTTGATTTGATATGAAAGTGAGCTAGAAGCACACAGTGGAAACAAATCTGTTGAATAAGATGTGTTTTCGGAGGGAGATTGAACAGCAGAAACAAATGTTGACACAGCAGATAGTTTGAGTTATCAATGTTTGGGTTTGAACTCTCCAGCTTCCAGACACTTCAAATCTAAAATATTTAGTATATCTCAGTGATGAAAGGTAACAAAGTCTTGTTCAACATATTCTTCAATGTCCTGTGGAGTGGCCTGTGCTAGTACAGGCTGCGTAGTGGCTTTTGCCAGCGAGAGGTGAAGGAGAGCATCTGTCGTCCGTCTCAGTGCCCACTCTGGCCCAAGCCACAACAATCAACGACCTGGATGAGGGGACACAGTGTACCCTCAGCAAGTTTGCTGACACACAACTGGGAGGAGTGGATGACACACCAGAAGGCTGTGTTACCATTCAGCAAGACCTGGACAGGCTGGGGAGTTGAGTGGTGAGGAATCTGAAGTGTAGGCACTCGTACAGGTTGGTGGCTGACCTGCTGGAGAGCAGCTCTGCAGAGAGGGACCTGGGAGTCCTGGTGGACAACATGTTGACCAGGAGCCAGCAATGTGCCCCTGTGGCCAAGGCCAGCGGCATCCTGGGGTGCATTAAAAAAATCGTGGCCAGCAGGTTGAGGGAGGTCATCCTCCCCCTCTACTCTGCCCTGGTGAGACCACATCTGGAGCACTGTGTGTCCAGTTCCAGGCTCCACAGTTCAAGAAGGACAGGAAACTGCTGGAAAAGGCAGAGGTTCCAAAGATGATCAGGGGACTGGAGCACCTATCTTACGAGGCAAGGCTGAGACCTGGGTCTGTTTAGCCTGGAGAAGACTTACCTATATCTAAAGGGTGGGTGCCAAGAGGATGGGGCCAGACTCTTTTCAATGGTGCCCAGGGACAGGGCAATGGCCAATAGGCACAAGCTGGAACACAGAAAATTCCATCTCAACATGAGGAAAAACTTTTTTACTGTGAGGGTGCCAGAGCACTGGAACAGGCTGCCCAGAGAGGTGGTGGAGTCTCCTTCTCTAGATATATTCAAAACCCGCTTGGGTGCATTCCTGTCCAGCCTGGTCTGGGTGACCCTGCTTTGGCAGGGGAGATTGGACTAGATGATCTCCAAAGGTCCCTTCCAACCCCTACCATTTTGTTATTCTGTAACAAAAAAAACACTCTTCTCAGCTGTAAACAAACCCTAATCATCATCTGTTTTTAAAAGACGTGAGAAAGTAAGCAAAAAGCTCAAAGGCTGGCAAACAGAGAGGCTCTGTGCTGAAAGCACCTTCCCAGGAGGGTGTCACTTCTCCCCAGAGGAGACTGCTCACATGGGCTCTGGGTGCCAAAGTCTAGTCAAGTTGTCCCACTTGGGCCACCTAGATTAACATTCAGAGCCAAACCCTTGGATTGAGCCATTGGCTCAGATACTGTGTCCAGGGACTTGCTTTCTGGCAGTACTCAGTGCTAGAGATGAAGGGAGTGTGAGGATTATTTTGATTAAAGTGAGGTTTAGCTTAACCCCACATAGGCTCTTGCCCAGAAAAACATGACAGGTTTGACACAGCTTCCCAGGAGCTGACTCCTTTTAAGCTGGTGTTTGCAGCCAAAGGCAGAGTCCTGAATTCACTGACCTGGGAGACCATTTCTAGGTCTATGTTCCTGCAAGACCTAAGGTCTTACAGCCTGTATTAGCCACATTGCACTGCATGCTTATACATTGACATTTCTATGTATGTCTTTATTCCTTTCTGGCTTTGGATCTCAATCAATTGGTAGTAAGGAATTAGAAATTCAAATGTGTAATTTAATGTGTAATTTAAATGTGTAATGCATGAATTTTCCATTATTTACAATATAGTAGCACTTAGTATGTGGAAGGCAATTACCAAATCTCTAAGAAGCCATTGCTATGCTCTTTGAAATTCTTAGGTAACAGAATTAGAAAATTTCTATTATTCTATTTTGCTCTTAATAATGGGCTATGTTACATCAGTTTTGTTTTAGGGAAACTTACTGAGATATTACGAAGTCACTGAAGATGAAATGGCACAAGAAAAGATCTGTCAGCCTGCTTTACTCACTTCGCGGTTTCACTTCCATTATGCGAGGGCTGCATTGTTTCAAAAGGAAGGAGCCAAGCAGTCCAGAGAACAAAGGCTCCTAATTGTTCAGGAGAACTTTGTTATTTTTTCTAATTGGTCTTCAAAGTCATAGGCTTGCAGTCTCTACAAAAGTGAGGACTGCACAGGGTGGTCTAGACAAGACCAGGCTTCAGACTAGTTTCGGTGCTGGTAGGGGAGAACAGAGCATCTCTGAACTAAATACAAGAAACAAGGCTTCTGGCATCTACAGTGTGCAGTAGCAACTGTTGATCTCCCGTAACATGCCATAGCAAGGCCCTGAGAAGCTGCACACAGGACTTAAAAAGCCTGACAACATAGCTTTTTTACTGGAAGCCTAAATGTAAATGGGAGAAGCTTGGAGTTCTCTGTGCATGCGTGTGTGCCTGACATGTATTATGATAACAACCCGTGGCTGGGCTACCACATTAACCCGTGAGAAGAGCCAAAAATGTTTGCTAGAGGAAAAGCTTTGGACAGACAAGCAGCAAATATAAAATTCAGGTCTTCTCTGAAATGTTACATTTGCATAACCTCTCTGTTTATAGCAAGCACCAGCACTCTTGGCATATTCCACATTCATCTGCAGTCCCATCAGGATCCCTTGATTTCTTGGGCTTTTATTGGAAGCTGCAATAATAAGGAGCCATGACTGTGGGACAACCCATGCATGGCATGTCCAAAAGTACAAGGAACATTGACAGTTGCCTAGAGATATGACTGCATCGGGCAGCCCAAATCAAGTGACAGCAATACTTAATGGCAGCAACACCCCAGCAATGGCAGCATACCAAACACACACCCCTGCACCTCAACAGGCTCATACAGACCATGTTGAAATATGTGGTGGTGAGACACTGGAACAGGTTGCCCAGGGAAGTTGTGGATGTCCCATCCCTGGAAGTGTTCCAGACCAGGCTGGATGGGGCTTTGAGCAACCTGGTCTGGTGGGAGGTGTCCCTGCCTATGGCAGGAGGTTGGAACTTTAAGGTCCCTTCCCACTCTACAACCATTCTATGATCTTATGATTCTATGTGCTGCCACACTTTTACTGCTATAAAGAAGATCTGAAGTGCATATACCTTCCATTGCTCCAATCTTAACTCGGATTACACTGTAGATATTAACTATAAAGTCAGCTGGATATAGCAAGACATTCAACTGAGTCCTTCAAAATATCAACCATCTGGTGACTTTTTGTGCCAGATGCCAGAACTGCATTACTTTAAGAGCAAATTAGCTTGAAACACAACTCAATAATCAATCACTAATACGTGTATTAAATGAACACCTTTCCCATTACAGCACCTTTCTGCATATTTCAAAATTAGCTTGAAACACAACTCAATAATCGATCACTAATGCATGTATTAAACCAACACCTTTTCCTGCTGTGCCCAAACTCAGCCCAATTAAAAGCTCAGTAAGAGGAAAGGAAAAGCACCCTTACCTGCCACACTGGCTCCGTGTGCTTTCCTGACTTAGCACTACTCTTGTAGCTGGGCTGGGAGGTTGCCTTCTTCAGGTTGTAGATGGCCACATTGCCATCATAGAACCCCACTGCCACAAGGTAGGGGCGGTCATTATGGAAGTCCAGGCACATGATACCACTCTCGCTGCTGAAGACATACTCTGGGAAGGAGGGGTTCTTCATGGTGTAGAGCAGGAGCATGCCCTGGCCCTGCTTCATGAAGTCATCTATAACAAGGAGAAGCTTTGCTGTTAAATCAGTTTCTGAGATCCTATTGATCTACTATTGAGACATACAATCTGACAGCACTCACCTATGCCTAAAACCAACCTGAATGCAAAGTCATGTGGGGGAAGGGTGTCAGTCACAGGACCAAATGGTCATGTTGGCAGGCCTACATCTGAACATCCTTTCCTCCACTGATATGTCATCCAAGGACACGGGGACAATGTGCTTATGCAGAAAAGCTACTGTTTTGGCAGTTTTTTTCTAGGAGAGAGACTCAAGAAATGTGGAGGAAAAAAGAATATTGTGGATACTTCTTTCTTTGGGCTAGGATTTCACTAACATTGCTGATGTGCAAGCTGAGCCAAGGACAGAAGCATTTGTGCATTGGCAATATTTGGTATTACAGACTCCACTGCTTCTTCAAAGAAAAGCATTTCATTGAAGTATCTGTAAAGCATCATACCTACTGCTATTACACGTAACTGTACAATGCAGAAGTCACCACAGCTTCATTTTCTGCTTTTGTCCAACATCTCCTCCTTGCATGGCACAGAAACTCTTTTTTTTTCCCAAGACTTTCGGTGTTCTTTTCTATTTACTTTCGCCTTTCCTTTGTGCTGCCTGAAATTAGCTCTTCCTATTCTCAATAGGACCATCTTTCATGGTTTTTTTTTTATCATGTCCTGACTGTCTCTGTAATTTTATGGTTTTTTGCTCATCTGAAAAACAATTTCCAAATTCTTTTAAAGGGGAAGAAAAGCTGTTGATGTAGATAAGCTTTCCAGAAGCAAAGAAGGAGATTTCCTAATCTGTGAAAACAATGCATTCTCTCAGAGTATCCTAGCCATCTCTCCAAGCACTTTTTCTTACTGTCAAATGCCCTCTGGCTCACAGTATATGGGAAACAAATTTACTGTTTTCTGTGCTTCAAGTACCCACTATATGTCCTATCTCCAAAAGAGTCATTTTGTTTTAAAAGTGCTTCCTGCCTTTCTTAACATTTTGACCAGCCTGCAGGATAAGGGCTTGGCAAGTGTGTACCCCAGTGATAACATTAACTTCAGAAGTGATGAGCTGATGCCAAAGCAGCCCACAGGTATAGACATTTCTTACCTCAAATTTATTGGGGCCACATAAAGAACATTCAAGGAACCACTAAAGAAACTCACTCATCAACAAAACGATTACTGCTGCTTTGTATTTGGATTGTGGAAATATTCTGTTTTCACAGATCTCTGTACATTGGAAACAGGCAGGGGAAAAGACTTCCTTATTTTGCAGAAAGGTGAGATTCCAATGCTGGCATTACTTTAAAGATATCTGAACCCAAATAATATTTTTAATTTTTTTTTTTTTTTAAGAAGGGAAACTTTATTCCTAGAATTCTAGCTGAAAAGGAAGTGGACTTCTTTCTCCATTAGAGATTTGCCCTGTTCTTTGAATTCACAGAATTGTCTTTGTCCTTAGCCAAGTAACGTCACTAAGTTGAGGTCCAGCCATGATAAACATGAATTCCTCCTCTCCTCAGGAGCAAAAACACTGGGGAAGGCTGTAGAAATGACCTACCAGGAGTGACTCATAGCAGAATGGACTATTAAGTCAAATCAGTTTGACAGCCTTTGAATTCAACCTGTTTCATGCTCTTATTTATCCTGGAGTGTGCTGACCACCCAGGCATATTTCCAAAATGTCTGTGGTGCACATTCATTTTCTATCTGTTGGCAATGTGCTGAGAGGCCTCAGACAGCTGTCCCCCATGCTCCCTGCACAGACAGCAGAGGATACATCTCTTCAGAGGGTGATTCAGCCACCAAAGATCTGAATTGGGTTTTGAAGATGCTTGTCTCTCTGTTGATCGGGCAGGGAACTACTGGAGAGAGTCCAATGTAGGGCAACCAAGATGATTAAGGGATTCGAGCACCTCCCTTACAATGAAAGGCTCAAAGAGCTGGGGCTCTTTAGCCTGGAGAAGAGAAGGCTGAGGGGAG
>JAOXJM010000019.1:10031608-10045397 GCA_026413425.1 Tringa solitaria | reverse complement strand
GGAACTAGATGATCTTTAAGGTCCCTTCCAACTCTAACCATTCTATGATTCTATCATCTCCCAGCAAGGCTGTACCTTGTGCGATGTCATCAAATATGTTCTGATTCACCATCCGCTCCATTATTTTAGCAGCCTTTGAGATCTTGGTTATATCATCACCCTGTTGAAAAGAAAAATAAGGAAGATAAAATATATTTCCTACCTGTTTACGAGTCTATCAGACCTTGAGTGACTGAAAAACTGGAGTCCTTTCACCTTGAATACAGGATAATTAGGTGCTCCTCACACGAGCACCTAATGATTAGGGCACTTGAATTAAGGCAATGACTTTGTTATAAGTCTAGCAAGATGCCAAACACACCTGAGTTGCAGTAACTTCAGTGTTTGCCCATGATTTAGCTCAACTGAAAGGCACTTACCTGTGAAGAGAGTTAAGAGTCTTGTCTTCTTTAATGCATTCAAGCTACCCCATGATGGGATGAGCTAAAAGCACACATATGATTCCTTCCCCATCTCATCTGATTAGCTTCAGCAATGAAATGATAGATGCCTGACCATGTATGAACATCCTCTCATCTCTACCTGGAGAGCTTTAAGGTCTGATGTGTTAAGTATAGATTGCAGGATTTTGGAGTTCTTCAGTCAGTCACTGGGTAATTCCAATCTGATGCATTCACAGATCCATAAGATCATACAGTGTATAACCTACATGAAAGGGCAATTTTCTGTCCAGCTCTTATGGAAACTGTTTTGATACTGTGGAAAATCCCATCCTCCTGCTCAGGGAGCAGAACAAGTGGGCAAGCCGGCGTATGTGAAGGTATGTAGATATACCTGCAGCTATGCGAGTATTAGAAACCTTGCAGGGAGTGGCATCTTGCAAGGCCAGCAGTCCCTAGGTACTTGTATCAGTAATATCATGTAAGGCTAACATTGCCTAGGAAACTATACCAGAAATAACAGCAAAAATGTGACCAAGGGGAAAACTTTATTAGGGGCAGGTTCTTGATATGGAAGGAGACAGGGGTGGAGAAGGGGAGCAACCTGGATGCTGGCAGAAGCAGCATGGACAAATGCAGAAGAAAGAGCAAAATGGGGACTGTTTGACTGTCAGCAGGTGGCTGGTTGGTATTCTTGTCTGGCAGAGCCCCATGCATGATCATCAAGTCTTATAACCATCTTCTTACTAAACTCTATTCCTAACTACTTTTTTTTTGTGTGAGTGTACTCTCTATCCTCTGTGTATGTGTATCACTAGCAAAATCCAAACAGGACAAGAAGCCTGTGTGGCAGCAACTAGAAGGACAGGGCTTAAAAATCCCCAGACTGTGCTGGGCCATGAGGGTGATGCTAGCACAGCTCTGTGCAGTGGTGTGAGAATGCGAAGGCATATGCAAAGTGCTCTGAAAGCATGCTGCTCCAAGGATCTGAATCTCCACCTACTATTGTTTTTACAGAGCCTTTCATCTTCAAACCCTTGCTAGGGACTAATGGCTGCCTGCACAATATGATTTCCTCCACTGTGATGACACTGAAAAGAAACTTGTCACCCTTGACACAGCTCAGAGAGTGCCCTGAATATGAAAAAAAAAAAAAAGTGAGATGACTTGCCAAAACTACAGCAACAGAGTCACAGTCAGAACCAAGAATATGACTTCAGATTACCTGCATTCCAGTACTCTACTTCTTTCCTGGGCTCTGCACAGACTCAAGAGAGATTGAGAGTCTTGATTCAAAGAGGATGAAACTCAAAGGACTACATAGGGATGCCAAGATAAAGGAGAAAAAAAAAAGGAAATTCAATAATCTGCAACACTTTTTCTAAATCCAGAGTTTGCCTACTCGCTTAGTAAACTGAAAGTCATCTTGTCTCATCTCAGAAAGGATAAAGTAGAACTTGGAACCAAGTTCAGAGAAGAGTAGCAAGGATGGTCCAAGTCTAGAATGGTTTCTGTATCAGGAAAAATTTCATAGGCTGGGACTTTCCAGTCTGGAGAACAGAAGGCTTGGGAAGACATGAGACATGTCTATAAAATCCTAAATGGCTCAGAGAAAATGGACATGGACTGACTGACCACTGTCTCTTCTGATACAAAAAGTAGGGGTGTTAAGTGAAGCTATTGGAAGTCAAGTTCAAAATAAACAAATGGAGGCCACTCATTCAGAAGGATGAGACTTTCGTGCACCACTTTGTCAAATGGTGTTATAGATGCAAGAATTGTACATGGTTTCAAGGGAAACTGAACAAGTATTTCCATCTCTGTGCCAAAGAATATCCAACTTGGGAAACAGCTGAAAATGGTTGAAGGCTGGAAGAATACCTGGGACTAGGAGATACTCCTGCTGTGTTCTTACCCTTCCTTCCACACTCATTTGTGGTTAGAGCCTTTATCTGAATCAGTGTGGCCTCTCTCATCATCTTCAGATTTTCTTTGCATCTGTGGGAGGACTTCTTGAGAACAGCACAGTGAATTTGCTGTCATGTTCAGAATTCAAGAAAATGCAGGAAAAGATGTTTTCAAATTTTAACACAGTATGACATTCCATAGACATTAGGAATTCGTAAGTATTACAAGAAATTAAAGAGGGAGACAAAGAGGATGCTTTAAACAGCTCAAGTAGAAATCAATACTCTCAATTCCTGGGATTTTTCTCTTTTGACTCTCAGTTGCTGTTATTGCTTCTGCCATAATAAGATGTATCTCCCTCTAAAACACCTATTAAAAATTCACCTTTGCTAACACTTGTCTGGTAATATAGGCATCATGACTGTAAAAATGTCATTGGTTGCCACCAGCATATTGCTCAGACTAAACTTAATTGACAGAGGTTAAATGTTGAAAAGCTTACAGTTTGATTAAAAAAAAGATAAACACAATAAACACTTTTGTATCCAACATTGTAAAAGTCATAGTTATGAGGTATAAAGAACTGATCCCCTGGATCCCTTTCTGGTTCATAAGGTGTGTTAGCTTCCATTCACCTACTATGCAGGCAAAAAAATTCTCTTCTGTTCTAACATGCACCTGCTACTGGAAGGAGCGGGGGAAGAACAGCAGTGCTGTACCCTACAGACATAAGCAAGATGACAGCTTTTGTTCTCATACACATACAAGGAAACTTGCACTGCAAGCATTTTGAATTTCCAACCTGAGATACAATTTTGGACTGAAGATCAGAACATAAGGCTTGCTTTATTTGTTCTCAAAGTTGAATGCTATGTCCTGCTCATCTGTGATGACACCAGGCTGACTGGTGTGGCTGATGCTCTAGAGGGAAGGGATGCCATCCAGAGGGACCTGGACAGGATTCAGAAGTGGGTCTATATGAACCTCGTGAGATTCAGCAAGGCCAAGTGCAAGGTCCTGCACCTGGGTTGGACCAATCCCAAACATGGAAACAGGCTGGGCAGTGAAAGGACTGAGAGCAGTCCTGCAGAGAAGGACTTGGGTGTGTTGATGGATAAAAAACTGAATATGAGCCGGAAATGTGCACTCACAGCCCAGACACCCAATTCTACCCTGGGCTCCATCAAAAGAAGTGTGGCCAAAAGGTCGAGGAAGGTGATTCTGCTCCTCTACTGCACTCTTGTAAGACCCTGCCTAGAGTACTGCAGTTCAGCTCTAGGACCCCCAGCATAAAAAAGACATAGACCATCTCAAGCAGGTCCAGGGAATGGCCATGAAAATGATCAGAGGGCTAGAACATCTTTCCTATGAAGACAGGCTGAAAGAGTTGTGGTTGTGCACCCTGGAGAAGAGACAGCTCCAGAGAGACTTTCTTGCAGCCTCCCAGTCCTAAAGGGGGCCTACGGGAGAGATGGGGAGGGACCTTTTATCAGGAAGTATAGCAATAGGATGAGGGCTAATGGTTTTAAACTGAAAGAGAGTAGATTTAGATTAGGTATTAGGAAGAAATTCTTTACTGTGAGGGTGGTGAGACACTGAACAGGTTGCCAAAAGAAGTTATGAATGCCCTACCCTGAAACTGTTAAAGTCCAGGCTGGATGGGGCTTTGAGCAACATCATCTAGTGGAAGGTTAGAATGAGATGATATGTAAGGTTCCTTCCAACCCCAACCATTCTATGATTCTACGATTCTATGTTTTCTTTTTGGTCACTAGAAAGTATGTTTTAAACAAAAAAAAGCCCTCTATAAATGCAGAAACAATGTATTATTTAATGGAATTTTTCCTCCAGTGCAGAAAACTCTCCAGATTAATTGAAAGAGCATTGAGTCAGCTTTACTGTTAGGTAGCTATGCTGTTAGCTATGCAGCCATGAATAACTACATTTTTGGCATTAAAATGGATCAGAGTAAGTTATTTTCTCATTGGATCTTGTCCTATTTCAGGTTTGATTTATTCTATATGTTACTGAAATAAATCTTCAATGGAAGTGATAGGCGTAATTTATCTTTTTTTTAAAAGATCTGGTTTTACCTCATTTTTTTGGTGTAGGCCCACTCTGGCTAGCTAGCCAAATGTAATGAGAGCTCATCAGCTAATAAATTTATGTAGGTTATTTCTGTGCATAAATTATTTTTAGAACAGCAATAACATTAATTGAATCACATGGAAGATGGATAATGGGCTAGTACTTTGAAAATACATGTCTTGGTCTTGCTCTACTATTCATTAGCAGTAATTGCTTCACATTTGCCTCTCAGCAGCTGGCCAGTTGCAATGTGTTACTCCAGTAAACTGAAACATGAAAAAAGGCATCTGCCAGTGTAAAACTGCATATCCAGAAGACAACCCCCACCCTAAAACCAGTGTTGTAACTACCTATACATCTGGCAATACATATACTGTGACTGGAAAAACGGCTTGCAAAGAAAAAAGCAGTCAACACTTCTATGCACTACAAACACCCAGTGCAAATCCCAAATAAAGTCCCTAGGTTGAATCCTGTCAAGTAGTTATTAATTTCCAGAATTGTACTCATCTCTTCATTTTCACTCTTCGCTTTTAATTCTGATATGCTCTAAGTAGCACATTGAAAACAAGGGAGTTGGTAACAATTCATCCACTCCTAGGGATGACCACGAACTGGTGAACAATAATGTGAAGGTTAATTGCATTCAAATTTCAGCTGTTGATTCAAAAATAACTGTGGTCATCCAAGAGTTTCCAAATGATAATTGTGACCCTCTGGGCTGGGAGATCTCAGTGGGCCCATCTCAGAAAGGAGTAATGCTATAGCACCTCATGTGATCCAGGAATGCACATTTCTCTGTTAAATATAAATTTTCTTTGGACTTTTAAAGAAACTACTCAACTGCTTTTGTTTCAGAGGAGATGAGAAACTTTTCCAGTGCAGTAACTTCCAGCTTTAACATATTCCTAACTAGTTCATATCCATCTGCATTTCTATTGGTACTATCCTCTGCTGTAGTAATCCTTCTCCCTCTATGTTATCTACCTCAGATTCCCTCTCTACCTTTGCATTACCAGCTAAATATGCTAAGATTTTTTAAGTTTCTTCTTGCATTCAAGCTTTTAATTTCCTATCTTTGTTTCCACACCTATGCAGATTTGTAATCTATCATCTCTGAAAAGGGGTGATCAAAATCATATATCCCTGTACTACTCAAGATAAGGTATCACCCCACCTTGCAGGAGAGAAATAGTATTTCTCTGCTATCCCTCACAGAATAGACCACAGCAATATGCTTGTTTTCTCACAGACATTTCACAACTCACCAATACAGTCATGTTTCTCCCTGTCATTCCCTCATCTTATCAAATACGTTTTTAATAGTCCAAAATACAGTCTTCCTCTCCACTGGTCCCTCCCAATCTGTACTAATTACAACTATTCTGGTTTATCTAATAATTTACCAAAGGCACTATAGCAATCTCTTTACAGAATTTCAGCTGATTACCTTTACTATACTTTCCTTGTTAAAGGAAACTACAACTTTTGTTAAAAAAAGAGTTGAAATTATTTGGATGCAGCCTACTTTCGGTAAACACCTGCTATTTTATTTCATTTCATATTTACTCCCAGTTCTCTATCCCTTCTTACCATATTAATTCTATTGCTTTGTGTAGTGTCAAAGGTCAGACTAATGGAACCATATTTATCCCTCTTACATATATCCTTGTTATACTCCAATTACATAGCTCCCCCCCTCTTTAGATAGATTCATTAAAAATCCTTACTATCAGACTTGTGATTTCATGCCTTGTCATCTCAGGGTGAGAGAAGATAGCTTGCATTAACTTAACTGCATTAAGCTTTTTGCATTTGGCTTCTATCTCAGACACTGCCGTTTCTTCACTTATCCAACAACATGAGGAGGGTCATACCGGATCAGACCAAGAGTATCTCTGGGCCAGGATCCTCTCTGTAATCAGAGCCATAAACAGATGGCTCAGGAACAGTAAGAACAGGACAAGCAGATACATTTCTGCCTAGTTCTCTCTGTTTCCAACTATTTTCAGCTCAGAAAACTGCATATCTTTTCTCTTTGGTATTCTGTGTTCTCCATGTTCTGTTTGCTGCCTCTGTTGAAAACTGAGGAAAAGTTTCAAATGTTGTATCTCTGCTCTTGGATGTAGCATATCCTCTTCTCTCTAGATTTGTTTGAGTGATGGACATATTGAGAGATTTCCAAGAGCCCCTCATCACAGTCTCTAGTCAAATACTTTCTGTCATGATGTCTTTTATTACTCGTTTTCTTCTTTATATCATTCTCATCTTTCCTTCTGTTGGAATCACTGGTTACCTCCATTCCTTTTTATGTTGGCTGCCTCTCTCTTCTGCTTCGTCAAACCACACCTTCTTTGCTTCTTCTCCTCATTTTTCAGTGCAGTGCATGGCTTCATTCTACTTCTTTTTTGCCTAGTGAGGATGTTCTACTCCACTGTCAAGGTTCTTTTCTTGTCTCATCTCTTCTCGTCTTGTCTCGTGTTTGTCTTTAGCCACACTCTTCTATGGAACATGTCCTTTCTCTCCCAGTCATGTGTTCTCCTGGCCTTTTATTCAGTACCAGTACTTTTTGCTCTTTCTTTTCATCCATTATGTTTTCAAATACTCGTCTGACCCCTATCATCACCTCCACCTGCAGCTGTAGTTCTTGGATTTTCTCTTTCATGACCCCCTACCATAGCAAGACCTTCTGTCAAAGACCCACCTCCAGTAATATTCACTCATTTTCTCCTCTTTTTCCCTTTGGATTGAATCCAGTGCTATATCAGTACCTATCACAGTCTTTTTCTTCCTAGTATCTAGCCTGACGGAAACAGTGGTGAAAATAAATTGCTGCTTCTAGCCATTGTACCCTTGATCCAGATCAGCTACATCTCCTGCTTGACATTCCAGGGTTCCCCCTCAGCAATGATCGAAGGCAGGATGTCCTCAGAAAGTGTTTAGCTGGAAAAGTTCTGTTTCAGTTATCACATGTAGTCCAAAGTATGTATCCCATTAGTTGGAAGCTCTGCAAAACCCACTTCACTTCATTTGCTGACTTGAGACCCAAGGTACAGATTCTGATGTCATCAATCTTTAATTTCTAAAGACCTACACATGACAAGATGTAATACCTGTTATAACTCTGATTCCAGCCTTGGATTACTTCAGGTTGCATGTTTCCATTTAATGACCAGAAAATTCACCAGGTTTTTCATATACTTCTAGCTGACCTGCCAGGCTCAGAGGGGATCTCAATTTTGCAGACTGGTTCTGAATAAAGAAGCTTTCCCTTTTGCTTTTTCAGTGTACTGATTTTCTGACTTCCCTGCAATTCCCCTAGAAAGTTCTAAGAGTGAAAAGCAAAGCAACAAAGGAAAGGATCAAGGGTGCCTGGATTTCAGCTTCCCACTGTTGTCAGTGGAGCATGCAGCATGTTTTTTACAATATAGTTTCATTGGTAGAATTTTTATTTCATTTTTATTTTCAGCTTTTAGCAGACCATCCCATAACTGTATCATTGACTTCAGGCTTCATTTTCCAAAATGTACTCAAGTGAAAGGTTTAGTAGTTTTAGAAAGGACTGTGAGTTTCAATGGTACAATTCACAAGAAGAAACCTCTCAGAACATGCTCCTGGTCTGTTTATACTACAAGGGTTTTGATGGCACAGTCCTGCTGCTGGAGTAGCCAAACCAGCCAAATCTTTGGCAGCTGAACAAGTGATATGGCATGAAAATGCTAAAGCCAGTTTCAGGAGCCAGCAGCTTCTACTACATAGTTATATCTTAGGTATCTTGATATAGATCTATACCTATTATAGGGGCAAGCTAAGAATTGACTTCCATATTTCTATATTATTCTCATTGCATTTTCCTCCAGTCATTATAAAAATTATTTTAGTTCACCTTCTAAATAGTGTAATTTAGAATGAGGGGGGACACTGCCACTCACAACTCTGTATATATCAAACTGTTAAACCCTCATAGAAACTTCCTGAACCACCTGAAAACATTCTGGAACATGAAAAAAATATTTCAGGGTTGCTGTATGGCAATCACAGTGTTTAAAGTGGGATGACATTTTTAAGATGGGGATATTGTCACTTCAGGGTAACGGACTATGGCATCCCCAGGTAGGCATTCCTCGGCTGCTCCTCACGAAGTAGCCTGCATTAGAAGCCAGTATCACCCTCACAGCAAGATCACAACAGCAGCTTGGAGCCTTGCAGGAATACCTGCTACTTCGAGAAGCCAGACTAACAGAGATTACTCCAGTACAGCAGCCCTTGCCATTCACTCTACTACTTCATAGCACTCAGAGTGGCTAAGGTCCTCTCGGGATGATCACATCACCATGACTGAGGTATCATCATGCTGTTTAATTACTGACCATGGATAGGACTTTAAACACTGAGAGACACTTCTGTTATTTTCCAACTAAATGAATAAACGATGCATCAAAGACCCCCTGCAAACTAGGTCAGGACTCCCAAAATCTTTATTAAATTTTAAGTACGTAGGCTTCAATTATAACTATTATTAACTTTTATATAAATTATATATTATACCATTTATATCTATATAACTAGAAAATATATAAATTAAATTTCTGTAATTTATCATTAAAATAATAAAAATAGTTTTAAATGAAGAGAGGGTAGATTCAGACTAGATACAAGGAAGACAGTTTTTACCATGAGGGTGATGACACACTGGTACAGGTTTCCCAGAGAAGTTGTAGATTCCCCATCCCTGGAAACATTCAAGGTCAGGTCAGACAGGGCTCTGAGCAGCCAGATCTAGTTGAAGATGTCCCTGCTCATTGCAGGGGCAGTTGGACTAGATGGCCTTTAAAGGTCCCTTCCAACCCAAACTATTCTATGATTCTATGATTTCTGTACCTTTCAGATTGGAATATTGTACCTAAAACCTCTGCATCACTTAGAATTCTTTGTAAAGTCACACAGTGTCACTATTTATTTCATTCTTTTATCCTTCACATACTAATTAAAAATCAGACTCAAACATGACAATGAACGAAAAAGAAAGCCATAAATCTCACTTGGAAATCAAGTACAAAGACAAGATTATGGCTTCACACTGTTTTGTATTCCCATAAAAAGTACAGCAAAATTGAAATCCTGTTTTGGAAATACAGTTTCTAGCAAAAACTAGTTTTTGTATTTCTTACTGTTGTTACTTGCTGAGACAGCATGACTTGCTAAGTTTCACCTGACTTGTGTTATGGATGCATCCACCACCACTCTGAGCGTGCTTCTTCCACCATTATGAAATGTACCTGTAAATCCAGAGAGGTTAACTTTCTTCCCTTCTTCTTCTCCTCTTCTTTCTTTGCTGTCTGAGCTTTTGGTTTTTCTTTCTCTTTTGACCTTTCCATTTTCTGAAGCTCCTCCACATAGGCATCATAGATCTTCCACTGCGAGACAGATGGAGGCAAGTTTTATCAGGACTTGATTATACTCCAGAAAACAGTCATCTACACCATCATAAAAATGTGATAGTCCTGACAACACTAACACTGCCACTGGAATTAGCTGAAGACAGATGGCCTATTGCATAAAAAGTGAAGTATGAAGCCCAGGATTTTTAAAGCTCGATGGGGCATGTCTTATTTTGCAAGAACACATTATTGCATTCTTAACAATTTCATTCCCACAACACTCTTCTTGGTGCTTTGGCTCCATATCTTTTTTGTAGGACTTTCTATTTGGCTAATTTACCAGTGTTTAATAGGAAACATGCATTAAACATCTGCTTTATGACATTTCTCGTGTGTTGTTGGAAAATTAAATTGTAGCTGCTTAACGCAATTTAAATCTTGGACTCCAACTCCACAGCATATGATCAAATGGAAACTGAGAGCAGTTTCATATCTTCTGCTCTGCCACATGCCAGGAATGCCTTACTATGGTAGAATCAAAAGTAATTTTCCTACTTAAGAATTATTCATTAGTATTGGAATACTAATTCTGTACTTGAAGCAGGTATATTACTTTCAGAACAAAACAAAAGGCCATCTAATTCTGACACATCAGCTTAGGAGACGCAGTATGATGCAAACACAAAATATAGAACACTGGAATAAAGGAAGGTAGCAGAAACTTTTAGCAAAAATCTGCATTATGTTGTAAATTTGCAGGTGGAAATGAGGTGGAAAGATGTCCTAAACATCAGAGAAAGGGCAAAGAAGATGTGATGAGAAGAGTAGGAGAAGGAGCAGAACAGAAATCACTGAAAGAGGAAATCATGAGCATAGGGAAAGACAAGAACAAAAAGGAGTTGAGGGAAAAAAGAGGGTATGTTAAAATATCATTTTATATCCCAACAGAATAAAAGGAAAACAAGGGAAAAGTTTTCCTCTTAGTTTTCAAATATTTTATGTTAAATATTAGCAATAGCCAGATTATGTTAAATATCTCTGTTCTCTCTAAATCTCAGGTCATGTCACTGTCAGAAAAAAAATGAAAGAAAAGCATAGCTGGATGGAGAGAAGATCTCAAGCCAATTACTCTCTGATTTCAAGTTCAGGAACAGAATGGGTTACAGTTTTCAGCTTGACAGAAATACCTTCACTTCCCTTCCTCTCACTTTCCTATAATCACATTTTTTAAGTTGCTGCCATTACCTTACACTTTCTGCCCAGTGTTCCTGTGGTACACTGGTAACCAAACACTATTTTCAGTACCAGTTTGGTACACTGGTTTGAAACAATGTTTGTTGAAACAGTGACAAACACAAATACCTTTTGTAAACATTTGTGGTAATCAATCAGCATAATTGTCTGGATTCCCTTTCCAAAGAAAGCTATAGCATACTTCATGTGTAAAATGTCCTACAAAATATATTTTTTTACATTTTTAAGAGATGATACTATGTAACAATTGTGCAACAGTCCTTCATCATGAAGAAGACCTAAGTGTAATGCAATAGGTTTAAAGTGGGCATTCCACATTCCTTACACTGTACTTCTCATTGAGTTCAGCTTCAGGATTTAGAAACTTCCCTTTGCATACAACTAACCTTAGACAAAGTAAAAAACACAATGCTGCATATATCAAATTCTTAACAACACTCCCAAAACGTCCATGAATCCTTGCAAATTCCCAGCTGTACAAAATCCTCAGAGGTCTCCACTCTCTTAAACACGGTGCTTGAAGTGGAGCTAGCATGCAGATGGGTCCTAGTTGCTTATTGCTTTTGTTCCTGCCTTTTGAGACCCCATTGAACTTGCCTCTGATGGCACCAGCTGATGGAGGTGTCCTTCAGCTGACCAGGTACTGAATGCTGGATTACAGCTCCTCCTAAATAACCAGCTCATCCACCTCACAGTGATGGAAGACCTTCACCAACAGGACAGTCCCCACCTCAAAGACAGCCAGGTCCCCAGAGGAGTCAGTGCCTGCAAGAGAGAGCTGCAGCTGTGTCCCTGTTCCTGCAGAGCTCAGCTGCAGCCCACTTCTTGCTGAGTCCAGAACCACTCTCACACCGTGGCTACCCCATTTCCACTTGTTTAAGATTCTCTAAAGCAGACTGGCCAGGGTGGCTGGTAAGCACGTAGATCAATTAAAAGCAGCTAAACAAAGACACTTAAACTTAGAGATATAAACCATTAGTAAGTTCACCCATTAATGCGGAAACAAGGGCCCCAGTAGCTTGCTCTCAGAAGCCAAAGTATTGGAATTCATTCCACTGCAAGGAATGCAAATGTGGCAATTTTTTTTTCCTTTCTCAGTTTCCTAATTATACTAAAAAAAACGCTTTAAAAGTAAAAAGGATATACCTGGTTAGCAGTGGCTGAGAAATCTTTACAAGGTGTAGGCTCCGATTGACATGCTCTATCCTGAACAAAGAAAAAGTACAAGAAGTGTAATCTTTGCGTTGTGTAATCTTTGTAGTGACATAGTCCAGCTGTGGAAACAGCCTTCTCATAGCAGCTAATGAGAATAATATTATCCTAAGATTAATTCAACTTCCAAATGATTCTCAGAGAACTGCACAAACTTTATCAGTGATCAAGCAACTACAAATAGATTTTCTTGTGAACCAAAAGAAGGTTAAGAGGACCTTCTTATTTTTTCCAACATACTTTAAATATTTAATTTCAGAATTTCATTTTGAAGGAGTTGGAGTGGTTTGTTTCACCACTACCATTTGAAACATTCTGCTGCCAGCTGTGGGATCAGTTACAATTTCCTCCCAACTCTGAAAAGTTTTCACCTACATATTAAAAACGCACTTGCGTGCAGCAGTCAAGACAAAAGAGTTGAACAAAGTGATAACCTATAAACAATTCATTTGATGTTACTGAAACAATGTTTTTATCACCCTTACATCAACATTCTGAAATAAATGAATATATTTGTGTGAAACTTTCATTTCATGGAACAGCATTTTCTTTCAAAAAACTGTTGTGTCAGGACATTTTTAAGGAGCTGCCTGTAGCATTTTACTGACCTCTGAAATGAAGCAGTCTCAGAGGTGGAAATTGCACATCCTGTACAGAACACAGTATACTTCACAGCTATTTAAGGTTTATATTCTGCTTTCAAAGGCAGAAGCACACAGAAGCACACAAGCCTCTCCCATTGAAATCAATGGGAAGAGAATATGCAGATCCGGGGACAGAGAAATAACAAATTTTGTGGCTCTCTGTCTGGAAGACACAGAATCTCAGCTCAGACTGCAGTAAACACTTCACTGTTGAATAAATCTCCTGAGATCCTCCATCTCCACCAGTAAGCAGAGATGGTATTCCTTCTAGGACACAGTAGCTCCAGGAACACAGTAACTCCTACATCTCTCCAAGCCTGTGAGGTGTAAAGGCATCTCACTTTATCTGTAATGGCTCCAAGGCGACGGCAGGGCCTCTGGGGAGGCTATATATACTCTGGTTCCAGGGCAGCAAGGAAACAAGCGAATTTTCCATCTGAAACTTCTATCTCCAATTAGAATGCTCCCTTTTGTGCATTCAACTGGGGGCCAGCATCACTGATACTGCTTGGTAAGACGGCCCCATGAAGACAAACTCACTGAGAATGGATGCAGGCTCATCAAAAAGCTTAGGGAAGGAATATAAGGTCTTGGGTTTGTATGGATTTGGAAAGTGCATGCACAGAGTGGGATGAAGATGTACCATGTAACAGCAGGAAAGACTTGTCATACTTACATGGGTCTGTTAATATCTGTGCTTAACAGAAGGGTAAATATTCATTTTAATGTAGGGGCACTTAAATCCCCACTCCATGGGTAAGAATTGAAGTACAAGCCATAAGGGGACTCTGTGGCCAAAGAAAATTGAAATCACAGAATCACAGAATCTTCTAGGTTGGAAGGGACCTTAAAGATCATCTTG
>JAOXJM010000019.1:10016957-10030267 GCA_026413425.1 Tringa solitaria | reverse complement strand
GATCTTTAAGGTCCCTTCCAACTCTAACCATTCTATGATTCTATGATTCTATATAATATCTGAATAAAGACAGACCTGGTGTGTAGGGATCTGTGATCCCCCTACACAGCTCCTCCAAACCGAAAAAATATCAGATGGACCCCAGCTGTTCAGTAGAATCTGTAGGATCTCACCTACAGCAGAGACATCTCAGGCATAAAAGAATCAATCATAAAAGCTTCTTATCAAGCCCATTTTATAATGAAGGAATTTCAAATCTCTTATTAAAAAGGAAATGGACCGCTCTCAACTGACTATGGAGAATTACCTGAGTATCTCCTGCACTTCCTTCATCTTTAATCTCTGCCTCTTCAGAAGTTCCTGCAGAAGTCTCAATAGGGGCCTTTTCTGATGATAGAAATGATAAGTGAATAAGCCCAGGATAATAGGACATATTATGACATATTCTGCAGATCCTTCTATCTTCTGAAGCATTAATACACAGATGTACCCTTTTCTAATGCTATCTCATTAACAACACAGTAATCAATCCCCAGGTGAGCCACAAAAGGAGACAATGTTATTACTAGAATGAACTGCAGCAATTATGGCTGGAATGAAATAAAAAATGTGATTTCGACTCAAACTTCTGAAATCCATTTCTGATCTCAGTAGCTTTGTTCCCAGGTAGCGCTTCAGCTTTGGACCGTTCTGCCACTCTAAAAATGGCTGCAATTATGTACAACCATGAATAATACTTTCAAGGCACATAGGAGTTACAACATGGTTTCTTTTTGTTTATATGGTTAAAAATGAATGTTAGTCTTGCTAGAGAATGATGAATGTCTACATTCTAATCACAGCCTTGAGTGTGTTTGTGTAGTCAGGCTAGCATCAAGCTGCTTGAACATAGCTGGTTTGGAATCTATGAAAAGCACTGCCAACAACAATCCATGCTTTCATGGCACTGAGGATCCTATTCAGCACTTTGTCTTACTTCAAGTCATCACACATATTTTGTTAAGTGTAAAATAAAAGAGTCGTTGACCCTCAGAAGCTGCAAGTAACAAGTAACCTCAGGAGCTTATTCAGTGTTATCATCGTGCTTGACAGTTACCACCTTGAAAGACACTCTTTGTGACACAAATTCTTTCACAAACAGAAGAAATATGAGAAAAATCACTAGGCAGTACATCTTTCCCTGCTGAAAATTCAAGAACTCTTTAATAACAACAGGTCTTTTCAGCCTCTGATTAAGGTGTCTTTTTGACTGAAAACCTAATAATGGTGATAGCCGCTCAGACCAAAGGTCCAACTGGCTCAATACCTTATTTCTCGCATTGTCCAGAAGTTGATGTCCTGGTATAAGTGTAAGAACTGGTCATGTATATGGTCGTTTCCTGAATGTTCACCCAGCCTCTAAACATGTCTGCTTTAATATTTTAAATAATGGCTGAAACTTTCAAAGCAGGCTAAAGAGTTTATACATGTATCTCCAACTAATGCTAGTGGAAGATGCTTAAAAGGCACTAAATAGCTCTGAAAACGCCAGTGTTAGTGTTCACATGACTCAAAAAGCATGCACTGTTTTTTTTACACTGTGACAAACATCTGGCTGATTGTTCTTTCTGGTTTTGGTTCCTGAGAAGGACATAAGGCAAAACAGGAGCTGTTCAATTCTATGGTAATGAAGCATGATCATCCCCATGTTGAATAGATGGCACCAGGTCCTACTTGAAAATCGTTGTTTCAGATAGTGAACATACCCGCTGTAGCGCTTAATCTGATACTCTGCCGTCTGCCTTCATCTGAATCTTTGAGTATCATATTTCCATTCAAAGAGAAGTGAACGGCCATTTGATCCACATAGCTTACTGGCTTGTATGCTCGTTTCTACAGAGGAAGAAAACAACAAAATTGGTGTAGAAAAAAATATTTTATATCAGAAATACTGTGTAGCCTAAACTGCTAAAGCTCAAAAGATCCATACTGATAAATATATGTTTGTTATTGGCATGTTTACACTAACTTTATTCCAGCAGGTATTTATATCTCAGGACACTGAGAACCGTAAATTAAAAATAGAACAAAAAAAAAAACAAACAAGAACATGACCTCCAGTTTACCATCACTACCACAGCAAGTGAGTTTAAATATAGTTCTAGTGGATCTCTACTACACAACACTCCCTCAGACACTGTTGTGCTGAGATGACTGAATGAGTTGTACCTACACAAGACCAGCACCATGCGTAGAGAGCAGCTCTGGTCTGGAGACAGTGCAGGGTTTTAGCACCATGCTCAGGTTATAAGCTCTGTACTAATTCAGCTATTTGATGCTAGCTTGATTGGCACTTGCTTGTGGACCACTGTACAGTGCAGGCACGTACCTACATTCAAATCGTGCATTAAGATTTTGAGCTGCAGCCGAAAGCAATCATAAGCCACTGAACAACACAGACACTTCAGCAGTTTCTTCTTAAAAATATGACAGCTTTCGGTACTAGTTACAGAATAGCATCAAGCCCACTTCAGTCACTGTTGAGGAACTGAAAATATATGTAGGTGACATTACAGTGGGAGTTTCCTACAGGTGACCTGACCAGGAAGACCAAGTGGATGAGGTCCTCTATAGACAGCAGCCTCAAATTCACAAGACCTGGTCATTGTGGGGGACTTCAACCACTCCAATATTTGTTGGAGGCACAACATAGCAGGGTATAAGGAATCCTGGAGGTTCCTGGAATGTGTGGATGATAACTTACTTCTCCAAGCGACAGAGGAGCCAACAAGGAGAGGTGCTATGCTGGACCTTGTTCTCATCAACAAGGAGGGGCTGATGGGGAATGTGAAGCTCAAGGTCAGCCTTGGCTGCAGTGATCATGAAATGGTGCAGTTCAAGATCCTTAGGGCAGCAAAGTGGGCACACAGCAAGTTCACTACCCTTTAGGAGAGCGGACTTGGGCCTCTGCAGGGATCTGCTTGGCAGATCACCATGGGATAAACCCCTGGAGGTAAGAAGGGCCCAGGAAAGGTGATTAACATTCAAGGATCAACTCCTCCAAGCTCAGAGGCAATGCATCCCAACAAAGACCATCTAAGAAACCTGAACGTGCACAAATCCATGGGACCTGATTAGATACATCCGTGGGTCCTGAGGGAACTGGCAGGTGAAGTTGCTAATCCAGTATCCATCATATTTGAGAGGTCATAGCAGTCCAGTAAAGTTCCTGCTGATTGGAAAAGCAGCAACATAACCCCCATATTTTAAAAAGTTAAAAAGGAAGACCTGGGGAACTACAGGTCAGTCAGTCTCACCTCTGCGCCTGGCAAGATCATGGAGCAGATACTCCCAGAAACCATGTTAAGGCATATTGAAAATAAGGAGGTCATTGGTGACAGTCAACAGGCCTGACAAATTTGGTAGCCTTCTGCAGCAGGGTTACAGCATTGGTGGATAAGAGAAGAGCAACTGACATCATCTACCTGGACTTGCGCAAAGTATTTGATGCTGTCTAGCAGGACATCCTTGTCTCTAAATTGGGGAGGCATGGATTTGATAGATGGAGCACTCAGTGCATAAGGAATTGGCTGAATGGTCACACTCCATGTTGCAGTCAATTACTCAATGCTCAAGTGGAGACCAGTGATGAGCAGTGTCCCTCAGGGGTTGGTATTGGGACAAGCATTGTTTAACATCTTTGTCAGAGACATTGACCGTGTGACTGAGTGCACTCTCAGCAAGTTTGCTTGATGACATCAAGCTGTGTGGAGCGGTTGACATGCTGGAGGGAAGAGATGCAATTCAGAGGCATCTGCACAGGTTGAGAGATGGGCCTGTACAAACCTCATGAAGTTCAACAACACCCAGCACAGGTTCCTGCATGGCTGGAGCACCCCCAAACTTGGATACAGTCTGGGCAGTGAATGAATTGAGAGCAGCTCTCAGGAGAAGGACTCAAGGGTGTTGGTGGATGAGAAACTCAACATGAATTGGCAATGTGCATTCACAGCCCAGAAACCAAAGCACTCCTGGGCTGCATCAAAAGAAGTTTGGTCAGCAGTCGAGGGAGGTGATTCTGCACCTCTACTCCATTCTCATAAGACCCCACCTGGAGTACTGTGTCCACCTCCAGTGCCTCCAACATAATAAGGACATGGATCTGTTGGAGCGGGTCAGAGGAGATACACAAAGATGATCAGAGGGCTGGAGCACCTCTCCTATGAAGACAGGCTGAGAGAGTTTGGGTTGCTCACTCTGGAGAAGAGAAAGCTCCAGGGAAACCCTGTAGCACCTTTCTCCTAAAGGGGTCCTATGGGAGAGATGGGGAGGGACTCCTTATCAGGTAGTGCTGATATAGGACAAGGGGTAATGTTTTTAAACTAAAAGAGGGTAGACTTAGATTAGATGTTGGGAAGAAATTCTTTAGTGTGAGGATGGTGAGGCACTGGAACAGCTCGCCCAGGGAAGTTGTGAATGCCCCATCTCTGGAGGTGTTCAAAGCCAAGATGGATGGGGCTTCAGGTAACCTGGTTTAGTGGAAGGTGTCACTGGCCACAACAGGGGGGTTGGAACAAGATTAGCTTTAAGGTTCCTTTCCACCCAAACCAGTCTATGATTCTATATGGATCATTCACGACCTGTTTCAATTCCATAAATATGGAAAACATCAACTCCAAATAGAAGAGAAAGTGACCTTATTTGCTTCCACAAGACTGATTTCCTTTCTCTGGTGATCTCATGTAATGGTTGATCAAACTAGTTACAGTAGCACAGAGATGATACAGGCTAGGGAATGTTTCACCTGGTTTTTTTGTTTCCTGCCTAAGGTTGGGGATAATCCAATGCCAGAGCTGCAGGAGCTCTCCCCATGTCCTTTCTTTCAGGGTGTGCAACCCTTCCAAGGGATGGGTGTGAAGCAAAGCCATTATTCCACTCTCCCCCTGCAGCAGCTTGTGTTGCTAGCTGTACATGCTAGCAGGAGCAGGCTGCTCCACGGTAATGCAGTGTATACTCTGCACACACAAAGGTGTGACTCTTGGATGTTTTCCAGCAGTCTTTGATGCACCCTCCCCTGCTCACTCCTACTCATCATGAATACAGCTCTTGTCAGTGATTTCACAAAGCACATTTCTGAGCTCTCCTATAATTCAAATAACTGAATCTTGATGTGAGGATACTGAGGCATATCTTACAGACTGAGTGAGGCATTGCCATTTCTCCTCTAACCACCACAGAATGGAAAAAAAGTTACCACCTGAGATTTGCTGCACTAATTATGTTCACTGCCAGATCTTGTTGAGTAATCATTATATCCTGCCTCTGAATAAATACATCAATGTTTTTAAACTTTTACCTTCTGCAAAGACCTTTTAGGAACCTTTGGCAGTAAACATGTAACAAGATGAAGCCACATTAAAAGGAAATTTACCTGGTTATAATCAAAGGAAAACACAAAACTAGTTAATTGCAAAAAATCTCATTCTGGTTTTACAGGTCATGCCACACTTACTTTAAAGCTGTATCTGACGATATTCTGGGGAGCATGGGGATTATTAGCTGTCAGGATGCGTGTAAATTCCTCTTTTAATTCCTTTGGAATGGAAACAAATAATATTTGTAAATAAAACTCCACCTTTAATATAAAGTACAGCATACAAAAATCACCAAGTTTACACTCATTTCTACAATGTTCAGTTTGCTGCAGATACCTCTATGATGCTGGTAACTCCACATGAACAGTGCTTGGAGCCAAGCTAGGTCAGAGTGGAATCCAGAACAGTCATCCCGTTTCCTACCATAGTATTTTAATGAGCTTTCTTGAGTTCTTTAGCTGTCATGTTAATTCTTATCTAAGCTATGAGCTTGAAAAATGCTAGTTGCATTCTATAGGGCAAGAAAGACTACCTGTGTCTTGAAGCCTACACGGTCCGAAAACAGAGTAAGCACTAAGTTCAGTAGCAGTGCTTGCAGGATCAAGCACTGCAAACAAAAAACAGTACTGGTGTTAACAATTTTCACCACCTGAGTGGTGGGAAGTATGTATAGCTTTCTTTTGAGGCTTACTTGGAGGACAGGGAGCAATGCTAGAGTTTTACAAAGCAGCGAGAAGAGAGAGACAACTGCAGTTGAATGGGTGACTGACTGCAGTCCTATTGAACCAAGCTGGGGCGAAATGGCCATAAAACTCTAAGGCACCTCCCTGTCCTCAGGGTTGGCTCCGGGGTCCCCCTTGTCTGAGAGAAGGCCTGGCCCCATTCCCCTCTTGGATCAACTCCATGCAGTTACATTGTCTTAAGCCCAGAACTCTGTTTCAAAGCACTTTCTCCTGGTTTTCCTGCTGAAAGCCATTTCAGTTTATGCTGCAGACACTGTACTTCAGCAAATACTGAGTTTTACTCTTGCAGGATTTCCTCCAAAAGAAACAGGTAAGAGGTAGTCTTTGTCTCATGGACTTTTGTACACATCTCATTACAACTACAGGCACCGTCTTACAGCTTCCGTCAGCTCCAGTTGATCTGGGGGTTTGACCAGAGCCTTTGCTGCCGCATGTTCATCCGCACCCTCCCCTGCTTCAGTGGAGACATCTTCATCCTAGCACAAGAACAACAAACCCATTAGTGCTCCAAGACCATGACTATTCTGCTCCCTCCCAAAGCAGCAATTCTCCAGGCACAGAGCAAGGAGAAAAAAACAGCATTCCCCCACCCATCCAAGCTTTGAGTGGAGCAGATAACCCCCAATGGCAGGCCCAAATCTGAAGGTTGTTGAACAGCTACACTTGCCAGCAAAAGTTCAGTGGGTTGGAGGAGCTGCTGTCTGAAGGTATTTCCTGGCCTATAATAAAACTGGAGTAACTCCAGTAACAAAACTCAAGCAACTCACTTCAATTTCAGCTTAAAAGTTGGCAATTCTGGGTTTTTTTTGACCATATAACACTCAAATGAATCATACTTTAGGACTAATCAAGGGGACACGTCAATTACTTGGGGATCTGCAATTACTTCTGAAGTGCTATTCTATAAGCTTCGTAGATATTAGTTCAAGATACAAAGCTGCAGGGATGCAGCTCCTGAAGGAACATTAACCATTCTCTTGCAAAGGCAAACAGGTTTGCATTCTCCCAACACAGAGCTGCTCTCCTTGGCCTCAGCTTGGGCTGATGTCATTATATAATATCATTAACAGGAAAATGAATCACTGTGGGATTTCAATTAATTGTCATTACAGATAAACTGCCAGAACACGAAGTTGCTGATTAAAGTCTTCAACTGCTCCAGGCAAAATTTCTCCTTCAGATTGAAATGTGTAATGGGTTGATTTAAAATAAATCAATCATTCTTTTAAATACATTTCTCTCAGGTCTGCTAAACTTTATAGCCATACAGAGTTGCTGATGAGTCCAGGGCATAAGTGAAGGCTGTTTGCAGGTACAGAGACTGGACCCAGCAAAGCTTTGCTATCTGCAGAATGCCACAAAGGAAAAAGCACAGTGCTGTGTAAAAACGTGCAGAGGCTGAAAGTGACAGAATTCTGCGTATGCCAGGCACCCAGGGAAAGTCACAAGCTGCAGCATTCTTTTTCAGCCCAAGGGAGCTGAAATGAGGTAAGCTGTAAGGAAGGTCAGGCGCTCTGATACAAAAGAGACTGTGACGGCAGAACAGTAGTTTGTGATTTAATGCTCCACACATGAACACCTGCTGTAGGACATTCATCATATACACTTTGATGCCAGTTAGTTCAGTGGCTGTTTTCCCTAGTGTATCAGATAAAAAGTGTTGTGGGTTTAACATCTTTATTTATGTTTTTCATTTAAAAGTAAATAAGTTTTCACTTTTAAGGGGTCAAAAGAGGAACATTTAACAAGACTGTGATCTGGCCTGAGAAAGTGAAAAGCTGTTTATCACCATACCTGTTTAAAGGCGTGTATGCTCTCCCTCTTCCATCCATGCCAATAGAGCCAAATAAGAATATGATAGATTAAATAGAATATTCTAAGCATTACTCCCTGACAGTGAAAACATTATCATGAAGCTTACAGTCAAAAAGTTAATGCCATTTTCTCAAATGCTTGTACTTCTATGTCAATTTAGCAAATATGTGCTATGTTTTGAATTTTCTAAACCGAGCAGGCAGTTTTCTCACAGTCTCTGTTTATTTTAGTCTTTTCATATTGCACTTTACCTAAACTGTGCATTTGTTTTAGCTACCATTCTTATTCTAACTGGCTAGTGTAATTCCCTTTGCAGTAGAAATCTAGGGCAACCCTCTACTGCTAAATCAATTGGAATGTTACCAATTCCATAAAACAAGCCATTGTTCAGATTGAATCTAGTTTGCATCTCATAGATAAAGAAGGAAAAAACATTTTTTAAGACTTGAGGATTTGTGGATCTTACCCGTTTTTTAGATACTGCTTTGGCAGCCCTTGGTGGTACTGCCTTTCCTCCTGAAGGTCCACTTTGGCCCTGAAGAGAGAACATACCGAATGTAAACCTTCATAGCAGCTTGTTTCCTAATTTAACCAAAACAGAATAAAAGTTTAATGTACTGATTAATTTTTGCTCCAATGGTTTGTTTCAAAAGCTGAATATACCAGTCTATAAATCATTTGAATGCCTATAACCATTTGAATGAAAGGCAGTCACTTTCATAACACAATTCAGCAGTTTGTCAGCATGAAGAAATGGTAGGCTCTGTCCTCGTTACTACCTGTGATGCACCTAAATGTCACACACATGGGGTTCTACCGCCTCACTCAAACACAGAGAAAGTCTGCTCTTGCCCCAAATGCTGGCATGTCACAGTGAACCTAAAGAAAGCAGATCCACACCTATAAAGCCACAAGTACTCAAAAACCATGGAAAACACTGATGAGTAGCTGGTAAGTTAACCACCGCCAACCTCTCCAAGCACAACACAGCACAGAAAAAATTTTATGACAGGCTTTAAGGAAAACAGTTGTTTACAGGGAGCCTTATAGAGTATTTCAAAGTGACATTACCCAGAGGTTAAGGAATAACAGAAGGGCACCAGTGACAAAGCTTATGAAAACTTTACAGCTAGTAGGAGAAGAAGCGAAGAAGATGCTTTTGAGAAGATGCTGAGGGACAGACAGGACCAAGAACCCAGAAGGTAGAGGGAGACAGCTGATAAACAAAGGAGAGAACATAAGAAACCTTGGCAAGAACAGTTTCTGGGTGGATATCAGATAACATTTGATGGGATGGATGGGAAAAGAAAAGGAGTTACTTGGAGAAAGTGTTTGACTTTATGACAAGAAAGAATCACAGAATCATAGAATTCTAAAAGAATTCAAAAGAATTCTAAAAGGATTCAAAAGAATTCATAGAATTCAAAAGAAGGAGATACTAGAGACAAGGAAAGGAAAACAAAGGGGTTGGGGGAGCCAGCTCCCATGAGTTTATTGATTTTCTTTAGAAGAATATTAGGGTGTACCTTTCAGCTCAGATTAAAGGTTCACCTAGCTAAGTATCTCTCTCCGGTGGTATTTAAAAGCAGATATCTAAGGAGCTTTGTCCAGGATGCCCTCCCAGCTTGCCACAGGGACTTGAACCAGAAACTCTATCCTCTTTATTTCATATCAGTGAACGTTTTTCTCCACAAATTTATTCAGTCATTTTGGAATCCACACGCATTTTTAGCACGTACAACTTCCATGGCAAGGACTCCCATAGTACAACTACATGCTAATACGAAGAACAGCCGCTTGCTTTTTAAGTCTGCCATTTGCTGTTTTCATCTGTTTTTTTCCCAGTTTTTCTACTGGAAAGTCTTTATCACGGTCTGTTGTTCATCCCCTTTTCCATACCTTTTATGAACACCTTAAGGAGCACGAGTCTACAGATATTGCTAGATTCTCTCATGATTCCCCTTCATTATGAAAATTAAATATTCACTTCTACCATCTGCTTCATATGTGTTAAACAATCAAACAGCCATAATGACTTTGACCCAGTATCCCCAAGCCTTGTTTCTAAAGCCCCACTACTTGTTAAGACTTGACAATTAGAATTCAGAAAAGAAATATTTTCAAAGGAAAACAAACTGTAGCAGAGATGTGAGGCTGCCACTTTCAGTGTTGTTTCTCTTTGTACAAGCTAAGCCACGGAAAAATGCAGTTAATAACAAGGCGTCAAGGACTATTTTTATTCCAGAAAATACATATTACAAGTGATGAAAAAGGAGCAGACCAATACATTTCAATGCTTAGAAAATATGCTTCCCTTTGAAATAGAAATTTTTATGACTCAGAGTCATGACATTTCCTTTATAATCCCACAGTAGGGAAGTAGCAGAGTGGAGCAGAGAGCCTTGCAGTCCCGGTGACACAACCACTACTGAGACAACTGGGTTACACAGCTGGCCTGTCTCCCCCATGTCATTGCTTAGCAATGGCAAACAGAGTATCCTATCCTACAAGGACCATACTAGATGTGAATTAGATGTGATTTAAGCAACAAAATTTAAAACAGATTTTCAGAGCAGAATTTTATTCAGATCCAAATCAAAACCAAACTCTTAATTTTAAACATGAAAGAAAGCCTACTCACTATTACCACTTGTAAATGACTCTAAAAAAGCATTTATCCAGCAGCAAAGGCATTGACAAGGCAATCTGAGGGTAATTGGTTTTGGCAGTTGCACATATTTCAATTAACATAATCCCAAGAGCCACCTGTGAAAAACTATCTGCAACTGCATCAAAATCCAAAAGTGACACTGAAGCAAAGCCAGAGTTAGAATGCACTGGAAGGAAGTTGCACAAACCGGTTTGTAGTTGCCTCGGTTTGTAGTTTGTAGGGTAGAGCACGAGCAATTTTTCTAGTCAATCAAGGGCCTATGGCTAATTTTCTTTATTTCTTTTGTCTTTGTACGGTACCATCATGGCTTTAGAACTGTAACTTAATGATACAGTACAGGCCTGATATGATAGAGAGACCCTGAGGAAACCCAGGATGTGGTATAGAGGAGTACAGGAAGGGCACGATGAGAGATGGGGCACAGGCTTGACATTGGAAACACCACAGCCATAAGCATCTCACTGCTGGCCAGTTAGAGAAACACAGACCTGCAGGCAGGGAAACTGGACAAATTTGGGTTTAGGGATAACAAAGAAAACGAAATCATAGTATCTAGCACACTTTAAAAGTACCATATACAATAATATCAAGTGTAATGTGGAACACAAGGCTAATGACAGAAGAGAAACGTGAAAGTATGTCAGCTAACATATAAAAGAAACTCCAAGTGGGTCTTAGAGTGAAGACAAAACCATCAACATAGACATCTTATCCCTCCCAGTGAAAGATGCCAGACATTGACAACTTGCCATAACATCCCTAGCACCACCACCAGCAAAATGAAACCATTAACCTTGGGAACCAGAAGACAAGAAGAAGGCTGAGCACAATACCAGAAAAGGGGTAGAAACCGCAAAGCTTGCATGTAACAATTTTAACTGCAATATCATTGTTATTATTAATGATATTTTAAATATTTTTCTGTTGTACAGAAGTACTTCTTATTTTCTGTAATAATTACATCAGGACTGCTGATAATGTTTAAACTAAGATTTCAGTCACACTAACATTAAATCTTAGTTTTATATACATAAGATGTGTCTCCTCTTTGCTCATACACAAGATTTTGAGAGTAATGAAGTTCACAGACTATTTAAAAAAAGAACCAGGCTCTGAAAGTCTTAATTTTGATTAATTATGAAAGGGTAAAGAAGATGTTTTTACCCTTTATCAAAGGGTAGCTGAAAGTACCATATCCATTTGTATATGACTGGGAGACGGTATTCAAGGGAATCCAGCTGGAAGGTGACACAAACATGAAGAGATGAGATCCTAGTATTTTGGTAATATTGCCACTAGGCAATACTTATCAGAACTAGTAGATCTGTTTAAAACTATTAGGAGCAGCAAGGTAGGGACCAAACATGGGTCAGTCAAGAATACAAAAAATCTTCTACATCACCTCCTAATTCAGATAATACCACAAAGTCTGCTTCTGTGCCACATGCTGAAAAAGGCAGTCCTGACATTCCTTTTCATTTGTGTATCTGTGCTTTGTCCTCTTGCTATTTCTTTTGCAAGCTCCTGCTCCTTGTAAATCTTTCTGAAGCCAGCATGCTGTCGTTCTTCATACCTTAAAACTCCTCTCTGCCACATTACCTATAAAGAGTCCACAATAGCACCCAGGTAGCTGGTGTTCTGCCACCATGGCTCAAAATGATGGCCACTGCTTCCTCATTCTTCTTCTTACTGGCATCAATGTGTTATTCACAAACTATTATTTAAGATGTAATCCCTTTGTTCTGACAGTCATTTCTTTGTTCCATATCACATAGTGTTTTACAACAGTGGAGAGATCACAAATGCATCTGCAATACAAAAAAACTGTAACTGTGAATCAACGTAATGATTGTATATTGACTAGCAAGGTGCTTACAACTGGCCTTCATACATCTCTAAAATTCAAGCACATTTTTGCTCTTACATAAGTAGCTACAGAAAAGAAATATTATAAGTTAACAGACTATTATTAGCATCTCAAAGGGAAGCATTCAGAAGTTAGAAAATGTGAGAAATAAGGTTGCTGGGGCAACCCTAAATTCATCACATTGGGCACAGGCATTACAATACACAGCTTAATTCCATAATGACACACTTTTTTTTTTGTAGGTTCCCTGCCTCACTTAAGGTCTCCCAGGCTTACAAGCACGGACAGAGTCCAGACAGTAAGTTGCTACTAGTATTTTAATGTCCTGGTTTGAGGTAAAAGAGAACAATTTTCTTTTCAGTAACTTATGTTGTTCAGCACCTATTTTTTAAAATGTGTAGCCCAAATCAGACTCCAGCTAAGAACATTTCAGTCCAAACAGTTACATTTTAGCAAATTCTCTATAAACTGGACAGTGAGGTAGATTGAGAACTGGCTGAACAACAAAGCTCAGAGGGTTGCGATCAGCAGCACGGAGTCTAGTTGGAGGCCTGTGGATAGCACTGTTCCCCAGGGGTCAGTACTGGGTCTGGTCTTGTTCCACATATTCATCAACGACCTGGATGAGGGAACAGAGTGTACCCTCAGCAAGTCTGCTGATGACACAAAACCGGGAGGAGTCTCTGACACACCAGAAGTCTATGTCACCATTCAGCAAGACCTGGGCAAGCTACAGTGTTGAGAGGAGAGGAAGCTAATGAAGTTCAACAAGGGCAAGTGTAGCATCCTGCACCTGGGGAAGGAATAACCCCCTGCACCAGTACAGGTTGGTGGCTGACCTGCTGGAGAGCAGCTCTGAG
>JAOXJM010000019.1:9992775-10003783 GCA_026413425.1 Tringa solitaria | reverse complement strand
ATTTTCCCCAATATTAGAAGAAAAGTTAGTCCTGTGTCTCTCAACCCAGGACACAGAGGTAGATGTTAAAGGGAGAGAAAGATGAAGGGATGCTGGCACAGTGAGAATGCTGCAGAGAAAGAATTTTAAAACTCTTTGAAATAAGAATGGGAGAGCCAGTAATTATACATGGACCCATCCTTTCTTTGGGACAAGAGCCTCTCTACATGCCTATCCCTGTGATTTAGAAGTCTGTGTTTTGTGGTTTCAGCTAAACTCTTGCAAAATCCTTAGTATTTTTGTTAAAATGTATTGAGGTTATATCTTGAATTCTGCTCATACATTAAACTCTCCCAAGCCTGTGTTTCTAGTATACACCAAGCACTGGCTGGCATATGATGGCAAACTGACAGATGACAGTGTTGAATCACACGTTGCTCCCATCCACCGATGCAAGCAGTTTCTGTTCTTAGCATAAAAATGGAAGTAGAGTAAAAGTGCTCTTGCCCACATGGCACTAGTACAACTTTTCCTAAGAAAAAGCACCTGTCAAAGTGCAGCAGTTTCAGAGAGCTTTGACACAGACTCCTGAGACTTTGGCTTGCTTTCTGGAAGCAGCAGCTGGAATACAGTATTTCAGTTCCTAGTTCCCTGCGGATGTGAAAAATGGGCACTCTTTCCAGAGAAATTGGGCTGATAGTTCTTATATCTCATTCTGTGGCCAGGCTGGTTCCTTGCAGATGTTTGCCAGGCTGTGGGACCTCAGGTGGTAGCTCTAGCTGTGATGATGACAGCCAGCCTAAGGATTTTGCTTAGCCACATCCAACAGTGATGCTGTTGGCTTTTTAGCTGAGATGCCAAATCTATGCTGGTCCTGGAGGTGGAAAATTTCCAGAACTTTGAAGGTACAGAAGATGCTGCATTTTTATACAGCTTTTTTTTTTTTTTCTTAACATTAGTAGACAGAAATGAAAAAAAAATTAGACTATGCTTTTTAATTTTTAAAAAATGAACTATAATTTTAGTCAGTGGACAATATGAGTGCTCAGTGTGCGTATAAAATCTACATTCTTTATTTTTGGAAAATATTGACTATCTTATCCTAGGAAAGTTGTGCTTCGTGTTAAGATCTATTTGTTTTGTCTAATGCATCCCTAAAATGGGGAAAAAACTAAAAATAGAAAACCAAAAGTAACTAAGAAGCAAAAAGAAAAGTTATACCTGTAGGGCTCAGAAATAGTATGTTAATATAACATTAGGGCTGTAGTGCAGATACACAAGAAACTCATCTTTCTAGAAGCAAAAAGCTTCTGAAATGAAAATGTCATCCCTATGTATATTCATTGTAGTGTAGCCCAGGGGTTACACAGCTATATGTTTTGTAAATGCTTACAGGACATGAGATTTGTAATGTCGCAGCCTTATGGGTTCTGGAATAGAACTATTTCAGGTAGTGCTGCTTTTATTTATTCAGCCTGTTTTTGTGTGCTGCGGTGTTAACTGTAGCAATAGGCTAAAGATTACCTCCCTAAATGTTTCAGTTCATTGGGGTTCTGTCCTGTCCTCTCCCTGTTCTGTATCAGGCCTTTGGTGCAGGGGTACAGGAGCATTTTTATTACCACCCTAGGCCAGCCTGAAATTCAAGCAGTGATCCAGCACAGGCTCCTGAATGGCTGTGGTGAGGGATGCAGCTGCTGTAGCTAGAGGATGACCTGTCAGAAGACAGGAACACATTCTGGTTGGCACTGTCTCTGCAGCCACACTGTTTCTTCTTCTCCACCTCTTTGTACAAGCTCTGACTATAGTTGTTCTGTCAATCACATTTGGAAGTCTCTTCTTGAGTGAAAAAAGGTGTCTAAAAAGGGGTGCTGAATTCTATGTAGAATTAAACGTGCACAGTCTCCTCTTAGGATTCTTCCGTAACTCCAAAGAGCTTGTTATCTGTAGCCTCATATTAGTATGTACTCGAGACACCAATTTCTGCTTCTGACATAGCCTGTACTCTCTCTGCTAGTAGGCAGTGGCAGGTCTGCAAAGAGTCAGACAAGATGAGCAAAATGCCAAGGTGAGAGAGGAGAACAACTCATGACTTTAATTCCAGAAGCCTTCATTCAAGGAAGGCCCTCAGATTACTAATGGGGCTCTAGAGTTATATCTTCAGTTCTGTGACAATGAAGACTAAACTTGGTAAGAACAGAGGAGGAGCCCCCGTCACTGATTTGATCTGTGAGGTAGGGCATTAAAAGTGGAGCTGGTGAACGGCAGCAGTGGGAGTCAGGCGGTCATGAGGGTGTGCTTGTTTTTCCCAGACATTTTAAGATCTTGGCTGGAGTAGTTGTCTTTTGGCTTCTACACAGATCAATTATCTGTTACTTTCTACAGTCAGTCAGTAGAAGTGTGTCTACGTCTTCCCCTCACACTCGCACATGCCATGCACCTTCAGTGAAGTCTTGTGCCATTTTGAATATAAGGTCCCTCTGAGGTTATTCTGTATCTGTCACTATAAAATTCACATCGATGCAGCCACTTGCAACTAGTAAATCTATCAGTCCCAGCTGGAACCCTGTGTAGTCTTCCTGACTGTTACTCTTTCTGAGATTTAAAGTGTAATCTTGTGCAATGGATTGGTGTCCATTTTGTAGCATGCAATAGAAAGGAAGCATTTGCTTCACTGGTTTGACTCTGAGGAGAGTGAGTTGGAGTGAATGAAATTGTAGGTGGAAGTTTTTCTTCATTTTGAAGACTAGTTGCTAGAGAATCTGCTTGGCTTTTGGACACGTCCATCACTGATAGGCAGGACAGCAAGATTTATCACTTTGGGAAACTTCTTTGCAAAGACATGCTCTCTTAAATACACGTGGAGTATGCTGGCAGCATCCCAACTGCTTTTACTGGGTGAGTTGCAGGGTCATCTTAGTTGTGGCCTGAGAAAAATTTGTTATTTTCAGTAATGAAGCTGAAGGTAGCACATGCTGCTGTTGTTGAGAAGAGCATTGGCCCTCTGAGGCTGGGTAAGACCTTATTTCCTATACAGAAGAGAAAACGGAAAGTAATATTTGTTCTGTCTTACAAAGCTGTTCCAGCTGTACTGGCATGCTGTCTAGGGGAGATGCAGCCTCTGCCTGTGAACAAATTATTTTGCTAGAATGTGATTAAATTCTTCCTGAGCTTAGTAAGCTCTACTGCATAGCCATGGCTTTATTACAGCTGTTGACAAGTTGTCTGCCTGGAGTTTGTGGAGAAAACATGTCAACAAATTCATAGTATAGGTCAGGTTATCAAATAACTAGCCACCAAGTAACTCCTGTAAGCCAGCACCATCTGCCTGCCCATTATTCACACTCTGTGTGTGTGCTGCTGAAGCAGGTAGCACTAACTTCATCAATGGTCTGCAATCTCTTTCTTCACATGCTTCCCAAAGCTTGGTTCCAGAATAGACTGTGCTAGAGCTCTTCGTTGAGCTTCTGTCTCTTTCAGTGTCCAGGACCATCAGACATGAATCGTTCCTCCTTGGGCATGGTACAGTGCCTTGCCTCATGCTTGTGTGACACTTTTTTCTTAGTTTCTTTCCAGTGTCCTTCCTGAACTAAAATCCATTAATTCATGCAGCTGACCCTTTGGGCTCTGCAGCGTTCAGTCTAATAAATCCTGTAGACAGTCTCTTTTCCTAAGCCAAGCACAGCAGTGGTATGTTAATGATTACTGTTTCTCTCTGTCTTGTGTGTTTTACTGATTGCATGGGAATGTAGGTTAGTGATTTAGTACAGCCATATTCAAATAAGCTGTTTACTTAGGTTATGTATTGTTTCAGGTTTTTGTTTGTATGTGGCCCCAGGTGAAAACAAAGCTTAGTTTCTGTCTCAGTTAGAGGTGCTTATGCTGACCTAATTATTGTTTCCTCCTCTGCCCCCAGTGAATTTGGGATGTGGTCGTGTCTGGTTTTTTTCACTAAATTTGCCACAAGCATTAGAAAAGCTTTTGAGCTGGGATGAGATAGTCTGCTTTGGTGGTGGCATCTCCTGCTTCTTGTTTTCAATTAGATTCTTACGTTTGGCCAGTAGAAGATCTCTTTTCCTGGTGGACCAGGTATCTCTAACTTCCTCAAATGCGATTATTCTTCTGTCTTCATCAGTTCTTCATTTCACTCCTATGCACAGCTGTCTAAGGTAACTTGAGATTTTTTGTGTTTCTGCGTACGCCTTCGTGGTTCTGTGGCTTCCTTTTTCCCCCCCTCAAAGTGAGAAAGTACTGCAGTCCTTGAAGAAAAGCACAGTGGCAGTGTATTGCAGTAGTTAAAAGGAGTTGTTAGACCCATGTTTGTAAAATTGGAAGAGATTAATTTACACTTACCTAAGCTCTTTTGTTACTATTGCTTAAATCATGCCCCCAGACAGTGAACTGTGTTGTTTTTACTCTAGCTGATGTACCAGCATTACAGCAGACTAATGCTAGGACAAGAGAAGCAGATGACTCTTCCCATGTTTTGAGCCAACAGTTCTACGAAAGCAACTGCTAAGAGTGTGTTAGAGTGTGTGGGTCTAATACTGATAGAGATGAGGAGGTAAAAGGGATTCAAATACGCTCTTGCTCAGCCTCCCAGTTCTGCTGAAGTGCTAGGTGAGTTCCTAACTCAAATGCTTATTGCTGTTTTGCTCTGCAGTGGTGTGAGATGTCCTTTAAGGTCACCATAAAAATTAAAAAAATATGTATGTATAAATGACATCTCTCTACTGAGAGAGGTACCAGAGTCCAGTAAACCCAGTCTGATCCTATAAAAAAGTTACATTAAGAGACTGTCAAAGCAAACAAAATGCACAAGAACCACAGTGGTGATGCTAATTTATTCAGAAATGTTTGAATTCTGTATGAGTAGACCAGTTCCCTAAGTCAGATCTTAATGTTTGCGGTTAGAAATCTCTGCTTTTGCCTGCAGTTGTTAATGCAGTAGAGGAATGTACTTACTATTTTAATACTCATGAGGCTTATCCTTATTGGTAGTGACTCAAAACTTCTGAAGTCCACAGAACCTGAACATCCAAGGAGCTGTCTGAGCAGACCGACCTTCTGAGAAATGGGAGAGGGACGGAGAAAGGTCTGCATTGCATGGGGTGCATATTGTTAACTGAAGAGAAAAAACAAATAGGAGTGTTCCTGGCCAGAGACCACATTGTAGAGCTTTTGTCTGGCAGGATCTTGTGACTAACGCTTCTAAAAACAGTACACTCCTTTGTAAGAAAGCATGGTTTTCTTCCCAACCACATGCATGTGATGCAAATGGAAAATACATTGTCTCTGATGGCCAGAGCAGACCCTCTGGTTGAACACGATGTAGACATTCTGCAGGCACTGTTTTGTCAGCTGAGGCATGGAAAGGGGTGATTGCAGTGATGGAACAAACTAAAAAAGGTTCATCCTTCCTGACAGACTCTGCACACCTGAGGCTCAGGTGTACAAAGAAATATGCAGTGCTCCTGGGTTTGTGAAGGGGCCAGCTCTGTTGCTGTAGCCTCACCTCTGCAGCAGCACTTCCAGTCTTACACTTCTGTGGGGCAGCTTTGTTTCAGGGGTGAAATAAATTTACCATAAGTACAGTCTGCATCATCAAAATGTCATACTGTCTTTTTAGTTGTAGCATTGAGCCCTAATGGCCGCAAATGTGGATTTATTTTGAAAGGACAAGGGAACACACAATACCTGAACTTTGGTTCTTACAGCATTTGTCTGTGGAATACATGTGGAGTAAGAGAAAGCTGAGCTCAATATCCCTTGAGACAAGCTGGGGGGGTATGTAAGCAGGATGGGGATGGGAATGTGTAACAGGGCTTTCACGGGTTCCATATGATATGGAAGCAGCAGAAAAAGATTTCTGTTTAAGCTTAGGATTCTTAAACTTCAAAGAATCTTGCAGCAAAGTTACCATATAATCCAAGAAAGACTTAACTGTTCCTGTTTCCCCCTACCAACCTCTTTTGGGTCTGTCTAGATTTCTAATCTTAATTTCTCTTTATATAAGAAAAGAAGTTGTGAATAGCAGTCCTGAGCATAATCATAGGAACAGCATGTTCACAGGCTTTGACGATGGAGGTCATCTAGCCCACTGGAGCATGTAAAAGCTGCACTTCATGTTGGGTTGTTGGCAGTTGATAAGCCTAGGAGAAACTACTAGCTAGTGATTCCATTCCATTTCTGTAAATGTGTGTGTCAAAAGTTGGATTTAGGTTCCAGTTTTGATCATGGTGCTAGGATTAAGGGGAATGGGTATGGTAAAGGTGTTAGCAGAAGTCCAACTCTTCCTGAAAACATGTTGTGACACATCTGTACTGAGGTTTAATTGGCAGGAATTGCCACTTCAGGATGCCTGAAGATACAGGATAGAATTCTGCAAAGCACTAGTGATTCCTCTGCTGCTCTGATGGAGTAAGAAGTCATACTAATCCTTGTCTTCATCTGTTCCGTCAGAGCCAAACCTTTTGGTGGATGTACTTTAGATAGCATATCACAAAAGCACTTCTTTATGAAAGAATTTCTTGTACCTCTTGCAAAAATTAGGGCAAAGTGATTGTGAAAGTAATTGAGACGATCCATGCTATGCATGTAAGAATTATTATAAAGAGATTATCTAGCTATGGGGCAATGCTTCATTTGTATTATGTAGCTACATAGAATTTATAATCCATGCTTTCTGCAGAAAAATGTTTCCTTATGCTGTAGCTGGAAATGTCAGATATGACCTTTTAACTCTAATGTTCTTTATTTGCAACATTGAGTTCTTAAAAGAGTAATCTCTGAATTTGGGGGGGGAAATTTCTTTGGGTAGAGTCCAACCCAGCAAAAAAATCTTGTCCCGTGAGGTTAACTGGTAGCGCAGATTAAATCTAGAGGTATGTTTGTATTGAATTTCAGAGTTGTGAAGTTTGCAGTGCTTGCTGCTCAGTTTATGGCCATAAGCTGCATTCATTTTTGACAAATGGAGATGTGTGAACTAGGTGCACATTTAAGCTCTTCTCAGTGACTGGGGCATGGATATTGTTCAGTCTGGGTATGAGATGGGGAAAGCGTGTGTGTGTGTGTCTGTGTGTTACCAAGACACCAGCTCTCTTTTAAATTCTGATCTGGAAACTGGTAGTCCATGACGTAGAATCTAATAGTGCCAGAGCTATCCGTTGCTTGTCCAAGTAATTAACCCTTGAAACAATATTTAGTCCTATGTGCCTATATAGGAGTGCTGCCTTGAGTAGATGGTCCCTATGGCCTAATATCCTAACACCTGGCTGGAGAGGCACAAGGTGCTTTTACTGGCATAAGAGGTGGGTGTTTGATGCTGGCTTATTTAATTTCCTCATCTGTTTTGTGATTCTGTGTTATGATCAAGAAATTTTACTCCATCTTAGTAACCCGTGGCAGTTTGACAGTGGCTATGATGCTGAATGACCATTGATAATTTTATAAAAAGGAGAAGTTTAAGGACTTAATATTGAATGTTTCTAAACTTCTAAGTGCACATCCAGCTGTGAGGTCATTTCTTGTGTTGCAGATTCACTTGATTACGCAAAGTCCTGACAGCTCTTGCAAATCTTAATTAATTCGAGGATCAAACACTTCATTTTTGGTTTCCAACTTGTTTTTTGTAGAAGATTAGTTGGAATTACAGATATGCATTGTGAGCTTTTTTTTTAATAGGTATATAGGAACTCAAAACCAAGTCCTGATGCATTTTTCTTGGCTTCTCTTTTCCCGACCATTTGATTTTTGGGTTTTTGAAAGATTTCCAAATGGCTGCTGAAGTCTGGCTTGCTATATTAATTAATTATGGGAGAAAGCTAGATACTTCTACCACAGGTATCCTCCATTGGTATGGCAGTTGGTAGATACTGCGGAAGAACCTGCCGGGAATCTTTGCATAAATTCAAAACTCATTAACATCACAGGGAATTACCAGCAGTCGGTTGCAATGTTGATAACGTTTTCATGCTGACACACAGAGAGCTGGGAGGCATGGCTGAGGCAGGCCTATTAAATACCGCTCCAAGCTTGACCTTCTGAAGTGTATTAGAACCTTGCTGAGATTTTATTCCCTTGATATTGCAAACCTGTTCTTTTGGTTTAGTGTGGCTGAAAAACTTGCTCTTAATAATCTGAAGCTGTACTTCAGGCTGTAATCTTAATTTATAAACATGATAAATCCTTTAATTTTTCAAGGTTGAAGTCAGTTCATGCCTTTTATTATGCAAAGGTATAAGTGCTCTTTCTTGATTGTTATTAGGGCATGGGACTTAATTCTGTTGATTGCAAATGGTGATTAAAAAAATCCTTCAGCTTAACTGGTAAATCATACCAAATTTAACAGGGATAACTTCCAAAGGAGTATTTTGCTAGTAGTCCTCAGTCTACCTTTGTATTTGAATAACTACCACAATGTGTCTAAATAGTAGTTTTAGATGGACGTATGCCTGCTCTTCAAAGACAGGGCTGCTTCCCTGGCAGGTTATAGCTCTACACACCCTGTATGGCAGTGCTTAGTGAATGCCGTTATGGATCTGTCACTGTCACCAGAATCCTCTCAAACTTCAAAATAGTGTTATGCATGTGGAAATACCATCTTTTTCTCAAACAGTCTGCCCACAGCAGTGACAGTTGCCATTTTGTATTGCTGGGTCAGATTTCCAAAAGCTAGCTATTGCCTTTCTCTGAGTTTCCAGGTAAGTTTTGCTGTATTTGTCAGCATGCCCTTTAGTTAATACTTCAAGTGCCTGCCCACAACCAAAGTCTATTGTAAGTGAACTCTGTTTGAACTCAAGTTTTACTCTGAATCAACTGGCACAAGCAGTGCTTGGATGGTAAGCATGTACAGCAGTCTAAACCAGAGCTATTTGGTTAGTTTTGGGTCAAATCCTGCAAATGTGTGCTCCAGCCGAGTCCTCTGTATACCCGTTATTGTTTGGAAGAGGGGATAAACTGTGGTCACTTTGAGTGCTAGAGGGATGTACAGTCCCTTTCACAGGGCAAGAGGCACCTAACAGACGTGACTAAGATGGGGTAAGAATTACTTATGGTTAGGATCCAGGTTAACCCTCTCCTAAATGCCGTCAACGGTTCCAGTTACAGACTTAGTAAAGGATGGAGTGACCAGATGGATATCTTCTGAAGTTATTTTAAAACTACTTACTTTTGTCTTGCAGAAACTTTTTTTTAAATGGAAATATGAAATCTTAAAAAGAGGAATGTTCCCAGTTTATTTAGCAGTTCTGTCTGAATTTGTCCTGTTTCTACCTGCTAGTATGTACAGGTGTCATGGTAATTCCTCTAAGAATGGGAGGGTAAATCTTCTAGGGTGGGAAGAGGGCTAATAAACTACTGGGGTTTATTAAAAAAATGTTTTATTACTTGCTGAAGTGTGGTAAGTGTTTCTGTAAATCTGGCAGCCTTCCAATTTGGCAGAGCATCTGGAAAACTACCAACCATGTCCAGTGAATGTTTCAGCTTAATGTTTTGTGACTTGGGTTACTGCTCTGAAGCTCACCTGGGTTTGTACTAGGAAAGAGCAAAACCTTTATTTAGGGCAGAGACGTGTGCTGAGCGATGCGTGTATATCAAAAAGCTCTAAATTGAAAGGAAATGTGTCTTCTGGGATGGAAGGGTTGATCCCTGAGATCTCAGCACAAGTGGTGGGGGTAGAGAGAATAACATCTTAAGGAGCTGTTACCCCACGGTGTGCCACCAGGTCAAACGATGCCTTGGTGTTGCTCTGCTTCAAACGGTTGCAGTAGTGGACAAAAATCAATTACTTGAGCTGTCACGTCAGCCATACTGTCCTAAAGTAGCAAATTAGTATCACCATGGCTAGTTACCTTCAATTATGGCAATTGTACACTTTTTGAAAATGGACAAACTTGTAGCTTTTCAAACTGAGTGGGGAGTGCTGTTTAAATGTAACAACTGTGTAAACCACTTCTCTTACTGCAATGGAGCAAAGGAAATGGCAGCTTAGGTCTATTCCACAAGAGCTTTGTAGAAATGAAGGGTAAAAATCAGATTTTATTTTGAAATTGAGTGCTGTGGTTCTTACCAGATTGTTATGATAGTGTAAATGCTACTGTGCAATTAAAATTCATCTGTATCAATAGTAGCCTTATTGTCTTACCTTGTCATAGAATTGTCTAGGTTGGAAGGGACCTTTAAGATCAGCTAGTCCAACCATCAACCTAACTCTGATTAAAAAATCATCACTAAACCATGTCACTAAGCACTACATCAACCCATCTTTTAAATACCTTCAGGGATGGTGCCTCAACCACTTCCCTGGGCAGCCCATTACAATGCTTAATAACCCTTTCAGTGTCAAAATTTTGCCTGATATCCAATCTGAATCTTCCCTGGCACAACTTGAGGCCATTTCCTCTTGTCCTATCAACTGTGACTTGGGAGAAGAGACTGACCCCCACCTCTCTACACCCTCCTTTCATAGTTCTAGCTTCAGGCATAATTGCATTAGTAGCCAATATATGTAAATAAAACATACAGTTGGATGCTGGAAACTGCAACACTTCCAGGGGATCTAATCAAATTTGGTGAACTCTGTGGGAAAGTTACTGTGCATATGCAAGGTAACTGTGCCAGTCTCTTAGATACTTGCCGTTGCAGGGGACTTCCTACCAGCTCTACAGAGTTGTGTTTGTGAACTGCCAAAGCTAGTTTGCTCTCCTGTTGCAAGCCATAACATATCGGTGCTTTCACCAACTGTCCTAGATTTGGTATCATTTTATGTCATTCTGAAGATCATCTTTGATTTTATAACTCTGTTTTTTTTTTTTAATAAAGATCTCTCCTCTCCAGTGCTGATGCAATTTGGTATTTTGCTGACAACTAGGTATTATCGTTTGCTGTTAATGAAAGTTTTTCTTTCAACTTCTGTGTCTGATGTCCTCCCCTGCTTCCCCTGAAGTCAAATTGAGAAAAAAGAAAAAGAGGAGAAACCTTTACAGAATCACAGAATCACAGAATTGTGGTGGTTGGAAGGGACCTCAGAGAT
>JAOXJM010000019.1:9978274-9989213 GCA_026413425.1 Tringa solitaria | reverse complement strand
AAAACCCGCCTGGACAAGTTCCTGTGCAACCTGCTCTGGGTGGACCTGCTCTGGCGAGAGCGTTGGACTAGATGATTTTCAGACGTCCCTTCCAACGCCGTATGATTCTATGAGTTTGACATCCACATCCCCTGTGTGCCCTGAATAGCCACCACTCTTTGTTCTTATAGACAAGATGTTACAAGCTGGCTTAATACAGGACCTACAATTCTGAAATGGTTTCACTTTTATATAGACAAGAAGTGTATGAGTGTGCCTTTACCAGAAATAAAATATTTCTGTAATAATTTTTTCTCTTACAACTTCGTTATTTACCTGTGTGTTTCAGCTAACTGGCATAGGATGCAACTATATTTCATTATGAGCTATGTATCATTTTCTTTTAATGGGTTTCTTAAGTCTCTTTCATGGAAGGAACCTCCTGTCCAGTGTGGGATGGGATATTAGGTAGGCAGTGCTTGGCTTCATGGTGGTGGTGGCTGTTACAACCCTGTGGGAAAATAAATGGGTATGCCATAGTATTCCCCCCTTTCCAGGATCATCTGAGGGTGCATCTGTGCTGTAACCACATCAACAACTACAGCATGGTGTAGAGGTGCCTTAACTAATGTTAAACTAAGCATCTCTGTCCAGGCATCCCAACATGGAGCCCAGCAGGACTGCACAGTCTGTCCCAAAAGGCAGGTAATTTAGCATTCAGTGAGCTTTGTGCTTTTGTCATGAAAATATACCACAAGTAACTTGCTTAAAGCTAAATGGAGTTGTCTTTCAGCTGCACTGCAGTAACGTAGCAGCGGGTCCCTCAGAGCACTGAATTTGTTTTTAGCTGCGTGGAAGAGATTTGCCTCCAAGCTACGCAAGAGTGCATGCCAGTCATGCAGAGGTTGTATTGCTTCTTGGTTTCATGTCTTCACTTACTAACATATTCGAGCTGCTTCCAGTGAGCTTACTTGTGGAGAGAAAGTCTGGAGGGAGATTTTTTGATGTTCACTTATTTGACTTCAGTTTTATGGGTCCTAAAGGGTGTGTTTTGCAGACAACTCTGGGGGGGTGGCAGTGTGGAAAGCTGGGCACAAGTTAGCGTAGCTTAAAAAAATAGGGAAGAAAACTTGATTTCTCTTAACAGTTACTTGCTGAATTAAACTGTAATTAAATTTCCAAGCAACCTCTGAGTGCTAAAGGATATTGCATGGAATTGCATATCTTTCCAGTTTGTGCAAGGCAATGATTACTGGGGGCAGTCTCTAAAGCTTTTGCAGAGTAACAGGAGATTGCCAGCAGTGCTGCCATGTTCCCTACTAAAAAGCTGTCTGGAATGTGTTTTGGGAGGAGGATTTTTTGCATCCTTCAGCTGTTGGAAAATTATTTCAGAACAGGGCAAGCTCTGTTGATTGTCCTCTGGTATCTGTCTTGTTCTTGCTTGAAAGAATTTTACTCAGTAAACCTTTTTCAGATAGTTTTGGTGATTTCTATAGGTAGCTTTTGTGCTGCTATGGTGCTGCAGGAAAAAGTGGTCCCAATTGATTGTAGTATTGTTGTGCCTTGGTTCTGACTTCACGCTGCTTTTCAGGGTTTTGTCTCTCAAGGGCAGGTAGCCCCGAAGGGCTGAATGTGCAATGTGATTTCCTGGCTAGCCTGTAAGGTGTGCAGCCCCGTGACTCAGCCCTTTTATTCACAAGCGTCCATACAGTTGTGCTCAGCAGAGATTTGAGGCTTTCCTGAACACGGAGTTGTTTCGGTTGAGACTTTTTCTTGGTGAAAACGTCAGTGTTTTGCATGGCACAGTTCAAATCAGCTAGTTTCAAAGGTACCACTAAACATGCCTTTCTTAAGCAGTCTTCCTTGCTGCCAGCCCTCCTGCTGCTGTCCTCCCATGTTCCTTCAGATTGTCATGGGGTCAGATCCTACTTTAATCTGGGACACCGCCAAGTGTGTTTGTGTGCAATTGCAGGTTTCTGTCCTTGGTGTGAGAGCCACCGAGCTTTGCGTGCACCTGCAAGAGACTGCAGATGAAGCAGCTGAGGAAACATGGCTTGCAATTTCCCAGCAGAGGTTTGTCGGGGATATTTTTGTGTGATGAGGTGTAGGTGTTGGCAAAGGGGTGACAGCAGGCACCAACACACAGGTCATGGGACCACCTGAGATGTGACACAGGCTGTCGAGTTGTAGCAGAGCAGAGGACAAGAGCCCCTGGAGAACTTCATAGCAACAATGCATCCATCAGCCCATACACAGAAGAGGGAGCCACAGGCTTGTCGGGTTTTTAGTTGGATGGGATTTCTGCCATGAAAGGAGCAATTAAGCTGTAATTAGGCAGCATTAGGGCTGATGAAGAAATGCCAGAGGGCAGTGACCTCTAACAAGGCTTCTGATGGGAAGGCACAGCCCTTGAAAGTCAAATCTTTTCCAAGGTCAGAATTTCTGAAACCTTGATAGATACAAACCTACCACCAAAACCTGGTGGGATGGAGGGAAATTTTCTAGGGAATGTTAAATATAACACTTTGGTATATGCACTGGGAGTGCACTTCCAGTTCTGGCTGATGACTGCAGTGGTTCTCTCAGCACCAGCCTCTTTTTCTAAACAAATCAGCATAAATTTACCTCTCTTTCAGAACTTAGAGAGGGAGAGGCCCCTTTCTTCTGCTAGACCCCTCTTTCTTTTCTGCCCCTGTAAAATGGGTTGCAGAGCTGATGCCAGCCCCTTCACAGTACAGGTAAAGGAATCAACATGTCAGAAACCAAAAGCAGTTGCAGCATTAAAAATGCCTTTTTGTTTGAGCAACACCCAGCTTTTTTTTGCCACCTTATTTTAAATGGCACTTTAAGAAATTCTTGTCAATGCATTTATGGGGAGATAAGTCACTCAGTTAATCACTTAAAGCATTAATGATTCTGCTGTCGGGGTACCTCCTTATTTTGGAGTGCACTTCTGAACACCTGGTTATCAGCAGAACAGTATTCAAAAGTGGATAGGGTTGTGTTTTCCTACAAATACTGAAGGCTTCATGTTGGCTTTTTTTGCACTTCTGTGAATAAACAAGACTGACTTCTGCTGCTGGAAGAGAGCATCTGGTTAGGTATATATGCATGTCTTGTACCAATCTGAACAAGACACATTTCTGCACTCTGGAGACAAATAGTGAGGCTTCAGAGATGTATGGTTAGTTGTCAGCCTGTTCTCTGACACTCTTCAACTTTCCTTCTTTCAAGGAAGCAGCTACAGAGGTCCTGCATGAAAGAGACAGTTAAGCAGAGAAATAATTTTTTAACCGAGTTTAAAAACAGTTTCTGGGAATATTACTGCAAAAGTAGGGAATGTAGAGGTTACTGCATGCACTTTTTAAGAAGAAAGTGATAGAGGGAGTTGCTTGGGGGTATAGAGGAAGGGAAACTGTGAAGAGACATGCAGAAACTATACTTTGCTGGAGAAATTTTGATTATGATGTTATTGCTTGTTGCAATCTCAACCCAGGGATGTCTGTTGGATGGTAACAGGTCATCACATGGAACTTGCCAAGCATTTCACTGGCCAACATAATTTAATTTGATTTTAAATATGTAATCAGTTATTTTAAAGGTTCAAGACAAATATTTATTTCAGAATCAACCTGTGTGAAAGAAACTTGCTGCTGTATAAATAAAACATTCAGAAGAATGCACAAAACCAACACTTCACAGTCAAACTAGCAAACTGGAAAAGTCACTGTCTGACCACTTGGTACCTGGGTTTGATATGCAAAGCCCCATCTTCTTTGGTAATTGTTTCTTCAGGGGCATGAGAAAGGGATTTTTCAGGTTATTAAGCTGAACTAACTGAATAATAATTTCACAGTTGAGAAATCAATTGGGAGTTGGGAAAGGGGAAGAAAGCTTACTTTTCCTTGAGCTGTGAAAGAGATCTGAGGCAGAGACCTATTTCTTCTGAAATTTGGTTGGACCTGTGGTCAGAAATTTGATCAATTTTGCAACACATTGATTCAAAATGTGCATTTATAATCTTACGTGTGCAGTGCTTTTAAGACTCTTCCTTGTCGTTTAAAAGTTGGGTTTCTGCACTTGACCTCCAGTTTGTATTCAAATATAGTTTCAGCAGAAATGTAGGAATCTGGGGGGAGGGAAATCAGATTATTTATCCGGACACCAAAAGACAAGAGAAACATAATGATGGTGATTACTTTTGTATGCAGGCTGTTATCAGTAGCAAAAATAGTAACTATGATGTAAGACTAGATCTAGTAGCAAATTCAAAGTTAACCTTGTCTGAAAAATGAAGAGAGACCAGTCACCAGAGTAAAAACTAATACATAAATGGAAAGTTAGTAAATTACTTAAATTAATGTTCCATGCTTGCTGATTTTATTTTTAAGTCATTGATTTTAATAATGGGTATAAATCACTTAAACTCATCCTGCTGTTTTTACCTTGCAATTCAAGGCTATGAAAACAACCAGTGCTGCAAAGGATATGCTGCCAGGAGCAAAGATGTGTTTTCCCTTGCCAGTTCTACATACCAGGTCATTCTAACCTGGTGAAGCCTTGTGCCTTTGTGCTCTTCTGATCAGTACAACACAGCCAGGTTTCCACTTCAATGTTCTGTAAAAGTTTATGGAGCCTTGTTTCAACATGCTCTGTTTGTTGAGTTGCTGTTGTTATCATTAATAAACATTTATTTGCACTACCTGCTGTTTCGTAAAGCTCATTGCTGGAGATTCAGCTGTTCTAATACAATTGTGTTTTCTCATGCCATAGAACAATGTCTTTTCCTGCAATCACTGTGAGAAGGAGAATAAGTTTTATTCTTAGAAATCGCTGCTCATGAACTAACACTCATTGTATTATACACTGTCTTCATTTAATAGTTTTGGTCCTAATCTTGAGGCATATAGTTCATCAGTCTTCGCTTACTGCAGTGCTGGGCAGTCTGGGGCCTGAAAATCCTTCTGTTAGGATCACTGTAGACATAATACAGTGTGCTTTTTGGAACTGGGGGAAATGAGCCACAGTTGTCCACAGGGCAGGCATGTTCTTCTAAGGTAAGGTACAGAGCAAATAAAGAAAAGGACTGGGCATGAAGAGCTGGAACTCTAAATTAGAAAGGTTGACTTTGGCTTCCCAAAGCTTCAACCCAAGTGGTCCTGACTTGGGGTGGTGTTATTCTTCCATGTTTGCTGGCTGGGTTGGCTCTCACCTGTCTTGGTAGGAAGATACTTTTTTTTTTTTTTTTTTAATAAGAGCAGCTCAATCCAGAACTGGATGGTCACATAAGATCATCATGCTGCTTCATGCAGCATCACTTGTGGTGGAAGTGGTGCAGGCCAAATCATGCAGTCTAGTTCTCTGTTTGGCAGAACATGGTTGTAAGTCCATAAAAGCATTCATCACTTCACAAGGGAAGGGATCCTGCCACAGGGCTACATTCCATATTGCTCACCAGGAAAATGTTCCTAGAGAACTGAAGGGGTGCATGTTTGATCTGGGCCTTTGGGATAACTATGAATTCTGCAACAATATTTTTAGAATTGGTTTCCAAATGTGGAGCTGTGCTTTAATTTCTATGCAGAACTGGATTACTGAATAGGCTGACCCTTATAAATGCTTGAGTGGGTCTGGAAGAAGCACATCTGTGTCTAATGAGTCTAATTTGAAATTAAAAACTCACATCTTTCTAGCTTTGGGTGAGTAGAAAAGGACTTTAATACAGAGGCTGTGTCTTGATGGATGCATGATTGGGAGACACGGAGAAGAAAGGTGACCCTGGGAAACCTCTCACTAATTTCTTCCAGTTTATGAAGCATGTGCAGAAAAGCCCACTATGTTTAAATCTTTAAATATTGTTCACATCTCTAGAGGTAAATGCTACTATGCATTTCATCATTTTGGTTAAAATGCAAGTGAATGCCCAGAATGCTGTTGATTTGTCTCGCTACTTAGCTGTGGGAAGTGCTACTTTGAAGCACCTCTGTGTCACACAGGAAAATGGCAGTGTATTTTCAATAGCAAGTGGAAACATGAAGGTGCGTCATGAGATGATTATTATGAAGTATAGAGCCTGCCTCCATAATGTAGTTTGGTTGCAGAAGGACAGCAGGCTTATGCAGCAGTGAGTTTGTCCATTTTCCCCTGACGCATACTTTCCTTAGCTGGTACAAACCAATTTTATAGCTCTTTTCACAAGATAATCAGGATGCTGTATTTCACATTCACTGAAAAACAGCAGTAGGGTAAAAGAGACCCAAACAAGTGCCCCACTGTGGGAAGGATGGACAGAACTCAGGCAGGCTGGGATTACAGAACAGCCAGGGTTGGAAGCAACTTTTGGAGATCGTCTAGTCCAACCCCCCTGCCAAAGCAGGGTCACCCAGAGCAGGCTGGACAGGAACCCATTCAGCCACATTTTGAATGTCTCCAGAGGAGACTCCACAACCTCTCTGGGCAGCCTGTTCCAGTGCTCTGTCACCCTCAAAGTAAAGAAGTTTTTCCCGATGTTGAGGATGGAATTTCCTTTCAGTTTGTGCCCAGGATCTGCGTGGCAGCTGCCTGCAAGCTGGGCCATGCACTCCTGGCTCTCTCCTCCTGGTCCAAGTGATGCTTTTTTCTTCCTGATAGTGGTGATCTAGGAGGGATGTTGCCATGAGCTGGGAAGAGGATGGTTAAAGGGCAGAATAAACCAAGCTTTGTGTAACCAAGATTCATTTGTTTTCCTGATCAGGGAACAACCGTTTTCTCTTTTAGAAGGAAATCAGAAGGGTTGATTTTTAGAGGAAAAAAACTGGTTATGGATCAGTGTAGTCTAACAACCAGCAAAGTAGCAACTTGTAATGTACAGAACATGTCAACGAAGAGTGAACTTTGACCACATGGTAGCACAACACTTGGGGTCAGGACTGTATGAGGTGATTCAGAAAGGCCCCTCTGAGCATCATGTTTTGTTAACTTTCATCTTGTTTTTGAGTCTGTAAGCTTATTCCTCCCATCCTGTGCTTCAGCTTCTTTGTTCTTGGTTCTCTGAGGCATCTCCTATTGTCCCCAGTAGCCCAATGTTCCTCTGTAGATTGGTTGGTTGTTGGGTTTTTTTTTTTCCTTTAATAGATAGATTGTGATTTCCTTCAGGCAGAAAATGAAAAAAAGAAAAAAAAAAGCAACAGATTAAATTGCTCTGTGAAAGCCTCAGTTACAATAATACTGGCTTTTCCCTCTCCCACACAGACTTACATTGAATGGAAGATGCATTTGGGAGAAGAACCATATTGGAGAAACCTGCACTAGTGTTTCAGACCCCTTAAATGAATTAGCTGTCCATCACATGATAACAGAGAATAGCCACTCAAGTCCCGCTGTGCTCCATTTTCATTAGCAGAGTTCTATTTTGTTTTCCTTGTACGAATTCATTGCAAAATCCCAAGTCGAAATAAAAAAATCATTCCTCTCTGCAGCTCTGGCGTTCCGGGGCGAAGTGCAGTGCCTGTGCCCTGGCACCAAGTTACCTGTCACCCCACTTTGCTCGCGTCTGTGTGTCCCACAGTGCCGTGGGTGCCCTGGCTTTGAGAGGGGTCCCTCCTCGGGCCCCTCACCTGGCGTGGGCAGGGATGACTACAGCTAGCAGCCTCGCCAGCCGGATTCGGTGCAAGCCATCTGCTTCTCACAGCAGCGCTGGGTAATGATCTCAGTGTGTTTCACGCCACCCTGGGAGCTTTGTGCAAACACGTTCTCGTAGGGTGGGTAACAAGGAAGCCCTAAACATTTCCAGCCCGGGGAGAGAGGCTGTTGAAAGCAGTAGCCGAACCAAGAGTGGGTCAGATGCTGTCGGTCGGCAGAGATGGTGATGCCAATGGGCTGTCACTCCACCACCACACGCGGCGCTGATAGATTGAGCCCTGGCACACTTGAGTTTCGCTTGCTCAGCCACTTCTGCAGGGAAGGCAGCTCGCTGCGCTGTGCTTCTCCCTCTGGAAACAAGCTGTTCTTCTCTCTGCACAGCCCAGGGCGTCTCTCCCAGCCCTCTCCTGTCTCTGCCACCAGGCTGCAGCTCTAGGGGTGGTTTTGCTAACCACTACTTGCCTGTTTCATTCATACAGGGAAGGAAGGGTCTTGGTGGATGTGTCTTTTCTCCCATTATCTTAGATTTCAGAGCTGCTCTCTGTAACGCTGCAATGCAGGGGAGGCTAATCTTGTTCTGTTCGGGTGGAGCTATGAAATGTAAGTTGTCATTATTTGTAAGCCCTCATGCTCCTGCCATCCTTCTTGCTGGCAGTGCATAGCTGTAGCGGACCAGTATGGTCCAAGCTGGCTGAGGATGGTGGGAAAGGAAGAGGAGAGAGGACACAGTGCTTGAGGACGTGGGAGCAGATGCATTCCCCAAAAAAACTATTTTCCATTGTCTTTTGCCCCATTCTTTTTTAGATCTGTCTTTTTCAATATCTGATAGCTGCTAATCAGACCGTCGCAAAATCAGCAGAGTAAAATTCAGCTGGTTTTGTTAAGTTTTACAGTTCACAATCCTTTTCTCTGCCCTAACAGAAGTACCCAGAACATCTGTCCACTCTGTGCTGCTGGTGGGCAGAGCAGAAGCAGATGCAGAAGTCCCATCTGTCTGTGGATGGAGGACAGCACTGCATTGCCTCACACGCAGAAGCAGAAGGGTCAGGCCTTCGCTGCTTGCACAAGGAAAGTTTGCTTTTCTGGCAGGTGTGGTCATCTGTCTTTTAGGGACTGAGCCCTGGGCTGCATAAGCGACTGCTACTAAAATCTACAATTTAAACCAGGGCACCAAGGTGAAAAGCTCTGTCATCCTTCATCAGTGCCTTACAACATTAAGGCATCGGGGTTAATCTTATGAAAGGAATTGGCAAACTGACAAGTCAGTTTTTTTATATCTAAACGCCCTTGTATTTTCATGATCAGTTGGAGCCAAAGACGTGTAAACGAGTCAAAACCTTCAAATCGCTGTCTTGGACAGTAAACACCTTGACATAACTTCCAAAACCAATGATAAACTACAGCTTTGAAAGCTCATTTAATTATAAAAAAAAAAACAACCCTGAGATAAATACACCTTCAGCAGCTTCCTTCTGAAACCTGCTATATGTGAGCTGAGACGAATACAAAAGTAAAAGGAGAAAGATGTGAAAGAGGTAAATCTGCTGACCGCCTTCTGATCTGGTGACTCCCGTGCAGGGTTTCAGGCTATTTTCTGATTGGCAAGCTGAGTATACTGGTCCTAAAAATGTTAATAAGCCTTTTGTAAATGAGTTTTAACCTGTTAATTAAGAATTTCTAGCTACGGTTATGACCTGCAGGGAAATGTTTAATTGGCTGTTTTCCCTAGCTGGTTAAATGTCTTCTTACTAGAACAGAGGAAGAGTATATGCTTATGGGATTTGAATGCCTCAGACCTAGTGTAAGCCAGGATTCCTGTGCTTAATACTGCTGCAGAAATTTTCATTGTTGACCTCTGCGAGGCAACTCTCCACTTCAGCAGGATGGAGCCAGCACTTGCTCACCTGCCTCAGTTTTCTCTTCTCTCAGAGATGGATGCAGGTGACAGGAGGCAACAGAAACATACTCATCTCTGAGGGACCATGGGCACAGGTTTCCCGTAGAGGCAGAGTCTCTCTCCCTGGGGATATCCAAAGGCCACCTCGTGGTGATCTTGGGCATACGGCTTTAGGTGGCCTTTCTTAGCAGGGCTGTTGAACCAGATGACCTCCACAGGTCCTTGCAAACATCAGCCAGCCTGTGATTCTTCTCAGCCAGAAGAAGAGGGAGGGAAGGGGTGCACTGGCAGTTAAGTCATGCTGTGAGTCAGCAGCTGGCAGAGGTGCAACAGGCCAGAGAGCAGCAGGGGGGCATTTGCAGCCACCAGCCTCTGTTTGGAAGAGAGATGGCCAAGGCTTGAATGATGACACTTGACGGTCTCAAATGAGATGAGGGTGACTACAGATTCTGTGTGGAACCAAAACATGGGCCTGGGTCCGTTGTCATGTGGGAATGCCTCCATGTAACCTGGACTGGCTTTCCAGCATCCAAACAATGTCTCCCACTATCTGCTAGAAAGCCCATGGAATTACTGGATGCTGTGCTAGATTTTACTTGTTTGTTTGTAGTTAAGTACCCATAAAACTTTGGTTCGGTAGTCTGGAGAATATGTAGAAGCTCATTCAGTGCTTCTTAGAATGAAACCCTCCTTCCTTTCTGCAGAAAGGCAGCCACCGCTGGAGACAGCAGTACCCCTTGGGTGTGTGGGGCAAAGCGGGGAGAAGGTGCTGCGTGGGCAAGATCGTTGCCATCACTGTCAACTAGTTGGAACAGGGCTTTCTTACTCAAGTGAAGAATGCTTCAATACCTTGCACAGACACACTCTCTGCAGTACAGAAGAAGACCAGAAGAGTAGTTCTAGAAAAGAAATTTAGAATCTTTGTCCAGTTGCATTTTGAAGATGTTGATTTGGCACTGCACTGCAGCTTGCTTTTTAAATACTTAGTTGGGGCTGAAAACAACCTGAAGCTTGAATTCGTATTTCAGCAGGTTGCAGCCAAAATCTGGAAATCCAGTCACGTCTGTGTGCAGCCATCATTGAGTTTAATGAGAACTGTATGTCTGCAACAAATGGCACCCCATTTGTCTTCACCTAATCATCCATGAAATCCTCCACTGCTAAAATAATCTCAGAAAATTTGGGTGAATCCTTGGTTGAAAGTAACTGTCTGGTAGCAGTGGCTGTCTCGAAATGCCTGTTGCAGCATAGCTATAGGGTGGAGAAGCCCTCTTTCTCCATTCTTATGTAAAACTCTTCAAGTAGGGTGTTTCCTTTGAGAGAGCAGCCACATGGCGGTTAGCACCATTGCAAACCACTGCACTGATTCACAGAATCACGTGGGGTTGGAAGATCATCTAGTCCAACCCCCTGCCAGAGCAGGTCCACCCAGAGCAGGTTGCA
>JAOXJM010000019.1:9944534-9978174 GCA_026413425.1 Tringa solitaria | reverse complement strand
ATGTTTAGGTGGAACTTCTTATACTCAAGTTTGTGCCCATTTCCTCTTGTCCTGTTACTGGGCACCACTGAGAAAAGACCAGCCCTGTCCTCCTGACACCCTCCCTTTAAGTATTTGTACGCATTAATTATTCAGATGCATAGAGAGGAACAAACAATGTGAAGAAGTGGGTAGAAAATGACTGAGGACTGTGTGTGCAAGAAAACCTTTAATGCAAGCAGTGTTGGAAGAGTGAACAATATTCTGCTTATTAATGTAGATTGGAATTTCCTGCTAGCTGAGAATAATGCAAAGGTCATTCACCAGCTGCAAGCAAACAGCATGTGGCTGATTCTAAAATTAGTTAATCTCTAGCATTTCCATTTTTCTTCCATGCATTTCTTGTTCTCTACCTTAGGCCTGGGAATCCTATTAGAGATACTGCAAGCTTGAAAGAAAATTAATTCTTTCTTTGTTCTTTTCTGTAAACTTCGGTAAACTGTGGCAGTTGAGATAACTAGGTGTCTGTTGCCTATCATTACGACCAGTATATTATTATGGCCCTAAAACACTTTCCATATGCTCAGTGATGTGATTTTAACTATCGAATAGCTTAGCTTTATCCTTTCCTCCTGGAAAGGACTCCAGGCTGGAGTCTGCTAGCACGAGCATGTTATCTGCAGCCATTTTACACTGACTTTTCTAAAGTCTTCTCTTTTATCTCTTGGGCTCAGAGATAAGCTCAGGGAGAACTTGAATAATGGCCTCAGAAAACCCTCAATTTCATTTGGCTGATGAGTCGGGAGCTGCTGGTGTGATGATGCAGCACCATGGCCAGTCTGGAGGTGGGAAAATTGTCAGATGGAAAGGAGGACAAGAGCACTGCAGGCATAAAACTGCCCCCCTGTTAGCTGACGTGCAAGGCAATGCTAACCACTGAAGAAAATGACTCCAGAGAGCACCTGCTTCTGCTTTAGGGGATCGTGAAGAAAGGTTTTAACCTGACAGCTGTATAAAATAAACTACTTCAAAGCAGAAACACCTATCTTGGGACATGTGGCTGGCGGAGAGGTGGTGGTCCTTAGAAAGACCATGGCCAGCTGATAACACAGGAGGAACTTGTCACATTCCAGTGAGTTTTAACACTGAGAGCCAATTGTGCTGCCTGGATATAAAAAGCCAAGGCTGGATATAATCCTTTTTTTTCTGCAGAGTATTACTGGAGTGATGCTAGTTAGTGTGATACACATCTCAGGAAAGGAATGGATGGCCACTCAGTTCTGCTCTGTGTATGAGTATTATTTATCTAAGCCTAAGGTGAGATCTAGACACTTCTGTTCTGTAGGTGGATCTCACTGTTCTGCACATGCTACCGGTACCTGCTGTGGGTAGAGCTGTTAAATCAGATATGAATACAGCAAGGCATATGGGACATCGTTTCATCACACAGCTAGGCTTATTATACCAAGAGAATATTTTATAACAGATAAAAGTCTCATTTTTTAAAGCCCTTGTAGTTGGGAGAATGTGATCTGGAATGCCCTGCATCCAGGGAGCACTGCGGGCACGGGCACAGCAGGAGGGAGACTTGACAACACCGCTCTGTGCAAAAGCCTTGGGCATCTTCACTTTTTTGTCCAGCTTGTCCCTCTGCTGCGGCCTGTTTAGTGGGACAGGCATGTTTGATGGCTTCTCTGATCACCTTGTTTATGTTGAAACTTGTAAAAATTTTAATTTTAATCTCTTGTTAATCTCTTCAAATCTCTTTCTAATCAGTCACAGAATTTATCAAATCGTCTCATTTCTAGCTTGTTTCCTTAGGCTACAGCTAACATTTCCTGGGGTTGCAAAGTCAGGATTTTCCTTTCTTTGTAATAAATGTAAATACAGTTTTAGGATTCAGGTTTTCTCACTTTTAGGCGTAAGAGCCAAGATAACTGTCTCCTGTCATCTCTTCAATATTCTGCATGCTTAAACAGATCACCTGGCTAGGCAGCCTAATGGGAATTCAATACAAAAGATATTAAATGCAAACGTACCTTTTACATGTTGATTGTATAGAGACGCTCATGTTCTTATATACTGAAAGATGAGAACTTCGTCTTTGATGTTACATTCTCTCCTGTCTCATAATTTTGTTTTGACAGTGATGAGAGCACTCAACAAGGCAGTGGGGGCCACGGAAGCACGCTGTTACATGTAGAACTCAAGCGATGCCATGAAAAGAAAAGGTTTTTCTCCAGGTTTCCTTGGTGGACTGTGAGCAGAGTGTGGTCTGCAATACTGATAAAAGCTACAAAACAGAAAAACCAGCAGTCAGCAATGCGTCTGCTTAAAAAAGACCCGAAAAATAGCAGTGAAAGGGAAGGAGAACCACCCCCCTGAGCCATGTCCTTATGTTCACTGAACTTCTGTGCAGCCCGACCGGGTGATGCATGTGCTGCTGACATCCAGAGATGGGCTCCCAGCGCTGCCTGCGAGGGGCTGGCTGGCAGACCCCCCGGCACGGGGTGGGCAGGAGGAGGTTGGCTGTCGGCACGGCTTGCAGCGATGCGGGAGGAGGATTCGGCAGCCGCACGGAAATTCTCGGAAGAGGGGATGTCCCGTTTTGTGTTTATGCCCATCTCTGCTTTCTGTTTTTAGTAGACCCCTCACCTCCTTTTCGTAACGGGTCACAAGGTATTTGTGACACATGGCCTTAAGGAGGGTTTGTCTGTATCACCCATGTCATTTGGGACACTTGTAGCAATATCCAAATTGGGTTAGCAGGGAAATAGGGAGAGAGAACCTTTAGAAGAGTTGATAAATTGTCCTTGCTTGAATATTCTGGGATGGAAATCCTAGACTTGCATATTTTAAAGAAAAAATAACTCGCATTGATACAGGGCAGAAAATACAGCAATCAGAAATGCTTGCTGCTCAGCACTGTTCCTTAACCTCCAGTTTAGGGGCAACAGTAGAAAAGGATTAAGTCTCTTTATCTTTTCATTTAACCACCTATTTATGAGCCTTCCGCTAATCTCAGAACAACTGACTCTGTGCCTTTTAAGTTCAAGTGTCTGTTTTCTGTGTCTTCCCTGGCACGGTTTTCATAGCCTTCTTCAAGGAGGCAGAGAACTGATGAGATGGTAGAAAACCTTTCACATTTTAACTGCCAGTTCCAGTCCAACAAAGACGATGACCGAGGCCTTTGGATAGAAAACCATACATTTTCATGAAGACCAAAATCCTGCTATACCAGAGCCCATACAAAAAAAATTGTTTATGAAACACACCTTGTAGTAATCTCGCTTTTGATCTTACCAAACGAGTACAAAAGCAAGCAATGTTGGCCATTCCCCCGGGATGGTGAACTCGCCGTTCCTTACTGGGAATAGATCTGTTTTCACATGTTAATGTTTAACTTGGAGGGACTGCAGGGCCCTTCAGGACGGCCAGCCTTGCCACCAGCCCTATAGTCACTTCTCCTAGGAGAGGCTGGTTTGCTGCCTGCAGCACTGAAGGATCTGGAGTGTTAGGATTAACTGGGGCCATGGAGTGGTCGGAGGAGCATCTCTAGCTGTTCCAGAGGGTAGTAGCCTATGTACAACATTCGTGTATGCCTCTGAAATCTACTGATAAACCTATTGACATCTCGTATGTGGGGAAGTGGGGACCAATTTCCATTTTCACCTTGTGTGTAATGAGCCTCCTGGGAATCAAATGCAGACACTCCTTCCTCGTCTGTCCTCACTCCTACGGGAAAACACTCTGCTTATGAACATCCAGATACTCTGCTGTCTCGGGTTTATCCAGACTCCTCCTGCGTAGTTTCTCTCTTCCCTTTTTCTTAGTGTATCTGTGAATCACTCTGCGGCTTGTCATAATTTATTTTTACAACATGCTGAAAGGTGTAACAGGGACTTATAAACATGCTAGGGAGAAGCCACCTGAAATAGCAAATGTTTCTAATTATAAAGTTAAAGCTGCCTTTCTAAGCTGTTTGGTTCTTTATGATACCTTGAACAACCCGAAAATGTACTTGGCTACAATTAGACTTCCAGATACAATAGGTGAATTGTAAATGAAAACCATCCAGTGGAAAATTACACTATTAGCCTGGAGCAGTAGCCCTGATCTTTAGAGTTTATGGTGCTGCACAGCCTCCACATCCAGTAATGTGCTGTGAGTCCATAAAGTTGAGAGAACGGTCTCTTGAAAGCAAACAATTTAGATTTTTGAAAAAATTTAAGACATTATTACATGATTTTTTTTTAACATTCCCAAGCTTTTCCACATTAGCGTGGTTTAAATGGAAAATAATTTATCTTTGCCTTACTAGGATCTATTAAGCAACGTTCCTGAAAGGGCTACATTTAATTAGTTTCAGTTATGGTTTTGGTACCTGCAGGGTAAAAAAAAAATATATGTAGATTTCTATACAGGGAAGAATAATAGTAATTGTAATTTAGAGTTTGCATGTTCCACAGTTGTGCTTGGATTTTAATCCCTTTCCTTATGCAGGGTTGCATCCTGATGGTTTGCTGCTTAATGGAAATGCTTTGCCATCTGTACTAATTAAAGGCTGTAGTGCACAGCTTCAGCCACCACTGATTCATCAGGGTGTTCATGGAGAAACGAGAGTGAGTGGCAATGTCACAGCTGGCACAAGAAGAAATGAGCTAAAGCTGCACAGGAGCAGGTAGGGATTGGGACCACTGTTGCATCTAGGTTCGAGAGAGCAGTGAACAATTCAGGGTACTCACTGTCTAAAGCTGTCATGTCCTGGCTCCTGAAAAGAAGTCATCACTCTGGCTGAGATTGACATCTGGAGCCAGCAGTCTGAATACAGACTGTTCTTCATCTGCCCACTGCTCTGGGAGCCAAGGGCTTTTCAGATGCCACCGGAGATGGTTTGAATAGGGTCTTCAGTAATTACGTTAGTTGGCTGGGACACAGGACATTAAAACCAACATCTTGTCCTCCTACAGGATTTGAATAGGTGCCAGTTTGCATGAGGCTTGCCCTAGTCGTTAAAATAAACAGAAGCAGGAGAGGAGCTTTCACTTGACTAAAAAGAAGAGCTCTACATAAATGGTTCTTTTGCTGGGGAAGAGATTGGAGATTCTTCTGTTTTGTTTCTCTTCCATCTCCGTTTGCAGGTAACATATAATATTCAGGGTCTTCAATTCTGAATGTATCTGTAGTTTATTTGGGAGATATACTTAGCAGGCAGGGATCATTACCTTAATATGGTTCTCAAATGATCTGTTACAGGTTATAATACGTGTTAAGTGAAGTTCCTTGGGTTAGAAGATGTAGAAGACCACTGGTGTATTTTGGATTAAAGTGATGTGCTTTCTTGTTTTCTCCTGAGAAAAAAGAGACGTTTGCCAGTGGCAACTCCCTTTTTGTATTTTGTTGAAATGCAGCAAAAAGAAAGAGAGTCTCTTTAACCATCTTCTGAAACACATACAATTCTTTTAGGTTTTTACTTTCTCTTTAATTCATCGAGAACAGCTGTGGAATTGTTACTCCAACAACATAAGAGAATTTAACAGATGGCTCTCGCACTGCCTGGGACGAAAGCAGCCTCTTCATCGTGGTGAGGCTTGTTTGTTGTTCTTAAATCCTGATATCTTGACAGGGCTCCAGTAAGTCTTTGCTGTTTTCATTGCAGTGTAAGGATAGTGTCGTTCCAGTAATTCTGCATTGAAGTCTTGCTCCTCTCCACTTTAAAATCTTTCTTTTTAAAACAAGGGAACAAAAGTATTGACTTTTTTCTTAAATTTCAGCTGTGTATGCAACATGTTCAGTTAGAGAGTTCTGAATGGAAATGTGAAGTTCCTCCAGCTGGAAATGGTTTTACAAGGGAGGTACTGAGTGCATTTATGTCAAAGATACTCGTTTTAGACCTTGAAACTTTCTCCCCTTCATTTTCTCAACTGAGGATATTTAATTTAAAAAAACAGAGAAGATATTTTGGACCATGTGGTAGTTTACATATAAAATGCCAAGCTTGCTCAGGTAACATTTAATCTCCCGTTTCTGAAGCAGGGATGAATCTTCACATTGCAGAAATGTGTGGACGCTTCCTCGCCTCACAGACTTGAGCAGATGTAGGATTCTCATGCTTGGGGAGTCTTTTTTTTTTCACCTGTAGTGTTTTTGTGACAGTCATCTTGAACATGACATGAGATGCACCAGCCCCCTCACTTTGCTGTGCCAGCAGAACCCGTGAATCAGCGTAGCAGTGGCTTCACGGAGCCAGGTCCTGCATTGGGAGGCCCGTGGATGGAGTCGTGGCTCCAGCGGTAGGTGCTGGACTGCCTGCCTGTGCAAGGAGTGCTCTGATCCTAACCTCACTCCATACCTCCAGGGGTTGCTGAGGCTCTCTGGACCCATGAGCACCACAGCTGTGAGGAGACAACTAGGTGATGAGGCAGCCTGTGCTGCCAGAAGAGCCATACTTCCCCCACCACCTTCTACCAAGGAGAAAGCAGCACGCCAGCCCAGGCTGCCAGCTGAACTGCGCCATTGTAAGTGGTGGAAGAAATACAAAAACAGGCTGCAAGCAAATGTCACGATTTGTGGGTGAATGACTTGTCAGCCTGGGGGTTGGTTGAAGGGGGAATGCATTGCGTTGGCACTAGGAGGCTCAGCTGAAGAGCTGAGGTCTGGATTCAAGTCAATATCGCAGACCGTTTTGTGTTCACCTGCCTCTATTAGTTTGTGCTCTCTCTGGGGATGTGACTGGAAAGCGATTTTCGAAACTCTTCTTTTTATCGATCATCTGCAGATAGAAGTCTCAAGGCGTTGCACTGACAGGAGAAGAAGGAGGAGGTCCTCTTTCCAGGGGCTCAGTAAGAAACCCTGTTTGCTGATTGTACTGTATTCTTCTACTGGATACTTCTCCCATAAGAAAACGCCTTCACCATGATAATTACCTCCTGTAAACTGTATTGATGATACAAGACCTGGGCTACTTCTGGAGGCTTTTGGGAAATGATGTTCTTCAGGAGAAGCCATACAGTACAGCTGCTGCTGGGTGCAGCAGGGAGTAGAGACACCGAGGAGTTAAACCGAAGCACGGGGGAGAATGCAGCTTCAGCATCTGTGCTCTCCACACAGCCACGCTTTTGTGAGATATGTCTTGGCTCTTAATGAACCACAGTACTAGCTCCTGTTCTACTTGGTGTACTTTTCATTTCTGGATTTAAAACATAGCATGTTAATGCAATTGGATACCCACTGGTGTGAGGGAAATACAGAACAATTGCTGAAATGTTTGTGCAGGATGAGCAGGAGTGTCTGAGTTCAAAGTGCTGGGCATGGTTGTTAATGAAAATCTGTTTGGCAAGGCTCCTGTATAATTAAGATGCCACACGTTGTCTCTCGGTGTGTGGGTCACTGTCAGCATCTCAAGATTATCATGGGCATGATGGCAGGATGCAGCTACCACCGTAATTTGCTTGGTGTTAAAGCTGGACCTAAGAACTAGCAGCTCAAACTGGAGCTCAGACATACAGACGGTTTTGGAAACTTTAAAAACTGTCACAAATTCCCTGAACCCTGCCCCATTATAGCTGGGGGAGCAGTTGTATCTGAAAAGCCTGTGGAGCAGTTGGAGTAAATGGCCCTAAGCTGTACTGTTTGTGCAATTTAATATCCATTTCTGCTCAAAGCAATTCTGCAGGGATTTTACATAGTATAAGAGCAGAATAATTTAATTTTGCTGTGTTAAAGTCTATTAGCTCTCCCGCAAACAGGAAATAGTTCACAGCTTCTTTATAACTCTGAAATGACTGAGGTGGGAAATTCAAGTGAATTACACTTCCCTGTGTAAGCACAGGTGTATACTCGATGTTGACTACATTGCTCTGCTTCAACTGTTTGCATACACTGCAGAAGGGAAGCATTAAAAACAGAGACAGGTTAGAGGTACAGCAGCTATCCTGTTACTAAACATAATGCAGTCTTAATGTCATACTACACATATGATACTTGTCCTACTGGCTGTTCAAACTGGGCGAAACACAGATGATAATTAAATTGTTGATCTCTCTGGTGTAGAGGAACCATTTGAGTTGTTTTGAGTGTTTTCTGTTTCTGTGACCCTGCTCTGTCGGGTTCAGGCCACCTCTGTGTGATCTCTCGGGATCACCCCACGTCCCACCTCTCAATTAAAAGCTGTGGTTTCTGCAGGCACTTTACACAAGCTCTTGCAATGGTGCCAGATCTCCAGGTACGAAACTGATCGTGTGGTCCTGTAATTTACATTGAAAGTGTAAATTAGATTGAAAGTGGATATGTTCCTGTGCAACCTGCTCTGAGTGGACCTGCTTTGGCAGGAAGGGTTGGACTAGATGATCTCCAGAGGTCCCTTCCAACCCCATGTGATTCTGTGACTGTTCCTTTAGAGGTAAAGTTGTTATGAGATGGATTGCAGTTGTAGAGACAGAGAATAGTTTAAATGGAAATGTAACCAGTTTAAAGTAAATGGAAGGCCTCCCAGTTTTGTCAGGTTAGAGCACAGGTTACAGGTAGGGTAGGGGCTGGCTGCTTCATGGGAAGTGAGATGTCTCACTTGGAAATTATCTTAACACGAGACTCTCTTAAGACTAATGGGCTCCCTGCTATGGGCAGGCGTGAAAGCTAAAGGTCTGGCAATACAGAGAGGTAAATGGTTAAGAGCAAAAGAAGGTGTGCTTAGTGTAAGAGCAAGCGAACCTAAAATTTATCCTGAGATAGCTGCACTTAGCTTACAGGCTAATTGTTATGATTTGTGTCGTCAGTACATTATGTGATTATACATCGTAATGGGCCAGGATTCTGTTGCCTCTTTTGAAGGTCATTACAACGCACTTAGGTATCTTGTGTTTGTGCAACATGAGCATAAGCTTAAATGGATCTGTATGCAGCAAAGTATGCTGAAGATATGCCCAGGGGTTAGGCTATATGTAGATGAGCTTTTTAAAACGTGAATTTCATCTAGAGCATCAGAAGCTCTCTCTGAGCTGTGGTGCTGGGGGCAGGTACCTAATGAGACTGCTTTAATATAGCTATAACACACGCATTAGGTAGCAGTTGGAAAGACAGTCTATCTTCCAAGGTTTAAGCAGCACTTTCTGAAAGTGCCTTCAATTAACAGCTAATGATAAGCTTTCTTTGGTGATTCTCTCGTTATCTTGTATAACCAGATAATGAGAATGATCACCCGGAGAGACTTCAATTTATTTACCATTTTTTATTTCATTGGGAGGCTTCTGGATATTTGAGCCAGTGGCATTCCTGATTTGTGCCTCCGTAACTCAAGTGCCTGAGTGCAGCTTCAATCTATCATTGCTGTGAAGATTTACATTTCAGATAGCTTTTTCCAGCAGCGCAGATGTTGCAAACCTTAAATTACTGCACAAAGTTGCTATTACCCTGCAGAAGATGGAACTAATAGGTAAGGAAAACGGTATCTCTTTCCCATGCTTGTCTTCTTAATGATAATGGAATTTAAAAGACCTACAAAAGGCTGTTTCAGCTAAATATCTCATGTCCACTGCTATTTGAAAAGAGAATAATGAGCTGAAAGTGTTTCTGTGCCCACCCGCAGTGTTAATTGAAAGCTGTGAAGACAAAGAGGTAGAACCAGGCTCAAGGGACCTTTCTTAGAGAAACTTGATGTGAACCATCTCTCCTCTATCTGAATGTATCGTCTAAGCCATCCTCGTTAAGCTAAAAAGCTTCAGTGCTAATGAGAGGTCTTCTTAATGTTCCCCCCTGTATTAATTCTGTAGGCAACTTACAAACCAAATGGGAACCCTTGCAGAAGATCCCATTCTTACGTTTTGTTGACTCTTCTCTAGTCTCTTCTGTACAGATGGCACATTGCAGAAGAAACAAACACAAATGTGGTCTAACCTCCACAGCTGGCCTTAGGGGGAAAGTTGTGCATTTTTTATTTGCTTTTTAAGATCATGTGTTGCCCTTCCCTTTTTACTTGTTAGTTCCTTATGTAAATGATGCTCACAGGGAGAAGAAATTGTCAGGTGTGACATAGGTGGAGAGGCAACTCTTTACATTGATACGGGATATGGGAGGTAGTTGAAACATTGGGGAGTTCTCTCTGAATTATTGTAGTTTGGATGCTAATGTGAAAGGATTAAGCATGAAGCCGTTCACAAGGCAATTCTGGAAAAGAATTTTGTGGGGAAAGGATAGGAAGAAGAAAACGTCTTGTATACTGAGATCAACCTTTAAAATATCTGGGGAACAGTCTGGCCTGTGAGACTTACGATTTGTTTGTGTAATTTTCTGCTTAATATCAAATGTTTGCAGGAAGGGACCACTTTCCAGGACTGTAATATAGTCCTGGAACTGCAGCTCCTGACCACTTTTTCCCCGTGCAGTGTAGTTTGCAGTATAATATTGGTACTTATTGCTTTCTGGTGCATGCTACCAAATGTATTCAGTAGAAAATGGATTTATGAAAATGCTCTTATCACAGGGGACGGAACCCTGGAGAAGGACCTTGCTCTCCTGCCCTTGTGTTGAGCAGCTTCACTTCTCTGAATCTCAGTTTTCCCCAATATAAAATAGGGGATAATGATTCAGGCATCTCCTGCAAAAACACTTTGAAAGATGAAAAGCAGGGTAGAAAACCTGAGACACAGGGAAAATAACTTACCATCGCTGCAGGGAACACAAATGAAACCATCTGTGCAGTGTGGCGACAGAAACAAAAAGGCAAGCAAAAGTTCAGGAAGACAAAAAACTGTGAAGGCATTCTAGATCAGTGGTACGTTGCCTGGGACATGGTGTGTGTTTCTGATCACCCATCATAAAATGGATATTATGGAATCAGGAGGAGTTTAGGGGTCTGTAACAAGAAAGAAAGAGACAGTGGAAATACTGGAATTGCTTCTTCTTGAAGACACAAATAGCAGAAGGAAAATAATCAAGGAGGTAGGAAAAAAAAAGAGAGGTAAGGGATTAGTAGGTATCTGGACTTCTACTCCAAAACACAAGATATGAAGAGCTTAGTGGGACTGAAAGACACTGATACCAAAGCTGAGTCGATAGAGTGAGGGAGAGAGGCAGGGAATGAATCCATTCCTACAGCTTCTGGGCCCACTGGCGCAAGACACCGGTTCATGGATAAGGAGGACGCAAGGATCTACGCCACAGTAAAAATAAACAGTATGAGAAGGAATAGACATTCTTCTTTTAACACCTCTGGCAGCCCTCTAATTACTGTGGTCTGAAAGGGAACTTTCCCAAGTGCCAGCTCATTCTGAAAGAGATTTCTTACCTCGTTTGGGGTGAATGAGCACAGGCTTTTGGTAAGATGGAGGTAAAGATCTGGGCTGCTGCTCTGATTTATTGTAGTAGTTCCTTTCTCTTACGAGTGCTTCAAGTCTCCTAGCTCTTGGAGGAGAACAGTTGTATGGGCAGCGGGGTGATGTTGGCAAGGAAACTGGCAGGGTTGCAAACTAGGGTTACAAATTAGGGTTAAAAGACACATGGCAGGGTTGCAAATTAGGATTAGAAGACACACCAGTGTGTCAGGGGGAAGGATAGGGCTCCCCAAAGCAGAAACACACTGCAAAGCCACACACACACAAGATGCAGAAAGGCATAAAACCAAAATTCCCCTCATGGCCGAGTAAATAATTTTCTGGGCTATTCCGTGGTGTTTGGCACAACAGATAGTGCCTGAGCACTTCACAAAGTCCTCGTTCATCTCTGCTGCCCTCCTGCTAGGTGAGGGTAAGGATTAGAAAGCCTTACCAGCTCTCCCTAGTCCTTTCAAAATCCCTTTCCTCTCTCTGACGATCTTATGGCTGGATGGATAAGGGCTTGAGATAGACACCGATTAAGGCTGGAAGATCATTTGAGGTTTTCAGTGCAACATACCTATCACCTGAGGAGTGTTTCACCCTCCTGATTCGTATCTTTTCACCTACTCAAAGCACAGCTCCTGCTCACTTTGATAGCATTTGTAAGCACTCAACATATCACGCTGCAGGGCTGTGATCCAAAAGCCCAGCTGAGGAGGGAGAACCTATTAGTGACCCTTTGTGGGAAATCTGTTTTTAGAGACTTTCCACATTTTGTGTAAGAGCACAAAGGTCCCAGTTCTCTGTAGCAGCCCCAAGTTGTATCACCGCGTGATCATCTTTCCTCCTGTGCAGTCTGTTCCCCTGTTCCCTACATGACTTGTAACTCCTGCAAGAAATCACGTACTTGGGCTTCTGTTCCTTCCGTGTGTAACCCTGATTGGTCTCCAGCTGGCTCCTGAGTTACCAAGGGAAAGGGTCATTAAAGCAGTATGTCATTAAAGAATGTTTCGGAGCACATAGGTTGCAGGGGCTCAAATTAGGCTGCAGTAACTGTATTTGAGAGCTTGGAAAACCAGCCCTGCTGTTTTTCCCTGATGTCATTTCTCTGCAGTTTTAGCTGAGGAAAATGGACTATAAGGAAGCACCAGAGTGGCCTGGCACAGCAGCACCAGCGTGGCTATCAGGAGGTCTGAGCACATCGCTCCATGCCACAGTTAGGTTCCTAAATCTTACTGATTTCTCTTCATTGTAAGAAGGCTTCTGGAGCTCCTCTCAAAGGTGGTCTGGGACCAGCTGGGGAAGTACTAGCAGTGGTCGGTGATTGTCCTTCATGTGCGCAAGCCCTGGCAGAGCAACAAGGTGCATCGTGTCACAGATGCCTGGCAGCTATATTCTCTATTACTTTTAACCCTGGTCACTTTTCACTGTCCCTGTCCTGTCTCTTTCTTACCATCTTGGGCTTGTTCTTCTAGGAACATCTTTCAGCCGTCCCTATTTCCCCTCCTGGATACTCATGCAGTTCTGTTTCCGCCATCCCCTTCTCCAGCCAGCTCTGTTTCTCCTAGCAGATCCTGCCTTCCCTCCCTGCTCATCCCCTGTCAGTCCCCTGCCCTCATCATCCACAGCCTCAGCCTGCAGATGCTGAGAAAGATATCACTTAGAGGGGAGGGCTCAGGGTGGCAAAATGTGTTCCTAGTACTCCAACCCAACAAAAAGATGTATTTTTAATATATATATATATAAAATTATATATAGTTCAAATCAGACTGAGATAAACCTCCAGAGTGCAAAATTTCACCCCACAGAGAAGACGTTTGGCAAATAAAAAAAAAAAAAAGTGTCAAAATGTGAAGATTTGGGCAGTCACACTCAGCGAGCAAGGCGTGCAAACCCCTCCATGGCTCCCAGCCGTCTGCCTTCCAGCAAGGCCCTTGAGAGCCCCAGTGCAGGGCTCTGGGGCAGGTCCCTGTCCCCACAGCAGAAGAAGCAGCATAAATAAAGAGCGAGAGCAGGCAATCATGTACCCAAGCCCATCCCAGAGAGCACTGAAGGTCATCCTTCCATCTCCCTTCCCGGCTCGACCAGGGATCTGGTTTGGCTTCTTTATGCGTTCAATGAGCTCCCTCAACCTCCCGTTCCCACCTCGCGCAGTGCATCCTCCCGTGCTCCGCAATCTGCTGCGGCTCCTCGGAGGGGGCCAGGCACAGATGGCTTGATTTCGGCTGATAAAGGGGGCTGCCTTCAAAGGAGAAGCGAGGCGGAAGCCGTCTGGCCTGATATCTCTTTCTGATGCTGTCAACGGGATGCTGAGGACACAAGCTGGAGCCGGATGGAGACCAGCTCCGTTGCAGGGAGCACAGAGGGGAAAGAAATTCTCCTTTTGAGAACGCTCTCCTTGTGCTGCTAAATGGTGTCTGACTGCCTTTATTCCAGACAGCTCCTGCCAAGCCTGGTTTTCCTCAATATTTAAGGTATGCTCTGGTCTTTGCTCAGCCTGCTGTGCTCCGTGAAAGATAACGGCGCTAAGTATCTTCAGATGCTCTCGAGGGATGGCTGGGAACGCGGCTGGCGTTTTGTGTGCCGCTGACTTCTAAGCTCAACGTGGTGAAACGCTAGCCAGGCTTGTCACTTCCCATCTTCAGCATCTGGCAGCGCTGGGACTGTCGGACACCTTGCTGAGCCCAGCCCCGGCAGGCAGCGTGGGGCTCACAGGCTCTCCAGGACCTTTGCAGTGCGTAAACTGCAACCCGGCAATAATCGAGGGAATTGGAGCAAGCTCAGCAAACAGGGGAAATGATAAAAGCCACCACTTCTAGGAATAAAAATAGTTTTTTCTTCAGGCACCTCAATTTTGAACTTTTTTCTGTCAGGATCAGGAAGGGAAAAAGCATCCCTGCCCTTTGGAGACATTATAATGTGTAAGCCACGTGTATAAAAATCAGCTATTTCCCTTTAAGTCGACTTCTGTGTCTTCGTCTCGGCTTTCCCTGATTAGTCACGTAATGAGGATATTTCTAATACAAATGTGTCAGGGGAGAAGGGAGCCAAACAGCGCCTTATCAAAAGGGAATCTGTATCCCCCCCGGATGCTAATTAGTCACGGAGACACAGGCGTGGGGGGCGGGGGCGAGGCGAGCTCTTATTTTAGAAGCTGAAATGATTTGTGCCCTCACAGTTCCTTGCGCGAGGCTGTGAAAACCGTGCCAAGGTAAGGAACGACTTGAGATCTCCCTCGGCTTTCGCCTCCCCGCCCCTCGGATGTGTTTGCCGTGCTGCTGCTCCTGCTGCTGTTTGCGGGGTTATTTCTGACACGAGCTTGGCTAAACAGAAACTCTCTCCTTATAAATATGGAAATCTGATGACTGAGCTCTCCATCCCTTGGGACGCGTTGAGAGCGTTGCGCTAAAGAGAAAAGGGGCTGCTGAGCGCTCAGCTGGGTGGCTTTGTTTTCTCTGCTGGTGGGGAGAAAACGGTAGGGTTTTAATGCTGGGGTCCCACCTTTGCAGGATGGGCAGGTGACCTCTCGGGCTGTGCTCACAGCAACATGCTGAATACCTTCAACTGGTGGCCACGCTGAGCATGGTGAGTTGAGGACTGCCTGATGCTGTCCTCTCAAAGGCGCCAGAGTTACCCACCAAGATGCTGGCTGAACCCATCATCCTGGGTTGTGGGGTCAGGAGGAAGCACTGGGTGGGTATGAAAGTGTGGGCTGTGGCAGAGTTCCCTGCTCTGTCCAGGCTGAGCTGGTGTCCACCACTGAGATCCCCACCTGTTTGCAGCGTGACAGATATGCCTGGTGCATGAGCCTTGGGCAGCTGTTCATCCTTTGGGATGCGTTGGAAGAGTCTATGTTTTAAAATTTATTGAAGGGCTTTGAATGCCACTGGGCATCCATCATTATTCCTGAGAAATCTCTTGAAACCTCCATCTCAGAGTGGTGAGTCCTCACAGTGCTTCTCCAGGGCTTTGTTTGGATCCCGCTTACAGCCTGTCTCCTTTCCTCGGTTTTCTCAGCGTCCTTTCTTTCTGGGGACAGAGGTAAATTTGATCTTGGACAAATGCACAGGTATTTGCTTTTTCCTCAACATCCTGACTGCGTGTTTTTACATGGCATTCCCAGATATTCAGCTGTCCTAGAAAACAGGGGGCTGAGTCCTTGAGATTTCCACACTGGTGACTTTGACCCTTTCCTGAGCCAGTTTTGGCTGAGTACCTGAAGGGACATGCAGTGATTCCTTACTGAGAGCACTTGCAAGATCCATCCATGCCCTTGGTTGTGAGTGCAGGCTGAGTAAAGTGCAGGTGTACGGGCACACTCTGACCAGCGTGCCTTGGGTTGAAGGCAATAGACCTGGCAAATGCAAAGTAGGTGTGTGATGGAGAGTTCGACACGTCCTGGGGTTTCGATGTGAATCCAGAGGCTGAAAAAAAGTTCTGCAGTCTCCACACATCTCAGTTTCATTCCAGAAACAGCTGACGTCAAGCTGACACTTGGCAGATGACATTGTCTGTTGTGTGGGTCTTGAGACCTCAGTCAGAGCCTGCAGAGCCAGGTACCCCTCTGTGTGAAGGGGGATTTACTAGGTGCAAGAGAAAGGCAGGGTGGAAAACGATTGTTGGGGAAGGAGTAAGCAGAAGAAGCAATCAAACAGCTCAGAAAAGGATCTCGGGGATTGGATTGAAGGTGCCAGGAGTACTTCAGGAGCAAAAGCAAGACCTCGTTTGTCTTACCCGTATAGGAGCTGACCATGTAAAATCAGCTGCCTTTCTTAAATAAAAAAAAAAGGGTCCTAACTGCTAGCTGGAAAAGAATGAGTGGCCCCAGAGGTGTGCTAGTAATAGCTGTGACATTGAGCCACTGATTGGAGCCCTTGGTCTGTTGAAAGGTATGGATGTGGAGCTGTCCCAGCTTTTCCTGCTATTGTTCTTACAGCCAGAGGCTCTGGAAGCTTAGTAACACCGTATTTACCATACTGGATCCATAGTCCATGGCCTATGAAAGCAAGTATCTGATCTTGGGGACTTTGGAGGCAACTCACATCACTGGAACAAGACTCTCCTACTGTCATTTGTATTGTGTGAGGACGTTTTTGTCAGAATATATCATTTCTGCAGTATCTGCCAGAACCAGACAACATTTTTGGTGTTTCCTTCAGGCAACCTTCGATCTCATCTTTTACATACAACTGGAAGAGCCTCGCTGTGTGCACAAAGGATCCATAAACCATTCTATATATGCCCGCCCATCAGCAGTGGGCATATATACTTGTCCTGCACTTCCTCATCCAGTTTCTTCAGGTGTTGGGTTTGTCCATGGGAAGCACACTTTCTGTCCACCACATGTGAAAGTCTTCAGTTGTCTTCATTTCAAGTGGAAAAGTCAATTCTGTCTTTGAAAATAGACTTTTCCTCTTGTGGAGCTCTTTTAAAATCTTGAAGGATGAAAAAATTGACCACACCTTTGAAAGAAGCTCTAAACGCTCTCAGTGAGCATGAGTTCAGTCACTACAAGATCCTGCCGTAGTCCCTTTTGGGCAACACTAAGGCTGTGCAGAACGCTGCAAATTTCTATAGGATTCGGCTACAGCATGTAGCCAAGAGCCCGGGCTACTGTTCCTTCCTCCATCCTCCAAACACACCGTGACCTGGGCTCTGAGAGGCTCCTCCATTTCTAATCATTTTGAGGCTATCCTCCCTCATGAGTCGAGGTTTAAAGAGCAGTTATAAAGTTGTCTGGGGGTTTTTGAGGTCCCCAGACGCTGGTTGCCAGACTGGCTCTTACAATAACAACCAAGGAATTTGTGATGCTTTATTGCCTTAAATACTCCTATGTCTCATGTTGCACCTCAGAGCTGTGGCTGTATAATCAGAGGTGCAAAAGAAAAGATGTAATGTCCTCATGTATATACCCTTTACAAGGAAGGAAATGTTTGGGTATTGAAGCATCCTGAAAACATACCTCAGTTAATAGCTGGTTTTAAATAGTTATTGCATGCCAGACGCTTCGCAAGTGCTGCAGGCAATGGGGAGTGCAGTGTGGCATTTCTCTAATTTGCAATGTTAATGATCCAATTTAAGTCATGTAGAGTTAGTACAAGATACCAAACCTATAAATGCATGTGATAATAGTGATGGCTTATGTGCGTGAGAAGAGCCTGGAGAGAAATATGGTGTTAAATATACTCTGTCATGATTGAAAAGGAAGGACCGGGGGCTGCTTGTGCTGCTGGTTTCTTGGAGGGAAATCTAACAGAAATCATGTAATTACTCCCATTTTTCTTCCTTGTCCCTCCATTGCTTACCCAAAGTATTTGGTCTACTTACTGAATTGATGCTTCCTCTGTTACCGTAGACTCCCAGGATTAGTCATACGTCATCATCATCGTCATCTAAAAAAAGAGACTTTCTTCCCGGTGCTGCAAATGTCATTTTTTATTAGGAAAACAGACCTCTGAGACGTCTGGTTCCCTTTCCACAGCTTACGCCTTTCAGTTTGCTTCATCTTGTTCGGCTTGAGTGTGGCAGGGGGGTAGCCCCTTGGTGGCCAGGGCTCCAAGGCAGCGTCTCAGCCCAGGCACGGCGGCATGCACCGGGCAGATGGGGACTTCCCTTCTGCCCCCCGCCATTTTGAGGCAAATCAAAGATCTGAATTCCTGCCAGTGAGTTGAGCTACCCCAACTGTGTGTCTAGACAGTTAAAAAGTTGTTTCCGTGGCGTTCTGGTTCAATTTAATTAATGAGACTTGAGGTTTTAATCATGCAGCCATATTAACAATGCTGGCTTTTCAAGTGCTGGAAAAAAAATGGCTTCAAATACCAGTTTGTCTTATAATTATAAATGAATGAAGTTCAAAATCTGTATCTTGTGGTGGATATTGCAGGCCTCATTTGTTACTGTTAAATAAGATCTGTTCAGCAGTTGCTCAGAAAAGGAAAACAGCAATGTTGTTGCTGGTGTATTGGCAGCACTAGGAGAAAGCCAATAAACAGTTGTTGTTTATTGCTTTGTTGAAAGTGAGTCATTAGCTATCAAGATGAATTTCAGTGCATTGGTTGCTGTGTCACCAAAATGCCACTTATTTTCGGTACAGGGTGGTGATGCTGAGATGAGCAGTTAGTGCTCTAGATCCAGCAGCATGCACGTGTTGATGAAAAGAGACAACCAGGTCTTCCTGAGAGCCTTCTGGTCTGATCATCATGTGGTTTTGGAGTTCCTTCGACATGTGACACTTAGGAAAAAAGATGGTTTTCTTCAGCTCACCCAGAGAATGTGAAGGCCAGCCATGGTTCTTGGCAGTGGGTTTACAGAACCTCTCATTCCCAGGATAAACCAGTATTCTACCTAAATGGGTCTGGTTTAGCAGGCTCCTCCGCTCTTAAGACAGATCAGGGCAAGGGACTTAGAAAGATCAGGGGTCTTCTCACCTTGCACTAAATCTGGATCAGGCTGCCCCCAAACCACATCAGCTCTTGACTTTTTGTGTGACAAATCAATTTCTAACCCAGGCTTGCCACAGCAATTCCACAAGTTTATCAGGCAAATGCACAGCTCCTTAGCCTTACCTTTACATTTTTCTCTGATATTTCCTGGCAATTCTGCTGGAATTTAAGGTAATTGTTTCTTATTCTGGTGATCAGAAAGATAAAAAAAAAATTACTCAGTTTTTCTCTGTGGCTACCCTTTCAGTGTCTGAAGATAGCTATTGTACTGCTCCTTAGTCTTCCTCTTTCTTCTCTGAACAACCCCATTTTTCCAGTGTTCCTGGATGGTTGTGACTTCTAGCTTTTATCTATAGAACTGCTGAGGGGATTACATCTTCCTTGAAGTAACGGGCTCCAAAACAGTCTGTTTGAGCTGAAGCCTAAGGGATGTGGAAGAGAGCATGAGAGAGCCTTTTGTGAGGTTTGCAGGTTCCGTTCCTGCCATACATCCCCCTGTGACGCTTTTCTTTCTCTTGCTGAACGTGCTGTTACTGACCATTGTTCATCTCTATGGTGGATTCATCTTGATCCCCTATAGATCTCACAGCCTTTGAGCCTCTCCTTTTATGCCGTTTCTCACATAGACATGGACTGTGCACGTCTTGGTTCCCAGTGGTTTTGTTCCCAGTGGGTTTTTTTCCAAGCACTTTATTTTCATAGATATCTCACGTCCATATTATAGTGGTACCTAGAGGCTGCAGAGGTCTGCACTGCGAGACGGTGCTTTTGCACACCCACCTCTGGGTATCAGAGTCCCCTCCCCAGAAGCCTGCTGCCTACAGCTGCGTTTCTCAGAATAACCTACTGCAATACAGCTTGAATCTGCCAACAGCATAGGATTTTCTGTTCCCAGGGCAGAGAGACTGAAGGCATAAATATTTATCAGCAGGAGCAACGTTCTGGCCTGAGAGTTTTGGATGACAACACGGGAATGGTAGAAACTTCTCGGTGATCCAAATGTACCTCCTGTATTGGAGTTGCATGTGGTTTCTCTCTTGTTTTTCTGCTCACTAAGAACACCTATCAGATTTTCCAGACTCAATGTTTGGTGTGGAAAAGAAGCAAAACCCTGGGACTTGTCTTGTCCTGTCTTGTTAGCATTTGTTTGCAGTGTGTGATCCACACGGGCAGCTTCAGAAAGCAGGAGTCTGCTGAGCTGTGCATGCTGGCGGTGGGCTGTCTCACACATGTTGGTACGAAGACTTCCAGCATCTTGAAGTTGGATAGAAGACAAGAAGCACATGGTCAGCTGGTACGGGAGAGAGGCAAAAGTAGCTGGATGATACTCCTGAGCAGTCAGCTCGTACTAATTCACCTGATGATGATCACACCAAAGCCTCTGAACTGTGAAGGGGTGGGTAAAGCCCTGTATGTTGGGTCTTTCATTGAGATTTGAGGGTAAAGACCCTTCTGCTTTTATCAAGAAACCGGAGCTGCTTGAATGGTGATAGAATTTCCCATAGGCAGCAGAGTGGAGAACATTTTCTTAGGGCTGTAAAAATAACTGATTTTTAGGATTGGGCAGATAGGGATATCTTGGTTTCCAGCTGTGTTTTTAAGGGGCAGCTGAAGGCCACAGAAACTGCCTATGCCCATTGCCTTCCACATGCACTGGTGTCCCAGAGGGTTTGCAGGGTGGAAAGCAGAAGCTCATTAGGCTCGCAAGATGTCAGAAGTTTTGACAGTGAAAGAAGGCAAAGGAGGCTGCATTTTCCAAGGTGCTATAAGGGTGTGTTTGTAGCCAGCACCCGACTCAGTGTAACTGCACAGTCTTCTGGCTCTTTGGGTCTATTTCCACCCCGTAGTCAGTGTGGGTTACTGGGAGATGTAGACAGTAATGATGAAGAGGCTCTTGACCTGGTACGTTATGGCAGATGTGTTGGTTCTTGCCAAGTACTGCAGAAAGGAAATGGGGGATTTAAAAAAAGAGAAAGACTAAAATCCTTGCTCTGCATGCCATCTTCCTTAACCCCCTGATTTCAGTTTAAAGTGGTTTCAGCTTCTCCCCTTCTACCCCTGCATACAGAGGATTCACAGAGCTCCTGCTCCATGAGAGTTCACTGGAACTAATTTCTGACGTTCGGAAGTGGCTCATGGCACACACCGGTAGGACATGGCTATACTTAGCAGCAGGACAGCTTTCAAGGTCCATTGTGTTGAGCCTGTAGAAAAAAACAAACCAGTAAGGAACTGCCTCACCATTTGAATGCTCTGGTTGTGCATGCCCAATTAAGCTGTGAGCATGTGGGAAGAAAATTTTGATTAAACTCTGGTCCCAGCCAAACGTTCATGCAGTGGCCTGATTGAGTGTATTTTTTCCTTAGGAATGAAAACATAAGGAGACCTCAGGAACAAAAAAATCCCTTAAATGTGTTAAATTCCCGGAGCCACATCTCAGCACTTGCCTTTTGATTGGAAGTGTTGTGTTCCCCTCAGTGAGCAGAGAGAAATCACATCATCTGGCCTGGGACTGGTCACACCGAGGTAGCTGAGATTTTGATGCTGGGGTCAGAGCTGAATGTACCGGTTTAGGGAGGCTTGTAAAAATTCCAATAGCGAAAGCCCGCGGCGAGTCTCAGTGTGCTCGTAGGCATTCACAAGCGAAAGGCTAATTAGTCAAGTAAATGTTTCTCTGGGTGGATGAGCTATATAGAGAGAAATGCACCCATTCAGTATGCATAGAAGCAAAGTTTGTTCGTGCAAAGAGGCAGCTCCAGCCGAGCTGCCGTGGGAATGCTGTTGTTCTCGCAGCCAGGGTTGTTATGGAGTCCTGTGCGTTGCTGCAGAATGTATATGAAGTAATGGATGGGAAATATGACAGTGCCTCAGCACTCCTCGGGCAGGGATGGATACCCACTGGCACTAGGGATGCTGTCACTGGCCCAGGTCAGTTTCCTTTAGGAGCCATTTTACATCCTGGAGGGAGCAGGTCTGGCCTGCACACCCAGCAGTGGTCACCCAGACTCTGATGGTGCTTGGTGGTCTCTCTGTGACAGTTCTGGGTCTGTTGTGTGGCCGTAATGCAGGTCTGCTGCAGAGGTGCCATGCGGCTGGGGCAGAAAAGTGTCATTCCAAACCTTGGAGATGAATTCCTGGTGTGGGCTGTCACTGTTACAGAGTCTGCTGATGTGGTCTTCATCATTCTCACCTCCAGTCTCAGAGGCAGGGGTACAATCTCCACCAGCTGCCAGGCCTCCTCTGTAGTCAGCGGGGACAGGGAGACACAGCTCCAGTGATGCATTCATCTCTTTTTAAGATGAGTGTCTAAAACAGAGTGGAATGAATCGCCCTTTGAAAATTATATGTGTTTTCTTTGGAGGCCTAGGAAGCCTTTTCTATTTGTTTGGTCTAGAGCCCAGCTTTGAGACTGGTCCAGCTGAGCCCTCTGGTCCAGGACCAAAGTCAGAATCCTGAAAGGCATCTCAGAACATTTCTCCTCTCCCTCTGTTCATGCAAATGGCTGTCTAATGTTACTGGCAGGTTACCTACAAGAAAGAGCTACTGTCAGCACATCAGCTTCTGAGAAAAGTAAGGACTGGTTTTGATGTAAAGAGTTTAAGTGTAGTTTTAAAAGTGTGAACCTGAGCTAGTCAAGGTGGACAGGCCATTTCTCTGCCATGTGAACTTCTGCCATGTGAGCTCACATAGCTCTATGCTGGACTGCACTAGCACAGGAGGCAGTATGTGGGCATCACACCATGACCTTTACCGTAGTATGTCTACTCCCATGCTTTCCTGCAGCCAGGAGGTCCAAGGACTTGTTTGTGTTCACTAGCACTAGGAAGCATCCAGGTCTTGGAGTCATGCTCCTTAAAACCAGCTGTATCCAGAGGAAAGATTCTCATCCAGGAAGCCTGGACTCAGGTGGTGCCATTTACCACCTTACCCAACCCACTTGGAGAGATTCTGGCATGTCTGGGAGACAGCTGTGTCCTTTGTATGATCTGGCCATTCCCATGAATATCCTCTCATACAGCCTGGATTCTGACCCTTAACCATGTGTGTTGGAGACCAATCCCGTGTTACAAGGATTCCACAAGAAGTGGTCTTCAGTTGAGATCATAGAATAAGCTCTGACACAGAAATAAGTATGGCTATTTCAGGCCAGATTAAAGGTCTCACCTACCCCTGTGCTGTGTCCCCAAGAAGACAAGGACAGGGTGAGCCCACAGTGATGCTTCCCTGGTTCTCCCCCCTCCAGCAATCTCTGCCTGATGGCAGCCTGAGACAGAAGCAGTGCTTTTGAATTTGGTGGATATTCCTTCCATGCATTTTTCTTGCCCTTTCCTGAGCCCCTTTAGGCATCCACAGCAGCACATCATCTGCTGTATAGAGTTTGGTTCCAGCTGCTGCCTGTTACCTGCCATTTGATATCTCATGCTAGTAGAAAATAAGGGCTAGTTATTCCCTATTCACCTTCTCAGCCCACTCAGGATTATTTAGATATCTCCCAGAACCCCCATCCGTTGTCCCTCCCTAGCTGAAGAGCCCTGGTCTGTCTAGATGGTCGTCTGGTGGAACCTGTCATCTGAGATCTCTTCCTTGAGTGACAGCAGCTAGCTACAGCTCATCATTTTCATTTATAAAGTTGGAATTGTTTTTCTTCTGTGTACCACTTCACTGTTAGCTTCAGATAATTTCAACTGCTGTATTTTTGCCACTCAACTGCTCTATTTTGTCATTTAGTGTGGTTATTAAGGTAGCATTTTCAGCCTAAAATATATGTGATTCATCACTTATGCCTGTGTTCTCCTGGAGACTGCTTGTTTGTTTGCAACCTGCTCTAAGCTTTTCAACCAGTCATGAGACTGCTGCATTAGAGGAAAAGTGCAGCAGTGACTGCATTAGAGTAAAGCAGAAAAAATTGCATATAGTTCAGCATTATCTATTTAATGTCATTGAATGCAAAGTCTTGTAAGCACCATCCATTTTAAGTACTGTCAAAGACTAGTGGGTTCAAATTCTGCAAAGCAGCAGAATTTTAACAAAACATTATAACCCTACATATGTTATTTGACCAGCTTCCGTGAAGACAGAACATAATTCAAGAATCACATTTTATCTCATAAGCACAGTTTATTAAAAAGAGTTAATGTTTGCTGCAGAAAGAAGGTAGGCACTGGGGAGGAAGGACAGTGGCTCACCAAGTGATATTTTCACTCAGAGCAAAGAGAGATGGGCAGTATCAATTCTCCAGTTTGGAATGATATTTTCTAGTATTTAGTTTCTGATGCTTTGTTTCATTTCTTACAAAGTGGTGGTTTCTTCAGATATTGGACCTCATATTGGATGTTTGTTTTCCCTGTGCAGCTCTACCTAATAAAAATCCAAATTTACATACACATAAATGTATATATATGTGCATGATCAATATAGTTTCAAGCTTCTAAGTGGGAAGAAGTGAACGTGTTTGAAAACCAGTTTTCACTCTGGTGCCAGGTAAAGATAGTTTCAGCAGGTTTGAAGTTTGCTGTGAAAGGACTTTAAATGCTTTTAGCAGTGGTAGAACTGCCTGAATTGGTAGTTTGTCCCTCTCTGAATCCTTTGATGTGCTGTACCATAAAGCTGGACACTACCTGGATTAGGTTGTCTGCAAGTAGGCACAATAGAGCAGACTCTGCCTTTGAGGAGCTTTGGTTTTCGGGGGGATTTCAGTGACAGTGAAAGGTAGTGTGCTGACAGATACTGAAATTAAATCTTTCCGATTATCCACAAAATAAGTCCAGCATGGGGCATACAGACTTCTTCATCCCTGTCCCAGGAGAAACCGAGATTGAATTCTACTCATTCAGTCCTTGCTCCTTTCGAGCTGGAATTTGGCACAGGTGGTCATGAGCTTTTTAATTTTAATCGTGAGGTTGACTGGTCTGCTTGGAACTCGGCTGAAGCTGTAAATGCATTTCACACGACACCCCAAAGAGTCATCTCATGAAAATAGTTTGGGACTACTGCCAGCCCAGGCTGAGTTTGAATTGATGACCCCCTCCTCCCCACATTATATTCCCAGAATCATCCATCATATAACTCTGATGTTGAAATCTGGTATTTCCAGAGGTACCTTTAGCACACTAAACGTGCTTCCAAAGTTCTGTGGTTTGCCCCCGGGTTTCAGCTGTTCAAAACACCGGCATGTTCTCTGCTCCCTATGAATGCGGGTGGGAATGGACTCGCCTAACAGCCAGTTAAAGCACAGATTGCATAACTTTCAGCTAAACCATTCTGTTTTGTTTTCTTTCTTAACAGGATCCAACAGCTGCATCTATTTCGGACAGAGATTGTGATACAAGAGAGGGAGAGACTGTAGCCATGAACTACAAGCCGTCCCCACTTCAAGTGAAATTAGGTGAGTCTTTGCTGATGGAAGAGGCTGAATCCAATGTCTGGAGTATGGTGAGGTGCTCGTGGGATCTTATGCAGATCCCCATGCATGTGGCTGAGGATACCACCCAGCTCAAACGACTCACAGAGCAGTTTTATCACTGTGATTCTGCTGCCAGGGGAACTGACCTACAAACATGTAAGGACCCTGTATCTCAGGCTGTGGTAGAGGAAGGAAGCTCTGCCTTGAAAGGAAGGCATAGCTTTTTAAACCTACAGATTTTTATCAAGCTAAGATCAAGGCTTGGCCAGATAAAGAATGACGATAATATAGAGGGACTGTTAAAAAGAGACAGAATAAATGCAAACAAAAGGGAAAGGATCAGAGACTTGGGCCACTACCAGGAAAAAAGCTGCAAGATGGAGGGCATGTAGGTCTCTAAAGATTCACATACAAATACTCGTGCTATTTCTAAGCAATATTTTTTAAGTTTTGGAAGCAGAATCGTGCATTTAGCACAATGCACTGCCTCCTTGCAAGGCAAATGCTTACAAGAGGACAGCAATCCACACATGGCTGTCCGGCCTACAAAACTGGAGCCACTATTGTGCCATAACACCTCAAGAACCTGATGAAAGACAAGTCAAAGGAACCATGTGGTTTTTGCTCAGAGCATGGGCAAAAAACAGGAATCTAAATCTCAAAATTTCCCAGTAGGAGCAGGAAGCCGGTCCCCTGGTTGTCCCTCACATCAGAATAAATGACACTGAGAGGATGCTGCTGGAGCTGACTGAGGGTGACTATGCCATGTTGAGGAAGGCTCTGAAAGAAACGGGTACCCACATATTCAGTGGCATAGGTCTGGCCCCCACCAAATGAGTGATAGGGAGCTAAGGTTTGCACAAGGTTTGGGAAAGTTTGGCCATTGGTGAGTGATTATGAAGAGATGTTCTCAATAGATAGGTTTTACCCGAAGGACCTGCAGTACTACTGCAAATGCTAGTGTTGGCCTCATTTATAAGAGGAGCCTTAAATAAACACCAGGAAAAGGCTGGGAGTGCTTGTGAAATCCCGAGGCTCTGCCTGAGTACGTAGTAAATTGGATAATCAGACAAATCTGGTCGTAGCAGTGCAGAATGGAATGTCACAGCGTAGACCCATAGATGGCAAAGGGAAAGAAAGTGGCTGAATAGGCAAGATCTTGCTGAAAGGGTGACTAGGAAAGAGAAGGTAGGAAGCTGGATATGCAAACGCAGAAAGATGCAGCAATGTGGAGGACCTTGAGGTGCTGATACAGGATATAAGCAGGTGCATTGGGACAGTAGATCTGTCTGAAATCGTAGTCATGAATACTCTAAAACCAGTAGATGCTTTTTGGGAAAAGGTAGGCAGCAGCAGTATGTGTTAATGACAGCACAGCTCACAGTTTGGTAAAAAATTATCACTGCCAGCATGCCATATGCCACCAAGATCCTTTTTCATTGCCAAGAGAGTCCTGTAATGTCATTAGAGAGATAATTACTACTGCAATAGTTGTTTTGGATAATTTAACATCAGGAATCAGGTTGGAGAGCAATTGATACTATTATTGGTAAGTCTGAGACATTCTTAGATTTCTAGGCAATAAAAATATCCTCCAGAGATTTGCTAACATGACAGGAAATGGTGCTATTTTAGACTTGGCTTTGTTAAGTCATGGGGACATTAGATGAGATGTGATCATAGAAAATAGATCTGGATTCGGGGATAACAAGTTCATTTCATGCAAATTAAAAGGTAATTTGAGGTAGATGTGTAACAAACCTCAGTTTTATAAACTAAGTGCTTACGCAAAACCAGTAGATTGAGAAACCCAGGAACTCAAAACACATCAGGTAGTATTGAAGAAGAAAGTATTGGAAGAAAGGACATTGTTGATGGAGTTCTCTAACAGTCATTTCATTTATGTGTTTGTTAATGACTTTGACACAAAAAGCAGGAGTCAGTAGAGAACATTTATTCGTAGTGTATTTGGAAGACATCAATACAATAAAAACTCAGAAGTGACACACAGAAAAAAACCATGAAAACTAGAATAATAGAAATGGAAAAAAATATGACAGGAGAAAATCAGTCTGCTGGAAACTGGAGTTTACCAACTGGAGGTGACTAAGGAAGAGGAAGCCTGTTGCATTAGTTTATTGCAAGATAACTTTTAAATAGACTAATACATGAAAATACACCATAGGTGCACTTCTGCAGAGCTGACCGGCTTTCTTACAGGGAACAGATACAACATAATGGATAGACTTTCTGCCAGAACTTCGGCTTTCCCACACAGGGAAAATTTTATTTCATTAGGCACTGCTGAATGCTGCTATCCATCAGTAAAGGGGCAGAGAGAGGCATTGGAAGAGTTTGTGTGGAAGATGGAGGTGTACCATTGCCAGGACCTCCTCTCCAGCTAGTGCTCCTGCCCAGTGGATACTCAGTGCTTATGTGCTTATGAAGGTGATAGTGGGTGAAACCTCCCTGCTTAGGAGGAATTGTCTTGCAAGGCTGACGAGCATCTTCCTGCCTTGTCTCCATAGGGAAGTCTGCTCAAACACCTCTCTCTACCTGTGGAAACAACACGCCTTTTTAATTAGGTGAACACATACCTAGCGGTATTTGGATTGATTGCCTACTCTTAGCCATACCTGGATGACCTCTAGGTTACATGGGGAAAAATGAGACTAAAGGTATTGTCCGTAGCCAGCGTAACATGCCTTTAATCCACATCAGCTCCCTCTCCTGTTATTCTTGAACTCTGCCTAGCCTTTACAATTTAATAGCTCGCATCTTCTAGCTCTGTCCCCCTGTTCCTCCAAATAGATATTTTTTTTTCTCTTCTGCATTAAACTTCTCAGGATTTGGATTGGGTTTTTAATCTCTTTAAGGCTAGACAAAGTTAAGGTAGTACATGAATGTTTAATAGATTAACTGGCAGGACCATTGTTCGGAATGGTGGCAACTGGGGGTTTAATCCTATTGCTGGTTTTCCATATAGGTAGTGGCATTTTTCGCTGTTAAATCAAAATCAATTTTTCAAATGTCAAATGCTCTGATGGAAGGTTGATAAATGTCATTTTTTCACTCTGAAGGTTCGTATGTAAATCTGTCATATGTGCTTGCTGGAAGCTTGGTTCAAGTGAGCTCAATTAAATACCAACCCAGCATGAATACAACTTTTGCTTCCAGAGGCCGCAGTGATTGGACTGTGACCGAAAGAGTGTGCTGTGCTGCACACACTGAACACAAATTTATCCTGCTGCTTGGATGGTCTTTTCCTTGGTTGTTTCTCGCCCTCTGAATAAATACATTCGGCCACATGTTTCCTGAGGGTGGGGGAGTCATTTAGATACAAGAAAAACTTCCCAGGTGGCTTATATTTCTATTGACTTCCTAAAGGTTACACATGATTTATAAGTGAAACAGTAAAACATTGAGCTTGCTGCTGGGGCCGCATCAAAAAAAGAGGAGAACCTCACACCAAGGGGAAATAACATCTCCCAGTTCATGTAGTTCATCATTTTAAGCTCTTATTGATATTATAGCCATATTAATTATGCATTTCTTGCTTTTCTAACACTACCACTTTGTCTTTTTGTCAGGAACTGCAAGGCTCAGCCATGCTTCTTTCTTTCCTTCCAATCACTTGATAAGGAGGCTCCTGACAGCACTGAGGAGGGGCTGGGTATACATTAGTGCTTAGGAGATGTCTCCAGCACATCCTTATTAGGCGGCATATCCAGATGGAGCACATACCACAAGCCTTTTGAAAACAGAAGAGACTTGTGATAAGGAGAGAGGGAGGAACAGAATAATCCCCAAGTGCAAATCTCAGGGGCTCCATATCCACTGGAAGGCAATGGATCCTCATGGGATCCCCAGGAGACAAGATATTATTTTAATGAGGCTTATGCCATCTGGTTTTCTATTCTGCATTTTTGATTTCCCTTCTCTGCGCTGAAATCCCCATCCAGACAGCCTGTCCATCTTACCTAGCAGTCAGTGATGTTACAGTTTGTGTTAAAAGAGAATGGGCAACGTGGCAATAGGTTGTGGAGCTGCAGAAGGAGCTATTGTGATGATGAGGGGCTGCAGCAGTGGCATCTTCATCAGGACATCCACCTCACTGGGGGCTTGGCAGTAAGTCTTCTGCCATCCCCCTCTGCAGATGGACATATGAGAGAGAGGCAGACAGACAGAGACACTCACAGCAGCCTTCATCCCTTCGAGATACCTGTTGCCTTAGTTGTAAGCGCCTCCTCTGTTTGGACTAGATAGAGAGTAAGGCAGTAAGGATTGCTCAGTGGAGTGCCTAAAAGTATGTGAAAAATGAGTGTGTAAGGTCAGCAAAGTGGGTCCCACCTTAACACTGAGTGAGCTACGTGCAGATGAGGTCTCCTGCCTTATGAGTGAAAGGAAGCCTAGTTCACGTTGATGTAGGCTTCGAAGTTGATGTGTTTTGGTTTAGATTTTCTTTGCAAAGTTTCCTGTAAAAAAATGAGCTGAATTGCAAATATAGAAGGTAATTTTCCTGCTTTCCTAACTACTGTTTTGTTGACCTCCCCGCTTACATCTCATGCTGGTATTTATCTTAATACCAAAAAAAGCACAGTGGCTGATACTAGTCAGCCCTGTAAGGAGAAGTGTCACGAAGTTGCCTTTGGTGTAAGCTGCTATAGCTCACGTATACCATCCACCAGCCTAACCAGAAACTTTCTTTGCCTCAAGAGGCGGGGAGCTGTCATAACTCTAACAGAGCAGAGCTATTTCATTAATTAATAGGATACTAACACTTTCATCCTGCCAGCTGCATTGCAGTATGTTGCTTTTTTTTCCTCTAGGAGACACGGTGCAGATTACTCTTAGAGCAGGTCAGCCACAGCCCAGCCCCTGCTGGGAAGGAACTTCTGCTCTCTAGGAGCCTGGACCTAGTGGCAGGGTGAGCGTAAAAGCTTCTTGAGTCACCCCAGCCTGGGCTTTCGGCTTTCTGTGTGGCAGGAAGGAGATGAGAGCAAGAGAACAGCCATAGAGGAGCCTGAGCCAAGCAGATGGCTCAGGGAGCGGTGAAGGAAAGCTTGGTAGAAAAAGTCATTATCCAACAAATAACCATAGTGGTCATCCTCCAAGGAGAGATCTCAGGTGAGGCCACCAAGGCTCCTTGCCTGCTTCTTCCTGTGTCAGTCCCGCCTCTCCATCTTAACGTGGATAAACGACCCAAGATTTTACTTGGTGACAGCAGAGGAGTTCATGTCTCTGTCTGCCACACAGGAAAAGGATGAGGATTCTCCATGGAGACACCAATAAGGTACGCTCTCTAGCAAGCACTGAATTATTTTACTTGTGCTATCAAATTAATTCTTGCTTGTTAACAGACAAGATTCTCAAAAACCTCAAGCAAGTAACTGGAAGGGTGTTTACTTAGTGCGAGCAGCTCTGGTAGAAGTAGAACAGCAGCAGGAACCCCATCGCAAGGAAATATAGCGTGTTGTTTCCCGGTGTGCCTTACTTGGACAAAACTGAGTATCTAATTTATGACAGGGTCCCATTTTAGTGGAGACTGAAGTGAACAGAGGAGATAATCTAGCTGGGGACAGAGGCAAATGACACATCTGAGGTGTTAACTCCTGCCTTCCAGCCTGCTGCTGTGCATTCATGGCAGATATTGACTTGCTATGTGATAGGGGAGGAGTAGTACTGGGAATGTCGGTCAATGAGCTGAGAACTACAAAGCCCTCAGGGTTCAACATAACAACATTGGTGCATTTCTGGTTGTAACTTTACAGATGGTCTCTAATGTCGGTAAAGGACAGACTGCCTTTACCTCCCCATGTGGCTGCTGAGACTGATCTTTCAATTGGTGTAGTTATTTAACCCCCCTGTCCTAGGGCTGGGAGTGGGTTCAGAGCTTGTTTTAAAGCACCTCCGTTGAAGAGCCACAGAGGGCACAGCGGAGCATCCTACCCCAGTGCAGTTCAGAACAATGCCCTGCTCGGAGATCCCCTTGCAGGGCTGCTCCTGCTGCCCGTCAGGATGGAGAACAGGGGCTGGGAGATGCAGTCCCCAAAAAAGCAGGCAGCAAGCCTCTTGCGGAGGCTGAATTGCTCTGTAACTTCCCGCATCCGTGGCTCCTTTCCTGCATCATCTCTTCCCAGTCTGCTTCACAGCCTTGTGACTTCTAAGCTCTTCATAGGGAAAATAGAATAATACGGGGAGGTTGTAGCAGACTGGACAAATCAATGCCATTAGTGTATCCTTTTGTCAGTACCTCAAGTACTGTACTATTCCCAGTAGCTGTTCTGTAACAAGGCGATTAATGCTAATTAGGTACAGCAGCTGTTGTTTCTGGGAAGAAACTCTGTAGGTAAATTAGGGGAATATTTTATAAAAAAGCTGTAACTCTTAAGCTATGTTCCCAGCGTTCCAGCTCTATTGACAAAACTGCAGATTTCCATATCCATAACCGTTTGTGTGGTGACCTGAAGTGACATCATTACCTTAAGTGCACAAAGCCGTTTTCCTCCCCTGGGAGCACCCATTTCCTTGAACACAATCTGTACTTCGTATGGGGGGGGATGAGTAACGTGGAAGCCAGAGCGCAGTGGTGATATACCACTGCTATTGATTTTCTTCATGGAGATAGAAGTGCAGCCTACCACTCAGAGGTCTCCCGGGGCTTGGGAGGAATTTACTTAAACATTATTTCATGTGTTATTACTCTTTCCATTTATAAGAGAAATTGCGTACACAGATTTATTGTAGCATCCTTCCTGTAGGATATCTCCAGGCTCTTTTTGGAGGGGATGGGAGAGTGAGCAGCTGCGTCACATTAAGGGCAGCGGAGCTGTCTGCAGATGGAGCAGCAAAGAGGAGGGCAGGAAAACAGTTGTGACAGGCATTTTATTGCAGATTAGTTAGAGGAGAAATAGAAAGGCAGCAAGGAAGAGGTGCGTGAGACGCTGTAGCTGACACAGTCTGGGGTAAACAGTAAAGCCATTAAGAAAAAAGTGGAACAGAGCAATTCAGTGAAGTTAGCAGAGAGCTCTGGGCACGAGGGAGGGAGTGAGACAGAGGGAAGGGAAGCACCAGTCAGCAAATCCCAGGAGCAAAGCACGAGCACAGGAATAAGAGCGTGATGTGGCACGGCGTTCACCAGACAAGCCTAGTCTTTCTGTCGCTGCCATTGGCTTGATTTGTTGTGCCACCCCACCAGGGCTGTGCCAGCCTTTCCCAGCCCTCCACCATCACACACGCACCTCTCCTGTGACAAGTTACTGGCTACCCACGCACCTCGCAAGCCGATAGACACTCACCCACTCACATCTTGTGCTGCGTACACCACTCTTGGTTATCTTCAGATAAAAACTCATCAAGGAGGAGTCTGTAAGGTAGTTGAATCATTTTATTGAGCATTATCTGGCCATCCTTTAGCCACTCTGAATTTTTACAGTACCTGCAGGTCTGATAGTCTAGGAAAGAGAGGTAGATCTGCTTCTGCACAAAGTATTTTCTTTGTAATGAGGACAGGCCAAAGCATCTGGAGTCTGAATGGGGGGTTTGTGCCTGAAGCAGAAGACCAGAGCTGCAAATTACAGGTTCTCTGCTTTGCCCTGTCACCTTAAATATGAGAAGCAGCTCAGAGGTTGTGAGGCGAAACAAATTAAACAAATTATTGAGATGCTCTGGTAGAAGGAAGGAAAAAATCAGAAACTGAAGTAGTGATGAGAATAAAAATTTCCTGGTCTAGCAAAGCCTAACCCCAGCAGGCAGCACCATAGCAGTGATAGGCTGGTGGTCTGGTCAGAGGTCCCGTTACACAGTACTTACTACTGTCATCACTGTTTTCTATGAAGTGCGTAGAGAGCTGGTTTAAAAAGGAAGGGATGCCATCCAGAGGGACCTGGACAGGCTTGAGAGGTGGGCCTGTGCAAACCTCATGAAGTTCAACCAAGCCAAGTGCAGGGTCCTGCACCTGGGACGTGGCAATCCCAGGCACAAATACAGGTTGGGTGGAGAATGGCTGGAGAGCAGCCCTGAGGAGAAGGATTTGGGGGGTATTGGTGGACGAGAAGCTCAACATGAGCTGGCAATGTGCGCTGGCAGCCCAGAAAGCCAACCCCATCCTGGGCTGCATCAAAAGGAGCGTGGCCAGCAGGTGGAGGGAGGTGATTCTGACCCTCTGCTCTGGTGAGACTCCACCTGGAATACTGCGTCCAGCTCTGGAGTCCTCGTCACAGGAAGGACATGGACCTGTGGGAACAGGTCCAGCAGAGGACCATGAAAATGATCAGAGGGCTGGAGCACATCTCCAGCGAGTACAGGCTGAGAGAGCTGGCGTTGTCCAGCCTGGCAAAAAGAAGGCTCCAGGGAGACCCCATAGGGGCCTTCCAGTATCTGAAGGGAGCTCCAAGAGAGGTAGGGAGAGACTCTTTATCAGGAAGTGTACTGATAAGACAAGGGATAATGCTTTTAAACTGAAAGAGGGAAGATTTAGATTAGATATTAGGAAGAAATTCTTTCCT
>JAOXJM010000019.1:9933715-9944434 GCA_026413425.1 Tringa solitaria | reverse complement strand
CCTGCCCATGGCAGGGGGGTTGGAACTTGATGATCTTTAAGGTCGCTTCCAACTCTAACCATTCTGTGATTCTAGGAAATTAGAGTGGTGTCTCTGAAGGTGATTTACACACTGTTCCTGACATTAGAAAGACTAATGCCAGCTGAGTTGACAAGGCTGCCTGCTCAGATCTTGGCACCTCTGACAAAGTCAACACAGAAAAGGGCAATAGCAGTGGTTTCTGGTTTCTCAAAATCCCTTGTCCTTAAATGTAGGCTCCACCTGATCCTCTGGCCCACCACAGGGGAACATTTCCCCAGTTCTGAATTACTCAGGTATTACTATTTCTAATAGTAATTCTCCATAGGTAGATGAGTTTCTGCAAAGGGCTCGAGAGAAGCAAGTAGAGCCCAGTGTAATTAGTGTAAACTGTCTCCTGAACAGACCACAGCATCTGCGGACAGCATTGGACAATGCATTTTTTAAATGTATTTGATTTATTAATGATGAGCCTTAAACTGTGCCTGATGGTTCATTGAATTTGTTCTGACTATTCGGTGATGGGGGCTCCCCCTTTGCCTTCTCTGTGCTGCACACTCAGCTCTTAACTGGGAAAGGTTACTGTCTGCTTATTGAGTGTTGGGGCTAAAACGCTCCGTCAGCAGATCAAGCTCTATTAAGTAGAAGTAACACACACATCTCAAAGGGAAGGGATTTGTGCTGGAATAGGAAGTTGACTGCAATTCTTGTTTTTTAACTGCTATCCATATCCTCAGAGGATGCCTACAGCACCCTGAAAACTTTGTGTTGCTTCTCTTGAGATCTTAAAGTATCTCAAGGCTCAGAAAGTCTTAAAGGCTCAGAAAGCTCTGAGGCACCACAGTAGGAGAGCAGAATGGATGAGGATGTCACCAGTTGAAGCGGGTCTGGAGAAATAAGGGCCTGTGCTGGGTACACGCAGGAGGCTGTTGCTGGGTTGATGAGCTTGTAGAAGCAACTCTACTGTAACCTCAGCTATTCTCAGTATCTCAGCTTGGGGTCAGGGCCTCTTACACCACCCAACACCACTGCTCTACGGAGAAGTTTCAGGAACAGGACCTAAGCTGCAGTGGAGATGGTGGGAGTAGTTGTGCAAGAGGCTTTTGGATCTTGCAAGCCCTGCTGGGACTAAGAGGGAGCTTTGCCTGTTCCCTGACAGTCGCTTCACCCCTGGCAGTGTCCTCTCCAGGAAAGGCCACAGCCCACACCAGTCACAGCCTCTCTGCTCTGCTGTGTGCAGAAATCCTTCTGGTACCTCCTCCTTTTCTTTCAAACCCCAAGCTTTTGGCACAGCACTTTTCTTGTTCTGCTTGGCAGTCATTCTATAAAGCTATAAAGCAGGTCTCACTAAAGGAAAATAAAGCTGTTTTTATAGGTGCCACATATTTACCAATATAAGATTTTATTTAAGAAGTTGTAAAGTCACAGCAGTAATTGGACAGTCTGATCCCATTTCTCCAGTTGTTAAACACAACTGTCGTTCAAAAAGCTTTAATTACTGCCTGAATCATGGCTGAGTAGCTTGTGCTGAGGATACGTATTTATTGCATCGTTCATGGAAATGAGACATGGCAGTCTGTTACTGTGCAAAATAGCTGTAGCCTCCTTTTTGGAACTTCTTCCAGAAGGAAAACTGGGAACTGTTCATCAGATTTTAAAACATTTGAGCATTCCCTAAACCCCTTTCTCTAGGCCCAGCTACAATGGCAGAAGAGAAGTAAAACAAGTACATTCTTGGCAGATAGATCCAAGTCTTCATGTATTTGCTCAAAGAATCATCTCCAGCTTCTTCTGTGTAACCATTGCGACCTGTTCATCTCTGCCTCCATCCTTAACACAGTACAAGCAGTAGATTCCTCCTCTCCACTGTGTTTTGCAAACTGCTCCTCTCCCAGGATTCCTCCCACTTTTCCGTATCAGTGAAATCATCCATCCTCACTTTTTAAGGCTGCACATTGCCTAAGCCATTGCCTCTCACTGACTTCTGCCTTCCTCTTCATGTCCCTTTCACCTGTGAACTCTGCCCAAATTGTTTCCTTTCCTTTAATTTTCTTAGCTCTGTGCCTTCTTTTTCACTCTTGCTGCTCACCTTGAAAAGAGCTTGAATTGATTCAGCCTAAGCCTTTGTGAATAGGGAGCTGTTTCAACTCTGTCTTGTAAAGCACCACTGTTTATAGCACAATAAAATAAATCCTCTGTGGGGTTTTAAGGCAATTCTACTGTAAACCCGAAACCATCTTGTTATGTTTGCTCTAACTTTGATTTTTTTCTACCTTCTGCTCTAAATGCCAGACGATCCCCACTTTTTCCTAACAACCCACATATCCTCTTTTTTTTTTTTTTTTCACTGCTGTAAAATTGGTACAATCAAGTCAGCAGGTGTTGATGCCTTTTGGAGGAATGATGCGCTTCTGTCTAGCTCAGCAGTCTGAACCTCAGGGGCTTAAAAGTGCTTTCCGCCATGAGCAAAGGGTGAGCTGGCTATGAGAAGAAGGTTTAATCATAGACTTGCCGGCAGCCCCTTCGCTGCAACAGAGCTCCCAAGTAACACCAGCTGCTCCGTGGCAGAAAACAGCCCCTCTCTGTCCCCCGTCACTACCCGGCCCAAGAGTAAGAGCAGATTTTCAAACATGAATAGCTCACTCTGATTTATTTTAAATACTGGTTGTAGGACTAGGAACTTGAGAGAAGAGATGAGTAGTACAAGTGAGACTTTGTATAAGTTCATCTGGGAAACCGTGTGTGACATATTGAATGACACTGTGCTAAAAATATGTCTTGAACAAGGCTAGCATATTTAAAATTTAAAGTGATGTTGTCAGGCCTGGATAGTTTGAGTCCAGAATGGAGGCTGCTTTTAAAATTAAGACTCTCAGGTTTTGCTTACAGTTAAAAAAAAAAAAAAACACAAACCCAAGTATCTTGGCCTTAAACTCCCTTTTAAAGCCTGGCTTTTTTTTTTTTTTTTTTTGTACATTCACTAAAAGACTATGTAATTGGTTGTTCCAAAACTGTTCACAAAATCATATCTAGTTTACAAGGGGGTTTTGGCTATAAAAAGTTTGGGAGGCTCAAGTCAGAAAAGAACTGTGCCTTTTTTAGCTACAGACTTCAAGCCAGGACATGGAGGACTCAAGTTCAATTCCTTTTTCTGCCTGAATCCTTTAACGACCAGGCTGAAATGTGGCTTTACGCAGCCTCTGATCTGTGGGGCTGGGGGTGAAGCAAAATGTGAAAGCAAAACTTTGACGTAGTTATTTCTGTGCAGGCAGATGTTATGTTTTTAGTTCCTCCCAGCTCACATAGCTCATGTGCAGAAGAGCTATGATGTGACAGAACCAAAAAGCTTGGGGTTTGCTGTCCTTCATTGAAAGGGGATGATCAGTAACACAAGGAGGTGATTTTAGCTCCTTTGTTGCTGGTGTTGTTCTTTCTATCTGCAATTAAACATTCATGGGTACCCAGAAGTTTCCAGCTCCCTAGAAAGTAGTGTCTTGAGCACATTAGAAAAGGCTATGGCTCCTTTGTGTCTCATTGGCTAGGTGAATTGAAGCATCTCCAGGGGGTCTGCAGGACATTCATCTGACCTGGAACCAGTCTGTAATCTCCTGTTTCATGGAAGGGCACAGAGAGAAAGAGAAAACAGCAGGACTAAAGGGGTAAAAGACAGTGCCAGCTCTCTGCATTTACCTAGTAATTTACCATCAGATGGGATATGACCAGGAAAAGGTGGAGAGTTGTAAGAAGAGTGGAAGAGCTTCATGTGAAACTTCCCCTGTGCTAGTGAGGAATGTTACCAACATGCCTGAGTTGGCAGTAAATTGCCTCTAGCAATTTATGAGTAGCAAAAATGAGTGGGTACTTCATTCCCAACCTGTTTCTTTTCTCATCTTAATCACATTAAGAAAATTCTTTTTCAGCATGAGGACAGTCAAGCACTAGAAAACTTTTCCCAGGGAGGTCGTGTCATTTCCATCCTTGAAGGTTTTGAAGGCCTGACTGAATAAAGCTCTGAGCAGCCCAGTCTGAACCCATAGCTTATCCGGCTTTGAGCGGGACATGGGGCTACAAATCTCCTGAGGTCCCTTCCAACTTGAAGTACCCTGTGATCCTATTCCTAGTTGGGACTCCAGTTGTTTTTTTAAATGTCATATACTTTCTACTTATTTTTGAAAAGGTCTGTCTGAGTCCTAGCTGGTTATTCTCTTGGGTTCCCAACACAAACACAGCAGGATTTACAGAGGTAGACTTAGGTAACCTGCTTACACTGGCACACAGCAGTCCTCTTCCATAAGCACTGGTGTGTCCACTGGTAAACAAGAGAAACCCATTGATTTTCACTCCATTACAAATGTTCTTTTTAAATTTTAATTATTGCTCTCTGTTCTTTCTCTTTAATTCGCCAAACCTCCTTGATTGTAAAGTGATTGAATTGAAGAACATATTAAAACTAATTTTCTCCTTTGCTTGTATCTCTCACTGACTACAGTGCACAGACAGAGAAGTCTGTTCTGTTACAGATGTGCTTCCTAACTTGTATTTTATCCATGGTTCTCTAATGCTCAGTGATCTTTTAATACCATCAAGCAGCTAATTTCTTGTACCCAACTAAGTCCTAGCAAAATAAAGGCGTTCACAGAGTGTAGCGATGGAATATCACAAAGCAGAACCAAATTCAAGGTGATTGTGCACGTTCGTGTGAGGGGCAGCACAGGTGACATGAAGCAGCTGCTAAGGCAGCTGTACACCAACTCCATTTCATTGACCAATTTGAGCTTTTCTTGGCATTGGTGGTGTCTCAGCCAGCCACTGGAAAAGGCACTTAAATCTTAGTTTGGCAGGTGGATTTTTTCTGCTGTAATTTGGATTTTTACGGGGACTTGGCAGGGAAAGATCATGACCCAGAGGCTGGCCATCACACACAGATCCCTACCTGCTGCATGCCACCAATAATTATAAGAAAGAACAGAGAAAAAAAAAGTTAAAGAATCCTCTCATCCCATGTTTTTTCCATTTGCATCCCACGCATTTTTCCTGTAGGACAGGGGAATGGATTTTAAGCAGAGAAAGTTAAAATCCATCCTGGAGAATGAGGTTTACTATGTTGATAGCTTGAAAAAGTCTGTTGTGATCTTCTTATGAGGATTTTAGGGCAGGAATGGAGGGCAGATGTTCAAGACTCTTACAGATGTGGAGCTTGCCTGGGGAAAAAATGAATATTAGTCTGGAGCAAACTGATGTGTAGCCCAGAAGAAATAAATTCTCTTTCATGGTCTTGGAGTTTGGAATGAAGGGATGTTTAGGAAAGGCTGATTGTTACATATAAAAAGGCTACAGAACAATACTAAAACTTTTCAAAGGCGGGGTACAACCAAAAAGCAACTTGTCAGACCTCATAGGCCAGCTCTGTAATCCAGTGGCAGAAAGACAGAATTGTGGAAATTTAAGCAGAGAATATCTGAGGTTCTAAAAATGAGGATTCTCGAGAATATTTCTTCCTGTCCTTCACCAGAATGAATTATTTACTCTGGCTTCCTGAGTACTCATCGTGTAGCTAATGCTCAAGAGGGCCCTTAGCAGTGGTTGACAAACAAGGCTGTTGAAGGGCTGAGTACTCTGAGAAACGGGGTTGTGTCAGGTGGAAGGACAGGGTAAGTACTGGCATGTCATGGCTTGTAAACAGACACTGCTGTAAAAACTGTTCTTTGGGGCAGTTCTTCAAAGCATCTGGAGTTTGCTACATATGGATCCCTGTGCCAGCTCAGCAGTGTGGAGGTCGCCCAAGTGACTTCAGGTGGTGGCTTTGGTCCTCAGAGTTTTCCAGAGGGAGAATGCCCCAAGCGTGCCATCTGTCCAGGCAATGGCTTTTACTTTGTTCCTTCACTTGGAGGCTTTTGACTTCACCTGGAGACTGTCAGATGTACCTGGTAAACACAAACTCTCTCAGAGTGATGCCTTGCCAGGTTCCCAGCCCAGCACCTTGCAGTGTCATTGGTAGGTGTTGGTTGACCTTCATGAGGTCTGTTGCAGATGATCAGATTATGGGGCCAACGGTGAGTCCTACATATGATTTTTCACAAGGTCAACCAAAGTAAGCAGAGTGCATTTAAAACTGCAAGTAGAGTAAGAAAACTGTAGTCACTGTCCCAGCTGCCAAGGCCTTTCCAGTGAGCAAAGTCTGGGAGGTTTAACACCCAAAGTTACCTCCATGTTACTGGAATTTGCTGTTGCAAAGCACCCTTAACAGCACAGAAGCAGCAGAGGCACTTTGTTAGGGTTCTTGTTTATTCCAATTCACTGCTTGTAAGCATCAAATTGATGCAGTTTACAGAAGAAAAGACTTTCTGCCTCTGGTTTCCAATACCATCCTCTCCAGAGGGATGTGGAAGAGGGATGGCTCTCTGTGCCTTTCCCACCAGTCACTGCTGCAGAGGTGATGCCATCAGAGCTGCTCTGACAGCTTTGTCACAGCGTGGTCAGGAGAGGAGATGGAGCTTGCTTTCCCTTATATTTTACTGGTCTCTGGAGACCTTGTGTGAAGAAACCTTGTTTCTGTCATTGGGCTGAGCCAATGTGACTTAAGGCACCCAGCGAACATATGCAGGGGATAGAAAAATGCCAGCTTGAGCTGTTTTTCTGTCTCTCCTCATTTTATATCCCCGTGAGCTCCAAGTCAGAGAGTCCCCTCCATCAGATTGCTTTGCTGGGTGATCGGGAAGTGATGATTCTTCCTCTCGTTTCCCCAGCGCACATGCTGCCCAAGGAGAGCCTCTGTTGAAGACAGCTCAGCAGACCCCAGTGCCCCCAAATTTTGGCTTAAGTGCCGTCCCTGGAAAGGACAAGGCTGTCAGACCCTGGGCTTCCTCCACATCTCTGCTAGTGCTGACCTGCAGAGAAGTTAAAGGTTTTGTATTCCCTGAAGATTAGCGTTACCCTTCCGTTCACCTCGCAAGGGCAGCTGTAAGCGTCCTCAAAGGCCTGTTGAAAGCAGAGGGTATTTTCTGCCACCCTTTTGCTCTGTTCACAGCTTTTCCCCGTCCTTCTCGAGCGCTGAGTGTGCCAGCAGCAGTGAGGTGGAGAGACTTGTCAGGAAATCTGAGTGGTAAAGCTATTTTTTGGGGGGTGTCTTGGCAAAAGTCAGGCTCTTTCCAGCATATTGTGTGTGAGAAAGAGATTCCAGGTTGGAGAGAGTTATTGAACGTGTGTGTGTGTGTACACACACGCCACCATCTGCTTCATCCTCCTTGCGCTTGCTTGAACTTCTTGCCTCGGGGGAGCTGGTACCTTATTCAAGTTCCCCGTCTCTCACAGACGCCCCAGCCCATGTCTTCAGAGAGAGTTTCTGATGTTGCTTCTCACTGAAGTTGTCTCCAGGACAGATATTATCCTGTCACCCTTATTTTCTGTCCCCGGGGTAACTTGAGATGCAGCATGACTTGAATTTGCCGAGGCTTGTATGAAGAGAAATAATGATGCAAAAAATATGGCAGTTGATGCTACTAGCCCTGCATGCAGTTGGTTGGAGATGAAAATCCGTGTTCTTCATTCAAAACAGATTATGAACAGGAAAATTAGTTTCTTTACCAAAATGCATAGCATAAAGAAAAACGAAGCAAGCTTGTCTCTCTGCAAAGGCTCTCTGAAATCCCACCACGCCTTAAGATAACAATCCCCAGCTCTCCCTGTCTTTTGCTCTAAATTGGAGTCTGTAGGGGTTTGTTCCTTTGCGCATCCCACTGCCTCCTCCATCAGCAGATGTGTGGCACCCAGCCAGCATCTCCCTGCTGACATCTCCTCTTCCCCTCACCTCTGCCAGTCCACTTGGCTGAAGGGCAGACAGGTCATTTCTTATAAAGTCCTTTGAAAGGGATTGGAATTAGCGCAGACTCTGGCCAAGTTTTTATCAGGGGAAAAAAGCTGACCCTCCTCACTCCACTTTTTCCATCATTAATTTTTCACACACTTTTCTCTGTGTTTATGTATCCATGTATACAAGTTAAAGCCTGTTGTATATCTTATTTATTGAGAGATAATTCAAACTGAAGTTTGGAACCAAGAGGAGCTGTACATCACTGAAACACCTACCATTCTGGCTGCCTGTACTCCTTATGCACAGTCTGTTTTCTGTCTTAATTTCCTCAGGCAAGGAACTACATGTCTTCTATACAGGCTTAGTAGTCCCTTAGCGCTACTGCAATAAAGCCTTGCTTGCTGAGACCCTCAGGCTGTTTCTCTCCACTTTTCTTCTACTCTTAACAACTCTTCTGTTCCTCTCATCTCACCTCCAGCTTCAGTCTGGCAGCCAAACAGGTAACTATACAACAATAAGCCTTATGTTTGTATGTAGGTGGTGGTTTTAGCTCACAAATATGTATATGCCAAGTGAAGCTGAACGTACGTGCACTGTAGCCCAACTCAAACCTGACCCAAGCATGCAAGGGGCTCAGAAATTACAGTAATTCTTGTATTGCTTTCACTTCCCCCTGCCCTTTTCTCTTAGAAATGCTGTAGAAAATCCCTGGCTAATGGTCTTTCGACAAGCAAATCCAAGCTGGGATTTTTCCTCCCTTCAGCACATACAGCTGGCCATCGAGGAGGGAGGTAAAGATGTTGATCTGCCAGAATTTCTGCCTCACTGGGCCATTCAGGAGAGGGGGTCAGATAGCGGGGGCTCGGCAGTGGCAACTCTGATTTCACGCTACGGTGCTGAGAGCAGGCAGCTGGGAGGCAGTGGGGAACCCCCCCTGCCTGCTGTTTGGGGGAGGTGGGCTTATTTGCCAATCGGTGGGATCTCATCAGGCCTTCAGCTTGCAGCGAGGCAGGAAAGCATGACTCCTTGCAAGATTAGCAACACGTGGAGGGAGACACGGGGTCTGGCATTCAGAGTCTAGGTTTTACCTGCCTCCCCTTGGCCTAGAGACCCTTTTAAAGTCCCACCAAAAGCGGTGTTAACCTCGCTCAGGCCAGCAGTGCTTTAGCAGCCCATCCTCTCTCCTTCGGGGCTGCCTGGGGCCGGGCACTGAGCAGCGCTGGGCTGGCAAGTGCCGTAATGGCAGCCCTGAACAGGCACGCCAGCGCCTGGCGGCTTCTCCTAGCAAACCGCTTCCGAGCATCGCTGCCCCGCACGAGTCCTGGCAGAGGATGAAAAATCAGCATTAAAAATCCCAAACTGGGTTTTATTGACATTGGAGTTCTATGTTAAGGACTGTTCATCATCGTTACCTGCACATTGCTGGTATCTTTGGCGTGAGTCGGGCTTTCCCTCCGAGCTCTCCCTGCCGCGGGAGCTGCCGCTCCTTTGACAGAGGTTCAGCTCGGCGGTGCTCACGTCTGAATTCCAGCTGCGGGGCTCTGCAGTTTGGGATGGCTTCTCTCTCATCCCCCAGCCCTGCTTCCCCTCCTGCAGCACTCAAAGCAGCGCGCAGCCAGCAGCCTTGTCTTTCATCTTGTCTTTCAAGCCCCTTTCCCAGGGGTTTCAGCAGGGACCTACGTTTTCTCTGGCCAGCCCTGTTTTCCTTCTGCCATTCAAACCAAGGCATGGCTGCGTTTTGCCAATAGTGCTTTTGAGAGGTGGAAGGAAAAGGCAGCTGCCAAACCCTCAGCCCTGCACCTGGAAGGAGGAGGACATTAAGGAACATAAAATAGCTGGCAAAGGCATCCTGTCATCCCCTCTGCCATCCCCTGCTGGCTAACACTGACAGAGAGCAGCCCTGCGTGGTAAAGGAGACAGAGGATCCCATGAGGACAGAAAAAGGTTTAATCATTTGTGATAGTTTGGGACTAATCCCTGAGCCCAGTTCTGATTTCTCTACCAAAGCTGGGTCTGAGCTGGGGGAGGAAGGTGGCAGCATCCTTCTTTACTGTGAGGGTGGCAGAGCACTGGAACAGGCTGCCCGGAGATGGGGTGGAGTCTCCTTCTCTGGAGATGTTCAAAACCCTCCTGGATGGGTTCCTGTTCAGCCTGCTATGGGTGACCCTGCTTTGGCAGGGGGTTTGGACCAGATGATCTCTAAAGGTCCCCTCCACCCCCCACAATTCTATGATTCTGTGATCCTGCCCCCTCTGCCAAGTCACCCTACAAGGAAGAGATCGCAGCAGCCGGTGAGCTCCATCCTTCAGAGGATGCACCTAAGGACAAAGCCGGAGATGAAGCCATGAGCTTTCTCTAAACTCCTTTCGAAGGGAAAGAGGAAAGGAGCTCCTTCTCCTCCCTGGGGTGGGCCACCCATCCGAATCCACATGAGAGCAGCGTGGGTGTCACAGTGACAGGTGAGGCTCTTTGAGACAGCACTTGTAATGTCTGCGGCTGCCCCAGGTAAGCCCTGCTCGCCTCTCTCCACACCACCTGGCGAGGCAGGAGTCTTTGAGCCGCACCAGGTATGACCACCGCCGGGCAGCAACGCCAAGCTGTCCCTCCCCGAGGGTCACTGTGCTCCTGGTGGCCTGGCGGCAGCCCTAGGTGCCACCCAAATGGCTTTTGCAGGTACTTGTGCAGCAGGGGAGAGAAGTGTCTAGAGTGTCTAGAGCCTAGACAGTCTTTTAGTCTGGAGAAGAGAAGGCTGAGCGGGGATCTGATCAATGCTTATAAATACTTAAAGGGAGGGTGTCAAGAGGACAGCGCTGGTCTTTTTTCAGTGGTGCCCAGTGATAGGACAAGAGGAAATGGGCACAGACTTGAATATAAGAAGTTCCACCTAAACA
>JAOXJM010000019.1:9915849-9933615 GCA_026413425.1 Tringa solitaria | reverse complement strand
ACGTTCCTGTGGGACCTGCTCTGGGTGGACCTGCTTTGGCAGGGGGGTTGGACTAAATGATCTCCAGAGGTCCCTTCCAACCCCGTGTGATTCTGTGATTCTGTGTCGGGGCATGCCGCACACAAGGGCTCACCCAGAGATCCGCCACCCTGCTCCAGGAGGAAATGTATTAAATTAGGGGCCACTATCCCTCTGAAATAGAATTCATGCCAGCCTAATTAACGAAAGCTTAATCAGCAGATTGGTTGATCATAAAGTTATTAAATAACTAATTGAGCTGTGAGGCTGTTTGTCAGGTTCCCAGACAATGGCAGTCTCGCTGAGGGAGAGATCAGGTCAGTAATCCTGTTAAGGGAGCAGGTTTGCAGCTCTCTGGCTGAGCTGCTGCGGATCCGAGTACCCGGGGCCGGGGCTGATAAATTGAATAGCAGGAAGAGGCACCCTGGGCTGTACGTATCCTGTTCTCCCGGAGAGACTGGTAGTAAACAGGCAACTCGTCTGGCGAAACAATACCTGAAAGTCCTCTTCTGAGGAGCAGAGTATTTGGAGGGCGACGTGCTAAGTCAGTAGTACTCATTCTTTCCCTTTTCCAGGGAAGAAGGCAGTAGGCATCACATTGCAGAGCAGGGATTTCTCAGAGCACGGTAGGGTGAGGAACATCCAGCCCGTTTGGCTTTCTCCATCTGCTTTCTTTTTGTTGGGTAGAAAATACAGAATTTTGTTTGAAATGCATGGGGTTGTAGAAACCCAACGCAGCAGATGACAAAACAGAATGGATCAAATATATAACAATTTGCTGCTAAATCACAGCCGGAAACGTGGTTGGGACTGTCAACTGCAGTCCAGTCCTGGGAACAAGGAAAGTCCAGGGATCCTTTCCAAGGGGGATACTGGAGTCAGCAAGCTGTGAGTCCCTTCCAAGCTCACATGCTGCCTGTGGCATCAGCACTTCTGTCCCTATTTGTTTTGGCTACTAGATGGGAACTCAACAAGTCATTCCAAGCAGTCGTATCTGCCAGCCAGTGAAAGCTTTCCCAACGACAACATATTAAAAATACATTAAATCTGTGGCTTATATAGGCTATAAAATGCATCCTCTCTGACATAGACCAATCATTTAGTGTGTGTTTTTGACTCATGCAAGCATGAACATTTGGCTGAAGTGTGCATGCAGTTCAAGCCTACTTATGTCAGACTCTACTGCAGTGGGCTTTACACAAATATGCACTGGGTGGTGACATCCTGTGTAACCAAAGGCTGCAAGATATTCAGCTAAGAAAGTTTTCACTGGTACTTTCCTAAATGCATATCACACTTACTACGTGCTTCAGTGACCTTAAAAGCTTCTTCACAGAACACCAGGACCTATAACAAATTTGATGTGGACACTAATATCAACTCTGTTTATCTGATAGACTATGCCTTTGGCATAAGTGATGTTTTAAATGCAGAGAGCTATTTAAATTAGGAGTTAACTTGCACTTCATAGTTTCCTTTTTTGTCTTTTTTTTTTTTTTGTGCTACACATACAGCAGGGTCAATCAAATTGCTTTGACTTAAGTCTGTGTCCAGTTGAGTAGAAATGATGAGGTGGCATTTGCAGAAGTTCTTTCCAGGTGAAATAACTTAATTCTCTCTGTCCATTTAAAATATGTTAAGGGACAGAGTAGCTCAGGTTTATGGAGAATATTTCATAGAGTTCAGTTTATAAACTTAAATTTTTTAGCTAGGCTTGTCAGGATGCAAACTCTCCCTAGGTATCTAACTTTGTTCTTCTGGCTCATAGGAAAAATATTCTTTGAAAAGTACATCAAAATACCAAATAAATTAAGGTAAATATGGAAAAAAAAATCAAGTAAAACTGAATGCTGTTCATATATCCCGGTTTTGACAGTGATAAATGAAATCTTTATATTATATACAGTATTTTGCAGCCATTAGGAATAAAAGTCTCAATCCTTAAAAATTAAGTGAAAAAGCACAGGCTGAATCATAACAAAGTGCCCTTGTGAGCTGGGAGCTGCGACAATAGATGCCTTTGAAATGAGTACAGAAGGATGTTCAGAGATGAAGAGGGATGAGTTGCTGCCTGCTGCTACGTAGTCACAACCTGTCTACATAAAATGGCTGCAGAGGCTGCTCCGGCAGAGGACTGGGAACCAGGAATCCCCATTCTCTGCTCCCCTGATGCCACAGATGTTTTACATGGCTTTAAGGTAAACCAGTTAAATAGTTCCTCCCGACAGTAAAATACAAGTTATTGTTTTACAAAGATGTATTATGTGGTGCAACGAAGAGGTAAAATGCTCTGTGTTCAAAATATCAATTTTTTTTTCCCTAAAGTGTACAGCAGTAAGGCTTTCTTTGCTAGATGGCTAGCTGCACTGCTCTCCCTCGCGTCAAAGCCCAGTAGTGGATGTAAGCAGACAAGTCCTTCCTTCCTATGATCACATGAGGGTCAGACAGATGAGCTTTGGGGCTGGAATAATGTGGCTAGGGGATGGGGACACGCTGCTGGAACATAAAGCCACTTTTCCAGGTGCTTGTGGTGTAAGGAGATGATAGCTTTGTTCTGGACCAGGGACTGGTCTGGAGTCTGTGCTAAGGAACAGTGTGGCACTTCAGTTTGGTGTGTGTTTTCTGAAGCGAAACACAAAAAGTAGCATCAGCCAGACCATCAGAAACCTCTGTAACTCATACAGGCAGTGCTTTAGGTGGGCATCACCCCAGAATGATGGACTGTCTGGTTGTTGTAGTAGTTCCTACATGAGAAGTTAAGAGCTGCACCCTTGAATATGAGAGGCAAAAATCGTCTTTGTGCTCCCTGGGTCATTTACGAGTTCTTTGTCTTCTCAGGCCTTACAGGGAGCTGAAGGGAGCTTAAAACCACTCCAAGCCCATGGGTGTTTGTGCCAGCTCTCAGCCATGCCACAGAGAGGGAGCAGCAGCCAGATCAATAAAACATAAGGAAATGCAGCTACTTGGATGTTTAAAACCTGGCCCAAGAGGGACCTCGGAAGACAGATTTATACACCTGCTCTTGCTCGCCAGTTCAGTTAGACGTAGTTCACTGTCCTGCCCAAGTTGGTAGTTGGATAGCTTAGTTATCTGATGCTTGCTTATCTGAACAGCCTTTCCTGAAGCTGGATGAAACCATCCTGATGCAGTTGGCCTGTCCTGAATAATCAACGCTGACGCCCAGCGCCTATCAGCTTGAAACCATATTGCCTGCATTCAGAGCAGGGGGCTGGCAGCAGACAGATCCTTTTTGTTTCTGCTCCCCCTCTTGAGTAAAAACGGCGTTTCTTTTGCCTTTCTTTGCGATGCAGGGAGGCACAGCCATCAGCTGTGCTAATGCCACACTCACACTCTCCAGACCTCCCCAGGGAGCACAGCCCTCACCGGGATCAGCGTGACCCCGGCACACAGCTTTCTTATACCTCCTGTTCTATACAGCCTGCAGGCAAAGCCCCCATTGATGTTCGTGCCCTGAAATCTCTCCAAGAAGTTACACGGTCCTCGCTGACAAATACTCTCTGTCAGAGGTGGAAGGTGGTGAAGGTTTCAGTGTTAACTAGATGCATGCTAATGTCCCCCAGCTAAAATGATGCAAGTGAGCTGAAATCAGGGCTCGGGCTTGAAGGGGAAGTTGCAGTCAGCACTTCGTTCTTTCTCCCTCCGTTTGCTCACGACTCTGTTCATCATTCAGTGGGATCTGAATAGACAGGTTAATTTTATTTACTGTGCCGTTTGAATCCTCAGCTTGTGGAGGTGGGATTCATCAGGGAATCGCTGCGGTCCTCAGCCTCTGAAACAGCTCAGCTGACTGTGGGGGACAGAGAGGCAGGTACCTCCCAAAATCTCATCTCGTAGACCTTGAAGATGAAAAAATATGACTCTGTCACACCGGATTAATTTCTCTTTGTCTTCCCACTGCGGCAAACGGACCCACACTGCAGTGTCCCCACAGCAGGAAGCTCCGTCTCCCCCTGCTCAGGCGGGTTCACAAGGAATTGAGTTAGCGAGGCTCAGCCAGGGGCTCTCAGCAAAGAGACGGGAGCATCTGCGTGGCAAAGGAAGCAAATCAGCCTCGTCTGACACCAAATGGCATTGATCAGGCTGCTTCAGTTGAGGAGGGTGCAAGTAGTCCAGCCCGGTGGCAATGGGAGGAGGTGGCATCCTGAACACCACTTTCCACCCACCGCTGTCGGACCACAGCCAGACAGGCTCGCTCACTTGTCTCGAGAACCGTGGATTTGGGGAGGTCTGACCCTCCAAATAGCTCTTCAGCGTAGCACGGGGTGATGTTCACCAAACTCCGGGGTTGGCTGCTCTGCCTGATCCTGCAAGAGGAGCAGTTCTGCAGGAGACTGAAGCGTGTGGCTGCTCTTGCCATTTCTGCTTTGGGGCAGAACGTAGGCAAAACCACTGACCCCCTACATAGCAACATGTACCAAAGAAGCCGTTCAGCATTTCATTTTTTAAAAGTAGAAAAACATCATTAAAACTGGTTATGATACCATTTAAACACTGAAACGAGAGGGGTAATTGCAAGGATTTATTCAGGTCTGATTTTTAACATAAACACATTCAATTTAAGCCCATTCTACTTCACATGCTCCATTACTATTTTCTCTCATCATAAAGCAGCTAGACACATCCATCCAGCTGAACAGGTAACCATTTTAAATTGCACTAAGTAGTACAGCAGTGCTTGAAATCATTTGTTAGGGCAGTAGCTGTTCCCAGCGGTACGGGGAAAATTCAGCCCCTGCCAACCTAGACACGACTTTCTCTAAGGGAGGCTCCCTGTGGGAGTGTGCTTCATTTGTCAGCTTGCAATTATTTGCCCATCCTCTGACACATCCTAAATCAGGCGGGTGAAAGCACACCAGGGCAGGGATGGTTTGCTGAGTGCTTCGTGTGCTGAGGCACCATCTTACCGAGGACCTTTGCGTGCAGCTATAATACAAGACCATTACCAGACAGGACGCAAGGCTGGTCCAATTATCGTCTTGATTGCGTCTGCAGCATGCATTTCCTCTGCTCCTTTATACTTTGGTGTTATTCCTGCCTTACTGAAAGCTCTGTGGGTGTCTTTGGCTGCTGTCACCTTGAAGCAGCACTTGGAGCAGATGCTGAATGTCTCAGATGGGGTCAGTGAGCAGAACGGGCTAGTGCGAGGCTAGCACAAACACAGCAGCTTGCTCGTTGAGCAGATTTCTTTCTTTAAATGATTTTAACGTCGTAAGGGGACAGAGCATCTCAAAGATGAAGTGACAAGGTGGACAAGGGAGGAGGAGCGAGATGTGATGTGATGGTTGGCAGGTGAAAGGCTGTCCTCCATGCTGTTCGGAGCAGCATAGTGGTGTCAAAAGGATGCTGGACACCCCCCTCACATACACACACAGACACGAACGAACACACACGTGCAGCTCCATGTGTTCCTCTTCTGACACAACATCCAGGATTAGCTGGAGTGGAACTGGTGGAGGCGAATTCCCCGGTGCATGGGGCTGACAGCACAGCTGTCTCTGTTCTCCGAGCTCTCCACTGAAACAGAAGCTAATGCTGCTGGGTTCCACTCAAGCATGGAGCCAGGTAGGTTACACAACACGACAACCCTGCTAATGATCAGACAGGACCTTCAGACTCCTAATTGAGCATACTCCTTCATGTCAAAGGCATGTGCAGTCTGCTTCATGCCCTCCCAAACTCCTCTGTGTCTATCCTGCTTCTTCAAGGAAGTGTCTGTCTGGAAAATTAGTGAAAAGCCAGCACCTGGATTTGGGTAACCCCAGCTGTACTAGCCCTGCTGGTATTGCTAATGATTTCCTGTTGGCTCTGCAAGCCATTACACCCGTAGTCACGGTGTGCTCAGTCACCCATAACGGCTTCATGGCAAGGGTAGTGACAAACCCCAAGTGCAAGTATTTTGCTAGGTACGATGGTAAAAAATAGCACAACCATGTGAAATGAAAGGTAAACAATTTATTTCAAATATTTGCAAATGCCATGTAAAGAGCATTGTTGGAGCTCTGCTATTATACTGCTTTTTTACTGCCAGCAGTTAGCGATTTCTCTGAAGTAGCTGGAGAGCAGCCTTGTTTCTTTCTGGCTTCCCCATCTCCAAGTCTCTGTCCTTCACCTTGTATCTCTACTGTATTAGCTTCTCATTGATCACCCAACAGCAAACTCACCAGACACAAAATAACAAGTGGCTGGAAGTCACAGTCTTTCTTTTTGTCATTTGTTTTTGTATGTCTCCTTAGTATTTGGCAGGCCTGTTAACCTTTCCTCATTCTTCTGGTGCCCAAGAGTTGCCCAGAAGTAGGCAGTTTTGTAGGGTCAGCATCGATTTTCCATCAAGCTGCATTGCCTTCCTGGAAGTTTATTGCACGTACTGAAATGCTGCAGGCAGCACAGGGAGTCCTGGACATGGAGAGCCTTTTCATAGCCAGAAACTACCAGGTGCTGAGGACAAGCTATGCCTGTCCTCTCTGGTGGGACCATGCCCCCACCATCTCAAGCTGAACAGTGGCCTTGAGGCAGGGGGAGACATACGAGGACACAGGTCTTGTGTAAGTCCAAGGGAGGATACTTGACTGTCATATCTGGGGGCCTGGGATGACTCAGAAGGAGGGAGCGCATTAGTTTTTTCATTCCCTGAGAATTGCCCAGGTGTGTAGTTCCCAGGTTTCACACAAAGGTTAACACAGTTGGGTCAGCGGAGGGTTGTGATCTTAGGATTCATGCTCATGTGGGTGTAGCATCAGCCCATATGGGGCAGACTTTAAAGAAAAATGCCGTTTACTTAGCAAGACTAGATTGTGGTTTATTCTCACTTTCTCTTTACAGTGCTGGTTTCTGTGTTTGATTGCAAATTCTGTGAGAAGAACTCAAAACTGCATTTTTTTGTTGAAATATTGGACCCTGAAAGTAACATCTTCAGAAGTGACTGAATCAGTCATATTTGTAGAAGGAGCTTAGGTACTTAGAGTGTGGGGTCCTGGCCTTCAAAGAAACATCTGGGGACCAAAACCAAAAGAATTGAAAACCTGAGAATGAGGTCACTACCTAAAAATGGGGTTCATAAGCTCCACCTGCTATGCCAGGAGAAAGCACTAAGCAGAAAATAGGCAGTGGAAACCTCCTTCCCCCATTCTGATGGACCTGATGGTGGATGTGGGAGGCTGGAATTTATAGCCCAGAATTATTTCAGGAGATTAGCACCCAAACAGCTGCTTTGGGTGGATGGTGGTGGTAGCAGTAATTCATACTTGTATGAAACAGCGGGTTTCCTTGCCTCAAAGCACTCAAGAGTGACTCATACACATCTCCACCACCGGTGAGGAGCTTGTCGTAACACACTGGGATGGGTTGACTTCCCATTCCCACTGCTAGCCATGGCTTTGTTGGCCATCAGGGACTTCAGATTCATAGCATCTAAGAGGGAGATGAACGTTTGACTCACGCTTAAAAAATTTGGCTGGATGTTCCCACTGAACTTACATTGCTTTGGGAAGGTTTGCTCCAAGCCACTAAGTAAGTGAAAAAAGGGGTTAAATAGGAAATTTCCTATCATTCAGACTCACGCTATGTTGCAGTCGCATTCAGTAATAGCATAGAAATAGTCATGGAGAGACCTACTGGAGGAAAAAGACACGTAGCGAAAGTCCAGATTCATCAGCCATATGAGTAATCTGAGTTGGGGAAGAGCATTGGTGCTTCTCCCAAGAAATCGATAGGAAGTAGAGAGCACCGGACCTTCTAGAAGGCTCAGGCAGGCCTTGACAGAAAAATGTAACTTGTAGCCTTGTTTCTGAGTCAGGCACCCCTTTATGAATTACACAGCCTCTTGAAGCAGGGGCAGCTCGTCTCAGCGCTGTCTGTTTGTGGTCAGCGATGGAGATTCTGGTGTAGGTGGGTGGAAGTTGGTTTGTATTTAGGGTTGTAAACACTTGCCTCCATAAAACCCCTCTTTATCTCTCTGTGTCTGAATAGCAGAATTCACGTGGCCTGCAGAATTACCTGGCTTTTATTCTGGAGACAGAGATAACCAAGGCATTTGCAAGTTCCAGTCCTGAGAAATTACTCTGATTTAAGGTTTTGACTTCGATCCTGTATCAGTCTCTTTGTTGCTTATGCCAGACAGAGTTATTAGTCCGATCCTTTTTCTTGCCAAGTTCAATGAGCATTTATTCACCTCTGCTGTCAGCAGGAGCAGGGCTGTACAGAGCTCTGTACTCCTCTCTGCAGGTTCCTCAGCCGTGCTCATCATCACGATCTCTAGGCATCTCAGCTGCTTACTTGTCCCTTAAAAAAGGCAGCCTTGGACATGTGTCCTGCTCTTACCTGAATGGAAGGGACAGGGTTGGCCCACCTTGCACTGGTAGACCTTGGTAGGCACACTACTTTTCCATGGCAAGTAGAAAAAGGTACTTTTTTTCTCCAAGGGGAGTAAAATCTGCAAGGGGAAAAAAAAAAATCTACCAGCACATTTCACACACTGTAGGGGAAGCAGAAGCAAAACGAATTCACTATTCAGGTTCCCCAGCCAGCAGTCTGGTAAACCCTTATTATTCAGGCATACCACAGAAGTAGTTCCCAACATTTTCTCACACTCTGGAGAATGTTTTTAACTGGGCCCTTTTCTGCCTTACTGGCCCCACGCTCAGCTTTGCCCTGCAAGCCTTGCCCGCTGTTGCAGGATGAGATTGGGGCAGTTAGCTCAACTTGTGTGGCTAGCTGCTAACTCAGCCCAGCTGTTTTGCCACAAGAAACAAGGATTTTGAATCAGAAAACTGAATATCAGTTTATATAAAAACCCATCATCCGTGGACTCCTCTCCCTGCTGGAGGCAGGGCTGTGTTAATACAGCACGTACATTGGGTACCTGCAGAAGGCTTAGCTTTTTGGACCTGAATTCCAGTTGTGATCCTGTGGTGAGAAGTTATTAAGAGAAATAATCTCTCCTAAAGCAGAAGCTAATTTAAATCCCCTCTTGCACTGAATACATGAAGAAAGCTTGACTTGCTGTCCGTGTTTTAAGGTGCATTTCAGCAGCGAGAAGAACATGCTCTGAAAATTCAAGCAAACAATATTCTGGTTAAAAATACAGCTGCAAAATGTTTCACTTCTTTTTTTTTTTTTTGTGTGTGTGTGTGTGTGGTTTGGATTTATTTTTATTATTTTTTTTAAATGAAGCAAACCAGCTTCCAAGAATCAATGTGAGATAAAAGAGAAAGACACACAGGGGACATCACAGGTTGCAAGGAGGTGAAGCAGGGAAGGCAGCAACACTTTCTGCTGCAGGGTGTGTTAGTCTGGTCAGGCGCCGTCTAGGGAAACAGTAATAACTCAGGCCGGGTGTCAAGTTGGGTTCGACTAACACTAAATGATGGTGCTGCTTTGATGGAGACACTTTTCTAGCCCCACTGGGGCCCTCAGCGGCAGCCTCAGTAGGAGGAGAAAGGGCAGAAGGATAAATTCCCTTGCCCAACACAAAACAGCCTTGGCGTCCATGCAGCAGCCAGGTACAGATAGAGACAAGGTCTCTGCCCTTTCTCTGCCCTTTCTCAGCTGGGTCTCATCCAGAAGCTCCATGACCATCTTAGTGTGGTGTTGTCAACAAGCTGCTGTGAGTCAAGGTACATCAGTTTTGGCCCCTGGTGACATTGGGGGCGATGGGACCTGGCTCATCCCACCTCTGCAGTGTCCCTCCTTGGGAGATGGAGAGCTCTTGTCTTTTTCTATTAGTTCTGCTCTGCCTTTTCACGCTATGAAATCTGGGTTTGTGCAGCTTTATGGTGGCCAACCAGGCTGTTGCCCTAATTTTTCTTTTCCCCTTTGTATCCCATATGCAGAGAAGCAGAGGGAGCTGGCTCGGAAGGGCTCCCTGAAGAACGGCAACATGGGAAGCCCAGTTAATCAGCAGCCCAAGAAGAACAACGTGATGGCACGAACAAGGTAAAGGAATGGAGGAGCACTCAGCTGTGCTCTACGCTTCAATCCCGAATGGCCTTAGGATGGGCAAGGAGGATGTTTGTTGCCATTTGCCAAACGCCATGAGAACGGTGATGGCCCTTCCCAGAGCTGGCAGACCCAAGCGCCCCGTGCCGCCTTGCATCCCCTCCCCTGGGGAGATGCAGGGACAGCTGAGCCCAGGATCGGTGAGCGTGCAGCCTGTAGGATGCAGAGGCAGCCCAGCCTGGTCGAAATTAGGGGTTTGACACAGCTGTCTTGCCTGTTCTGGGTAGTCTCCTGTAACACATAATCCTGCCGGGGGGGGGAGGCACGATGCTGCCTCGCGTAACGCAGACTGGTTTAGAGCTTAGTTCTGCCTTGGCTGCTTTCATCACACTAGTTCCCTTGCTCTTTTTCGGTGATTACCCCTTCCGCATCCTGATTGACTTAATGAAGGCTCGTAAATAACCCGTCTCTCCTACACCTCCTCCACGCTTTGAACAGCGTGGCAGTGCTCTGCCGGAGCTGCTTGGCGCGTCTTGGTGTGACAGTATCAGACAGTGCTACAAACCGCTGTAAACAAAGATGTTCCTGGCTTAATACTTCCCTTTAGAGTGTTTCTCCTTTTTCCATGCAAGCTTCAGTACACCCGTGTATTACTTACCTGCATTCAGGAGGCAGGAAACCCACCCCCCACACACACCCCTTGCCAAGCCCGTTGAATTGTATGCTATGCCTGCTATTGGAAAAGTGGCCGTTTTTTAGTGGAGGACCCCACTTGAAATGACAGAAGAATCAGCATGAATGCTGGGTGTTTACTGATGAATGGGAAAGTTGCATGGATTACCATATATTAAGTAGAACAGGAGTCGCAGTTCGGAGCCTCTCTGTATGCAACACGTCTGATAGATGAGCTTCTTTGTTCACATCAATTCCCCAAACCCAAAATAGGAGTCATAAATCATGCCAGGACTTTGTCAAATTTTATTTGTAAGCCTCTGCAGTGTTGGTGGGAGACACTCCGTTGCTCCCTGCTCTGTGTTTGGTTGTTGAGACCGTATAAAGGAGCCAGGCCCTGTGTGGCAGCAAGAATTGCAGCAAATGCTCTCAGCTGGGTTCTCCATGCCCCCTGTGCCTCCTTGTCTTCCAAATACAAGCTGGAAAGACTGGGTTTCTTTTATCAATAGGCTGCAAGCTAGCTTCCTGAGAGGAACAGTGCCACATTTGCTGCTTGAGAGATGCAGAAACACCGAAATTAGTAGAGGAAAGTGGTAAGGGAGAGAAGATGGGGTAAGTACAGGTGCCTACCTGTAAAATTAGTGACTTCTGCTTGGTGAGGTTGTTGCTTCTGAGCTGCCAATGGAAAGAAGAGTGATTTGAGTAGGGAAGAGCAGAGCAGTGACACCTATTGACAAAAGCTTTTGAACAGTCAGCTCAGTTTTATTGTGCACACCTGAGCACTGTTCAGAGGACATGTGGACCCACACACACCGCCCAGGGAAGGCTGCCAGCAGTAGACTTGCTTTTCTTAGTTACTTTCCATACAAATTGTAGAAGCACCCTATGGGATCTGCGAAAGAGAGGTTCGCAGCCATTCCTTTAGCAGCAGATGTAACCAAGCTCCGTTGTTCCCATATGACTGGGAGGCATCTGGCACAGGGTCTCTGCATCCCCCCATCTCCCCTGGCTTTGTAGGAACCAAGCTGTGCCACAAGCACAGCCCTGCTAATACCTCAGAATTCTTCAGTCTGTCTTGCCACAGACAGGGCAGCCCCAGGAAGACCGAAAGGCCACAAGCTTGTTCAAGCAGCTTCTTTTGGTGGTATAAAGGTTGCAGGATCGTGGGAGATACTCCAGTGGGATACTCTGCAAAACATCCAGGTTGTGGTTGCTCCTTAAGTCTGAACTGTTGGCTTCTGCAGGAGGAGAATAAACTAAAGGCATTTCCCCCTTTCTAACAGTTCTGCTGTTCTCATCAGATATGTTTTGCTCCATTCAGGCAAACCACATTGCCTCTTATGATCTCTGCACCTCCTCCTTCCTCAAGGCTTCTGTTCTTCTGTATTACCTGTATGAATTTTTGACATCCAGCCTCTAGTACCAGGCTGCCTTTGCCATTCAGTGCAGGGGAACAGCCAGGATCTGGATCCGTAACATGCTTTGATTCCCTAAGAGCAAATAAAATGTGAGCGAGGCTGGGGTGATGCTGGCACACTTGCTAGGAGCACTGGCAGAGCCCACAACAGCACCCGCACTACTTGGGCACAGCCGGATATTGTGGTCCACTCTGAGAACAACCAGAGCTGGGATTTATGTCAAAACATATTTCATGTTAAATGAGCAAAAACACCACGACAAGAAGCTCATACTGGGACAGGCGTGGATGAAAGCGGCTACGGCTGCTACCCGGCTTTGTTCCAAGGATAATGGGAAGCGAAAATAAGGACAATCAGGATGTGAGAGAAAGACTTAGATCAGGGGCAGAGACATTATCACAGTTTCTGTCTGCTGCAGAAAAAGTGAAGTTCTGTGTTATGCAGAAAAAAGACATTTCTCGAGAAAAACAAGTAGTGGGTTGGGTTTTTTTTTCAATCAAGCAAATTGCACCACAAAGGGTTCTTCCCCTTGGTCCCCTGATGGTGCTTTGTTCACTCATTATATAGTAACAACCGTCAGTGAGTAACATGGAGTAGAGAACTGAAAACAGGAGAGCGAGAATGGAAGTCAGTACTTTTGTTATCTGTATGGGAAGCTGCTGCTGCCAGATCACAGCTTCCATTCCAGACATCTTTGTGTCTTGACGTCCCTCCTACACGCTTCAGGAGCAGAAGGACAGTTCCAGTGCTATGAGAAGGGGAACTGAATTTTGCAAGTGGATCCCATTTTCCCCAGTCCCCTGGTGCAGCAGGTTGGAAATTCTGCATCAGTTTTAAAATTTATTTATTTAATCTTGCATTTCAATGAACACAGTAAGAAAATACAACTAGTCATGAACCCATATGTCTTCTTTGGGATGTCCTTTGACATATTTTAGTCTCCCTGAGCCTGCCCTTCTTCAGTGCCTGCCAGGCCTTTGTATTTTTAAAATTGTAACAGCTTCCTGAAATTTTCAAGCAGAAAAACATTTCAGGTAGTCAGAGAGCAGTTGGAGCATGGATGAGATGGATTATCATTATATTTAGATTTCCCAAAATCTTAGTGAAGCAGCATTGTGCATCATTGTGTGGTGTTAAAGACAAGTTCTTCATTTGGGAGAAAACGTGAGTTAACACACTTAATGAGGAGTTTTTCATCACTTTTACGGTTCCCACCTGCTGAACATAGAATCCTATTACATTTTCTTGGTTTAGTTGATCTTTAAATATGAACCAAAGTCTTTGTGCAGTTTTGTGGATGAAATAACTTTTTTTTTGAGCTAGATACCATCATATTAATTAATTTTACTTATCCTAGAAGCTCTGAAGCCTCTATTCCATTTCACAAACTCTCTCAGACAATTAAAGGTGCAAAGTCATCGTCAGCCCTTGTAACACTTCTGATGAAGGGAAAGTCATTATAAAATAATGGGATTTTAAGAGTGCTAGTCTGACTGGGCTCATACGCTCATATTTCTCATATGACTAAATTTAGGACTGAGAACGCAGATGCATTGTGCTGGGGGAGGCGGGGGGCTGGGTAGGGACTCTGGCAGAAAGACCCCATCCTTGATTTCTAATAGTAGAACAGTAGGAACACTGGGCCTCTGCCATCCCCTAACCACCTTCTCCTATTTACTTATTGTTTGTGTACTCCTTGTTAGAGAAAAAAAGCAAGACAAAAATGAGCGGTGTGACATGACAAGCAGGTTCACCAGAATGAAGCGTGGAGTGTCCCAACTGTTTTTTTCCTCCAGAGCATGTTCCCAAGGCATGTCCAGCGTTCATCCCTGTGAAACAGCCACAAGCTACCTAAAGGCAAAGCTCCCTTCCTCCCAGTTGCACCATTTCAAACGTCTTCACTGATAAGGGAGGGCTGGCAAGGAAGTGAAACGGGGAGAGCCTGACTATCCTACAGCCTTGCCCTAATCCGTGTGCGGTGCTGAGCTTTACCCTGTGGCTAACGGACAACATTTAACTATTTCAGGCTCGTCGTTCCCAATAAGGGCTATTCGTCGTTAGACCAGAGTCCAGATGAAAAGCCACTGGTAGCCCTGGATACGGACAGGTAGGCAAAGTGTTAATAAGATATACTTTACGGTGCAAGCAAGCTTTTGTGCCAGGGTGCAGCACTGAAGCTAACTCCTGCTGAAGCCACCCCTCTTGCAGGCCACTCATGCTCTTCCTTGCTGTGCCCTTTGGCATATGCCATAACCAGCCTGTGTCTGTAAACAAGCAGGAAGAGATGTGAGTAAAGAGCGCTTTGATGAAAAGGTCTGGGGGTCACAGAGGAAGGTTACTCTCCAGACTCCCTTGATGTGACTTCTGTGTGCCTCAAGGATGGCTTCGTGACATGAGAAAGATAGGGCTAACCAGGGAATACAGGTCTCTAACTGTTTCCTTCTTTGCTGTATCCTTCCCTGCAGTGATGATGACTTTGATATGTCCAGATACTCCTCCTCGGGATACTCGTCAGCTGAGGTGAGTTATACTCTTTCCTGCCATCCTTGCCGTGAATGCTAATAGTTGAGCAGCCAGAAAAGGCTTAGAGTGGCCTTGTGCTGCCAAAAACAGCTACACAAGGAATTCACCATTGCTGTAAACTCTCTGAGTCTGGAAGGGGCCATGGCAGAAACTGTGTCGTGTACCTTTCTTCCCTGGTGATCCAGTTGGCTCTCTCCCCACACTGCGGTGGCACAGACACAGATCTGCCCATCGTCTGTTTTCACAGCTACCTTTGGCTTCATTCAGGCTTTTCCCAGTTCTGCCCAGTCCCGCAGTGTTGGGCCCATGCAGTGCAAAAGCATCAACTCCTCTGTCACGCCGGCTTAGCAACCACACGCTTGCCAAGGACACAACTAAAGGATCTGAGGGTGTGCTGTGATTTCCAGTTCTTGGCGGGGGGTGGTCAGGGTCACCCAGTGCATGTTTACTTGGAGCAGGCAGAAATTCCAGGGAGGAGTTGCAGATGTGAACTCCTGTCCTTTCAGGGAGAAAAGGCAGGAAGCTCAGTCTTGTTAATCCCTCTGCATTGTTTCTGAATGTATTCCCAAGCTCTCTCCTGAATTAGTTGCTCGGCCTCTGGCAACTGCTTCTGTGGGGTCTGAGCAGCCATTCTGCACTCAAGCTGCTGCGAACTCTTTACCCTTGTATTCCTTCCTTAGGAAAAATACCTCTGAAACACAAAAAAAACGACCAAGAACAAGGACCAGGTGAAATGATCTGGGCTGTCTCTGAGCCCTGATGAAGTGTTGTTCACCCAGATCTAGTTAGACAGCAGTTGAATCTGAGATATTACAAAGAACCAAGAGGCTTTACCACCTTCCAGCTGCTATAGTGTGCCCCAGACTGAGAGGAGGGACTGCGCAGCTGCCAGTCATTTATTATCATTGTTATTACATTACTTTAAATAAGGGCTTGTCTTCATGGAAAGATTATTCCAGAATAAAATAGTGTATCAATTTGCTAGTCTGGAATATCTCATTCTAGATACTCCTGTTCTGGAAAAAACTAGAACAAAAGAAGGCAGCCCTCATGGGTGGTCAAAAACTAGGACTCTTTCATTGGTGGGGCAGCTGCTAATGATAGGGAAATGTATTCCAGAATTAGGGTCCTCCTTCATCTTCCCACCATCAGAAGGAAGAAGTGTCAAGTGTTTGACTGTTTGTCTCTTTGTCTGTAGCAGATCAACCAAGACTTGAACATCCAGCTGCTAAAGGATGGGTACCGGTTAGATGAGATCCCAGATGACGAGGACCTCGACCTAATCCCCCCTAAATCGGTCAACCCTACCTGCATGTGTTGCCAAGCCACCTCCTCCACCGCCTGTCACATCCAGTAGTGAGGCCGGCAGGCTGTGATCAGTGCTTTCCACTATAACTGTAAAACTTAACAGCCATTGCTTCCTCCTATGGTAGGACGTGCACCTCTTTGTGTTCATGGAGCCAGGAGAAACCAAAAAATTCATTTTATGATTGGTCGATAAGTTATTTTAAACTATGGTTAAACAAAAGTTGCTCAAAGTACCAGGCAGTGCCTGGCAGAACTGACTGGTCTGGAAAGCAAATACAGAGGGGTCTAGAGATACCTCCTTGGTTTGTGTAGACACTGGGGATATTTTTTAAGGTGTCTGTTCCAGAATGGGAAGGGTCAGATGGGGTTGCAGGTAATCCTGCCTACCAAAACCAAAATCAGGGGATAAGTCTGAGGTGTCAGGGGGGCTTACCAGTGAGAGGAAGTCAGTTCTTAACTCATTCATTAAACCTGTTTCATTTGCATAACCAAAATAATACTGTAAGTGGGGGCACAGGAATGGAAATGGACCTTTCTTACGGCAAGGCTAGCCAGGACTAGCACGACACACTTCATTCACTCGTGAAGAGGAAAAATAGGTGGCATTTCACTGTGAGTCAGTACTAGCTAGAGCTGTTGTGTCACATATCCCATGCAGTCTACCCTTAGCTCCACGTTCAGTTGTCACCAAACACATCAGCTTCAATCTGTAATCCATCCATGCTCTTTGGGGATTCAGGCCTTGCCCAAGAACACTGCGCTCCTGTGTTCAGTCCGGGCACGTATACTGACTTCAGCCAATACTTAATTTCTGCGAGACCCACCTGCTCCCAAAAATCTTAAACTTTGTTCAGCTAAGAAAAAATAGAGTCCTGCACAAGACGGGACTGGAGCTGTGCAGCCGGGAGGTCAGTGCCGGATGAGCTAGTTGAAGAAAGCACATAATTTTACAGCGCTCAACTTTTGATATTCTCTTGACACTGTGTCTCTTGGTGCCTGTGGGAGAGATTTGTGGTGGTGGTGGTTGTAAGCGTCAGGGGAGTTTGCAGCAGGAGCAGGGTTATGAACAGCTTCAGCTGAAAAAAAAACAAAAAAAAACCCAAAAAAAACCCAAAACCAAAACAAAACAAAAAAAAAAGAAAAAAGAAAAAACCCAACAAAACCATGAGAGGAAGCTACTGTTTATCCCAGCTCTGGCCACTTGTGCACCAGGCTTGGTCTGTGTTAGAGCAATTCCATGTCGGCAGCAATTGTGTTTATTTGGTGCTGGGTTAGTCAGGAAACCTGGCGTTACGTGAGGTAGCTGGACTGAATCGCCAGTTGACCGTCAGATTGTTTTTAATGCAAAATCATTTCTGGAATTCGGAAACGTGTCCTCTCCCTGGCCGGCCTCACACTGCTGCCTTCAGCGTATGCAGGGCTCAGGCGAGGGGCGGGCTGGCATTTTTCTCAGCATCAAAATCTGTTGCCACTGGCACGACTGTGTGTTTTCCTGCTCTGCCCAGGAGGAAGGACCTTGGGTCGTCGCTTGCTTTGTAGCCCGGGGAAGGGAAAAAGCGAGGGCAATTCTGAGTTTCCCATGGGAACTCCTGAGTCACAGGGCAGAGCCTGAGTCTCCACCCCGACAGATCCCCCATCTGAAACCTGCATGGAGCGAGCCCAGTCTTTAACAAGTCCTCTTTGTCATTAGGAGGAGAATTATTTAACATCCTGGGGCTTCACTCTGTGCAGTGCAAAGGACGATACCATCCACAGTGAGAGCAAAAGAGCAGGCACACAGGATTCCTGGGATTTATTATTCACTAGCTGGTATGGGCAACTGTTGGGGGGGGGGGGGGGGGGGGGGGGGGGGGGGGGGGGGGGGGGGGGGGGG
>JAOXJM010000019.1:9853259-9866436 GCA_026413425.1 Tringa solitaria | reverse complement strand
GCCACTGGCCTTCTTGGCCACAAGGGCACATTGCTGGCTCATGGTCATCCTGTTGGCCACCAGGACTCCCAGGTCCTTTTCCACAGAGCTGCTCTCCAGCAGGTCAGCCCTCAACCGGTACTGGTGCTTGGGGTTATTCCTTCCCAGGCGCAGCACCCTACACTTGCCATTGTTGGATTTAATCAGGCTCCTCTTTGCCCAACTCTCTAGTTGGACTCTCTAGTCCTGAATTTGAATCTGAGTAAGGGATCTGGATAAAAAATACATGGTAGTTCTGCATAACTAGCGTGAGGCCCAGCAGCCAGGGCAGGAGGGCAGGAGATGTCAGGTGCTGCCTGAAGGGAGAGGATCTGACAATCAGTACCAGGCTAGGGAGTGGTGTTGTCTGCATCACCACAGTGTCTAAGCAGCTAAGGATCTCCAAAGTCTCTGGTTAGTTGTTCTGCTTTTGGCCTGGGGCCATTTCTAGTAGGAGCTGGAGTCCCTCATGGTTGTTTTTAGAGCTAGGGCAGGGACCAAAGCTGCTGGCAGGGCAACTTGAAAGGATGTAAGTCTTCAAAACTTTCTTCCCAACTGATGCCCCTTGAACTGCTGCAATAGTCAACAAGACAAGGTGACCCTCAATCCTGGGAGAGCTGATATTCAGGGGGAGTTATGCAAGAAGGCAAACATATGTAATGTGTATGAGAATGGTGCGGGTCAGTCTCCATTGATGCCTGTTCCATAGAGAAGATACGATCTACAGCAGCGGAGAACAGTGGAGGCAAACTAACCTGAGCAGGAAACTCTGCAGTTTGTCTCACCATAACTCAGGTTACGGCACTGCTGGCTCCAAGGTTTTTCAGACATGGCACACCAGTGCTGTGCTCATGTTGGGTGGAAGCAGCAGAGACAGCTTGGAGACATTTCTCCAAGCCACTGTTGCTATTGCGTGGGTGACTTGGGATGACCTTGTGTCATATGGCAGTACCCAAGAAGAGCCAAGTTTGGGAGCTCTTCTGAACTCTGGGATGTTCCCACAAAGCAGTCTCTAGGAGAGGTACTGTGGCTGCCACAGATGGACGCCTTCAAGGACAGGTAGAGGCAGGAAAAGGTAAATTCCTGGCTGTGACTCAGTGGTTGGCTTCTCCCTACAGAAAATACCCATTTAGCAATGAGAAATTGAGGTAATTAAAAGATTTTTCCAAGAGTTAGGAACCCCACTGGGTAGGGCAAAAGTGGCCAAAGCCAATGCTGAGGTTTCTGGGAGACATGGAGTATTTTAGGAACTTGTGCTTGCTCCTCTCTGACTTACCCCTTCCTTCCACAGACCCTTTCGAGGGAGCAAGCCATCCCCAAACAATTTGCAAACAGCTTTCATCAAACCATCACAGGCACTGCTTAGAAACGGCAGAAACTTTCCAAACCAGACGGGGATTACTGGCAACCAAGGCTTATCTGGTGGCATTACCTTAATTAGGAACATTGCATGGGTTTTGCTCTTAATCCTACAAGGAACAGCATGTCCCAAGAGTGGCAATGCTGCAGAGAAGCAGTGGGCTATATTTGCTTGCTTTTCTTTCTTGTAACCAGAGTGGCAGCATCATAGGACAAATGGGCTGGCATCAAGCGCCTTTGCTAGAAATTGTTTATTTTGTTCCTAAAAATACAAAGAGGCCAAAATGTTCAAGCATGAGCAACTCAAATCAGACATCTACTCAGCCTCTGTGGGTAAGGCTGGCATTTTTCAGAGATGCTAAGTTCCACCCCAAGGAGTACTTTGGATGCTCTGCTTGCTGCAGGTTAACGTTCCCAAAATGTTAGGGCTGATGGCCTTATTTGCAGGGGAAAAAAAAAGTCATATTGTAACCTGAGTAAGGATTCTTGGTGCCTGATGTGTATCCCAGAGTAAATGTACTCCAGCTGTATTTGTGGGTCTACCCCTTATGACTGTGTGGGGCATGTGCAATGACTGCTGCCAGTTACCTGTATCTGACTGTAAGTTGCTCACTTAGACAGCAACACCTCAACCTCAGGAAAGCAATGATGTATGTGGATGGTAGTGGATGGTGAACTGTACGATGGACACAGGTCCACTTCTTTCTTGGCAAGGATCACACCAAACACCACAAGGAAGGTTGATAGCCACCCTCACAGAGAGCTCAACATCACTGCCAGTAGGGAAGACACTCAGATCACAGTCCAGAGGAGAACTATGGCCCCAGCTTTGCTGCCACCCTCCTGTGTAACTATGAACCAAGCAAAGTTCAGCTAGACATCTCTTCCCAAGCTGTAAAATGGTGGTTACACTTTCAGACCTGAAGTATAGTGTGAAGATAAAAATCTATTAATAACTTGGTGTCATACCTTACTGAGGAGCTATACAGTGCCTTAAAGGAAAGCTCTTCAGCTGCAGTGTTGAGGTTCCTCAGCTCACATGTATTTCCATGGCACATGGGCTGCCTTAGACCTTCTCTGCAAACTGAGATGTGAATAGAACCAAGAAAGCTGGTAGAAAGGGGCAGCTCAGAAGTGCACAAGCCTGGTAGATAACAAGGGGGCACGCGATGCTTGCTGCTAACATGCAGGTAACAGTGATTCTTTAGAGGGGTGCGTATACCATCAGGGACTGTACACAGGGAACAAAGCACAACTCTGCTGGTTGGGTTAAACAGAAACACTCTTCAACATTTCATTAAAAAAACGAAACTTTCAAGTGGTCAGGCATTTTCAAGCAAGGAAAATTAAAACCAGCATAGATTCTAGCATGTTTAATAATAAAACCTATAATAAAATATATGAGAAAAATATTTAGGAGAATAAACTAATGAGAGTATAAAAAAGCTACCAACAGAAATTTTCAAATATATCTGAAGTAGGAACTTGTTTGGGGTAAGGAGGCCAATAAATAACTGGCTTAAATGTAAGAAGAGCAACCAAAGCAGGGCCTTGTAGAAAGGCTGAGTGACTTTTGGTTCTGGTGCTCACTTCAGACATGGTCAAAATTTGCAAGCAGACAGATAAAGAGGAGAAAACTCAATAGAGCTTTTGTAGAGGGAATCTGTGACATCCATGTTGGCATCAATGAGCATATAATTATGGTGAGCTGACCTAGACCTTGCACTTGCCTCTGCAATAGACTTTTGATGAGAATCTTCCTCCAAGGTCCACAAGAACTCCATTCTCATGGAGTTAGCCCACAGCCTGGAACAAAGACGTGGAATAAGTTGACAAGACAACTCTGTGACAAGTTCAGAGAGTGAAGGTATCAGCAGATGCCAACAAAGATCAAAAGGGTGAATAACATAGTAATTAATTTTGCTGATGGCACAAAATTATTAAGAATAATCAGAACTGAAGTTGACTGTGTGGAGCTGCAGGAGGAACTCATGATACACATTGAGCAATAAAATGTTTTCTTAGCTCCAGAGTTGAAAAATACAAAGTAGTGTACATGGGCAAAACCATTTTAACCATAGATACCCAGCGAGCTCTCTTAACTAGCCAGTATATTTTAGGAAGGAAGCAATGGTGTCCTTGCTGTCTTGTGTGAGCTCTTTACTTGTCTGATTCTTACCCTCTTCCCCTAGTAGCAAATGTTAATGCCCAGTGCTGGAGACAGGATACCAGGCTTAGCAGATATTTCATCTGACCCAGCACAGTTCTCATGTTCCCCTGTTACATTTTTATGTAGCTCTCAAGTCATTACTTCGGAAATGGGTTTCTCCCAGTTAAGATGAGGCAAAGAGGTAAGAAACCTGGATTCCGGGTCCTAGAAAAAAATATGGGGGTGGGGGTGGGGTGGTGTTGTATTCATCCGTTTGGATTTTCTAAAGACTATGGGAGATTATACATGAGACATTTCTCCTGACTTCGGAAGCTGGCAGAAACTCAAGCCCAAGGTGCATTAAACATTATCCCTCCATCCAGCCCTCAATAAGGAATAAAGAGCACAGGACTCATGAGCTGTCCACAGATCCCACAGAAATTTAATTTCCACTTAGGCACATGGCCTTGCTAGGAATTGCCTGGATCGGTGGCTACCACAGGTCCATGAAACTCGATATCCCAGCGCAGACACATCCATCCTCATCTCGGAGCCAGCACAGGAGTTATTCTGTGGTTCCTGGCTGCCTCTCCCCATGCATTCAGGCTGTTTCTGATTTAACATCCCACAGGCCGTATTAATGTAGCAGACCCCTAGAATTTCCTGAGAGAAAACATAAGAGCTCTTTTAAGCTATTTTTCATACCCTCGGTATTGTGTACCGGCTTCTGTTTACACTGTCGTTAGCTTTTTCAGGTACTGAGCCAAATACTTGCTGCCAGGGAAAAGTATTGTTCTTCGCTTTGGGAAGGGAAACTCTGCAGAAGCAGTTGTTTAGATAAACATCAGTGTTTTTGTCTAACATCACTTTTCAGTCTCCTCTTACTCTTTATGTTCAATACTGCACGTTGATGGGGCTTTTATAACTCTGACTCCTGGGGAAAAGAGGGAAAATATGTCACCGCAATAGCTGGGAGTTACCATGTGTTAATTGTAATTAAAATTAAAAGACTTCTCAGAATGTGCAGAAACTCAAAACTTATATTTCTATCCCTCTGTCTTAGGCATAAAATACACAGCAGAAGATAGACTTGAATCAGTGACAGATGTTTTAGCATTTAACATTTTGCTCAGGATGTTCACAGGCCACACCTGATGATTTTGTACTGAAAAAGGGAGCATTCGTCCAGCTGGCAGGTTGATATCCATCCCAAGTTATCAGAGAAGCTGGGACCCAATGCTATTAAAAGCAACAAGTGATTAGAGAAACTGGTTCAAATTGTGTGTCTGTTGTCGAGTGGCTGTAATGTTTCTCCCTTAGACAGGGATCCTTAAAAATGGTACTTTCATGCCTTTCAAGCACAGATCAATGTCAAGTGTGCTAAATCCATGTTTATTTCAATACCTACATGAACTGGGTCAGCCAAGTACTTCCAGACTTCTGATGGGGAGTTGCTGTAATATCATCAGAAGTCACTTAATGGAAACAGTAGCCCAAGGTGGCTTAATTGGCCCCATGTGAATAGCAGCTGGGAAATGTAGGGGGTTCAACTGCTTTTTTTATAAGAAGGTTCGGTCCAGATAGAGGCAAAAAACCCCCAAACCATCCAACTGTTTTGGAGGGAGGGAAGGATGGATACCTATTTAAAGTTACAACCAGTTGAAATATTCAATTAAATATATATAGGCAGATATTTCATAACAGTACGACTTTTCAAGGATGGTGAGGTTTTCCCCATTAGTTGCATGGGTTACTTGTATCGTGGTTATTTTTCTCTAGCATTGCTCGTGGCTATTTGCATAGCACCTATTTTAGAGAAAAGACATTCTGGGGCATTGGGAAGTTAGAGGAACCATTTATCTAGGTGTGCCCATCCAGAAAAGGACTGGTGGGTTATGTCTCCCCTTCCCCAGGCCATTTACAATGTCTGGTGCTCAGAAGACATGTCTACCTCAGACATGCCCAGTACTAAACCGTGCTCTGATTGTACCGCAGTCGCAGAGGGACAAGGCTTCCTCATAAGGAACACCCGGCTGGAAAAGTGCATTCGTGTCTCCCACCACGAGACCAACGCCATCAGCTTGACCGACTGCAAGGTGCTGTCCCAGCAGCAGCAGTGGAGCTGGGATCCCACCACTAGGACCATCATCAGCCTTCAAACAAAGCAGTGCTTGTCAGCCCACAAGATGCGGGAGAATGCCCTGGTCAAGCTGGAGCCCTGTGGGGACTGGGAACGCCAGGCATGGTCCTGCAGCAAGAAGGGGCACTTGACTCTGCAGAGCTTGGGCTTCCACCTCAGCACCAAGGAAGGAGGCCACAAGGTCTTTGTCTCAAGGGAGAAGGACAAATTCAGCAGGTGGAAGACTTTAGCAGATGAAACCATCTGTGCTGCTGTCCAGGCAGCAGCTCTGACGCCCAGCAAACCAACACAAGCTGTAGACACACGTGTGTGGATCTATGAAAGTAAGATGAGGTAGATTTAGCATCAGATAACACCTAACCTTACATGTCATTCAAGCCACCTAACACTAGGCTTGCATCCTTCATTCTAACTCATGTTAGCTTGGTATCCAGATGGAGAGATACCAAATGGCTCCAAGTCAGCCGAACTACTTGGTACCACCGGTTTCCAGTAGCTCCTGTTCAGTGCTTTCCAGAAAGCATGCAACGCCTTACAGGATCGGGTCTCTAAATCTCAGCTGCATTTCTAATGACAGGCAAAAGTCAAGTGTTTTGGAAAGTTCACCTGAATCGGTGCCCAGAAGTAGGAATAGCTGGAATTGCTTGAGTCTCCCAAGTTCCAAACAACCAATGAAGTCCCATAAAGTCAGCCACTTAAGGGGCTTTTGGTACTTTGTACTTTGGGATGTCACTTTTGGAAACAAGAAAACTGGAGGCAGCTGAAAACCTCTTTTAAATTTGTATGAATTATTGAGAAGCAGCTATATTTGAAACGAGAAATTGTTGCTCTGGTTTCTAAGCAACACGTTACAGTTATCTCCTGCCAGACCCCAACAGTGCAGCTATCACTAATGAAACCGTGGTTCTAACTTTCATCCCATGCTCTCATGATCCTCAAAAGTGAACCTTGCTCCTGGTGCCTGATGTAATCATAAAGAGACTAATGAACACAGCAAGTGGTGGGAAGCAGTCAAAGCACTGCCCTCCCTTTGCATTAAGAAAAGTCAAAACATGAGATCAAAAGAGCATAAAAATACAGTTTTATATTAATAGCTTTATGGCCTTGGCCTCTGCTAAAAAGAACTTAATCACTGCCTTCATGAGTGCTCACTGCCCTCTTCCATTTTGGACACAAAAATGGCAAAAACCCTGTTCCCATCATAGTTTTAGGTGTTTGACACCAGGCTCACAGACACCAGGCATGGTCATTGCACCAAGATGTGACTGCCATCATTTGTCAGATGGCCAGTGAAACTCTTTAGTGACCACTGACAACTCATGATCCAGTCTGTTTCCCTCTTTCATTTACTCCCTCATGCAACAGAAGGTGGTTTCAGGATTTTTCTTGTGATGATATGTGCAAAACCGAGACCCAAAAATCACACTCACTTCCTCCCCCCATCCTCTCCTCCTCTCCCTTCTTCTACTCCAGGGACCAGAAAAGAGCTGGTGTTCGTAATGGCTTTTCTGTGTTTGTCCACTCTGTAGGTGATGAAGTTCCCAACTCAGGGGAAATTATTTCCCTTACATGAGGCTATTCCTTACCTTAAGGCTTGATAGCCCCAATGAGATTTTCAGCTTTGCATAAATGAGCGAAGGGAAAATGTGTTGAATCTAGTTAGCATAAGCAAATGGATTGTGAGTATAACCTTTTGACTCACAAAAAAAAAGTTATATCTAATTTGAAATAAAAAGAGATACAATGGCTTTTTTGGCTGCCATGTGCAGATAAGGGCCTTTTTACTGAAGTTTTTAATTAGCCAACTAGAAGGTTAACATGTAATTATCACAGTAGTCACAAGTGTTAGTGTTTATTTAACATGAAGGTAAATACAGCCAATACAAATTAGATACCATAATAAGCTAGTTAAATATAGGCTAGGAAATGCGTGGGACATTTAAGATATGGGAAAAAGGCATGTGAAAAGGGCATTTTCATTCCCCAAGGCAATGTTCCTGGCAGCCCAGGGCTGCCTGGGAGCCAGGCTCCCCAAATAAGGCTGCGAGGGTAAACACAGAGCAGGCTTTGAATCAGGTTGTGCCAGTTAGTGTGTCTTGTGCAAACTGATAATTTTCCTATCAACCCCATGGTTCAGAGTTTACTAGAGGGAACCTCTGGTGACTCAGTAACAACATCTATGTCCTATGCTTAGGCCTTTCTTAGCCAAGTTCCAGTTGAGCATCGACAGACAGTGGGTTTTAGACTTTTACTTCCGTGGATTATTTGCTGAATAAATTACACCCATGTACCCACAGGTGCTCATACCACAGGAAAGGATGGGGTTGGGATAAGCAGCCAGGAGCCCTGCAGACATGGTTTTCATGATCTTGCCACATCCATCAGTGCAGGAGAGAGTGGTGATTATTGCTGCCAGGAGATTTCCCACAACTTCTACTCTAGGAGTAGTTGCTAGCCCACATACTCCTACTTCTACAGTAAGACTGGCAAGGCAAAGGATAGTGTTGAGCCTTGCAAGAGGTATGGACTATTTACCACCCTTTTGATCCCATTTCTTCATCTGTTGGGTTGATAATACCTGTGGTGCTTCCATGCGCCTCCTCCTCACACCTCATCCTTTAACAACTGATATTGCACTCATACTTTTTAGACCAATGACCTTATGTACCACCAGAAAAAAAGCTCTGCTTTGGCAGTGGATTCAGTCTTGAAATATTCATTTAATCTCTGAAATCTGTAAGAAGTGAGGGCCTTTGGTGCACAGGAGGAGGTGATTGCTATTGCACCACATCCTGTTCTCCTTGTAGGGTAGAGAAGTAACATGCAGGGCTGGGTTCCCTTCCTTTCCCTTGCTGGGCACTGGGCATATCCAGGTTTCTGTACAAAAAGTGAATGATAATCCCACACATCTTTGCTTTGTTTCCTTCTAAGCTAAAACCATCGATTCATCAAAGACAGATGCCATGGACAGAGAACCTTCTCTGAGCTTGACTGACCCACCACTGGCTAACAGATTTAACAGCACAATGTCTCCAGTGAAGACCAAACAGGCACACCTTCCAGCAAATGAGGGTGAGCACTTTTCTTTCCTGCATGCATATGTGAGAACAGCAGGAAGTAAAGTGTGGGTGGCATCTAGAAACTGATTACTCAAGTATTTTCAGTGCTGGTAAGTACCTAAGTACTTCTGAAGAACTTCCATGTGTGCCACTGAGTGGTTCAAGGCTTTGCTCTCCCACAACATGTTGAGAAGTTTGCCTTGGCAAAGGGCTCGGTGACAGGGCCATAGCCCTAACCTGGAGGCACAGATGTTCTAGGAGAAAAAAACAGCTGTGATTGGAGAATGCTGAGGAACAAGAAAGTTTTCTTTTCCCTTCTGGCTCCATACCAAGTGCAGCCCAAGAAGGAAGTTGGAGCTTCCTCCAGTCCAACAGTGGAAGCTGTTAATTTGAGTCTCTCTGCTTCTTCCCCCAGACGCATCCCACAATCACTCTAAAAAGCATCACGGAAATCGAGGAAAAAATGCTGGGGCCAGGCTTGCAGGTAGGTCAGCCAGAGGAGGAAGAGACCAGGTGGATCATCTTGGTCCCCGACCTCCCCATCCATACAGAGTTACATTCCCCTGGGTCCTGCTGAGGATGCTCAGTAGGGCATGAGGGCACCAAATTTCCTGTCAGAAAAACTCCATTTAAAGATTAAACAAATCTCCCCAGGCCTGGAGTATAAAACATGCAAATGCTTTGTTTGAGCTCACCAGGAGAAACAGATACCCACTAGCACTGGTGCCTTCCCCCAGCCCTTTTTATTTCATATCAGAATGCTGCAGAGCAGAGAAGCATGAACAGCTGTTGCCTTCCACCTTTTTGTGGCCATTTCAATAGAGGGATGCTGTGCAGTGTAAAGATAAAATGTTGATCTTATAGACAAAGCACTTTTCCTGTTATCTGCTAGTCTTCAAGGACATTGCAGGTGGTTTTGGTGGCAATAGTGGCTATTGCATAAGAATGGGGACGGGTATAGCAAACACATGACTGTTTTCTGATATTCTTTCAGGCACCAACTGGAAGACAGCCATGCTGGTGCTCAGCCCCTTGGCGTTCATACTGGGATTGATAATACTGACACTCAATGTTCATTATAACAAGTGAGTGAGATTCGGGTTTATTCCGTTTGGCACTTCTCTGTCCAGCATTTTGAAACAAAAGTCGTGGTCTTGGCACCCTTTCCCATCCCACACCTGAAGTATCTGGCCCTGAGTAGATGCGTCTGCTCACCAATGATGTCACCCTTGATGATTTCTCCTCCCTGCCATCCTGTTTCTCCCTCCCACTCACTATTCCATCCAAATGCAGCCACTAATGTTCTCCTCTCCTACACACCTTGTGCCGTCCCTGGACGTTTAGAGAACGTGGACACTGTGGTTGCTGAACCAGTTGACATGGGGAAGCAACCAAGTGACAGGCAGAGGCAGTTACGTGCCCTCTTCTCTCTTCTCCTAGGAAGAAGAAAATCCTCTCTGCTCTGAAGAGCTCCCCAGCCAACGGCAGCAGAGCTGATTTACGGGAGCCACCTCCCTTGCGAAGAGGTCCCCAGCCATACCTTCCACCCTCTCGCTCCCCTTCCTTGAGGCACGGAGAGATCCTCATTGAGTGGAAAGACGGGACTGTCACCCCTCTCTTTGACAATGCCAATTATCAAATGGACTAGCTCCAAAATAACGGAGCTGTTGTTCCATCCCTTGTCACTCTTCCCACCAGGGAAAGTGCCACCATGGCCAATCTCCTCCCTAGCCTTGCTGTTTTGACAGGGAGTTGTAAGAACTGTTTGGGGATTTTTTTAACACTTGAGAACAATCTCCTTGCACAGCATGAGGTTGAAGCAAGCAGAGCAGATTGCTTGGTTTGTATAGGCACACGCTGCTTAGCTCTTCCAGAGCTAATTTAACCCGTAGCAAAACCCAGATTTAGCTGAGCGAAGCCAAGACTCTTGCCAGCTGCAACTGTCCATTGCCCTGAAATTCTAGTTACCAAGCTTATGACAAAGTAAATCCTCGGAGACAAGGTGTAAGGTGAAAAACATAACTCCTGATGATCCTTAAATCCTTTTTTAAGATGTAACTAGTTGCCAACAGACACAGAAGGTTGTCAGTTACTTTGTCAATGTGAGAACATAACTAATAAGCACTGCCTTCAGAAGTCTAAATCCTCCAGACACCTGCCAAAATACTCCCCCCACTAAGTTATCAATTAAGTTAAAGCAAGTCTTTTTTCTAATGTAAAAGGTAGTAGCACTTCATCATCCTCTCTGCATCACTGCAAGACCCCTGCTGAGAGAGTATGCGTCTCTTAAAATATTTCCATATTTAGAATGTATTAGACCTTATTATAATGCACATCCTCTTTCTTTATGTAGAATGACAAGTAACTTTGGTGATGCTTGTTGGGGATACTACATTATCGAGCCATTTTATACCAGCTTCAGTCTCTGATTTCCTGTAGTCACATGGAATAGTCAATAAACAAATATACTGCTCCATTCTAGAGCAGTAATACAGGTTTGGTTTTTTTCTAGAAAGCAGTCAGGCACCAATTTCAGCCTTTACACTTCTTCTTTGAGTATAATCACCTGTGACTGTCACACTCAATCCTGATCTTCCCTCAGTGAAACTTGGAACGTCTCAGTGCTTTCCTAATATTAATGAATTTATGCTTTCCAAGTATGAGCTGCATCAGTATATTTGTTCAGCAGTGCAAGGAAAACTGTATCTCAACATGTCTCTTACTCAGACTAAAACAACACTTTTCACTTTACCTAAATTGACTCGTGCCATTTCAGTGGAGCTTGGACTTCTCTAGAGTTCGATTTTTTTTAACCTAAGGCAGAAGAAAGGTGCCTAGGGAATTTAAAGTCTCTGATTTATTTACTTTTAATTTTTCTTTTTAAACATAGATCCACAGCCTGGTAAAAAGCTAACTGCCACAAGATGCTATTATGACCAAAAACTTAGTTGGTCTCAAGAAAGAAAATACAAACCTTATTGGTTCAGGGCATAAAAATCATAGACGTTGGAAATAAATGTCCTCCCCAGATAGATTATTCTGTAATTATTTACTGGAAGGTTTCCCACATGTTCCTTGGGAAAATATTTTACTACTAGACATGGGCAGAGGAAGAACTCTTTCTTCACCAGAGAGCAGTGAGCGCAAACATCATGGTTGGAATTAAATTCAGACTTTCCAATGTTTCCACTTTAAAACAAATCCAAATACTTTTGGATCAAGGTTCCAAACACGTAAGCATCATTTTACACACAAGATTTATGGGAATATGTTCTGTACATAAATGGCTCAAAATGCACATGCCATGCCTCATCAATTATCACAGTTACATCCCTTGTACCTTTTTCTACCACAATTAAGATGCTCAGATTCTTTGCCTTTGAAATTTTGTCCAAAGGGCACATTGCCTTACAATACATAGCACTTGTTACTCTCCAAAATCTTGATGCACTTTGGGAACACTCTGTATGCGGTGCCATTAAAATGGAAATATTTACTTGGAGTCCAGCTAATGTATTGCTTTCCAAACCAACAAGTTTTTATGTTCATTACTGCTGAATGGGCAGAACAGACGACTTATTAATGACTCTCTATAATTCATAGTTAATATGCTAATCTTGCTTGTAAACATGAAGGCAGTAACACCATAGTTTACATAGCACTGATTAAACGGTAGCTCAATGAATAACGAAAAAATAAGAGTGTGAAGCAGCACAGGCTTTTAACTGTTTTATCCCCCTCTCTTTACTGGTTGTTCTCTTCTAATTGTTTCTCACTGGTTTACCCAAATTAGATGCTAGAGACCAAATTTTCCAAGGTATGGACAGAGAAGCGGAAGGTGTGAATCTTCATCACGAGAGGTCTTAAAAAGCACATCAGCCAAACATCCATTCAGGAAAGATTGCAAAATAGCTGATTCTGCCTTGGGGCTGGACCTGGTGACAGCAGGAGACACCTTCCCTCCTCTGCTTCTAAAGCTAGCTGAGAAACACTCAGAGCAACCACACAGCCTGTGTCCTGTTCCCTCTCTGCTATCACCCAAACGCAACGCTTGTACAGAGTGTTCATAATCCAAATAAAACCCAACTGTAAAGTGGAGGGGCACTGAAATTGTTTATGTGTGTATATGTACGTATTAAAAGCCCCCTTACACTGCATCCTTTTGTGTGTGTGTATGTGTGCACACATACATATACACACCAAAAATAAAGGATGCACTATAAGAGGGCTTTAAAAAATCCCTCTACAGGAAGATAACATCATTGTCACAGTGTGTAAGCCGCACAGATCACAGAATCATGGAACTGTCCGAGTTGAAAGGGACCTCTAGAGATCATCTAGTCCAACTCCCCTGCTACAGCAGGGTTGCCTTGAGCACATCACTGAGAACTGCACCAAGGTGGGTCCTGAAAATCTCCAGAGAAGGGGACTCCACAACCTCCCTGGGCAGCC
>JAOXJM010000019.1:9817050-9845030 GCA_026413425.1 Tringa solitaria | reverse complement strand
AAACCAGGGCCGAACAGACAGAGGGAGGATCAGAGGAGAGCCCTCGCAGAGGGCTGGGTGCGAGGTCCCCCACCTCAGCCCTATGCCCCTTCTTCCCGGGGGGTGAGGTTTTAAAATTCCTCAGTTTGGGATTAAATTTACCGAGGGAAACTGTAAATCCCTCTGGGGCTAAACTAGGTGACTGTGTCGCCCCTCAGAGTAATTCCCGATGTGGGGTGGTTTGTTTTGATACAATTATAAAATAAATATTGAAAGCCATTTGGTAAATCTTACTGGCAGGAGAAGCCGGGGCACAATTTTCAAATAATCAGCATCCCAATATAACTTGTGGGTTATTTTCTTAGCGTGCAGTTGAATATTAGACACTTCCCGTTTCCATGCAGCTGTTGTTTTAAGCAGTTGTTGGGGATCAGCTGTAGGATGGAGGCTCTTCTGCTGAGGTCACCAGACTATACTTAGTACAGAGGGCTGATCGTAAAAATTGCCAGACTCTTGCCAATTGAAAAATATTCTGTTGGAAAACACACACACAAAAAACCCAGTCCACCAACCAATATTTAGTTGTTGGTTTAGAGTCTGTTTGAAAGAGCAATGAAATTAATTGTAGTTTTGATAACCAGCCCTGTGTTAGTATGTCAGTAGTGCAGGAAATGGGAGTGTTGCTGCAGGGAGAGGAGCTGCACCATGGGCCAACTGTGAAATCATGCTCAGTTAACATTAAAAGTATTCCCTGCTCTCCGATTACTTTTACTATGTAGTAAAAGTGGTGGGCATCTATTAGTAGTATTCAGCTCGTTCCTTGGATCTTCAAAACAGGCTACTGCCACACTTGTTCCAATGAGCAACAGAGTGTTTAATACCATGTTGTGTACGTGCACGAGGAGTTGTAATCCTATGATCTTACAAAGGGATCTGCTGCAACGTCAGACACTGTTCCATAGATCCCTAGCTACTGCATGAAACTAAAATTACGAACTCGTGGTACAGTACAGATTATCCCTTATTATGGAGCTTGTGTTTATAAAAGTGCAACCGCACCCTGACCCTGTTCTTCAGAGGAATACCCTAGTTTCCGAGGAATGGGGTCAGAATGATTAAAGGTAAAGCATTTTGTGTGGTGCTCTGGAAAAGCAAATAAGCCATTCACATCTGGAGGGCTAAATCAGATTTGGCTTTTACGCAGTGAAAAAAAGGGCTTAATGATCAGATGAATAAGAAATAAAGATGGATGACTGGTGATGTGAATTAATAAGTCTCCCTTTTCTCTGTTGTAGGTTTGTTCTAGTCTTCTGCTTCTATACTTCAAAAAGCAGAAAACACTTTGGCACTGACGGAGCCTATTCTGAAGACTTGTTTGCGGTGACGTGGTTACAAGTAAGGAGCACAATACGCTGTACTTACAGTTGTGGTCAGGGAAGGAAGGATACCTACCTGCTACATGCCTTTACAAATTTTGTAAGTTCTTAACTTCTGCTTTTATAAGGTACCTGTAAAGTGAAATGATTTACATAATTCAAAGTGATAAGCAGGAAAACAAGGTGCTGTTTGGTTTTGTACGCTGATTAGCAATTACTACATTTATCAGATGCCCCTGAAAATTGTTACTAATGAAATTACTTAATTATCAGAGTTTACGATTCAGAATTATTCTCTCTAGATTATTTGCAGGATTAAATGTATAGTTGCATTAGTTTGCCTTTGTAGGAGTGCCATGTAAGATTTCTTCACTTTGCCATGACTTAATTTCCCTGGTTTAATATACAGATGTAGTGATATTTGTGTCATGTTTCTGTGGTGGCACTCAGGATTGCAAGTGGCAGTCAGCTAAAATTACCACGTAAATATGATTGAGCTATGGTGGGATAAGAGGGCACGTGAGTGTTATTCAAGTGAACAGTGCACTGAGATCTTTAATATATCAGAGCTTAATAAGGATCAAGATATAGTGGTCTAAGGCTGCTTTATTCTTAAAATAGTCTACGTAGGGATTTTACATGATTTATTTTATGCACAGGACTGACACTCACTGAGTGAGTATCTTTGAAGGCTAGCCTTTTCTCCACTTTGAAAAGTGCATTGAGAATGAAAAGGTCTGTGTAAGAGCTAATTAATAAATAAAAGTATTTTAAAATGGAGGGTCAGCTCCTAGAGCATAATTTTGTGGTAAGTTAATTTCCTTCAGAAATACATAAAATGTAACCACTCATTTCTGCTATTTATGCCTGACTTTTCCTTTTTCCCCACCTTTATGACCTTTAAAAATCCTCTTAGTGCAACAGAGAAGGATGTCTCTGATGACAAGCTGGGATCTTAGTCTGTGCTTCGAGTTGTTCTCTTTATATAAAATTCTAATGCTTTTTTACAATAAGCACTTACCTATTAGCAGCATCTGGCAGCCTTTTAAGATCTTTGTAAAACTTTGCATAAGAAATGAGTTGTAGAGAACTCAGGTTTGCTACATAAAGGTGATGGGTTGACTTTTTCAGATATCCCAGGTGTTCCAGCAGGAAGGCATATCACCATTAACTGTTTCACCCTCACTGCTGGCTTGTGTAAGTAAAGCTAGTAAGCGAAGATGCTCTGGACTTCGTTGACTTCACTGTTTCACTGTCTTTTTGTCAGTGGCAAAGCAGGTCCCTCGTGTGAGAAGGTGGTGAGAATTTCTAAGTGGAGCTGAGTCTTTCTGCCAGCTAAAATGAGAAGAGCAACCACTGAGCAGCAAAGACTTATAAACAGTGTTGTAATAGAGATTGAGTGAAAAGTTTTTCTTAGGCCTGGGACTATCTAACCTTATAACTGAGGAAAATTATGCCTCTGTACTCAAACCTATGTATTATCCAACCATTTTAAGAAGTCTTAGGCTTTTGTTTCAATCCTCTTTTCAGTGAAGCCACCCAGAGCTTTGCAGGGAACAAGACATGGGCTTTGATATGAAACTACTACCCTGAAAAGTGTTATATTTTTCTGCCCCAGCATACAACGTTTGCCGTTATTTATTGTAAAAAAGCAGAAGTCTTCTCTTTTTTTGCCAGAAGATGGCATTATCATTAACAGTTTAGGATTCTTGAAAACCTGCTAATGCTCCTCTTATTTCTTTACAAAGTTTATTTTGAAGAATTATGTATCTGTTTTAGAAACAGTGTCTTCAGACACAAAGGACTGTACAGGATTGGACAAATTAAAGTATTCTTTTAGTGAGGAGAAAAGCACTCCTTTTAGAGCATTGCCCATTATAAGGCTGGAAGGTTTTCACTGACAGCTGCAGTTTCCCCTGATTTCTCATGCATATGAAACAGATCTTTTAGGAAACTGTCTACTCTTGAGTTTTAAGGTAATCAGAAATGCTGGAACCCATACCCATTATATTTCCTTATTTTTTTCCCCATGGTTAATTAATTTGTTTCTCCTTCATTACTCAGTGTTCAGTTTTCCTGGGTTCTGAAGTTGCTGTTCTATGGATGGAGAGACACTGGAGTTGTTTCCTGAAACCACTTAGGTCCAGTAAGATTTATTTTATCCGGGGAAGCAGAAGCAGTTAAATTACTTCCCAGCCCAGCTCTCATTAAGAAGCCATTTAGCTGCTTTCACATGGCACAGAGCCTTAGCCAGTAAGCTGTGCAGAGCTGCTTATATGTCTCAGTACTAACCTTCCCGTATGCTCTGTGGTACCTATATTACTTGGATTTTCTATATTTTGAGAAACTTAGTCCCTTGTTCCCCCAGATAATAGAAATCTGCCTGTACAGTCATTTCTAGCTATTTGAATATTTTTTGTTTAATTTTTAATTTGAACCTTGAGCTTAAAATTCTTACTTCTCTCCCCTTGTATGCTGCTCTTGTTTTAGGAAGTGATTCAATTTCTTCTTTTATCTTTTTATCCTCTCTTCTCTCTCCTGTGCTCAACATTATCATTCAAAAAGCGGTTATCACAGAATTAGTTCTTGCACTCGTCTTTGGCTACTCTGTATTTAACTTAAGTTTATATAAAGATGTAAATGTAATCTAGGATACAGAATGAGAATAGGTGAAAGAAATTTGCTGGATTCTTCTACTTTTTAACAGATACTTAGTACTTTGAGAATGATGTCTCAGCTTTGTGTTCTGGCTGCTCCTTTCATGAAACAAAAGTTTCACATGGCACCGCATACAGACTATTACACAGGTCCTATACTGGTTTTATATTTAAAGACACCTGATGTAAGATAGGCATTTTTTCAAAAACATAACCGTTTTTTAAATGAAGACTGAAGTTCCTGTGGAATTTTATCTGTTAGAGAAGTTGGCAAATTGTGAATGCTTGTGAAACCCCTTGCACTTGAGTCATAGCCTCTGTGATCTTTGAGTTTGCTATCCTCTCTGTCAATTTTGATTTCCACCTCACAGGATCTAATAATCTCTGTAGTGGTCCTGACTTTACCTCAAGATTCAGAATCGCATTACAAGCACATTAAATAAGTCCACCTACGTACCAATGTTTTTGCCTTGAAGTTTGTTACTGATGAATCTCATAATTTCTTTATGGCTAGGAACTGTCTACAGCTTAGACTCTAGCTTCTAAGTAATTGTAGATATCCTCCACTGCGCCTTTTGGCCTCTGTAATATCTTATACAATCAGCACTTTAATTATCTTTATTGGTTTGTTGTTATTATTTCTACATAATATTTTAATAACATGGAATCAAATTTGGGAGTGCTATTTGGTGACCTTATTTTCTTATATAATGTTATTGTAGGGATGCTTGAAAATCCTGGCAAAGAATTTACTCTAAATTACAGAAAGGGGAACTTTTTCTTAAATAACTTGCTTTTGATGCATGTTATTGTAACCTTGAAACATGAGTAAGAACTGTATTTGCTAAAGTCCTAGACTGAACAAAGATATAAGAAGGCAGTGGGCAACAGATACTTGAAGTGCCATAGTTTTTCCATTTTATGGAACAAGTAAAAATATCTGCAGATATTAATCCATCTGGATACAGACAGCTGCACAATGCATTGCTAGGGAGACACAAGTGAAGGATTTGAGGGTTTTTTAGCATACCTTTCAGTGTAGCTTGTTGCTTTTTTGGGTTTCCCAAGAATGCAAGTACAGCATTCCAGTAGCATATATAGCAGATTTAGATAAATTCTGTATTTCAGATTTTGCAGAGAGTTTTGGTTATTCTGCCAAGGACACTTAGAAATGCTCACAAGATTCATGACACACAAGAGAAAGTTACACAACAAAAAATACAACTTTGCTGTAGTTCATCTGTAAGATGAATGGTCTTAATTACTTAAGGTGAGGACAAATGCAATTACTTCTCCTTTGGTTAGCTAACAAGGGATAGCTGAACCATATTAGACCACATGCCCTGATATTAAATTGGGTGTCTAAAATTAGGCGTTTTACATTCTGTAGCTTGAGGACAGGGTTTCAGTAGCTGCGGCATTCATCAAGTAGACATCGGGCATTTAGGAACTCAGCAGCAGTAAGTAACACTGCGTTGTGCATTTCTTACGCATTATTGTGTATTATCTATAATTTTAAAATATAGTTTCATAGATAAAATATTTGTTTCCTGTTTTGCTTATTTTTATTGCTATATTCTGTAGTGTTTGGCAGTCCAGTGTATTGTAAATCTGGATTTAAACAAGCTTCTAGACTAACTGCAGGTAATGGCATCAGGAAATGTGTAGTTTCTTCACTAGTAACTTTGTTAGATGTGATGTTTCATATGATTCTAATACGTATTTTGTTTGATTTCTTGTAGACTTTAGCTTGAAGATGGCATCATGCCTTTATGAATGCCTTTGTGAGGCAGAACTTGAAAAATACTATCCTCATTTTGCTGCTTTTGGTCTTCAGAAGATTGATGAGCTTGCCAAAGTTTCCATGAAAGATTATACCAAACTGGGAGTCCATGACATGAATGACCGCAAACGACTCTTTCAGCTCATTAGAATAATCAAAATTATGCAAGAGGAAGACATTGCAGACTTAAGCAAGCGTGATTTTCAACCAAGTGGTCTTTTCATTCAGCCCCAGGTGACCAGATCAGGTCCCCGTAGACAGCTGCGTTTTGAGTCCTTTTTTGAAGAAAATGGTGGAACAGTTAAAGACTCTGAATCTGAATCGTATGGTTCATCTGATTTCAGTGCCAATGATGAGAAGAACAATGTAAGGGAAATGCTGGGACATATTCAACCACACGATTCAGAGCTGATCAGATTAACTAGAAGAGACCTAAATACTCCTGGAATATGCACAAAAAAGGACCTGAGCTGTCCGACAGTTTCTGATGATATTGCTCCTCTTCTTGGGGATTCTGAAGCTCCTATTATACAAAGAATAACTCATATTTCAGGGTATAATTACGGACTACCTCATTCCTGTATCAGGTAATAATCAATTGCCTTTATTTGGCTATATTTCATTAGTCATAATTAATTCTTTTTTCTTTGTGGAGGAGAATCTATCTTCATCACCTCCAAATAAGCAATCCTACTGCTATAGAGCAATGCAAAATCTTATCGAGAAGAGAGATATTAATAAGCATTTATGACTCTCCAAGTCTGGTAGAAGGAATCAGCTGAATTTCACCAGCTGCTTCTCACCAAGCTTGTCTAAGAATAGTCTTCATTGTCTTTCAGTATATAAGGCTTTATTTTCTTGGTGTTTTGGCCAATCTTTTCTTTCCATGAGACTACAGTGCAAAATGTTATTTTTCCAAAATACGGCATTGTCTTTTGATAAGTTTCTCAAGTTTTTCCCGATAAAAAGGATACATGCAGTGATGGCTATACTTGTTTATAAAGAAATTTCTGAACTACAGCTTTAAAAAGAAACAGAATAAATATAAGTGGGATGGGATACAGATGTGGTGGTGAGAGGGATGCTTTCCCAAGCCCATGATCTGTGACTTTCATACTTTTCCCAGTGTTTGGTAACGGAGGGGCTATGATTATCTTGAACCACTGGTAAATCTACCCTGGAAACAATTTTAAAGCACAAAATATCTTTTTCCTGGTTCAGCAGAAGAACACATACCCCTCTGCACAGATACTACCAGCGTCTGTTTCGTTGCAACGCAGTCGTGGCAGTTTTGTTTTAAAATGCAGTGAAGAGAGGTAGCAGTATGAGGTTGGGGGTTGGTCCGGGAAGGCTGCGGGGAATGGGAGGACCCATGGAGTCGAGGTGTCAGCTACATCTCCCAGTGAACGTGCATGTAGCCTGGAGGTATAGATGCTGTTGCCACAGTGGAAAAGTATTAAGATGACATAATAGTTAGAGCACTTAAACTATGAAATGAAAGACAGAGGTTTATAACACCCCTTTGCTGGAAAAAAAAATCATTCCCGCTTCCAGAGAACTTCTCAGCTATAGAAATCCAGGATTTTTAATCCTGTGGCACAGCCATGTTGTCCATTGTTCTCACTTTCCTTCCTTGTCCTTCTCTTTTTTTTCTAAGCACATTCTTCTGTGCCTGTGGGCTTTCTGCATCCTCCTCCTGACATGCCTAAGTTTCTTTTTCTGCTGTTTTGACCACAGAGTACGTGTTGTGCATTCCAGGCTTTGGCCAGTCTGCTGACACTTGGATTTGTGATTCCTGTTTTGCAAGTGCCCAACTCCTTCACTGAATCCATCCATTCCCATGTCACCTTGTGATTTGACAACTGCGAAGGCTAGTCTAGTCTCATCTATGAGAAACATTGGAAAACTGTCACAATTTCAGATGGCAGAAAGATAAAGAGCTCTTTTAATAGGTTTAAATATATTTTGCATTTACCCATAGCAAATGGCAGCCCTGTAGCAGACAGGGCATAGTGATTCTTCTGTTCTATTGTCTAATCAGGTTTCTAATGATCTGTGTCAAGACTTTTAGGTTTTTAGTCATAAAAAATATGTTTTGTTATAAAATACAATATCCATTTAAGAAAGGTTAATGGAAAATCTAAACTTCAGGTTTACCATGTAGAATTAAAATGCATTCTGTTCCCATACAAAATATATTCAATTAAATGTGCCTCTGCACTAGAAAGAATTTATGCCTTTTCTGGCATAAACAGAGCCTCTAAGTCTTTGGTTTTTCCCTTCTCCAAATCTTGGAATAAGTCCTTCCTCCTTCAAGCTCTTAGAGCACAACACACTCTTTCTGTAGGTTACTGAATCCAGCCTCTAGCATGAGAAATAAACTTCAGAGCCTCTGATCATTTGGTGAACAACATTTGGTGCCTAGTGACATCCATAAGCTCACATGAGCTTATGAAGCGTCATATTTCAAGTATCATTGCCCTTTTTTTTTCAGGGGAAAGAATTTTCCATCTAAATGCAGGGTCTGATTTTGGTCTGCATGTGAAAGCTGTACTAAAATTAAAGGGACTCCAGTTACAAATAAAGATTACTCGTATGTGGTCTTTGAATCTTGAGATTTATATTTGATGTCGTATGGTCAGGGGCAATCATGCAGCACAACAGCAATGATACTACAGGCTTGTAGCTGCAATGAGATATTGAGTAACTTGTGGGTTTGGTTTTAATTTATTAGACTGATAGTATATGTGAGTTTTCAGTTGCTACATTAAGATTTTGGAAGGGCGTTGAGACAGCAAGGCAGAAACACTACTTTTGGACAAGCTGGGGCTTGATTAAAATAGGTTTTTTCTCACAAATTGACATTCAAACCCAGGCTGAAAATCATTACTCATTTGGCCAAAGACAGCTTGTAAAAGGGAAAGGTGGAGTGAGCATATTTTGATTGGATTCAAACATATTCTGTGTGCTGCTACACAAAATGCCTTACATAGCAGGTTAATCAATGAAACATGTAATGACCTTATGTTTCTAAGGTATCTGGAAGGGAAATAAAGTAGACTTAACAAAACACAAAAGCACAATTTTGCCTGTGGTCTGAAACCACATAGTTTTTTATGACAAAAGACCAAAAGGGAGATAATGATAAGATCAATATTTCAAATTTTCTTTGAGCTTAATAGGAACATGGTGATACTGTTTTGTTTCCCGGTTTACTGTAAAATGTAAAATACTGTCTTACTCCCTTGAGTCATTTCTTGTAACCTGTTTGACAGCCTGTAATAGGAAGAATGAAAGTGAGTGTAAGAGGAAAAACAACTAAATATTAAGCCCTCTCCTTTTCAAGATCTGGTCATACTTTTATCTGTACATTATTAAGTAATCATGACTGTGAATAATTTCAGCAAGATTAAATTTCATAATGTTAACTTGCATAATATGCCAGCTTCAATCATGTTTGCGGACAATTGAAAATATGCCAGTCCAGCAATAAGTTCAGGAATGTGGATGTATGAACACAACTATTCTCTTAACATAAGTGCACAAAAGACATCAGTCTATTTAGGAAAGAACAGAAGAAACTTCACCCTGTAACAATGAGACGTGTTTTGTTTGGTTTTTTTTTTATAAGCCATTAAAGACAGAAACTTCTTTAAAAATGAAACTGATAAAGCTAACAAGTTTATGCACATTCTAGATTCTGTAGTAACCTGATTTTAAAACGTAAACCCATTTTGTTGTTGTAGATCCAGTACTTCTGAGAAAGAGACTCCATGGACAGAGAGTGAAAAAATCAGAGTATGTGTCCGAAAACGTCCTCTAGGCCTGAGAGAAGAGCGACGTGGGGAGGTTAATATCATCACAGTGAAAGACAAAGAAACCCTGCTTCTTCATGAGAAGAAGGAGGCTGTTGATCTCACCCAGTATATTTTACAGGTAACGTGCTCCACTTGAATGTTGTGTTTATGGGTCAGGTACTTGCATGGTGAGATAAAGAAATTGTGATTGGAGTTTAATTGAAAGGAAACAGAAAAAAGCTCTCTGCATTTCTTGCACTGAAATAGGTGGTGGACTCTTCTGTGAGCTCAGCATAAGTACATTTCAGTTGCTTCTGACTTGAGCCAGCCTGTGGCAGAGAACCTGAGCCCAGGATTTTAAGCCTCAAAAAAAACGTCTCTTGCAGCTCTCTTTGCATGTGGCAAAATAAAACCCTCTGCTACGTGCCGTTGCTGCAGGGGAGTTGCCTGTTGCAGTCTCCTGATAGTTTTCCAGGGTACTTCATTGAGGATTTCACTTTTCACTATATCAGCACTATAGGTCTGTTTCAATGAATCACATAACATCCTCATCTCCCTCCCTTCCTTTGTTCTCAAATGCTTCTGAAAATTAAACTCCCTTTTGGTCTTTGTTTCTTAATCCCAAATACCTTGTGCTGCCATACTTCAAATTCTCATTTTTGACAGACAGCACCAGGAACAGAACTGATTTCTAGAGAGCAGCAAGCCATTCTCACTCTACTGAGTGTTATTTTTACAGTCTGGGTCCTAGGAACAACTGTGTGGAGTATCCAGTAAAAATTCAGTTTACAGCTCTCTTGGGCCCGGTTCATGTACCACATTTTATGGTGCGACACATGCAGTAACTCCACCCCACTCCCTCCATCTGACTACCTACATTTGGCATTTACACAGTGCTTATCATAGTATCTCAGTGCTGAAGAAACTGCTACGTTAAATTTGTTATGTCAGTACAGACAAATGAAATCTTGCTATTATCCAACATATTCCAAACAAAAGTATGCCATGGCAAAGTCTCTGTCTATTCTATAGGACCCTGGAGAACTCTATTTTCAAGTCTGGCTGCTTGCCTTGCCTCCATCTCTGGTTCCTGTAGCAAGGACAGCAAGGGGTAGAGAGTGAATGGGAGGTGGTGGGAGCCCCACAGTGCAGAGAGCCCATCGTGGAGCACATCTGCACTCTGAGCTGAATGCAGCTGCTGAGACTCCCTGGTTTAACGTGCCTGTGTGTTAGTGTGGTTTGTGCATCATGGAAATGATTCTCCGTCCTGGAGATCCACCACCTTAATTTACACTGCAGTGAATTTATTAGAGTGTAAATGTTAGACACCAGTCCAGTCCATGGAGGCTTTTTTGAAAATGTAATGTTTGTGACTGTCTCTACAAAGGCTATTCTTAATCTAGAAGGAGCCCATAAATGAACTTTGTTGCAGTGTTTCCAGAGACCCTGCTGCTTTCGGGTCAGATTTGGGAGCATGAGAAGTTTTGGGTTTTCTTACCCCCTTCTGAGATTATAAAATCCAGCTTTGTTTAGGAATAATTTCTGTCTTCTCTGGCCCAAAAAGTTTTTAAGTCTGCAGAACAGAGACAAGTAATCACAACTGAGGACTAATTTTGAGAAAGTCAAGAGTAGACAATTCTTTTTATTGTTATAGTCTTACTGTACATCTGTAGGCTGATACATTTCAGGAATAGATATGGGGTTTCTTTAATTAGTATTTTTCTTTTTTTTTTTCATCCCTTTTCAGAAGGCTATGGTTTGTTCTGCTTCAGAATGTTGTGGAGTTAAGGCATCTTTGCTTTCTTCTTTTTTTTTTTTCCCCTACCTTCATTCTCCTTGATTAGTTGTAATGATGTGTTGCTGCATATGTTATGCTGCATGTTAAATGTGCTAGATCACACTGTACCTGATCCAAAGCCATATGAAGTCACTAGAAAGACTTCTGTATTTAAATTTACCTTTGAGTGGGGGTGAAGGGGAAGTAAAACATATTCATTTTCATGTAAAGACCATATTTATTTTTCAGCATGTTTTTTATTTTGATGAAGTCTTTGGGGAGTCATGTACCAATCAGGATGTGTATATGAAGACAGCTCATCCTCTCATTCAGCATATTTTTAACGGGTAGGGCATCAGCACTTACGTTTGTTATTTTTTGCCTTTTTGTTTTTCAATTTCATATACTGCTTTAATTTTCCTTTTGCACTATTCATCTTTTGCAAAATACATTCATTTCACCTTTGCCACATACCTTCCCCCTTTTAGAATGTGTTTGCAATTTTTACAAAATAAATCAAGGGAAACTTTCTTCACATTTGGTGAGAAATCTAAATCACAGAGGAAGTTAAAATTGGACCTCCACAAAGGTCCAATTGCAACAAAGAGACACCCTGGCCAGCCTAGAATGAAAAAATGTGTGCCAGGATTTCTGAAGTCTAATCTCCACTCTAACAAAGGCTTCTGTGTGGTATAGCACGCTCATCTCTGGAGGGAATAGCATTACCTCTTTCATGAGACTGTGGTGAGATTTTTTTTTATGTATTTGTGCCATTCACAGGGCAATAGAAATTATTAATAACCTTGAGATTTACTTTTATTTTATTGATTTATAATTGCTTAGAGATTTAATTATGACTACATACTTCGTGAGGAATGGGAAATTGATGGTGGCTTTACATGAGTGACCCTATTTTCACACAAAGTAACAAGCTTGAACATAATTACATTTTTGAGTCTTTGAAGGAAAGGATTGCATATCCATGGTGAAAATTAACAAAATGGAGCATTCTGTTACTGATGATTTCGAAGTATCATCATCAGAGACAGACAGTGTCATGCTCTTGAGAAAAGGAAAATGAAGAAGGAGAATGAGGCTTGTAGCTTGCTGTGTAGTAATTACTAAAGGCACAGTTCACATTACAGCTAATCCAGTAATGCCACCAAAAGACATGCCAGTGTTTTTTCTCAGCTTTCCCTAACTTTTCTGTCCCTCCTGCTGCATCCCCTTCACTGGCATTGCTCTAATATGACACCATGGTGAGCTAATTCTGCAATCCAAGCTCTCAAGAAATTGTTTCATATGCTTACTGCAGCCTACATTTTTACACATTTCTCTGCCAGGATACTGAGCCAGCTAAAAAGACATTTTTTAAGGTAGGGGAGTAATAAATAATTTGCTCCCTAGCATTTCTTGTTCACTTCCGTGAATCTGTTCACATCATACTTGTGGGTTCCATGCTTGTATAAAAGCAAGGGGGAGGAAGGAGAAGTAGGCACACAATAACCTCAATTTAGATGGGCTTGAAGTGCAGTTTGGGCTATATCCTGAGACATCCTTGGAACTGTATATGCATTGCCACTGTCACCTGGTAATATCACTTATCGGGTGATAATAATGCCAAAGCTAGAGTAATCTGGCAGAAGTGAGTTGGGCTCACTCAACCAGACAGTGAGTGAGCCCAGTAGCTCTCTGCCACTGAAAGTGGATGAGCCTGTTCTTTACCTTTCACTAGACATATTCCCATGGGTTACATGAAGGCAAATTGGGCATATTCTGTGATCCTTTGTGAGGTATACTTTAATCCACTGAAACAGCAGAAAATTAGCTTGCAAAAAAAGTGGAAAGCCTTCTGCTGTTGCAGTGCAGTGAAGTCAAACATCAGAGGCAGCAGGGGGAGGTGTGGGTCAGTGAGGTCGGTCACACAGCTGGGAGCAGAGGAAAGGAAGAACAAGACCTTCCCCCAAGCAATGACAAGCCTTTAGATTGATTTAGCAGACTGCAGCCTGAGACTAACTAACTTCGCTCAGTAAATTATAGTGCTGCGGTGTTAATTTTCATCAAGTACAACATGTGTTAATATAGAACCTGACTTGTGGCTGTTTTGCATCTCATATCATGGTCATTTTTTCTCTGTGATTCATAATCAGTAGGGTACCCATTCATAATCCTATGATACTTATGTAGCATCTAAACAGCTGGAAGAGTAATAATGAATTCTTAGTTCCCTTCAATGTATTTTTGGCATCTGGAAGAAAGGAAGGGAGCCAGCACTTCGTGACAAGCCAGCTCTCCACAGGACATGCTTGGGAATCACTGTCAAGTGTTTTTTGCAGTTTCCCAGATAAGATACCAAACCAAACCTCACTGCTATGAGGCCACTATAGATAGATATAGACATTGCAGAATTTTTTTTTGTAATAGATATGAATAGATCAGATGTGACACTAAAAATATGTTATTTTCTCAGAGGCAATGCAACCTGCTTTGCATATGGGCAGACTGGTGCTGGCAAGACTTACACTATGATAGGTACTCACCGGAACCCAGGACTCTACGCCTTGGCTGCCAAGGACATCTTTAGACACCTGGAAGCATCACCGTCAAGGAAAGATCTCCTTGTTTTGATTAGTTTTTATGAAATCTACTGTGGACAGCTTTATGACTTGCTAAACAGAAGGAAGAGGTATTTAAATAAAAATACGTGTTGCTATAAACCTATGGTTATGAATCAGTCGGTTACTGTTTATAAATCAGTTACAGTTTCATGCAATTACATGTTACCATTTATAGTAAAAGTTATGTACGTAATTAGGATGTACCTAGGAGCTAGTTAGAGAGGAAAGCAGAATCTGACACTAAATACTGTGGCATTGATAAGGCCTCCTGGTTTTTACTATTTTGGGGGGTGGAATAAGTAAAAATAAGGACCTATGGTTGAATATGAGCTCATGCTGCTTTGCCTGCACTATGATAATGTAATGGCTCAACATTCATGGATAGAGAGAACTTTGTTGTGGCCAGAAGTTCTTTCTTGAACAATTGTGGAACCCCTGTATTTCCCTGCTCAAACATAACCTCTGGCTGTCCCTCTTGCTGTGCCAGGGGGCTTTGTCTCTTGCCACTCTAGTCTCTGAAGATCCCTTTGATCTCCCACTTGTCATGCTTGTCACTGCAGAGTCTGCTCCCCTTCTACCTGAGCACCTTTACCCGTCAGCCCAGTGACTCAGTCAGAGCAAGCCTCTGCAGGGGATGCTTCCATCACCCTCAGCAGTAACATTTCAGCCTCCAAATCATTTGGATGGATACATACTCCTGCAGGAGCTCCATCTGGAATGGAAATTGGGACAACTCAGTACATAGTTGGTATAAAAAAAAAATCATTGTGGTCTGAAATCTCTAAATAAAAGTCAGTTGAGATCTGAGCAGTGAAATAGTGGAATCTTTTCAGAGTGATCTTGAAGGAACATTGCCTGTCAGCTGGAGGCCTTTAGCAACCTGGAGAACACTATTCTTAGAGCACACTGGAGGGCTCAAGAGGGAGGCTTTCTGCCTGGGAGAGTGAGCATCCCTTCACAAAGGAAGCGCCTATTTCCGTGCATGCGTGTTCCCTTTCTCCAAAACAGCCTTTAAGACGCAGGCAGTGTAATCTGCTACGTAAGGAGTTGATTTACTAAGGAAGAAAGAGTGTTCTTATATTCTCTGCGTGCCCATTAACTGTCTAACATGTCATTGAATGAGAAGATTAAACTTCCTCCCGTGTGCATCATGTCTGTACCCTTCCTATATGCTGTAACACTTCTGTGTGAGTCAGAGCAGAGGTGCTCTGAAATCTGACTCTATGGCTATGGGAGCTGCTTTAAAATCCTGACTGAAAATCTTGACAACTTGAACGGAGCGTAATTCACAGTCTGAACTTCCCAGAGAGGTCTGAGATGCAGTTTAAAGAGAGGCAGGAACTCTAAAATGTAAACATGCTAATTTACTTCACTGCTTCATTTTATTCCTGAACTAGCAGAAATGCATTGCCAATTGCTCTTTAACTAGTGGTACATCTTATAGATAAAATACTTCTTCAGCTCTGAAAATAAATGAATGACAGTGATCCTCCCCCCAGTCAGTAGCCTTGGCTGCTTTTTTCACAGTGTTGTAGCGCTGAAATGTGTTTTCATTGCTACTATTTGAGATTTCAGAAATCTTCTTTGGGCGCTATTTCATTTTCAGACTGTTTGCAAGAGAAGATAGTAAGCACGTCGTTCAAATAGTTGGACTGCGGGAGGTTCAGGTGGACTCTGTAGATCTGCTATTGGAGGTAACCTCTATGTTTGCAATAATTTTTTGTCTTCTACAAACTTACTTATTTGCTGATTTGTGAGATATGTCGTTTACAGCTACTGTTATTTATTGTGTAGTTGTCATGTTTTAGGCCAAATTGGCCTACAACAGTGACAGATGCTCTCCCCCGCTTTCTCGCTCCAGGATAAAAAGGGGAGAGATAAAGAGATTTATGAGAATGAATAGAATTAATTAAACTACTTTAATGAAATATTAATATTAAAATTAAAATGGAAATAATGAAAAAGATACAATAGATGCAAAATCGTATCAAGCTCCCAGGATGACATCACTGGCAGGCACTGGGGAAGTACCAGCCTGGACTCAGCAACAGATGGGAACTGTATTCCAGCTCTGGAGTCAGGAACATAGATCGGGATCAAAGGCAGGGTCTCTCTTTGGACAGAAGTCTTCTTTGGATGTCGGCCATTAAAGAAAAAGGACTGAGCCTTTGATCCCTGAGCTTTTATACTGAGCATGGGCAGATGGGATGGAATATCCTGTTGGTCAGTTTTGGGTCACCTGTCCTGTTTGCTCCTCCCCACAGGTTTGACCCCTCTGTGCTTTTCCATTTCCAACCCTCCAATGGGGCAACTAACAAAATTAGCTGACCTTGGTTGTTACAGCAATGAGTATAAGGAAAAGCCTCTCTGCATACTGTTCCTTGGCATGAAGTACAAACATTGGTCTTACATGCTGAGAACGAATAGTTTTCTCCACAATATGCTCTTAATTTCAGAGGATTAGAAGAAGAGGCCTAACTGAGATGTAAAATTACTCAACAGAAGGTTGGTTCTGTTTTACCTGAAACTGGGACAGCAGTACATGTGCATGTTCCTGTTTAAGGTTCCGAAATTGGTAACTCCAGCAGAACACTGAGGAGCACTATTAGAAGTGCCTTTATTCAGTAATCTTCTTGGGTGACTGTGGCTTGTGTTAGCGAAATGCAAGCTGTTGATTTACAGCTGTCGCTTCTGCTGCCACTCCTTTGCCAGAAGGAGGAAAGATCGTTGCCAAGAAATAGACTGCTATCACTATTCCAGAAATTAAATACTCTCCCAGCAAGGGACCGCAGAAGCTGGATAAGTATTTTCTCCCAGTTTCTTTGGCTTCTCTGAACTTAAATTTTCTACATTGAAGGTACATAGATGCGGGACAGAAAATACAAATTTGAAAATTAATAGAACTACAAATTAGAAAATACTCAAGATTCAGATATTGATCTGAACTAGGATTAAGACATTGCTTAGATAATGATGGGTGTTAATGGCCAAGTAAAATTAGATTCTTTAAACAGTAGCTGATGTTCAGCACAACAAAGGCTTCAGTTTCCCTTAACTGCCTGGCTGAGCCCTAAAAGAGCACCGGCAAATTTTCTGCATTGTCCCGCAGCAAGCCAGCTGGTTAAATCTGATTTCTATTTAGCCTGACTTTGCATAGTTTAATTTCTTTCTCAGTAAGGAAGTGTAAATTACAAGTGCCTGATAGTGTAATTGACTCATTAAAATTGGCATGGTGTTGCCCACTTATATTCCATTTAATTTTCTTCTTCATCTTCCTATTAACTCCAAGCTTCAGGACATGCTCATGATGCTTCTGCAAATTAGAGTGTAAATTTGCTATATGGTTGATTAACAAATTCCTCTGTATTATCACATTCTACACACAGATGAGCTGTTAAATGACTTCATTCTTACAGGTATCTTGGAAAAAAGTAATTTTACATTGTCCACAGGTTCTTTTTGAGCACAGAAATGTCACTGGGTTGACTCAGAGCTTCTGAATAGCCTGCAACAGATATATGGAGAGAGTCTTGAATACATCCCTAGTTATTCGCTATTCATTGATGTTGGCTTTGGTTCAGAAATTATCTGCGTTTTGCACTAATATAATGCTCGTGAGCTGCAGCAGTTGGTTAGGTTGCTGGTTAAGAACTGGCCACTGAAAGGCATGAATAACGCACATCTGTCAACTGAGAACATACTGATTTTACTAGATAATATTTTAATTTGTTCTTACAACCAGAAACAAAATTAATGACTGTTTTATGAATGCTCTGCTGCGGTTGCTAGATATTCTGCAAGAGTCCTTAAAGATTTGCAAAAGCGAATTACGCAGATTTGTATCTTGAAGGAACCTTTGTGGTTCTGCCTCTCTTCCTTGTTTTCTTATTTTATTCTTGTATTGAGTATAATTGATCTTTTAACTTTGTTCTTTACTCTGGCATAATTTCTTTTAGTCATGGAAATGGAGGAAGGTTTTGGAACTTTGTATTTTGTGTGTAACTTTCTGGATAACCACACCCAGCTATTACATGAGAAAGTGAAATTTTAAAAGAACGCAACAAATAGTCAATTCCATAAGTCTCTTAGGTTATGCCTGCAGTATTAATTTCTTTCATTTCTGCCACACTTTTGTTTTTAATTTCATAGTCAGGATATTTTGCAAGTCCAAGTGAATGTATGGTGCAATAACTTCTTACTTGCAAGTAAGCGCTCCGAGCTCCATAGAGTCACTGCAAGCAAATCCATGTGCAAAGTTCTGAAAGGCATATTGGAAGGGATCCAGTCTAACTTAACATCCGCCTCATGCCAGATTTTAAGGCTGTAATGAAACCATTCCTCCTACTGTTACGTGGACAAAATCTCTTCCTGAAAGGTTGTGTTTCTATTTACAATTTGCTTGGATTTTGCCCCCTTACTTTGCAGGTGATTTTGAAGGGAGGGAAAGAACGTAGCACAGGAGCTACTGGAGTCAACTCAGATTCCTCTCGATCTCATGCTATCATCCAAATCCAAATTAAAGACACAGCCAACAGGACCTTTGGAAGGTAAGACTAGAAGTGAGAGTGCTCAGGGCTGATGAGGAAGTTGTCCAGGAGACAAACAAAGAGGAAGTGTTGAGTTAGTGGGCAGCTGTGAGTTAAATCAGAAGATGGGGTTCAAAGGGACTTTGAGAAGTTTCACAGTGCTTTTTTCTGTTCCCAGGGAGAGTGCTTAAGCCACATCTGTGAGAGCTTTGTCAAACTTGTCTGTAAAAATTTCCAGTGAAGGAGCTTGGCAATCAAATCCATCTCTTCATGTTCAGTGTTAGAAAGCCTTTGCTGTCTGGGCATTAATCTGGCTAAAAGTAGCTGTCTGCAATGGGCTTATCCACATGTGAGGTTGTCACCTTTGAAGTCAGTAGAAAGAAATAGTAATTTCTGAGATCCAATTCATGCTGCTCTGCAGAGTCACCTAAATTAAGTCAGATGGATTTGCCCCTCAAAGCATGTCCGTCTTGTAATTGACTACAAAGGGAGCCTGGGATGAGTAGCTCAGGTGGAGATAGTTCCATTAGAGATGTTTGCCTTTGGTCAAAGGTATCATAGTAGTTCACCTAAACCTCCCTGATAATTTGAGAGTGTGACTCTGATGCTATCTGCAGCAGACAAAAACATCAGTTTATTTAGTCTTGTAGCAGTTGTTTTATGTATTTGCAGACTAATTGTACCTCTTCTCAGTCATTCTTTCTCGACTAAACAATGCCAAGAAATAGGTCTGAGGAAAGAGGCCTAGGTAAAAGTATTACTGCTGAGTGTCAAAAACCATGCAGACACACCCTTCCAGCAGCTATGATGCAGTCTTGTTTCCCAGGATCTTATTTTAAATACAAGGCAAAATGGAAGAGCCACAAATAGTGGAGAGAGGAAAAGGGAGAACAGGCAGGCTTAGAAATGCAAGTGTATATGGTTATGCAGGTGTGGCACATGTGCCATTTTTTCTGTTACTGAAAGCAGGGTGGATCTGGTGTGGGGAAAGGATCCCAAGATATGCCTGTAAGAGAAGTCAGGGCAGTTCCAGAAACAGAAGGGCAAAGACAAAGATACAGTGCAACAGTCAGTACAGCAGCTGGCACCCAGAGCTAGGAAATGTGAGAGGGATTGATGGACATTTGTGGAAGGAAGGGAAAAGGAACACTGAGAGCTCAGTGTATTACTTAGTACACTGGAAATTTCTGTTTATATTGCCCTGAATTCCCATTTGGCAGGGCAATTGTCTGTTTTACCTGGAAGGAGAATAAAGGAATGTACAATTTCTTTAATTGTGTTCTGAGGAAACTACAAGCACCGTGATTATCTGGAGAGATTAATGTGTTGCGCCTTTAAACAGCTTATCCATTAAACTGTGGAGCACTCTCATCACACGCAATACCTTTGATTATGATTGTGTTAGTGCCAGGATGCTCTGACATTGTTCCTGCTCCTGTGCTTATTTTGGTGCCTCAGATATTTCCAATGGGTATTTATTTTTGTTCAAAAGTAATTATTTCTAATCATTCTCCTCATCTCATCTGTTGCAGCCCTCTGACTTAAAAAAGAAAATAAGAAAAAGGAAAAAGAAAAAGGAAAAAAAAAGCCTCTAAGATAAATGCAACTTTGTTTTTTGTAGGATATCATTCATTGACTTGGCTGGCAGTGAAAGAGCAGCTGACGCCAGAGACTCAGATCGACAAACAAAAATGGAAGGAGCTGAAATAAACCAAAGTCTTTTAGCAGTAAGCTACTAACATGTCTGGGGAAGGTTTTGTATTTGATTATTAGCATGTGTTTTAGGATAAAAATGAGTTACAGAATAATACATGTATATATGTTTTGTGATGCAAATGAAGTCTTTTTAATCCATTCTTACAGCCAGCCAGGTAAATACAGCATGGAGAATGTTAGGTATAGTATAATAAGTGTCCCATATTTTATATAGAAATTTTTGTCTGTTTTAATTCCAGAGAATATTGGCTTGGGATTGCCATATTTGTTTTATAAAAGCACATTGTTCCTGCTGTTTATCTTCACTGCTTGAACTCAGACTTCTCTTTCAAATCAGGAGTAAAGGAATAAATACACAAGAGCATAGAAACTGGCAGTTTGTGTTTGGGGAAAAAGAAGCAGGAAGAAATACACTCTTAATGCAAACTGTCTTTTAGAAAAGTACAAAGTTACATAAAGAGGGACAAGGAGCAGAGAAATGCCATCTAAGATAATGCAGAAGTGCCTCTAAGTATAAATTGTGCAGAATACACTGCACCTCCTTTAATTCAAATGCACAAAGCTCACTGATGATTTGGTGTGTGGTTTAACCCCAGCTGGCAGCTAGGACTGTGCAGCTGCTCACGCAGTCCTCCCCCTTCCCCTAGAAGGGTAGGGAGAAGAGGGAGAAAGGAGGGGAGAGGGAAAGGAAAGAAAACTTGTGAGTTGAGATAAAGACAGTTTAATAGAACAATAACAGAAAAGGAAAAAAACAACAACAAATAATAATGACACAAGTCACTCTCACCTTTCAGTGAATTGTTACCTTTCAGAGCAGTGATGATGAGTACTCACCCCCTGGCTAACTCTATTTATATACACTTATAGTGCAGAGTACTCCACTGGCCACTCCATCATTCTATCTAGGCTCCTTCTGAGCTTCTATGGGAAGCTGAAAAGAGTCCTTGTCTAGTATAAACATCGCCTAGCAACAATTAAAGCAATATGCATTATTGACATTCCTTTCATACCAAATCTGAAACACAGCAACCACTAGAAAGAAAATTAACTCTGTCCCAGCTGAGAACAGGGCAGTGAGGGCTTCTCTAAGTGAGGCCAAATCAGTGATTATGAGTCAAGAGTGAAGAATTTAGTGCACACAACAGTACTGTGTGTGGTAAATAAGTGGTGACTTGCTCTGTTTTGAGAATGTAAGATGTTCTTTTCCACAGAGGCTTTTCTGCTGTGGAGTATTAGCGTTCGTACTGGGAGACAGCATGTGAAGTGAATGTGTTTCTTGCACTTCATGCTTTCTTGAGTGCTTGCTGGCGAATAACTGAGTTATTCTGGATCATGGGGAGCCAGGACCTGAATAGAAAGGATTCCTAAGAAGTGAGGCTCACAAAACTCTTCCAAAAGGAACTTTAAAATCAGAGTGTGTGCATTTTTTGGCATTGTGTGAAGCTGAGTAAATACCTAGGCAGCCTACAAGCAGTGGCTGAATTAACTATTTTTTGGTAAGTATATATGACCTGCAGCCTGTAAAACCCAGCTCTGCCCTCAATGATCATAACCCTTTCTTCAGACCTTAAAACACATGAAGTTTGAAGTTTGTTGCTGGTTTGAATATTCATGTTGATTTCAAGTAGAAGACATTCAGGTAATGCAATTATTAGAAGCAAAATTATAAAATCGGAATAGTTTGATCTCTTACTTGTTAGAGGTGTGATTTTTAATAAAACGCAGTAAAAGTGAGAAATACATGGCATTTTAAGTGGGTGTATGTAGAATGTAGAAAGGCTTTAAATGTAGAAAGGCTGTTTCATGCTAGTATCACCATGACAATACTGTAATCTGCTTGTTTTTCCCTCAATATTTGCTCAAAGTGACTTGTCTCATGGCTATAGAGTCCATTTCTGCCAATTTTGGAGAGCATCCAGGCTTGATAAGGAGCGTGATGCTGTTGTGCATATTCCAGTGGAAACATGGAAAAAAGCACACATCTTTCAGTTTGAATATCACATCTTTTTCCAAGGCTGGTAGTAAACCAAGGGATGTTTCTTCAAGACTACGGGCTACCTCTGTTGCTGGTTATTAACAAGAAGATCTGAAACCTCCTGTGAAAGGGACGGGTGTTCATGTTCTGTTAGTTTTAATGGGAGCCCTGCAGCTGTATCTCCACTCCGTGGGGCAGTCTGTTGCTTGATTATCGCTGTTTTGTGTATAGTCCTTATTAGCCTGTGAAAGGTCGCAGTGACATGTTTGTTTAGACAGACAGGCAGTATCTATACTACCTTCTGAGCATGGGATTGAACCTGGGCTTGAGCCCAACTTCCCTCACAGCTAATTATTTGGTGCTGGTCCGTGCTCTCCCCTTTGGTTGAGTTTGGCACATTGCACTGGTGTTGAAGAGGAAATGGCTTGGAACGCAGCATACCCTCGTGTAGATGGCACATCTAGAGTGCAGATTATAGTCAGTGTGGGGAGGAATATGATTTACTAGATTGTGCTGTCTCTGGCCAAGGAATGAAAATACTGGTAGCGGTGTAAGAAAGTTGCACTGCTGCTGTCTGAAGTGTTGGTTGTTTTTTTTTTTTCATAACGGGCAGAGCATCTTTTAGAATAAATTTAGAAGAGATGAAGCTCAAAAAGCTCTCTTCTCAGGGTGTTACAGGTATAGGACCCTGTGCAGCAGCTCTGCCCTCTTTGAGTGCATCCAAACTGTGGCTGAGACCGGATCTAGCTGAAGCTGGCCATTTGCAGCTGTGGCAGCAGCAAACTCCTCTTGTGAGGGACATCAGATAGGAGTCAAAAATGCATGAGGGAATAGTACATAGACTAGGTAGGTTAGGTTTGATACAATTCAGTTCCTTGCCAGTGTGGCTGATATGTTTTTTTTCCCTCTGTTTTTAATTTTTTTTCTTTTGGTAGCTAAAGGAATGCATTCGGGCGTTGGATCAGGAACATGCACATACTCCTTTCCGGCAAAGCAAATTAACTCAGGTAAAACAAGCAGAAAGGCAACAGTAGAGATTTCCCTGATGAGGACAAAATAAAAATATTAATAATTTTTTAAATGGCATAATTTGATAACTGCTATTAAACTCTGAAGAAAAGAGAAATGCGTAACTTTTGCAAATATTAATCTTAAAGATAATCATAGAATTAAGACCAACTGCCAGTTCCCCCAGTCAGTCTGGCAGTTTGCATGGTAAAAACCAAATAAACCAAAACCTAAAACCAAACAGAAAACCCAGACACTACCATCCAGACTCATTCAGTTACCATCCATCTCCACCCACTCTGCAACCAGTCTTGCAGTCTGTGCAGTAGCAGTCATGGGAGATTTCATCAACATTTATTCACTCTGGTTGTAACATATGCTTTATTCCTCAAAACATATGGGCACCCTTGTGGCACCTGGTGCAAGGGCTTGTTCAGAGCCCTGATTAACACTTGTATTCATTTTAAATTGCAAACAAAGTATTACAAGACAAGTTGAGACAAGAGGACTACATTTAAAAAAAACCAAAACCATCACACACACACAAAAAGAGAGACAGTAACTGTGCATCACCTGACTCCTCTTAAACTGTGTCTGTACACATTGCTAATTTACAGGGAATGCAAAGTACACGAATTGTTAACAATCTTATTTTTTTATTTCCAACCCTAGGTGCTAAAGGATTCTTTCATTGGCAATTCCAAGACGTGTATGATAGCCAATGTATCACCTAGCCACATAGCTACAGAGCATACCCTGAACACTTTACGGTATGCTGACAGGTAGGTGATGAAGTTTCATATTCCCAAGGTTAAAAACATAAAGAAAAAAAGTAATGCATGATGTTTGTGGTTATGGGTTTTTTTGTTTGCATTGGAAATGTTGATATAGGCAAGAAATGCAATTTTCACAATGCAAGTAAAATCCTTACGCATTCCAACTCTTATATTTGGTCTTGAAATTCTTTGGGTCTTTTAAATCCTTTCTGATGAGAGCTTTAGTGATGAAAATATCACTGTGCTCCCTGTAACTGCAGGATTACTGACCTCAGCATTCAAAAGTTTTGTTTTGGTTCTGTATTTTAGTTCTGTCTAGAATGTCTGCAAGTCCTTTACCTACACAGGAGGAGGTAAATTACCAGCTGTGCAGTGCTGGGCTTAAGACAACATGAGGTGATTAAGAGGTAAAGGAACCAGTTGAGGGGATAGGGTGACACCAGGTAAGCAGCTCTTCACTTGCAGTGATGAGTCTGATTCAGGAGCACCGCAGCTCCGTACGTATCACCTGAACTAATTGGCCCCACTGCAACTACTCCAAAAGCCCTCGCTTGTGTCTTGTGGGACACTGTGATGTCCTGTGGAGAGCACCCGTCAGCTGGCACTGTGCCACGCTGCATTATAAAGTGTGTAAGGGCAACCCCCTTACACTGAAGCAGAGGCCATCTTCACTCATTTGACCTGTTACGCGCTGTCCAGGGAATCACTTCTAAATACTGCTGCAGACCTTCCCAGAAGCTCAGGCATTTTGGCAGAGGTGTTTTTGATGCCTTTGTGCATCGCTGACAATTAAAACAGAAATCATGACATTGAATTCAGTGTTTAGCCTTAATATGTGGAAGCATTAGTTTGTTCTGGAGACACTGTTGTTTATCTGAAAGCATGACATCTTCTAAAGCCAGCTTCATTTACAGGGTCAAAGAGCTGAAGAAAGGGATTAAGTTTTCTACCCCTGTCACAAACAGGCATCGGACTGCTGGAAATGTATCTCCAAAACGTGTCCAAAACTCTATCTCTTTGCCACCTGGGGAAAAGAGCTCTCCAAAGAAAGTGAAGCTAGGCCTCCAGCATCCCTCAAATGCTACAAAAACAAAGGCATGTCCTGCAGCACACCAGCCACCCAGTGTCCCTTTTAGCTCTACCCCCAGGGGAATCAACAAAGGACATGCCTACAAAGGAAACCCCAGCTCACCATGGTTCCACCGTGCTAGCCCAGTGAAGGGAGTCCTACGGATAGCACATCCCCTGAAGAAGAAAACTGATGATGCGTCTTCGCACTCTGAAAAGAACCCCACTGCGAAGGATTTCATCACCAAAAATGCTGTCACAGTGGAAACAAAAGAGGGTGTCCAGAGAGACGAGTATATGCAAGACAGACCACCTATCCAGTGCCTGAAAGTCCAGACAGTGCAACCTGTTCAGAAACAGCTTGTTTCTAGAGATGATTTTTCCTTTGGAGATGGGAATCTGCCTTCCAATGGCAGACAAGAATGGGGAAACGCCTTTGCTAAACAATGTGTTGAAAGCTGGACAAATCTGCCTCCATTTCAAAAGGAAAGGGAAGAGCATTTACGTCTTTATCACCAGCAGTTTCAGCAGCCACCTATTCTACAGCAAAAATTGAACTATCAACCTCTTGAGAAATTTTTAATGCAATACAAGCCCCAGGAGATTCAAGTGAAGCAGGAGCTGAGCCTTACTCCCACGGAACTACAGAGCAAAGAGGGGATGCAGCTGGAAGATCTGGATGACAGTGATTTCAGTGAAGATTCTTTCTCACCTGTCTGTAGTCAAAAGAGCGTGAAAAGAAGAAACACCAACAAATGCAGTCAACATTCTTTTTTCCTTCATCAAAGAGAACAAGGAACTGAAGAAGAGCAAAAAGGCCAAAAGAGACAGGACTTATTTTTTAAATATGCGATACCCACACAAGAACATGAACTGGATGACAGCTGGGACTGTAGTAAGGGCAGCCCAAAGACGGAGGAATCCGTTAAAAATGCAGGCTGCAATAAAACTCCATCAGACTGGAGCTATGACTTATCTATTGAGTCCTCTCCAAGCAATGCTGCAGAAAAACCTTACTGCCTGCAAGAAGATTCCGCTTGTAACTGGAAAATTGGCAAAGATTTCCTGGCTGATCAGAAACAGTACGAATCCAAGCACAGATGTCTCGTTTACTCCAGTGAAGCCACCTTAACTCCAGAAAAGGATGCTTCAAGCTCATATATTTCTCCTATACTGAAATCAGGAACTCTAGAGTGCAAAGAGATCGACCTCCACCATGAAGAGAAGGAAGAATCCACTTTGGATAGACAGGCTGCCCTTGCAGAAGATGTAAAATGGAAAGCTCAAAAAAATGGAGTTAACCATCGTGGATTTCCCAGTTGCTCCTCAGAATTCACTTCTGAGCTAACAGGTCCTCTCATGGCATCCCTTCCTGACTATGAGGAAACAACTGATACAGAGACAGTGTCTTCTCCTAACCAAGAGAAGTCCCCCCGTGTGAAGCAGATGTCGGCCAGGAACACGCGTGGCTCCCAGAACAGATTTGAGGAGGAAGGCTGGCAGTGTACGAGAAGCAGAGCTCTGACGGACAGCATGCTGGAACTAGGGGAGCAAATGCGTCGCGGTGGAAGACACTGCATCCTGCTGCATTCCCCACAAAGAGGGGACAGGTGGCTTTCACCCGCCTGCTGTGATGTGAAGCCGTGCTGCTGCCTTCTAGGCTCGCGTTCACCAAAGAAAGGAGTCGCTCTCAGTTTGTTTGTTGGAGGTGACCTGACAGAAACACCTGCAGCTGAATCCACGGGCTCCAGGGGAGAGAGAGAGGGTGGTTCGTTTCTCAGTAACTCAACGTGCAAAGACTACTCGGGTGGCAGACAGCGTGGTGCTGATGTTAAGGATAGTACTGCTTATTCAGGAAAGTCTAACTCAGATCAAAGAGCTAGTGCTGAGCTCATGGCTCAGGAAATGAATGCTGATATACCTGAAAAGAGCTATTTTCCAGGTGCACCGTGCTTTCTCAGTGTGGGAAATATGGATTACGTAGCGCAGCCTCCCTCTCAAGAAATCAGCCTGGTGTTGCAGCCCAAGTCGGCACTGAGGAATGAGGACTTCAGTTCCTCTGAAGACCCAGCCAAGTCATCATCGTTCAGCAATGAGGAAGTGGGTTTGCTAAAAAACAAGTTAACACAGAGTAATTTTACACAAGAGATCTTTGCTGCGGATTCGGGATCTGGAACCAAAGATAATCAGCCATTAACAAATGCAAAGAGCCCCTCAGGCATGTCCAGCAGCAGCTCCCTAAGTGCTACATCAGAGATGGAAAAATGGCAGAGGGAGGCCCTTGAGAAGGCGCAGTAAGTCTTGCTTGTCACTGAGGTGTGTCATGAAGCTTAGAAATTCTAGAAATTTCATACATTTACCTCATACGTACTTTAAAAAACAATGGAAAATCAATCTATGAAATAATTATTTAGTAAGATTAACCATGATTTATAGTCATTATCTTATAAATTCATGATTGCTTGTTATTGAGTGACATTTTAAAATCTCACAGGAAGCCAATTATTCTATTAGAGCTTCCTAGGAAAATGCTAAAGGAATGAATATTATAATGCAAGCTGCAGTTCTCAGTAACTAACTGGCTTCCCATAAGCTGTAAAGTACCTAAAATACATTGAAGCCTCCCATCAAGAGCAGGTGATAGCTGTTCCATCCCTATGACAAGAAAATAGGGGAGGTCCCAATGGACTGGAGGGTGGCAAATGTAGCACCCATCTACAAGAAAGGCAAAAAGGAGGATCCAGGAAATTATAGACCTGTCAGCCTAACCTCGATACCAGGGAAGGTCATGGAACAGGTCATCTTGAGTGCCATCAAAACCCACATAATGGGCAAGCAGGGGATCAGGCTTAGTCAGCATGGGTTTACGGAAGGCAGGTCCTGCCAGACGAACCTGATCTCCTTCTATGACAAGATAACCAGAT
>JAOXJM010000019.1:9801105-9816950 GCA_026413425.1 Tringa solitaria | reverse complement strand
GTAGGGTGGATGGTTGGACTCGATGATCCCAAGGGTCTCTTCCAACCTAAATGATCCTGTGATTCTGAAAAACAGCTAGAGGGGCTGGTTGTAGAGCTTCAGAGTACTATGGGCTGCCGCTGTCAGCTCCCAAGGACTGAACTACATTCATGTGACTGAAAATATGTTGTTGGTCAGAGAAACTTGCTCAGAGGAATGGACAGCAGCTCTGCCTGTTTTTCACCAAAATGACTTGCAGCCTCGTGGTTGCAAGCCATTTCACCAATTAATGAGACAGTATTTTTCGCTCTTAGGCTTCCCTACAGTAAAAAGCAGAATGTACCCCCTGTGCTGCCTGTTGCTAATGAGGGGCTGTGGTCACTCCTCTCTGAGCAATCCTCAGTCATCAAGGTCCTCTTTAACCCCAAACCAGAGCAGTCCACTGCACTTCAAGGAGCACTGGTTTGCACTGTCCAAATGCCAGGGTCACAGGGCAGCAAGGGTTCCTCTGAGGTGTTCCTCCTTCTTAAAGAGTTACTGAGATCGAGGGTAATTACAGGTAGCACAGCAGGCCGTGTAACCAGCGGCATATTTTGTGTTAATCAGACAGGCTGTAATTCGGGCCCATCGGCAGCAGCTGGATGAAATGGCATCCTTGTGCTTCAAGGAAGAGTGCTTGATAAATCAGATGTCAGCAATGGTAAGTGTTTCAGACGATCATTTCAGTGCCCGTTGAACCCGCATGAATTAATCTTAGTGACTATTGACTTGACTTAGTGATGTGGTGTTCCTCGTCAGTTCTTCCTCGTGCTGTCACACCTCTCCCTGAGGCCGCTCGTTTTCAGAACCTGTTGTGTCTCTGCCAGTCTCCACACCGCCAGGTCCCTGGGGAAGAAGGAGACTGATGGGCCAACTCTGAACCTCTTGTCTCTGATAAAACAGCTTTCTCTTCTCCTGCGTCTCCTCCTCCTCTTCTCCAGGCTGTACTAAACAGGGCGTCTTTCCAGGTGACGTTTTTCTCCTTACAGGCTGGAGCGAGTAAGTCAATACCACAGAAAACAGCGCGCCCCTAAAGCATGACGCTGGGATGTCGCAGCTGGTGGCCTAGTGACACGTTGCCTCTTCCTTCTGGGAGTCCCTTGCCTGTCACACCGCAGATGTGCCAGCCCTTGGCCACACACACCCCGGTGCTCTCATCACTGTGACTGGCGCCCTCACAGGCTCTTGGCTTTTGTCACTCACGTGTCTCACGGCTTGCCCTTGCCTCGGATGGCAGTAGCGTAGGCTGGACCTAAAGACTGGCACCCGCATGGCCCCACCACTAGCTGGGCACCCCCAGTTCTCTTTCTCCTGCATCCAGATAGAGGCATGTCACAGCTGTGTGACAAGTCTCGTCTCTCACCCAGGCTATTAACAATTCCCAGCGGGAACCTCCTGCCTTCCCCGTTCCCTCGTCTTAACAGTAAAGCCAAGCTCCATTACTGGATTACATTATCAAACCATTTTAATTCCTATCACAGTTCTGATCTGAAGTGCGGCTAAAAGGACTCTTGCCTCAGGGGTTTCAGGATGGAGCCACCACGTGGCTTATTTGCTGCGATTTCCAGCTGCATTTAATGTGTTACCAGACAACACACAGAATGTCACGAAGCAGCACAAGAGCCATAAACCATATTAGGTTTATGGCAGAGAATGCAGTGATACAAAGCAATATTTTAATTTTTTTTAAAGCTTTTTGAGATTGTTCTTCCTAAGTCCATTGGTCATTGGACACCAGGCCCCCTCCCCATTTATTTGCCCCTTGCAGCAAGCAATCCTTTTTGGGCTAGCAGAATTATGATGAGCTTGCCAGGCCTCCCAGCAGCATATGAATAACTTACAATATATCCTGTAGTGTTATTTCACAGCACGACCTTTCTTTGGGCAATGAAATCAGCTTAGACTTCGCGTATCAGTTTTGCTCCTTCCACTTTCAGGTGGTTGCATCTTCTCCAGCCATGAAACTTTGGCTGCAGGAGAGACTCCTGCCAGGACTGGCCACATGCTGAACCAAGCGGTATTTAAAGCGCTTAAGAAAAATATGCCAGAGCAGCTGAGCTGGCCTGTTTTACAGTTCTGTTGTCACTGCAAGACAAAGATACAGTGCACGAGACAGCTGGAGTCCCACCAATTAAGCTTTTGATTGATTGATTTTCACGTGGTGGCAGTTGAGGTCCCCAGCCCTGAGGATGCTGACACCTCCCAGGGTCTTAGACACTGACCTTATGAAGAAGGGCACCAAGCTCTGCTCTCAGGTGGTCAGGAGAGTGAGTCTGAACACACCCTTATTAGTACAAGTCCTACTAAAAAATAATTGCCTCCATTTCAGTCCTAATCACAGTTTCATATCACTTTTTATCCATGTGGCAGGTTGCTACGGAAGGCAGCGTTCCCCTTGGCCGAGGCTGTATACGCTGCTGCTGTTTCTCATGTCTGATCTAGCAGACCTGGAGCCGTGCAGGAGTGGGGCCAGCCCTGTGTAAAATGGGCTATTATGTCTGATCAACAGGTGGCCCAACTCACCATTTAAATTCATGGTTGCTAGGTCCAGCACGAGAGGTGTCAGGAAGAGTTCAGTACATGGTAAAACTGCATGTCATGTCACCTCTCCCTATACCAAACCTTTGAAAAGCTAACCCAGGTAGAAAGGTGATAACAGATGCTTTATACATTTTTATTAGTTTTATTTTTAAACCATGACATTAGCTGTAATTTCACCAACAGATAAAACTATCAGAGTAAGTTAGAGGCATTGATGTTTGTTTGTGAGGGACTTTAATAAGGAAACACTGATTTAATCTACTTCACTGCAGAATGGAAAACATGTTTTTATGTACTGCTGCAGTGACTAAAATAAACTGATTTTTTTTTTTCTTTCTTTCTCCAATCTGCTGCTGTTGTTCTCTAAACTTTCCTTTTGCCTTCCTCACCAGGATTTTCAGCATTTCGTGACCAAGCTGGATGAAGTCTTGGTACTGAAGTCGAAGTGTATCCAAACGACACGAGCCCAGCTCCAGCTCTGTTTAGCCTCTCCTGGCACTGACACGTCCCTGCAAACACCTCCACCAGTTTAAACCTTCTTTGCTTGCACTGGGACCAGAACAGCTACGGAAACAGCCAGCCAGTGTTTGGCCACACTTGGTGCTGCTGAGCGTGGGTGGATTAGGGGATAGATTTTTGGTTTGATGTTTGTGATTAGTGTGCATTTTAGATAGAGAGAATTCTGAGTAAATGAGAGATGACTACTTGGCACCACAAGCTTTTGCATTTCCTTAATACCAGTAAGCCATGTTCTTAAGAATAATAATTCAGCAGCCTTTAAATATCTCACTGAAGCAGCAGGCAGTCCTGTCCACAGTAGTCATAGCAGCTTCTCACGTGTTAAAGGCACATCTGTGTTGCCAAGAAAATAAGAGGGAAAGAAAAAACACTCTGAAGCCAGACACAGGACTGAACGGAAATGCTCAAAAGCTATCCAGAAGAGTGTTTGCAAACAGAAGCCAGGAAAAAGAGAGGCGCCACTGTTTGTTAATTACAGTAACGTAATGCGAGCACGTGAAAGTCAAGGCAGGGCAAGAAGTGCCGCCCCTTTCAGAAGAAGGCAGGTGATTGCCACGTTTGTTCTTTGCTTGGGACGAACACTCCAGAGCTTCTGAAAGAGGTGGCTTAAGTCACGGGTAACGAGTGGTTTAGTAGGGACTTTGTACCAAAGGTTTATCTGGTGTGTTAATAAGCCTGTGGGTTTCACCCTGTTGCCAACAGCTTTTGTCCGCTACCAGTGGCGTCTGACCCCTGTACTACAGCGCTGCTGTACGGCGCTCGCCGGCCGGGTTGACAGAATTGATTTTTCACATCAAAAGAGGTTGTGGTTGGAGGCAGTGGGACTCCAGAAGCTGCTGATGGTGCTGTGAATACGAAGCCGGTATTTGAATCGAGACCTGCAGAATGACCAGCTGCAGCCCTGCGAAAGCATCACAGCCGAACCACGAAACACATCCACTTGCTGAAGCCACAAGTGGCCTTGAAACACAGCTCGGCTGGCAACATGCTGCACGGGCACTCCCACTCCAAAATTAAGTCTGTGGCAGCACATTGGGCCATCTCCCTGTCTCCTCAGTTAACGCCTGCGGTAGGTCAATCAAAGCCTGCTCCGTGGCCAGAAATGCCAAGGGTAAGGGGACACGGCTGTCTGACCAGCTGTGAATGTCACTGCCAGCTTCTACAGTCGCCCTGAGGAGCCCCGAGGTCACTTGGAGCAAACCCTCCCAGGAATGTCACACAGCACAGCCCTGGGGAACAGAAGAGCAAGGGGAGCACTCGTAATGGAGGAGAAGCCCTGCATCAGCACCCTGACTGTTGCAGGGGGGAGAGGTTTTAGCATTGGTTGGTCCCCATCTTGCAATTGATGACTCCATGGAGCAGAGAGCAGAGCCCCTCCAGGGTCCGAGTTTATGGCTCTCAAGGTGGCTCCCGTGTCCAGGTTACAGGCCCCTGGCAGGTCACACCTGAACCCAGGTCTGCCAGAAGCCTTCCTCGCCCAGAGAAGGGAAGCTTCCAGGAGCAACGCTCCCGGGCTCACCGGTATTTTGCATTTGTGTCACAGCGCAGAGCAGCAGGGCTGGGCAGCCACCAGAGAGCTATAAAGCAGTGGGACATCCAGCATCATCTTCAATCACAAGGGAGGAAGAGCAGCCATTAAACTGAGCTCCCCTCTAAGACAAGCACCTCAGAGAAACCCTCCCTCCACTTCCTGGGGAGGGAGAGCTTTCCCTTGCGTTAAAGGGAGGAGAAGATGGGGCACTCAGGTAGTCCTTGTACCTTTTGAAAGCATAAATGGATGCGAGCTCTCAGATAAATGGACATGAGTGGTTTCCCCAGCACTTTCTCAGCGAGCATACAGTAAACAAGGCTACGGGGGAGCTGCTGAGGAGCTTTGGGACTTTGGAGCCGAGGAAAAGGCCAGGCTGCAGGATGTGTTGCACAGGTCAGGAAGGAAGGAAGGAGGAAGATGAGAAGCCCAGCCAGTAATGCAGTGCCAGGGAGGAAAACTTCCCCTCCGCCTACTCTGACATCTGGGGGACGAGTACTGGTCAATTCTACTTTCAGGTTTTTTAAAGAGCGGGCTCAGCAAAGCACATTTGCAGGCGTTTTCACTCTCTTGCCCAATCTGGCCATTTCACAAGGGAGAACCCTTCGCACAGTAAGTGTCCCAAACCTCGGTAGTTTCAGAGGCAGTTCTAACAAGACCGATGAACGACCGAAAATTTCCACGGGCTGAGGAGATGGGAGTGAAGTCAGCTACCACATTTGAGCCACTTACAAACCCTGTTCAGGCTGCTGTGAAAAAAAGGCAAATCTGCCGGCAGCTCTGAGCCTCAGTGCAAGTTCCCAGGGCAGGAACTGCTCAATCCCTGGAGGAACGATGGCCGGGAACACTGAGAAACAACAAATAAATGGAAAAACAACAACAACAACACAGCAGTTTTTCCAAAGTCTGAAAATATTTTTTTTAAGCCGGAGCCATCCAGCCACTCCACAAGATTTTACCTGGTCGTATGTAAGATTTTATCATCAGCCTGTTCTCAGAATTTCATGACACACAACAAAAATAAAGATAAATAAAAATAAAATTTAAAAATTATGAAAATCCACCCATCCTTGTCAACAACAGGACTACAGAGATGCTTGAAGTGCTGCACACCCAGCCCAGGAGATACCAAAACTGGGCTTTGGTATGCCATGGAAACTACCAACGCTGTTGTCAAAAACTGTAACATTTTTCTCTCCCACTCTTAAGGTTATTACCTAGATGCTGCTTTAATTTTTGTGTGAAAACGTGTTAAGTGAGTGTTTTAAAAGTGTTGTCCCCTTCCTGCTCTTTGACATTGCACTGATACCTGATATATTTGGTTTTAACTTCAACTTGATGAACATTACGTGAGTGTTTGCCATTACAGCAGACTAAGAGATGAAGAGAACCTGGCCACCTACAATCAAACACATTCATAACTAAACTGGGATCGCTTTTTGTACTCAGGTGTTAACAAAGACTATTAATGCTCGTGGCAGATGCTTGATATTTTATTTGAATAATTGACATTATTTAAAATAAAATTACATTTACTACAGAACTCTGGTGAAACTTGTTTTAAAGTAAAGGTGATCAAAACACCCGTTTGCTTGATTGCAAAAGATTAACGGAGGCTGGGCAGCGGCAGAACATCCCCTTCTCGCCTGGCCTGCTGATGTAGCTGGTGCCCTCCAGCCACACGTAGCTGACCTGGACCACCTGTGGCACCAGAACGACCCTCACACCAGGTTTTGCTGCACCCCCAGCAGAGGCCATCAGTGTCCCCAGCACAGATCTGCTACGCCAGCGCCTGGGTGGGTGACCTGCGCTGCCCAGGGCTGCTCCGGGTCAAGGTGGCCAGGCCACGGCAGGAGAAACAAAGCCAGCCCAAGAGAGCCTTGAGGCATGCTGCAGCCCCCGCTGTCTGACAGACTGTAGGACCCTTCAAAAGAAGGCAGCGACCACAGCAGCACCTCTCCTCCCACCAGGTCTCCAGCCATCTGCAGACAGACTGGGAGCCCTGGGCAGCCACATGGGAGACTGATGGCTCTCCAGTGTCCTTCTCAGGCTGCTGCTGTCAAGAACCATCAGGAGGCAGCACAGGGGGCCTCCAGCTCAAAGTACAATTGCCAATTTTGGCTCTGCCTCTACAGTTCTTCTCACGACCTCCTCCACCAAGGCACCCAGACCTCGGTGCCTGGCACCAGGTAGCAGAAGGCCAGCAGCACAACCTTTGACAACGTTAAAGCTGTGCCAAGAACCAGGTACGTAAATCTACCCGACCTGAGAACCTAAGGGAAAGCCCTAAGGTCTCAAAGCATGACCAGGGATGCAGTCATCTCACCAGCTAGCAGCAGGGCAGAGCCCAGCCTCCTGCCAGCCATCAGCAGGACATCCCCACCTCCAGGCTGAGCTTTGTTCCTAACTTGACAGCAGAGAACACACAGTCACGGCACCCAAAACAGCATTCAAATCTCACCACATTGGGTCACTCCTTACAGGTTTCTTCAGAAGTGCCTCTCACCTCAACCACCAGGTTAAACCCCTCACTCCATGGTCATTCCTTCTGTGAGAAGCCACCCCAGAAACACACTTCCAGCCTTCACCCACCCCATGATGTAAATCCAGAGCAGTGTCAGCAGGGATGGCACAGACAGGTGCATCTCTCTGAAAAACGGAGACCAGCTTCACAGGTATCACTCTCCATCTTCACCCCTCTGCTCTCACCTCTACACCCGTCTCCATAAGGAAGGTGGTTCCTGTAGTGGGGGTTAAGAGCCAGCCCCAGTGGCGGGGGCTGTGAAAAAACTTAACACGCATTAACACAATCAAAGAGATGATTTTATTCAGAGGTTTGGTCTAAATAGTTGTTTCTTTGCTGGCAAGACTTCTTGCCCCTTCAGGACCGCCTAGTACCAGATAGACTTGTTTGGAAATTAACTCAGAAAACCAAAGCAGGCAACACAGCCAAGTGCTCTCAGCAGTGACAAAAAGCAGTTTGCATTTTGTTTCCCAGCTTTTCTGATTAATTAGGAACCCCTTTTCCTTGTTTCAAACTGTCACGTTTCCCACCTGGGAAGCAAAACGGGGCATCTGCTTTACCTGCACCCACAGGCAGCAGCCGCTGGCCCACCAGCTGCTGAATGTCCTTCTTAGACAAGTCTTCATTTCATCCCCACCACTAGAAGCTGGTGAAGCTCAGTGCTATGGGATATGATGGAAGGCAACCTGCCCCAGTCCTTCTCGCCACCCATCTCCACATCTCCTAGATATCTCCCAGCTACATCTCTCCTCAGCATCACTTTGTTTTAAGTAAATGTATGTAATTAACATAGTCAAGCACCTCACAGAGAACTCCATGGCCCAAATTAGACATTTCAGTCATATGAAGTTAACATAATGGACACAAATGCCATCTCCTTCAGGGTCCTAATAAGCTAAAACATCCTACTGAAAAACCTAAACTGAGGCAATGAGCTGAGCTCTTCTTCCCTCCAGAAGTCCAATGCTCCCAGCTCCATGATCTAACATGAATTTGGATCCCTAGGCTTGGTTTTTTGCAAGAACCACAGAAAAAAAGCAGCACATTCCACCACTGCACCCCGGAGACCTCTGGCTGTTCTGCCCAACGTAGTGTTGACAGGTGCCTACAGGAGCAGGCAGGATCCAGCACATTCTTCATCTGCTGAAGCCAAAGAGCATGAGAGATGGGAACCATGACACTGGGAGTTATATTCGAGGGTTTTATTAGTTGCTCTTCTGCAGAATCAAAATATTTAGCAAATTACTTTAAAGATTGCTCAAGACTGCTGATATTTTATGTATTTAGAACTTGAACAATGTACGATGTAATACTTTGAACTACCAAAAACAACCCCAAACCTGATTTCTAGTACTAGATGTTTCTATGTAGTTCTATAGCAGTGTGAAAAATGGAACTAATGCAGTGAGTATATTTGTTTTAAAGAAAGTGCTTGAAAGAAACCTCCTGCACCACACTGAGTAATATTTAAAACAAAAAAGGTAACTGATTTCCTAGCAGGGCATTGTCTTAAATATCCTACAAGCCTGGGGGATTAAGAATACTGAGCCCCAGCTCTCTGCCTTCAGGTTCAAGAACCAAGACAAGCTGCAGGACCAGGTAGAGTTCACAGCTTACCTGCTTCAAAAGAACTTACACACCACTTGGCATTGGACACTCGTGTCTGGCAGAAATGTTGGATGCATGGGTTAAAAAAAACACAAGAGGGGCAGCTTCTCTCTTTATGCATAGCAAGTTTCTGAACCAGTGTTTTACTAAGTTACAGACTAACTTTCAACCAAAAAAATAAAAATCCATTGCACTAAAGGTCAAATTCAACCAGTTAATCCGGACTGTGCCACAGTCAAGTAATTCAGTACAAGCAGACACCATGAAAGCAGCTTCAAAGAACCAAAGCATCCTAGTTTCATAAACCAACTTAGTATTCTTCTGTCCAACTCCAGTGCAACAGTGAGGGGGGGGAACCACTCCCATCTCTACCTATGTACACTGTAGAGTAGAGGTTGGGCAGTCTCAACTCTCCGTGGCCAAGCTGGAAAAAGGAAACTTAGGAAAGGACACTTTCGAAATTTAATTTAAAAAAGAAAGTTGGCTCTCAGTGGAAAGAGAAATGCTGGAGTGATGCAGGCGGGCAGGCTTGCTCAGTCACTCTCTCGTGTATGCAAAAAGCTGGACTCCTTCCTGCAGAGAGCAAGTCACACTGGATGTGAAGGTGGCGGGGCTGGTCCTGCTCCGTTGCACACTGAGAATCCAGGAATGTGTTTTCAGCTGGCTCCTGCACGGGCCATTAGATCTTCCAAAGCATTGTGTTGGTCATTGTTGTGTAATAATAAGACCTCCTTAATGTCTTTCAGTTCAAAGCCCATTTCTTTAAATTGACTCATTAGCTGGAGAAGTTCTGTGATCTGGAAGACACAGACAATCCATTATTTGCAAGAGAAAAGAGGATGGGTGCTTGCTGGAGGTTTAGCACAGAGCCAGTCCTCAGCGACTGCCCATCCCCATCCCAGGGGTGGATTCCTCCTCCCCAAGTACAGCCCCTTCCAGTTCCCTGTGGAGAAAGCCCACTCACACCAGAGCTGGCAGAGCTCTGGGTGCAGCAGCACACAGAGCCCTCTGCAGCCCTTTGTTTCCAAAATTCTCTTCAGCAAGGGCACCAAAGCTCAGGCTGTGGGGGTGTCCCTCTCCCATTAGGAAATTTATCAGCTTGGTCCAATTTGGGCTCCCTAAAATGCTGATTAATGGCACCCTACTCCCCCATCCAGCAGCTCCTGCTCCATATGAATATTTGGGTTACTTCACCTTTGGGAACAGTACAGTAGCCCTTGCTGTCAACTGGCTCTTCAGATCTAGGCAAATGTGGGGGATAAGCACAAACCCTGTTGGACACACTGCGTGTGAAACTACCAATGTCAACCATGAATCCTCCCTCAGCTTTGAAAAAAATAGTGACAAGAAGTGAATCATCTGATCAGACTTTTATGAACTTTATGGGCAGGGGAAAGAAAAACACAAAAACAAGCGGGTTGAAATGAGCAATCAGAAGATGAGCCGTTTCCATTTTTGGGGCTAAACCAGCAGTAAATGTTGTTTCCCAAACTCAGTCACTTCTCCCATCTTCATGGTGGTGTTCCTCTGTTTGCAAGCTCATCACTAAGCCCACAAGAAGCAGGAAGGCATATGCACGTCTTGGGGGATTGGGTTGCACCTCTAAAGATTTCATGTAACTTGGGACACAACAGACTGGCAGACTTTAGAAGATCCTGCTGTCCTCTGCCCTGGCCAACCGCTCCTGCCCCCGTGTACCTTTGGTGCTGGTAAAGCACCCAGAGAATAAACCAGACCCCAAAAACTGCATTTTCCAACTTCTTCCAGAGCGAGCCCTAACCCAATTTGCTGAGCAGCCAGGCAGATCCATTTGTGCAAGGGAGAAAATTCACAGCCAGGGCAGGCTGGCAGGGTTTGAAAGGTAATTTGCTGCTTCTGAAATTAACTGTCTCTGTACCAAGCACCTCGCCCACAAGAGAACTCTGGGTTCGAAACATTACAACCAGAATAGCCAGGTTCTTTAAAAAAACTGTACCTGTAAAAATGCACGCAAATAATAAAACCATTCAGTAGAATTCTGAATTCTAACACTTCAACACATATTTGCTTTATCACTGCAAAGATGTGCCTTGGCAGTTGCTTTTTTGGAAACAAGGCAGCACCACCACGAAAGCCAGAATTACATCAGCCAGAGGAACCGCTGCTGGAATTCCCCATCACGGCACCCTCACCTTCTCCTCTGAACACTGGTGCATTTCCAAAGCTGCTTCAACAAGAAGTGGATCAAAGCCCTTCTCACAAAGCTGTCCATGTGCAAACAGGTAATCCAAAACCTGAAACGAAGAAAAGAATGAAAAGAAACTAAGTTTGGAGGGCGGCATTTGCAGCACCTGATTGAATACCACCTCGGTACTCCCAGAGAGGCCGAGCACAACTCTACCCCAGGCTCCACCAGGGACAGAATTAGGGCCCTCCCTAGTAGGGCTGAGATGCTCTTTATGACAGAGTGTCTTCTGAGAAAAAAGACGAGCCCTTCTGTCCTCCCATGTTCTCCCACCAGCTCTGAACCTCACCTTCCACTCTAGTCAAAACAGGCTCACAAGCCTATCTTTAGCCTTCCGTGCCTCACCACCGAGCAGAAGGCAGAAGTTTAACTCTGCTTTTTACACTGCAAGTTTTAAAAATGAAACTGTAGGTCCAGCAGTCGAGATGTGTCAGCTTTTAGCTTCCTTTCAGGCAGCTGCAAGAGCTGACACAATCTGAAAGCTGTCAGCCTTTTCAGATCAACTCGGCATACTGGTGAAGGTGACCAAGCTGCAACCCCCAGCTCACGTGCCCAAAAATAGCTGCCAAATTTCTTACCCATCCTCAGCTTCGAGAGGGAAGGGTCAGGCAGGTAGTGCTAGGAGGGCAAGAGAACACAGCCTGCAAAACCAGCAGGATTTCAAACTGCCCTCCTAACGGAGTTCTTTTTACCATTTGATACTACAGCTCACTCCAGCACACAGCTTAAACCGCTCTCCATGCGTAGGTAGTGGGCAACCAGATGGGCTCCACAAGCAGAAGCCCCTGGGACGCTCTTCCTCTCCCCTCAGGCAGAGTCCCACCAGACGATGGGCCTCGGGTCAGCACAGAAAGCTTGGCCACACTCTCCCTGCTTCAAAACGCTCGTTTGAAGCGGATCCAAGTCCCAGAGCCACGCTTCACCCCGCAGCGCTTGCTTTATGCTCCGTGACCTGGTTTCAGCCAGCGTTTGAGGCAACGCAGGAGGCAGGAAGCACCACAAGCAGAGGACACAGAGGAAAGTCGGTCAGTAGTGGTGCCTTGTGAGAGCCCTCCAGGGCTCTCCTAAGTTCGAAGGGGCCAATCTCTCTGCAAGGAGAGACGTCAGCATCGTAACCCCTTGTGCCCAGAACAAGGGAAGTTGGCTGTTGTTTTGGTCACGCGACACTAAGCTTCCTTCCGATGGTTTTCTGGCTCCTGGGAAGACCCAGTACCTCCCCCAGCTTCACGAGGAGCTAAGGGCCCACCAGCTCAGCACAGCTCCAGCCCAGCACCCACAGGTGTGGTTGACCCAAGCCATCTCTCATCAGAAACAGGCACAGACACTCTTTTCTTCCGTTTTGGGAGCCTCTACTGCCAGGTGGCAACTTCTCCAACAGTTAATATTACAGCAGCTACAGGTTGCAACCCACTGTTAGAATGAAAGTACTCCCCCACACCCATTTTGCAAACCCGAGGCTGTTTCTCAGCATCAAATGAAGGTCTTCTTTCCAATTGCACAAGTTCTTACCTGGTCTATGTTCTGTCCCTTCTTCTTCATAGCTTTCAGGACGTTCTCAGGCGAGTACCCCATGTTGACGACCGTCTCCACGCACTGCCTCTCGCTAGCGGAGAGGGCCTGCTGTAGTTCAGGAGCGGGGCCACCCGACCGCTTTGTGCAGCTGGTGTTATTGGGCACTTTATTCACTAGGAAATTTTGGTGCGTTACCTAAAGGGGAAAAACCCAGAAGCTGAGGTGATGGTCATCTTCTGCACCCCCACATCCTGTCTCTGGCTAGTGCAGAACCAGGATACCCCAAGTAATTAACCCGAGAGGCTTTCTAGAATGCCCTTGGGGAGTTACTCGCTCCTAGGGTGAAATCAAGCAGCACACAGTCTGACTCCCACTGTACTCAAAACAACAATCCAGATTCTCTGCAATATGCTCTCTCCCTACCAGCGGGCCCAAACCTTTCAATACCCAACCTTTGCAACTGTGGAGGTCCTTACGACACAGCCAAACCCTGTACCTCAGAGGAAGGATGGAGATTGCTTCCTTCACTCCAAGTTCACTCATCACCTATCATTTTCTGTACTCAAAGGAACACTACTTCTGGAGATTTTCAGAAACACGATGCAGTACCAGCACACAGGTATTAGGGAACTTACCACAGGGAGTTCTGTTTCCTTGTAGTCTGGGTGTACCTGTTGGACAACAGATGAGTAAGATGACTGTAAACATTATGCACCAGTGAAGAGAATTGGCTACAGCTGGGGAGAAGGGAGAGATTGGGGAATGAGTCTGCCATACAGGGAGGCCTGTGGTCTGATGAGGCTTCCACACGAGAGACACAGACATTACACAGTTGTGTGTAGTTATGGAATAGGCACCACAAGGATCATTTTCTTCTCTCAGCACTCCACAAACAGAAGGATGCAATCCTCCTCGTAATAACTGTAAGCTTGTTTGTTCTGTCACTGTAACAGCTACATGTTCACACAGCTCACTGTAACACACTGGCTCCTGTTCAGCTCCTGATCCACTGCTACGCAACCTAAATGACACTGATAATTTTGAAATCATTGCCTATAGACTTCTCTTGACTTTTTGACCACAAGAAAGGGTAAGAGAAACACACATCCCTTTTCTACTCTCCAAGCACTTTTGTATGCCATATATGAGCAATGTGGCACACTGGCAAAAAAAGAGCATGTGATTCTTCTATCAATACCCAATGGTTGCTCCCATTCCCAGTGGAGGTGACATTCCCCGCTCTAAACCCACTCTGTTTTCTGCAGGACCAGGCTGCCAGAGGGCAGAACCAACCTATCACTTTATACCATTTCCCCTGAGAGAACTTTGCCCCACCTAATGTGCACATTTCAATTTATGCCTTTATAAGTCTTTCTGCATTTTAAATAGAATTAGAAAAGACTGCGAGAAACCACTGCGGATCAAGAGCCTCAGGTTTTTGCATTTCTTAATACTTATTATGCCAACACAGATTGTTTGAAAGCTTGTCCACTTCTTTCAGACAGGCTTTCTTTGGGCCCAAACTAAAGGCCTTCTTTGGGCCCAAAAAAAAAAAAAAAGTTTAAAGAAAAACAATTCTGAGATAATCTATTAGGATTTTGCCAAATTCCATTTATTTGCAAAAATACCCCAACCAACCACCAAGGAGGTTTTGTTTTGCATTTATGACCATTTTTGTTTCCAGCATAAGAACTTCTCTTCTAGGAGACAAAGCCTGAGAAATCATATTCAGTCTGATGAACTGGCTTACCCAACAACCTTTCCCCATGGTGGCAGAATGGTTCAAATCTCTTCACACACACCCTCTCCAGGCACTCTGGCCAGAGCAAAAAGCACTAGGATACGGGATACACTGAAATGGGAGTCTGGAGTAGCCCTGAAATCAGCTGGTTTTCAAATTGAAGGATGATGATTTGTTATTAATGCTACAGCCAGGAAAACCAAAATTGCTTCTGACACCAGAGATTCCAGAGTCTGGGAAAACCAGCCCTTCCTCCTCAATCTACTTGAGCTTGAACAACCTGTGCTTGTGGTCGTTGACTTTCAGCAGAGCTGGGACACACCTAAAGGAACTGCAGGGGACAAAGCTAGGACTAGTCCCTCAGTAGCCATGCTCCCTTAAATCTCAAATTTGCATTTTACTGCCCTTCAAGAAGCAGACATGCAGGGCTTTCAGTAGGTGCTTGGACATTGTGCCTGCTTTTAGGGATGTCACAGAGAGGCCAGGAGCCCTGCCTGCAGCTGGTGTGCCCACACCATCACACTACTGCAGCAGTACATATTCTGAATGGTCCACGAGGAATTCCCCAACCTCCCGTAACCAGAGATTTCTCCAAATGCATCATACTAATCAGGTGCCTGGCCAGTTTTGTTTAATCCCAACCTGCTGTCTTCGCTAGTCATTTACCCCTCTGGCAATACTGCAAAAAGCCAACCAGTGAGCTTTAAAGAGGACAGGGCACCACCCCCGACAGAATCAGTGCAGCCTAAGAGAAATCACAGGTTTATTTCCATCTGAAAAATCCTAGATCCAATTCACTGGTAAAGCATAAACTCCAGTGGTAACTTCAAATCCAAAGTCACAATTTCTAGTCTTGTGAGAAAAAAAATTATATATAATATCACTGTGGAATACATTGTGACACATTATTGTCCTGAGGCTTTCAAAAAAAAGGACAGGTCTATTCTTGTGTAACCTTGCAGAACAAGGACGCGTGAGCCTTCTGCTCTCAGCCCCAGGAATGACCGTGACTTCCTTCTATCATTTTCATACTCTGAGGATTATTGTTACATTTACTTCAATTTCTTGCAGCTCAGCTGTCATCTTCCAGCCACTGGGACCACATTGTGGAAACATGAAACAAGCACAGTCTGAAGTCTTGGAATTTAAACAGGAAGAACTAGTTCTGTTGGCATACTAATTTCTCGGTTTGCTACTCTTAGAGCAGAAATAGTTTCATATGAAAATATTTATTACTTCTCCCGGTAACTCTATTTTTTTTTGTTTATCAGTTTGTATCTTCCCTTACAGCATTCTCAAAAATACAACTTCCCTCTTGATCTTTAATAAGTTTTAATCCAGCACACAGATTTGCATAGTTGCAAGAGTGAAAATTTGGCCACCTGAATGTCCATCTGTTGAGCTGTAAGTGACCTTTCATGTTAATCCCTAGAGATGTGCCACACATCACATTTCAAGGTTTCACCTCTGAGCTATTCACAATCATATGCTGGTCTCTCAAACGTGTGACCTGGCACAGTGAGCAGTTGCTCAGCAGGTCACAGAGTGGTGAGCAGGACTCAGGAGGTGATCGTTCCCCTGTACTTGGCACTGGTGAGGCCCCACCTCGAGTGCTGTGTCCAGTTTTGGG
>JAOXJM010000019.1:9786791-9797814 GCA_026413425.1 Tringa solitaria | reverse complement strand
GATGGGGCTTTGAGCAACGTGGTCTGGTGGGAGGTGTCCCTGCCCAGGGCAGGGGAGTGGAACTCGATCTTTAAGGTCCTCAGAACTAGATGATCTTTAAAGTCCCTTCCAATCTAAACCATTCTTTTTTTTTTTTTTAATATTAAAAAATAGGCAGTATTTGTATAAAAATATATGGCTTTGGTCAATTTTGCTTCCCTGCACGTTTTTTTTTTTTAACAGCTCTTACCACAGCTGTACAAAAAGTGAAGTTGTACTGCGAGATGCATGGTTTAGAGTCACATCATGTTATGCAAGGTGACGCAGTCCAATTGGGCACACTACTTGAGCCCCAGCTTGGCAGGAAAACACAGACATAGCACAATGAGGCCAGCAATAGGACATTAGATTCTCCTCTTGCTCTCCCCAGCTCAGCTTGACTGATTGGAAATATGTGTATAAGGACAATCAGGTCATCTTTTAATGGTTATAATGAAAAAGTCACGATGTAGGGTAACACGGTAACATGCAGGGCAGGAACAAATGGCAAAAAAAAAAAAAGCCAAACCATCTGCAGCAATCTGTCACAGCTGAAGGGAAAACAATCACCAATTTGGACTGACCAAGGAAAATCATGGATCCAAATGAGAAAACATAGTTCAATTAGATTTCTTGTATCACAACCCGCATTTGGAAATTAGATTGTCAACAGTTATGCTAAAAAGAAATTGATTTTATGCTACCATGAGTTTATGGTAACAGAGACATGCTCCTCAAAGACCTAGAAGCCACCTGTACCAAGCTGTAACCTGTGTGCCCTATGGCTGGAAAAGTAGTCCCAGTCAGAACTGCATAAAAAACAAGAACTTAAAATTTGTGGAAGGAAAGTGGAAAGGCAAAACACACCACTCACCTGGGCTTCTCTGACAAGCTGAGAAGAATCAGGCAGGCAGAAACCAATGGGTAATCCAACCTTCGCTGGGGTTTTGAATTTGTCTCCTATCTTGAACGGGACATCATCAAGATAACTGAAAGGCCCTACGATCAAAAGCAGAAATTGTATCAGAAAAAAAATCTTACAAGATCATTGCATTCAATTAAGATTCACATTTCTGTATTTAAGAGCTATTTTATCTCTGCTGCCCCAACTCCATAAGGTGACTCAATACAAAGGAAGTTGCTTGATGAGAAGCACGTTGAATCTGTTTGGACTTCACTGCCTCAGTTTTGGTTTTGGTGTTTGGGTTTTTTTAAAGCATTCTAGCCCATAACTACTTAAAAAAAAAAAAAAAACAAACAAAAACCACACAACCAACACACAACATAACCCAACAACTGAACAGTTTCTGAAGTCCATATACCTAACATCTCAGCTTCCCTTGTGACAAGACTATGCCTACTCAACTGAAAGCTGAAGCTCTGCTGAACGCTGCATCCCTCTGTGTCTCTATGAAAAAAGTCATCACTTTTTGTCATATTCAAAACAAGCTTTAAAATGACCCAGCTTTAGAGAATATAAGGCAAACTGACCCAGCTTTAGAGAATATAAGGCAAATTGAAATCCAAGTTTGGGCATACAAGCAGACAGAAGTGTTCACAAGGACAAAGTGGCCAAAAGTCTAGACACTCCAGTATAACCAAAACACAGTGAAATAGCTCAAGACTATTTAGCATAACAATTCTGATTTTTGAAACAAGGCAAGCTAACTTAATCACCTGTCTGATTTCTGATCACTCCAATGAGAGGCCTCAGACTTATTTCATGATGCTCCATCTGTCCTTTACATCTATCACTTGCATGTTGTATTTTAAAAAGTGTTTTAGGATGAAATTTTCTTCAAGCATCCTGCAAAGTTATGGGGCAGAATCACTTAGAGCTCAATGACCTCTAAGAAGCCTTTGTTTTCCTTATGCTGCTGTGAACAAGTAAAACCCACAATATAAATTGCACTCAGTTTCTGATTTAACTGGAAAGGGTCTCTTGGATCACTGTTCTAAGCTTCTTGAACTGCAGGCGAGGTTTCTGCCTGTGTATAACAATCTGAAGTGTTCTTCTAGCCCTGATTTGTAACTTTGCTTTGAGCGTTGCAGATCCAAAAAGACATTAGTGCCAACATCTAAGATGCTGTTCAGTGACTAACCTCTTGCTCAGTGAGCTGTGACTGTATGTTTCTATCTGACCCGTTTTCTTACTCAGATGACAGTTTAAGCACTGTTTGTGTTCCTTCACTGTTGACTCATCTACAACAAGGCAGCCACAGCCTCCAAAAGGACAAGCAGCTTTTGAGAACAAGAACATCCTGTTAATTTGGAGTTAAATGTTTATGTGCTGTCATCACCTCAGCTCTCATACTACGCACCACACCGGCTGGTCCCAGAGACCTGTCAGGACACAGGTGGTTATTTCCTCCACCTTTAAAACCATCAGGCTGAGTAACCCTACATCCCATCTGCACCATCAGGATGAAGAAATGCTCCAGGGACAACGTAATGGTATTTTCACTGATGCTTACTGAGAAGCACGAAGCCAAGTATTACACAGCACAGCATCCAGCTGGCACCTCACCAGCCACCAACGCCACTACTCACAACACAGCATCCAAGCTGTATTTAAGCTGGCAATTTGAGAACCTGGATATGCCAAAGTGGTTGCTTATGCATAAAGAGCAACTGCGGCAGCCTCTGGCCTGAGAGCAGTAAATCACGGCAAGGTCAGAGATAGCCAGATCTCCCGACCGCTCGGTGTCCAGCGTGTCTGCTGCCACCATGCCCGGCTTAGTCCCACCGGCACAAGTCCTGCCCTAAGCAGGATGATCCAAGCAAAGCGGGATTACCTCGTTGCACCCATCTCGCAGGCCAAATTGCTCAGTGTGCAAACACTGCTCTTGTCAGACCTATTGACACAGTAAGCGGTAGACACCTCCCCTTGCTGCTGCTGCTCTGCCTGAAACAGGTATCAGCCACACAGGGTACAATCACACACTGTGGTATTTACTCAGAAACAGTTCTGGTGCAGTAAGAAAACCCGAACACATCTAGACTGCATGGGCTGCACTGAGAGCTGCCAGTTTAACCTCAGCAGATACACTAAGGAATAAAAAAAATCTTCTGGTTTCTTCCCAGTATGCTTTTTTTTTTTTTTAATAACGACCACTGCTATAACCTCATCTTGAATATAATACTTCCTCAAAACCTACAAGCGCACATTAAGAAACACACCAAGTGTATTAGGACTTTTGACGGGAAAAAAAGTCTGAGGCCAAATGCTCACGCGCATAGTATTCACTTTGCTCCTGCCCCATCAGAACAGCAGCAGTCTAGTGAAGTTACAATCTCGGCAAAAAAGCCAACAATCCTTTTCTTTTTGTAATTGGATGACCCTTCTGCCTGAACACATTCATGGGTAGGAGTGCAAATTGCTTTAAGCAGCAAATTCTAAAGCAATAAGCAAAACTGACACACAGGAAGTATTACACGAGGCACTGTTTCAACACTCACATGTTCAAGTGACACAAAGGTATTTTTGAACTGTTATTTAATGTGGCTGTTAGCCACTTCGTCCTCTTAGCAGTTAAAAGTATATTGAGGAAGTTCTGAAAAAAAGCTGTACCTGTCAGTCTGATCTCTGGCACTGCACACTGTATGATATACCTGGACCAAGGAACTACTACCAGAGTAAGATTTCTTTCCACTTACTGTCCGATTCACAGAAGCATCCTCCAGTTTGGTAGCAAAATGGAAACATTTCAGATAAAGCCAGTTACCAGTTATGAATGGGGAACAGTTTTGAAACTAGCTTTTGTGGTCAAACAAAGCACACTTAGGTAATTTTCAGAAACTGTAGTTAAATGCTTTCAAGTTGTACAGTGACAGTACAACAGCAATATTAATGTACTGCACTTGGTATAACCCACACTTTTTGCGCAACAGATGAGAGATGCATTTCTAAATGCCACTAATTACTAGAACTGAAACTTGAACTTGCAATTATTCAAATGACAGGAGAGAATTTGGTTAGGCATAGTTACAGGTGTATTGTAAGAATATCCTTCAAGACAGGAAAGGGGTGCCTTTCTCTCCATCCATATGTTCCCATCTTCTTCACCATCTGAACGTGGTCCCGAGCAACCTGCTCTAGGTGGCTTTGCTTGTGCAGGGTGTTTGGACATGATGATCTTAGGACACGCCTTCCAACCTTAACCACTCCATGATTCTACAACAGTCCCCTAACCTCCATAAGCAGCTCAAAAATAAGTACAAGAGATGCATCAACTATGCTGACCAATTTCATCAGCCTGCCAGAGTCACTGAGCTGAAGGTAGCTGTTAGGCTTTACAGTAAGCCAAAATTCACTTAGTGGGATTAATTCTTAACAACCCCAAAGAAGACTGAAACAATTGCCCTGCTGACTTCTCAAGGCATAATGAGCCAAAGAAACTGCTTCACTACTCCTCAGCAAATAGAACTGTGATAGTCTCAGTGCTACCAGCAAGAACAGAGGGTACACAAAATGGTAGACAAGGTAACCAGCCAGCTTACAGCATTTTGATTTTATTATTTTGAGACCAGAAGCAAGTTCCAACACACCATACTGCTTTGAGAAGTAAGACAGGTTGTATTCTAGCTCTGAGTAGTGTCTTTGCCAGTCTGGTTTAGGAAGAAGAGAGAAAGAAAAACAGATTCAAAACACAGGCAGTTCGGAGTGATCATAGATAGAAGATTCACAGATAGATCATAAAACATTCACAGATAGAAGAGCAACTGCCTTAGAACAACTGCAGCTATCTAATTAATTATCTTTCAGCACAATCACTGGGTCACAGAAAAGGAGACTAGATAAAAATTAAGTTTTGATAGGCAATTTTTAACAATCCTCAAGCATATATTTAAGTCATGCACTTCTTATTCTGTACTTCAGCTTTACACTTGCAAGACTGGATAAAAAGCTCAAGGAAAAATGGAATTCCCCAGGACCCTTTTATCTGAAAGGTTAACCAGAAAGATCAAGGCTGAGTTTCTAAAAGCAGTGGTTTCTATAGCATGAAAAATTAGTTAGAAATTTCACATGAACCTCCCAGTACTGCCGTGAATAATTGCTGATTTAGATAAGCTACATTATCAACTGAACAAACTGAAATTTAATGTTCCACAAAAATACTAATCCTCTCAAGTTACACCCCATTTTCTAAAAGATAGGCACATATACAGGCAAGTAATTTTAATGATGCCAATCATGTGCATGACCCTACGTATCTCAAATGTAGAAGATGTTCTGTTCCTCACTTGCCTGCTGAACCAGATTAGATAAATTTAGGGAAAAAAAATCACTGCTGAGCAAAAAGCAAACATAGCTCAAGGATATACTAAATTCTTCACTTTCAATCCAACTTTTCATGTGACTGCCATAGAGAGGAGCTACAGATGTAGTGTCCACTTCAGCAAACATCCAATCAGTACCACAACTGTCATTCTGCTTTGATTTTGAAGGGGGGACTGGGGGAAGGAGAAGGTATTATTCTGCCATGAAGGAGTAGGGAAGAGTCAAAGGCTGAATTTCAGTTTAACCAGAGAACAGGGCCATCAGCAAGCAACTATGCAATAAGGAAGTAAAAGCACTTCACTCCTAACAGAAAAACTACTCAGAGGCTAAACAGATTAGTCTCTATGGACTGTCTAGGCTGGGACATTAGTCAGCAGCAATAGTAGGATTCATGCTGTTGAAAAAGCAAGGATGCCAGATCTCACTTACCATGAGAGTCGGATCCCAACTTCTTAGAAGCCATTTAGAACCTGAAAAACATTTTAAAACAGCTTTAACAACTTTATACGTATAACATAGCATAAATCTATGCAGTTCTACAGACTCTCTAGATTGGACTCTAGATTATGGGACACGTTGCAGCCACTTGCTGTTTATCCTGTTCCCAAGATAGATAAGCAAACTTGTTCTATAGCTCTAAGAACTGAGTAGACAAATAACTTAGTCCGGCGTCTGACAATCTAAATGGCAAAATGAAGAAAAAAAATAGCCAAGAAGCAGTCAGGTTGATCAGGAAGGCCAAGTTCCAGATTACAGCACTGAGAGGCCACTCTGTCCCAGCCACATGGAGCACACCCTGCCTCCCTTGGCATTAAGAATAGCCCTTCCTACTGGAAATACCACACTGATCCTCTTCAGTTTAATCCCTGCTGCTCGAAAAGGGGATACTATCATCTTGGGCACGCAGTCACTCAGCCAGTGTGGCACCTGTCTAGACACACTGAATAATGCACAGATAACAATACAGGTATACAATAATCACAGAATCACAATACCACATAATCAGTACCATCAGGATGGTACTTTCAGACACACAAGAAAACAATGCTAACACTAGTCCTCATTCACTGCCCACAGATTTTTACTAACAACTTTTTAAATTTGGATGCAAATTCTACACAGCTAAGATGTTCAACACAAAAGTGCCTAGCCAGCTTTTAACACAGAGCAGGCCTGTCCTGAGAAATGAGAGTTAAGACAGAATTGACTGTCTAATTAGTTGTCAGCTAAAACCCTGCTCCAGGATGCTTATGGTGTGTTCAATAACATAACTGGTTCTTCTGCCAGATTATAAGTACATTACAAGACCTTGCTCAAGACCATAACAGGATTTATAAGTCCTCCTTTGACATTATGCACAACAAAGAATCAGCTGCCTTTGTTTCTGAAGTCCTCCAGCTCATAGACCGAAATGCACAAGAGCTGTTCTTCAAAAACCATGAAATTATCTGGTACAACCCCACCAGCAGCAGACAGCATTCAAAGCACAACCTGGAGCAGATCTAACATTCACCATTCCTTAACTGAAGTCTTACTCTTAGCCTCGGGGATTCCATTGCGGATTCCAACTGCAAATGTTACCTTAAAGAAAGGGTGTTGTAAGGTGAAGGTTACACAGAGAGCTTAGCTATTCCTCCCGGCAGCTGCTGACCTGACTGAGGTCAGGAAGAGCCATTTTCAAGTACTTTACAAAAAGTACCTTTTGCTGTGCCAAGGTCCCTCTCAATATTACGTCAAAACCAATAGGTGAACCAGCCCTACTGGCTAATGGGAACCCACCATTAGCCATTTGGCTAAAGCCAAAGCTGTATGAAGATGACCTGGGTGCAACTGGACTTCATGAAACGTAGTGAGCGCATCCTAGGCCACGAGGAAGTGAGTCACGGGCAACTCCGGGTGTACCTTGTACTTAACAGCTGTGTGTCATCCTGCTCAACATTTGCCAGGTTCTTTTCAGCACATCTCACCATCTCTCTCAACATTGGGGTGTTACATCCAAAATCACCCCACTAAGCCAGAGAACTGGTTTTGGCACTAGCTGGCAACTGCTTCTCAGAAGCGAACAAAATCTTGCGGCTTCAAAGATGGAAAAAAAAAAAAGGTGGTGAAACAGTGCTGAGCCTGCAATCTCAGGAAGGCAATCAAGGGCAAAGCCACAAGACTATCCGGTGCAGTCACGTCAGCTACATGGGCTTTACTGGTCCCAGTGGCGCAGAGGAGGAGATCAGACTGCAGACTACAACACATGAAACAGGCTGCACCTTTCAAGACAAGCTGCTGTGTGCCTAGTTCCTCCACATGACAGTAGCAATTTAGATGTCAATTTAATTTGTTATTGAAAAAGCCAAGCCACATGTGAAATCATAAAGCCTTCACGTATCTCATCAGTCCTCTGTATGTCACTGGAGACTGTGAGGCACCACCTGCAACCATGTGCTACAGCTGCCAACCATCTACTACTGTCGCAGCAGAGCTGAACCAGGGACCAGGTCTCTACACACTTCCTTTAATTTCTCTGAGTTCATCATTCCTCTAGTTACTACCTCAGACTGAAAAGCAAGTGCTCTCCTTTCTAAAGGATTTAAAGCTTCTGATGAGAGGAAGTAACTTTCTTGTTTTGGCAATGCAATTGACAAGGAGGCTTTTCTCAACCAGTTATCTACAGGCAATATAGTTTACGCTATTTACCTAATTTACCAGAAGCAGCTTGCTCCAGACTGTACCTACATAAAGGACACCGAAAACAAAATTCAAAGAGATACTTTTTAAAATGATGATTTATATCTCCTCTCCAGCAGGCCGATGCAAGAACACACTAAGTTTATCGTATCACACACTGATCTTAGGTAACTGAACACTAAGTTTCCGTGACGCTACCAATTTGTTCCATTAGTAGCAGCGCGTACCAAAGATGTACATTTCTAGCAACCAGGAAGCTTCACAGTAGTATACCCATCTGGAGCTGCAAGAAGCCTTAGATGTGTCCTCAGCACCAAAATACCCCACATAAGCAATAAGTATCTTGCTTTCGTTGGGAATCCTGTAGCAAAATCCTAGTACAAACCAGGCACTTGCATTAACTTTAAGGTGCAGTGGGAAAAATTATTCCTCTGCCATATGCAACGCCTTATTTTAACTAAAGAACTACTTAACACACATTAATAACAGGCTAATCATGAAATGGACCGTTTCCAGAGAGACGGTCACACTTTAGATCCAGGTAGCATTTGAATTCATATCACAGTGGCTCCCCTGATGCATGGTGAATGTGCACTTATTAAGACACCATAGTCAGCAAACAGAATTGTTAAATGCTGCACACAGTAACACTAGAACAGTCCATCAGCTACATTCCGTCACCTCTCCAAAGAGGGTTTAATTAAAATAACGTCTTCTGACTAATCAGATTTGATAGGCTATGCAGGGACCACCGTTACAAGCTGTTGGTCTGTCCTACTGGCTGGAAAGAAAAAAATAATATGTTTGCAGCCAGTTAGAAGGTTAGTGATGTTGCTGCTATGCTTCTGGGCATTATCTGAACTGCATTTGCCTAGTAAACACTGTTACACTGTGCAGTAAAGGTCCGGTAACATTTTTTACCACTTGTTTGGAAATTTAAAGGACTTGTTCCCAAAGCATCACTCCAAACCATCTAATGGACAACTGCAGCCCCATCATTGTTGCCTTTGATCTCCAGACTCCAGAACAGAATGCTGAAGGGCACCTGTGACAACAGCACACATAGGCACAAATTCTGTCCTGATGCTTTACTGCACATTTTAAACTGACAAAGAACATACTCTATACTGCATGTAAACTTCATGAACATGTTTCCTGGGCTAGGGAAACAAGTTAGTTGCACAGCACTAAAAGGTTTTCTTACTGTCACATACAAGCCTGTCTTCTATAAATGTAGCCCTCCTTAGTCCCATTCCCTCATTCTTGGTTTTGGCTAATCCTCTGAAGAAAGGATCATGGCTACAAGTGCCTAAAAGTTATAAGCAACTTTGCTTGAGTGGCTGCTGCTGTTAGTCTGATGTGAGATCTTACCTTCCTCTCCATATGTTCATTTTTCACTTAGTAACACTGATACAACAGGGCAATATTTTAAGACCAGCCAGAAGAACTCAGTATAGCAGAGGACCTCAGACTGATGACAGAAGGGGATGGGGGGAATGGGAAACAGCCACTATAACAACAAAAAAAAAACCCAAACAACACAAAGATGCAGAAACAGACAAGTGTAAAGAGAAAACTGATGACTGAAACAACTAGCACAAAGATAGATAGACAGACAGATAGATGACAAGGTGGAAAGGCTTGAAGGGACAGCATAGACATGACCAAAACAACCCACCTGAACTTCACCACTTAAATGTGGATGACTACTTAGCCATGCTGCCAGACAATAAAGAGAATGCAGAGAAATATGACTTGGTGCAGTCAAGCAATACCAAAGGGACAGTCCCATCAACAGATGAGAAAAAAAAATTACTACCAAGACTGACTCCTGGGGAGCTGCTGGGAAGTTGTACTGTTTTTTTAATTGCTATTTCCATGTTCCTTCTATTGATGTTTTTCCCTGAAGTTTAGATTTACATTCCTTTTCTTCTGAAAGAGTTCTGATTAGTCAAGTTGGAAGTATCCTACCACTAATGGTACCTGGAAGAGTTTTCTCAGTGATAACTCAAGACAATTTAACTATTTGTCAAGAAGAACTAGTGTCTTGTTAATATATCCCTCATTTTGGGCTAGAAGTATGTCTAGATTCCAGATCTCATGAATTCTCTGAAGCAACTACCATGTAAAATTCAGGTAAATGAGAAATGTACTTACTGTGGGTCTGAGGAAACCAAAATGCCTCAAGTTATCACCCACAATCAAATCAGCACATCCACGACTTTCAGAGAAGAGAGATCTGATCTTGCAATTTCTATTTTGCCTGCAAATACACCCTGTGTAATCTAACGACACATAGCTGAGATGCATCCATTCACTCTGAGAACTACCAAAATACAAAAAAACTTCAAAAAGAAAATATCATTTTTTTCCTCCCTGTATTACACTCATGAACAACTACTGTCTTCACACTGAGAAACAGTAAAAAGCAGTTTGAATATAGTGATTGATTTCAGATCTATCACAGGTATTCCAGATTTAGACAGTGGTTTAAGTTTTCACTATAACTACTTGCTTTAGTGCAAGTGACAGGCTATAACCCACAACAGGACTCTGTATCTAGCCTCATACAACAAAAATAGAAGTAGACAATGCCCTTGCTAAGAGAAAAAAAAAAGTCAAGACTCTCATATCAAAGCTTCCCACCTATGTAAGTGTTCGATCATTGCTATGCAATTGAGATCTTACGCAGACCAACAGTAAAAAGCTGATCACGGAAGTTTATTACAGTACAAAACAGACTTCACTTTCATTTAGTGCAGTCTCCAAACAGATTACATCATCCCAAAATCTGCAGCAAATGCTTCTGCTTTGTACCTTTAACAGTCCTGCAAACAATGAGCATAGTCAGCTGCATGGAGGTACTCCCCTTTCATAAAGCACAATCAGCTGAGCCAATGAAACAGCTCTTTGGATAAATTAATTGTAAAACCAGATTGGACATGTTGCAACTATATGCCTTGCAGGAGGGGAAAAAGGGGAAAAGGAGGAAAGGGGAAAAGGAGGAAAGGGGAAAAGGAGGAAAGGGGAAAAGGAGGAAAGGGG
>JAOXJM010000019.1:9770220-9782144 GCA_026413425.1 Tringa solitaria | reverse complement strand
CTAATCTAAATCTCCCCTCTTCCAGTTTAAAACCATTACCCCTTGTCCTGTCACTATACTTCCTGACAAACAGTCCCTCACCAGGGACTCTACCCTCTACAAATGTACCCTCTTTCAGTTTCATCTCTCCATGCTGCCTGTTTTCCAGAAAACACCCCTAATCACTACAGGTTATTCTTTCCCCAAATGCACACTTTGAAATACAAAAAAGCAAAAGTTCTAAAAACTTCCTGCTACTGAAGCACCAAAGAGCTGATCCCAGCAGACCTAGAAAAGCGTACTCCCCAAAACACTTTTCTGCAAAGCAACAACATAAAACTCAAACCATCTGAAACCCTCTTGATTTTCAAAACATACCTCATAAGTTTGGTTTGCCATTGTCTTGACAGCACTAACACCAGAAATGTGAATTCCATCTCAGGTGCTACAGATGTTACATTCTTTACACACGTGACCTTTTTTGGGGTTTTATGCATCTTCTTCCACCTATCAACATGTCACTGGTACAGTTGCAGTTTCCTATGCTAGCTTATTTTGTCCTTAATTAATGTGTCATTCCTACTAAGCCAGTATGTTATCTGTCTTCATGCAAACCTTTCTATTGAGGCCAAGACAAGAAAATAAACATATACAGAAATACACATCCGAAAAGATCCCAGGTTTTGCTGCACTGATGGACAAAACTTACAGAAAAGAAGAAAAAAAAACAAACCCCTCATCACTGTTCAAGGTGAATGCTCAATTCAGCTACTTTCATACGTTCACTGAGCTGAGGTCTCAGCAGAGACACACTTTCCCAGACTAACTCAACAGAACAAAGGAATCAAACTCAAATAATAAAGAAGTATATCAAGCTAATAAAAATATGGTTCCATTGCAATAACCCCTAAATAAGAACTAATCTTGTTTCATCTCCAGATATAGTACCAGTTAAGCCTGCGTTAATTTTTTCCACCCAGTCTAAACAGGACTGAATGACTGCATGAAAGATGACCTAGATGAGAAATTCTATTGGTAGTCAACAGTGAATTAAATTCCACTACCAGAAGTCATACTTTAAATGAGCAAGTTCCACTCATTTTAATTAAACATGGAACTGGCAAATAACGGGCCATACAGAGCAAGCAGGAAATGGTTTTAAAGTGAATACTTACACCTTAATTATTTCTTGAAAAGGCTTGCTAACTTTAGATAAGACCAGAGTTAGTAGCAAAGATTTAAGTTCTGCTCTTTAAAACCCGCATAGAAACAGAAGCATCATTACATACTACCAAAAGAAAAACAAAACCCAACAAACCAACAAAACTCTGACATGTGAAAACAGCAGCAGACACCTGAACAGGCTCAGAAAAGTGGTGGTACCCACACCATGTGCTCTTCTGGAACTTAACTCATTGGGAACTCAGGAAGTAGTGTTGTCCTGAGCTAGCTCGTCTAGCGTAGGAAAGTCAAAATTTATCTTTGTGCAGTCAAATTGAGGTTGCCCTCAGCTACAGCAGATATATTACAGAAACAGAATATGGTAAGTAGAAGAGCTGCTTGCTGTGTTGTGTATCAGAAAACTTCAGTGGCCTACACCACCTAAAGGCAGCACCCTCCAGTCCTGAGCAGAAACATCTTCCTTGCCATCTCCCGATTTTGGAGTCTTCAAAATCAGGCCACTCTTTACGACTGCTTAAATAGAAATATGGTCCAACCTATTTCAACAATGGACTGAAAAGTTTGGGAATGCAAGCCACAAGTCAGTACATTCGTTAAACAAGGTTCCTTCTACTTGTGCAACTGCCACAGCTGAAGTTACTAGCAGTGAAGATGCACAAACAGGCGGATAATCCTCATCCTCTAAGAACAAAAGCAGAGCAACTACCCAATCCCCAAGGCATGACTTTCAAGGATGCTCCAGTTGCTACACTCACCTTTGCATACTGCTTCAAAAAGCCTTTCCATGTCGCAGGTGTCATTCCTCCCTTCCTGCTGCGCAGTGGTCACCAGCTGTGTTCAGCCAGCAGACTCAGTAGATCCCTACGCATCCTAACATAACCCCTGCACCCACTTACCTTAATTCCAATTGCTTCCACATGAAATGAGTTTCAAGAATTACACTTCCTCACTTTAAAAAAAAAAAAGCTGAAAAGGTCTGCTTTCTCTCTGCATAAGACAAGACTTTCAATTTGCACTCCCAGCACTGCAATCCTACACTTTAGTTAATGTTTGGAGCACATAAGCCTAAGGAAGCTTGCACTTCACTACAAACACCAAATGATCTTTCTATCATAAACAAACAGAGCAAAATCCAGAAACCTGAAATGTACTGGGAGTGACAGACACACACACACAATTAAAAGCCTCCCAATGGTAACAGTGTATGAAGACTGAACTTGACTTTCATGCTTAAGTAGAATGGAAAAGAAACCATAGCCACAAAAAGACACTGCTTTCAGATGAAATCTAAAAGGCTACAGGATATTCATACAGTCAGGAACTGAACACCCTTACACACACACACATTCTTCATTCATTACCTTTGCCCTGAGAGGAAAGCAGTTTTGCCAAAATTCCCTTATACCCTCAGAACCACCTAATTCTTGCATGAGACTTCAAAATAGCTGTCAAGTCACTCAACCAGCAGTAAAAATATCCTTCTTTTGCAGGTGTGGGGAACAAGGCACAAAGCTGAAGGGGTTTGCTCCCAGCCATCCAGCTCAGCCAGCAACAAAGCCACAACAGAACTTGTATTTCCTGAATCCCAAATCCAGAGCTATCCCAAGAATCTCACTGCATTCTCTCAAGTTTGGACCACTATCTTTGTCCCCCCAGTTGGCCCTATCAAATCACTCATATCCAGCTTTTCATCTTACTATTAAAAGGCTTAAGGACTTTCTTCTGGATTAATAATACGGAATTGGATTTAGTCCAAACTTTATTTCTAAATTACTACTTTCAATTCATTTAAGTCTGCAATTTTCTCATACACTGTATCTCCAGTCTTGCTCAGTGGTATAGACTTTTTTTGCTACATATTAGAAATTTCTTCAGCAGCTACAGTAATGCATGCAACCCCCGAAACACTTTAAGCAATGAATAACTAAACAGAAACAGCTCATTTTATGTGCAAAAGCAGCCTTCAGAGACGCGTTAGCTTAATTTCCTCAGGACATTTTGACAGATCTGACTCAGCGTCAGCAATTTAGCCTTACTTCTATTTTATAACAAGACCAGAGTAGGTTGCTGGATGAGATTGCCCCGTGACCATCCAACAGTCATACCCACAGCTTTTCCTCTCCAAGCGTCTAACAGACTGGCAATAATATGGGACTGCTAACAGTACAGAGATCTCAGTGGACCACCACCACTGCGACAAATCAGTAAGATTTTTTTTTTAAAGGAGGAAAGTGAAAAGCCTATGGGTTGACTATTCCTCCACTGAGATAGCAGATTTTCTCCTGTAACCTGATAATCAGTCCCAGCTTGCCTCTTTTATAACCCATGTCCGATTCAATCCAGCTTACTTCAGCAAATAAATCCAGAGTTGCCTGATGACAGAACAGGAGCATCACATTTACATTCCTGCATAACATCAAATTACAGGAGAAATGTATCTTACAGACGGCTGGTAGTAAAACAGTTACAAAACTTATCTCCTTCCCTTCAAAGTGGGGGAGAAAACCTCTGCAGTACTTGGTAGAATTAATTTATCCAGAGTATCGCTAGATCCCTGCACTAAATACTGGTGTATTCCAAGCATTTATCTACTTGGGAGGGGTGAGAGAAGGCATAGAGGAAAAAGGCAAAACTTCATCAGTCCAATATCGTAATACATATGCAACATCCAAAGAGATAGGCAGACCTTCAGAACTGTACTACTTACATATGCTATATGGAAGCTCAGGTATGAAAAGGCTATTATCCTGTCATACAAACAGATAAGTTTCACACAAATGCCAAACATTCTTACAACCAAATGTGTATTTCTAGGGTCCAACCCCAGCTCCAAAAGCAGCTTAGGCCACCTAGCCATTCATGCCACATTCAACTTCTTCACCTTTGTCTACATTCATTTACCTTGCATCTCATAATACACTTGTGGATTCTTTAAGCTGTATTTATTAAGTTTTTTCCAGTTGAAGATCTTCACGTAGAAGACATTACAGAACGTAACAGTATTACATTTGTGTCCATGCTTGAATTTGCTAGCTTTCCCTTTACATACAAATTACGAAAAATTCAACCATCTTTACTTGCATTTTCTTTGCAAAGAAGTTACACTACTAAGCACAGACATTCAGTGATCTAGCAACAAATTATGAGCTTTTTACCAGCTATCAAAAGATTTCCAGGTAAATCCATAGAAACCAGATTTTAAATGCCCTTCTACAAACAAGAAGGAAGGCTGTAACTGCAGGTATTTTGAAAATTGCCCTCTGCTAAGACACTAACCAGAATCTAGCAATTGTTCTTCTACAGACAGTTGACTGGCTTGAAGGAATTACATTTCGCATATGTGCGGCTACGAGAATCCTTATCAGCTGGGAGAGTCCTGAAAAACATCTCCCCCTCCACCTTGCAAAGTCTAACAGTTCTTCAAATTAAAATCTTCAGATTAATACAGATAGTTGGCTGATTAAAACTTGATACAGAATCTTCTTAAAGATTTTCTTTAAATTATTTCTCAGAATAGTATCTAGAAGACAACACCTCAAATAGTTACATGCTTAGTTGTAAAAGCAATTGCTGGTACAGAGTCCTGCCAATCAATGACCACTGAATTACAGCTTGATTAGTAACAAACCTAGGTTTATAAGGAGGCATGTAATATAGAAATCTGCCCGCCAAAATCTTTATGATTCATTAGACCCCTTGAGTGCAACGTTATTTCGTAGTACCAAAACACCCACTAACACCTTACTCAGGGGATACATTCACTCCCCCTATCCCCAATGAACAGTCTAAAGGTACCTTCAAAAAGCACAATAAGGTCCCTTCTTTTTATACTGTTACAAACACAGCAAACAAAATTAACTCAATAATCTTTTATTAAGCTTTTTACTACCAAGAAGTCAAACAGACTGGCAACAAACTGCTTGTGGTGACCTAATACTTTTAATTAAAAGATTAAGAAGAACACATTCTTTTCTCAGAGAGTATGCAGCAAAAAACTTTTCTATCCTATTTCACCACATACAATTTTATTCCAGATGATTAATGGCAATTTTATTCATATAAACTCCTTTCCCTACTACATGTGCCTGCTATATTTCTATCTGAAATTATTATACATTACTGTGCAAGGACACCACATGATGGTATTAGTCATTAGGGTGAATCCTGGTGTGGCTTTGCTGTATCTGAAAAGGAAACACACAACCTTTAGCAATTCCTTTGCTGATTGTTTATAAACTTGGAATCTAGTTTTACCTTAGAGCTCAGGACTAGTGAGGCAAATCAAGTTGAACACATAAGCACATCTTTATGTCCAGATTAAGCACAGCACTAATACTTGACATAGCACAACTGGTAACCCGCATACTCTGAGAAATCCAAACTCAGGCAATAAACCTCACCAGTCATTTCAGTCACAGATTCCTACGCTGCTAGCCTAGAGATGTCACATGGTGCAAGCACAAAATTATCTATGAGGAACGGGTTTCAATCAGATCTTTCACATAATCCAGTAGATAGTAATCATGAATGCTGATCTCCAGTAACATAGATCAGACTATCTAGGAGCTCACAGCTCTGTATACTAATTACCAATACTTTAGCAGCTTTAAGTGTATTCATATCACCTTGCAGCTGAAGAATCGACTATTTCTTGGATAGGACTCACGTTCTTCTGGTTTCCCTACTTAAAATGTTACTCTGGTGTAAGAGTTCCTGAAACAAGATGCAGCTGAGAAAATACAAGCTCAGAATTTCCATATGAAATTGGTCAGGTAGTTAGAAATTGTAATACTACTAATGCAACACAGTATTTTGAACCAATCCGCTTTCCCTTCCAGAAAAGGAGATTTAAACCTAAGTCAGAGCAATGATATTCTATTCCCCCTTTGATACATTTCTGTTTCAAGGACTTTGCAAGCTTAAATGATTCTGAAAAGACCTTGTAGCCTTTCAAAAAGGAAAAAAACCCAACCAAACAAAACACAGCTAAGTCAGGACGTACAAGCTGTTCTTTCAAAATGTCCCAACCACAGGAAAGAAAGTATTTCCTACTATCTAGGAAAATGCATTCCCCATCCAAGCAAAAAATTGCAATAAATCTCATCATTTAAGGGAAAAACTCCAATCCTCATCTTCTTTTAGGAGAGCTCAATACAAGACTACACTGACTGCAAAGGGTGATTAGGGACATAGAACATGGGCTTATTCAAACCAAGTCAGAGGGTCAAAGCATTAAGCAATGCACTTGCATACCACAGAGGATTACCCACCTCAGTAGTTAACACAGAAAAACTGTGAGCTCCAGCTTCTCTCCATCAACTGCAATCCCAACTGCAAACCCATTGTAGAGCGGTACATGCTACAAGATCAATAGCATTGCCTTCCTAGTTATCAGAGCAGGCAGACACAACACAGGGAAGAAAAACTAACCTTTGATACGCGCTAGAAGACCTACTTTTCCAAACAAGAAAGCTACTTATAAGACATAAACAACCCTTCTTTGCCTTTTCTTCAAACAATGGTTTTCAAAAACATCTTCCAGAGCTTTTCAATTGCAGCTACACTAGACCTTCTTTACACTGACATTGATCTGAGTTGCACTGATCAATTTTAAACAGACAGTAAAGCCTTTAGGTAGAGATCTTTGTAAAATGACAACTGAAGCCCTGGAATTTATGACTGAAAAGGCTGGGAATGATTAAGTTAGAAACAAAATGCCAGAAAAGACTGGATAGAAGTTCTGTCTAAAAAGTAAATCTAAATTTCTCATACATCAATTTACCAAAACGTTCAATCCAGCACCAACTGTAAAACACAGAAACAGACTGGTGTCAAAAACTTTCGATAAGAAGACTAGACACTAACATTATATTGAATTTCCTAAAATATCAATCCTTAAAGTTTGTGGAAGCAATAGGAAACCATAAGCTTATACAATTAAAAAGGAGGAGGATGAGCAGGGTGATTTCTTCTGTGGCATTATAGCACTTTTGCCACCAGGACCGGCCAAAACAGCTGTGGCTGCCAGTGTGACAGAATTAGATGAAGTGATCTGCTGGATTGGTCCAGAAACCTGACTCCTATTCTGTTAGAGATTTTTGTCTGTAGGATAACAAATACTGGACACTGCAAAACACCACATGAACAATGGAGACAAGCTCTTCTCTATATGGATCAGTATGCTCTTAAGATATTCTGAAAACTGTAGCTCAATTCATTAAAGACAAACTAAGATTTATTAGATCACTTATCTTATACCTTATATTTCCTTGGTTTTCCCTTTGAAGCCTCAGGTACCTTTGTTTCAGTTTATACTTACGCAGAGTGTGTGATATTAATATAAGCAACTTTTTCCCTGACTCCTTTGTTCCACAGTGCACTCACAGGGAAAGAAAAAGAACTATCACATTTGCAGGCCAGATACGGCCGGTGAGACAAGAAAAGTGCAATCACTTTCAGTTTTATTTCTGAGACACAAGTTCACAAAAGCCAAATTTACAGACTATGCATTTTTCTCTCCCCCCCTACTCAGACTTACGGCTTTGCCTAAAAGCTTCAAGTCACCCAATTGCAATGGTGATCTAAGGCACTACTGCCACTTTTGAATCACAGCTCTGCAATTACAGAAAACAGAAGTCATTAAGTAGCTGGTACTGCAACATAACACCATCCTGCACAAGGCCTAGAATAAATCGGTCCAACTCTGCTACACTGCTACCACACGTACCAACTAAGCCCCACTCCATCCCCGTGGCTCATACAGTTCTACACAGAGCTCTGTTCCATACTGAGAAAAGGAGAGGAGGCAGCCAAAAAAGTTTGTACCCTCTTCCCCGAAAAATTCTGTTGCAGAGCCTTGGAGATGCCAGGTATGCAGGGTCAGCCCTAGGAAGCCGGCAGTTGCAGCAGTGCTTGCAGAGGGGCAGAAAGTCCCATGCTCCAAAGGTGGTAAGGGAAGGAAGGTGAGGAAGAGGTCTGGCTAATTGAAATACCTCCTATTCCTCTTTTTCCTTAACAATCTAGATCCCAGTTGGAGTAAGATTCCCCTCACCAAGCTCCCACAAAAGCCTCTTAACCCCATAACAGGCTGTGAGATGCAATGTGCCTCTATCAGTAACACTGAAGTTATATCAGCAAGTCACAGCTCCGTTGTTCCTTGATTTGGCAACACTCGTCATTTAGCAATATTCACCTCAAAGTGCTTAAATTCAACATGAATCAATTTTCACTGAGTCCAGGATGGCAGCTGCACGGCCAAGTGCCAGAGTCCATCTGCTTATCTCTATTCTCATGAGACAGCACCAACGTCATAAGACTTCTGTAAGACTACTTTTTTTTTTTTTTACTTGTTTGGAATTTTTAAATGATGTGGAGATTAAAAACTCTTGATAAGGCCATTACTCATTTCCATCTATTGTCATTTCTTTTACTAATTAAAAGCAATCCTATCTTTCCCTTTAAAATGACAGATTTTGAGCTATCAAAACTCAAGAAGACAGATCTCAAATGATACTAAGTAGGTTCATAAAAGTATTAAAATGTTTTACTTCCAACGAGCACTGAGCTATACAGAACACAAGGCATTATCAGGAAGTTAGAAACTGTAAAACTTTAATATTTCTACACCAGTGTATACATCCATGCAATGCCAGCATGTCAAATGCAAAGAAAGATATGGTCGTCTTCCCTATTCGAAAGCAGAAATGCTGAATGGAAGAGATCCAGAAATAGCTAGTGAGCATAAACAGAGCTGTGGAGAGCTACGACTTACGAAGTAAACTAGACTTTGGCTCTTCAGCCTACAAGAAGACACAAAGAATGAATACAGTAGAAAACTAAAGTTACAAGTGACACAGGGAAGGGGAGTATACTATGGCTTTCACGAGAGCCAGAAATTAACAAATTACCTGAAGGCAGGCTTGACAAAATCCCACACGCGTACCCTCCCAAACAAAAGCCGTCCTTTCGGTTCTTCACAGAAGATTCAGCCACCGTGGGGGAGGAACTTATTTCCAAATATCACGGGCACTTACCGTCTGCTCAGACTCCAACGGCAAGCAGCGCTCAGAAGGCACATTCACCAGGGGTTGTTAAGCAGAAAGGTATTCCCTTGACTCAGGCAGTCCCCGAAACTGCCGGAAAGCAGGGAAGGGAGTGTCACCCGACCTCCCTCTGCTCCCCGCGCCCAGCCCCGGACAGAGGGACAGGCCTACGTCCCTCAGAGCCCACCCTGCGGGTTTCCATCGCCATTAAACGGCACCTTCAACCTACAAACCGCCCCCCAGCCCACCCCGCCCCCCAGGAGGCCAGCGGGCCTCCCCGGCGCTTCACATCTGCTGAATCACCACGTAGGCACGGAGGGTCCCTCGCCTCGGACGAGAAAAAAGCGGCGCCGAAGTTTGCAGCCGGGGAGAATGGAGGGGAGGGCCCGGGGAGCGGCCGGCTGTGTGCCCCCCTCCCCCAGGCCAGGCCCCGCTAAGAGTGGGGACCAGCGCCCCCACCCCAACCCCTCCCGGCCCGCTCCTTACCTGCGCGGCGCCCGGTGGCTCCCGGCTCCGGCTGTCCCCGCGGCCTCTACCCACCGCCCTGCCCTAGGAAACTCGCGCCGCCGCGCCGCCTCCAGCCCTGCCGCCGGACGACGCCATCTTGTCTTCGCTCCCCCCCCCCTTCCCCTCTTCTCCTCCTCCGCCGCCTCCCACTACCGCGACGGACGCGCTGGCGTCACGCCGCCGGGTCACCTGCTCCAGACCGGACCAATCGGGAAGGGGTTCTGGGTGACGTCATACCGGCGGGGAGAGGGACTGGGTGAAGGTGAGGGGAGTCCCGCCCCTTTCCGCGAGGGGCGGGGCGGGGCCGGCGGGAGGGGCCTGTCCCTGTCCCTGTCCCTGTCCCTGTCCCTGTCAGCGGCGCCATCCCAGTCCCGTACCGCATCCCTATCCCATCCACTGTCCCTTCCCTGTCCCTGTCCCCATCCCCTTCTCTCAGTCCCCATCCCTTATCCCCTTCCCTGTCCTCATCCCAGTCCTTGTCCCTGCCCCTCTCCCGGTCTCCATCCCAGTCTCCCTCCCAGTCCCAGTTCCTGTTCCAGTGCCTGTCCCCATTTCTATCCCAGTCCCTATCTCCGTCCTCAGCCCTGTCCCCATCTCCATCCCCATTCATATCCCTATCCCTCTCCCCACCCACTGTCCGTGTCCTCATCCCCTTCTCTGTCTCAGTCCCCACCTCTGTCCCTTTCCCAGTCCCAGTCCCAGTTCCTGTCCTAGTGCCTATCCCCATCCCCTTCTCTGTCTCAGTTCCCATCCCTTTCCCGGTCTCAGTCCCTGTCCCTACTCCAGTCCCCGTTCCTCTCCCCATCTCCATCCCAGTCCCCGTCTCCATCCCAGTCCCAGTCCCCATCTCCATCCCAGTCCCCTTCCCTGTCCCCGTCCCCTTCCCTGTCCCCATACCCTTCTCTGTCTCAGTCCCCATCTCTGTCCCCTTCCCAGTCCCAGTTCCTGTCCCCATTCCCATCCCAGCCCCTGTCTCTGTCCTCAGCCCTGCCCCGATCTCCATCCTGTCCCTATCCCTGTCCTTCTCCCCACCCACTGTCCCTGTCCCCATCCCCTTTTCTGTCTCAGTCTCCATCTCTGTCCCCTTCCCTGTCCCCGTCCCAGTCGCTGTCCCTATTCCAGTCATGTCCTCCCATCTCCATCCCTGTCTCCATCCCATCCCAATCCCCCTCCCAGCCCCTGTCTCCGTCCTCAGCCCTGTCCCCATCTCCATCCCTGTCCTTCTCCCCACCCACTGTCCCTGTCCCCATCGCCAGAGCCTCCTCTCCCCACTGGGCACAGTGACACATGCCGGGGCTGGGGAAGGTGTCCCTGTCCCCGAGAGGGGACATTTCCCTCCCTTTGTGCCTCAGCCCCTTCCCATGGCCACCCCCACAGCTGCCCTCCGTCCCTGGAAGGGACAGTCTCCCCCGGGCACATGTGTTTTCGTCCTTTGGAGAGGCCCTTGGCCCAAAATGTCAGGGTTTTGTCCAAAACGGGGGTGGCAGTTGTGAGGGAGGACACAGAGGGGCGGGGGTCAATCGCGGGTGAATCACGGCTGGAAACTGCCAAAGCAGAGTTATCCCGTGGGGTTTTCATCCTCCTGGATGATCCCGCGAGGTTTAGGGTGTTGTTTGTTTTTTTTTTTTCCCCCGGTTTGGGCTTTTCACAGCACCTTTGTCGCGGACGCTTTGCGATGCGGAGCCTGCGGGCAATCCGCCCCGCCGCCAGGGGGCGCCACCACAACGACCCCCCGCGGCCGCCACCACAGAGGGGCGAGGCCCGCTGACCGCCCGGCCCCCTCCGGTTGCTAGGAAACGCGGGGTGGAGGGAGACGCCGTAAAGGTGCGACGTGACTGTCGTGAAAAAGAAAAAGAGGAAAAAAAAAAATGTCGTGAAGCGCGGTCGACGGGGCCTGCGGCGGAGAGAGTGACCGGGCCCAGCTCCCCGCTCTTATATGCCCCGTCCCCCGGCGGCCGCCTCCCCCTCCTGCTCCATGTGGGGCCCGGGCCGGGCTCTCGGCCTCTCCTCCTCCTCCTTTTCCTTCTCCTTCTTCTACTATGGCCCGGAAAACAGTTAGCAGGAAGCGGAAAGCGGCGGCCGCCGCCGCCGCGGGGCCCGGGGGGCTCCAGGGGGAGCAGGTAGGCCGGGGGCGGGTGTGTGGGTGGGGGTGTGTGTGGGTAGGTGGGGGTGGGGGGGGGTGTGTGACGGTGGGCGGGGCTACCCTTATTCCCG
>JAOXJM010000019.1:9735383-9766491 GCA_026413425.1 Tringa solitaria | reverse complement strand
AAACCATTCCCTCTCATTCTGTCATTAATTACCTGTGAGAAGAGACCAGCACCAAATAACTTCATTATTCTCCAGTAGATCCTGGTGCTCACAGTTGGCTAGCTGTAAGTCAAATACTTGGGTTTCTTGGAGGTGCATATTTTTCCTGATAGATTTAGATTATGGAACCTGTACAAGCATTCAAGTGTATCGTGTATGCAGTGGACTTCTTAATGTTTTTCAAGTTCAAATGAATGAGCAGGCAAAATCTCTGAGAGGTGCAGACATTAAGGGTGTGTCACCACGACATCTAGATTACCAAAGGGTGATACTGTGAAGTCCCAGAAGAAGATACTGCCTGGACAGAAGACACTGATTACAGACTTCTTAGACAAACTTTGAGATTTACGTAGGAGACGAGCTTATGGCAACATGAGACTGCTGTAATTTTCTTATTTTTTTTTTAGCTGTAACTGGAAACGAGTGTTTAGAGATATTAGTTATCTATCTTAAATAAGTAAGTTTTAATGAGAATAAATTACTTAGATTTATAATATGGTGTGATTTATTCTGTTTGTCTAGCTTTACTTAGCATGAGTGGCTACATTTGCTGAAGCCTTTAGGCTGCAACACAGTTAATTTTCTTAGCAATTTTCCTGGCAGCTGGTACAGTGCTGTGTTTAGCCTTTTAGTATAAGAAAAATGTCGATAACACCCTGATGTTTTAGTGGTGTTTTCCCTCAGTCTGGGACTTTTCAGTTCCCTGTATTCTGCCAGCGAGCGCAGGTGTACAAGGAGTGTAAACCAGAAGATAAGGAGGCGAGAACCCTCAGCAGAGACTGCACATCAACAAGATATGAGCAATCGCTGGCTGCCTGCCTGCCTGGGCACAGGAAAAAAAACAACAACAATCCAATAAGGTGTTAAAAGACCCCAGACCAAAAATCACCATTAGACTAAAGGAGATGTGAACAACGTGTGAGGGGCAGGTGGAGAGACATAATTCTTTTGCTAGTTGTGAAGTTAAGGATGAAAAAAGAGCTGTAAGTCATTCCCTAAATACAAAAGGCTTACTAGTTTCTAATTGCTTGAGAATATAATTGCCTAGAAGCTGATATTTTTGTTTGCTTTTTTTTTTTTTTCCCCACCTTGGGCAGGCCTGATGTATTTGTGTTTAAAACCTTCCTTACAGATTCTTCTCTTCTGTTTTCTTTGGTGGCTTTTCCAAGGCAGGAATGGGTTGGTTTTGGAACGCTAGCTGATACCTTTTCTGCCCTGCTGTAAATCCCCGGCTCTTGTTTCTTCTTAGAGACTTTTAATTTGTTCGAGAGATCCCGTGTCTGTTCTGTGCATCTCAAACAATTATAACCTAGTCTTATAGTCCTGGGTAGGAATACAATGCACAGTTACTCTTCCATCCCTCAATGTGAACTCTCTATGGGGTAACTGATTTCCACTTGCTTTGCAATTTAACATTTCGTCTGGCTTTGCACCTGTAATGAAAAATCAGAAAAACCATCCATTTCTGATCACAAGGAGGGAATGAGAAGTCATTCTCCTGCAGTTTGTGACTCTATTCAAAGTCCACTGAACACTGACCAAAACTCAGTGTAAATAAACCTCTGGTGCCTGTTACTGGCACCTGCGTTCACCTTTTTTCATTGGTTTGTGTGTAAATAGCTGTCCTGGTTTGAGGTAGAACAGAATTCATTTTCTTTTCAGAAGTGATTTTACTTTTCAGTTAAGCCTCTTCTAACTAACTGCAATTTCTGAAACTAATGATGTATTTTGTCAGACAGTGTCCTCTTTCAGCGTGATAACATCTGATGTTTATAGTTAATGCCAAAGAATGGTATGCAGAGAGGCTCTTGCTTATATTTATTGCTATAACAACCAAGGGCAGCTCACTTTGTTAGGTAACAACTTGGAGAGCTGGAAGCAGAAGAGCACAGGAGCGGGCTGGACAGGTGACCCCAAACTGACTAACAGGGTATTCCACAACGCCTACACACAGAATTCAAATCTAAGACCAGCAATAAAATCATCCAGGCTGTTCTTTTGTGTTTAATATGAAAAAAGCAAAATTAAATTTGTCTCCTATTTCTTAGTTTTTAATGAAAATACGCAAGCGAGAAGCTGTTCACAGGTGATGTCAAGTTGCCCGAAGTTTTATTGCACTTAATTTAGCATTTATTTTCTTTCCAACATTAGTGAGGGGGAACCACCCACAGGCTTCTTCTAAAACCCACAGTCACTGTTCCAGCCTCCCCATCTTTACCTTTTTCTGCAAGTCTGGGCTGATTTAAATTGTTGTTTGGCTGCTGTACATTTTCTGCCTCTGGTAGGAGGTTCTTTCTCTCCTCCACCATTTCTTTCCAAGCCAGACTGGCTTCTACTAAAATTGAAGAAAAGTGCAAAGAATTTTTTTTTTTTTTTTAAAGGCTGCGCTTCCTTCCCATTGATACACCATTTTGAAATTCCTCTTCGCAGAAATTAATTCACTTACTTTCTTAAAGCTTACATACCCTTCTAAATACACTTTTGTATTCTGCTGGGTTATTTGTTACTGTGCTGTACTAACTGAAGAGCCAGTCTTATGCACTATGCAATGCAGTATTAAAATGCCTAAGCAGAAATTCTGGGTTTTTTTAAACGTTCTAAGAAGACACTAGTCACCTTCTCTTCCAGGAAAGGAGAGAGAGAGGTTAAAGAGAACATCTCTCTAGTTTAGTGGCCAGCCCAGCCCAAATCACGACAATAGCCAGGTGTTGTCTCAAGAGTATTTCTGTCAACTGCATGTGATACCCATGTCTGTCTTCAGGGTCTGGTAGTTTCTGTGCCAGGTATGGTGTGGGTGGTGGAGATGACCTTTTGCAGGCGAAGTCTCTCGCTTGTCCATCCTTTGCCATCTGTCAACATGTGTTAACTCTCTGACAGCCTCCTGAAATTAAACAGGGAGGGCAAGAGACAAATGAAAACTGACAAATATGATTTGGGCAGTCAACAAATGCAATGACATTAATTGTGTGCCCATTAGCTGGTAGTGCTTCAGAGTTACATAGCAAGGTGGAGTGCCTGATTGCATGGTCTTGTCTCTGGAAGTATGAATTCAGAGTCAGTCAACTTGCTGGCAGCTTTTACCACTGCTCACTTCTGAGGTGGTTTCTGTATATTCTGGATTGTTTCTCTTTGGATCTTTTCAAGGAGGACGTGTGAGGCTGTTACGCACCTGCGTCGCCTGTACCACACAGCTGGTGAGTAGGTTTTGTGCTAAGATTAGGGCATGTCCTGACCTCCACGGGAAAGGAGACAACAATTTAATAGATTAACCTTTGAAGAGCCCACATTTCTCTGGGGCTTGGCACATAGCAGAATGGAAGAACCTTGTGCCAAATGTTTTATGAACGTAGAAAAGAGTGACGTTTACAATTGGAATAAAAGACAAGGCTGAGGACTGGGAAAAATCGAACAGTGCTTCTTGATGTGAGCAGCAACAGTATTGGTGTGATGACACTGTAAGCGTTGTCCTGCTTTTGTTGTTTCGTTACCCAGAAACAAATTTGAAGGAGAACAATGAGGTGATTTTCCAGCTTGGCTGAGGGTGAAATTTTTGTGACCGGCTTCATCTGGTCTGGAGTTGTGCTGTTGCAGAACGGGATGTTCCCACCTGCTGGTTCTTGCTGGCACCGATGTGTGCATGGCTGGGGAGTCAGCTGGCTCAGCTTGCTTTTTGTGCCCAGACCGGCTTTCTTCTGGGGTTACTGTTCACCAAAAGGCAGAGGCACAATCCAGCTGACCTTGCAGCCACCCAAGCACTGGTTGCTGTCACAAGGGTGGTGAGACTCTTAGGGTGGGTGAGGAAGAAGCACGTGGATTCTCAAAGATTGGTTTAAGCCAATTGTGAAACTTCAGCACGATTGATTCTCTCTTAGTGACTCTATTTTTAGCAGGCGATGTGTTTATCTTGGGCTTCTTTCAAATGTTAGGATGAATGGCAGGAATGTGCCTGTGATTTCTGAGAGCAATATGTGAAAAGCTAGGGTGCAGAGCCTGTCATGAGTACTTCTTACAGGAAGGATAAGCAGTCTTTCCTGCACGTCCTTTGTGCCTTGTAAATCTATGTCTGTCCTGTTCGTGTAATGAAAACCTGCTGTGGCTCAGGGTGGCACTCTTTGTTCTGATTGATTTGTACGATCAACTAGAAGGTGGTGCTCCCCGTTCCATCTGCTGCTCCATGTGCAGGGGTGGCAGCGGGGGACAGGAGAGAGTCTACGTACCACCTTGAAATGGCATTTCATAGGCCTGTTCTTTAATCCTGCTGTAGAAAGTCAGTGCTTTCAGTTAAAGATGCATGAGAAGGGCACTTATATTTAATGAATTGATAACTCTGGCTGGTTTTTTTTTTTTCCCCCATTATCTGTTGTCTCTGAAAGGCAGGTCAAAAATTGGAAGTGGACTTGACGGAAAAGCCTGGCAAGGCGTTCTGCTCTCAGTACTGTGTACAAGAGAAGGATGGATTTTTCAGTTCAGACTCTGGTCCTCAGATACTTGATTCCCTGCCACAGCCTTTACTCTTGGCAAGTAGATTAATGAAGTATTTCAATCAGTGAAGTGGGGCAGTTTCTTGATTAACTTGATTCTGAGCAATTTGAAAAGGGGACCACCACGTAGTAATTGTATGGAAGCCATTTTGCCAAATGACTTCTCTCCACTTCTGCAAACCAAAAGAAAAATAAGCATGTAGCTTGTTACTTCACAGGGTGTGAAAAGCTGGGCCAGATCAGAAAGACTCACAGCTGTGACAACTAGTACCTAGCCATGCCTGTCTGCCTTGATCCTGGAGTGATAACGCTGTTGCAAGCGGTACATCTGAATTGCTTTAACCGGGGGGAAGGGAGGGGGTTGGGGGGAAGAAAATAAAAAAAAAAAAAAGGGAAGATGGATTTCTTTCTGTCATGTCATCCAGCTTGCTCTGTTGTTAGAACAAGGCTGTCCTGCAGAGAACATGATAGCTGAGCCTGCTCCGTTTCTCACGGGTGCAGTGTGGTCCTTGGACTTCTGGCAGCTGGCCAAAGCAATCCTGGCTTGGTAAATCCTGGATGTCAAGGTGCTTGGCATGCTAATGTCTGACTTGCTTTCATTTTACTAGCAGGAGAACCAAATTATGTGCAAAGCTTAAAATCAAGGGACAAATCTGCACAGTTCACTGTTGGGAGGTTGGTGGGAGTTTACTACATCCAGGAAAAGTTCTCGTGTCTGGTTTTTAGTTTCTGTGTAATGAGTAGCTGGAAAAGAAGTTCTTATTCCTGCTTAAGATAAAGAAAAAAATAAATGTATACTTCAGCTATCAGGACTTTGTCGAGATTCTCAGAGGCCAGGCTGCTTTGGAATTATTTGCAGATGTGGTGAAGGTGCTGGCTTGCCTGGAAGAAGTTGGCCAATTTCTGTTTTTTCTCTGGATATATGTCATTTTAGCTGCAGTTTTCACAGAATCACAGAATGATATGGGGTCGAAAGGGACCTCTGGAGGTCCAACCCCCCTGCCAAAGCAGGTCCAGGTTTTGGCTGCACTTGTTTAAAAGCGATCACCTATGTTGTATTTTACTTACTATAGTGTCTTTAAAACTCTTAAAATGGTATTCAAATTTTCTGCATTCTTAGCTGGGTGCCTATCTTTTTTTTTAACGCTTCTCCCTTTTTGGCTTTAGAAGTGTCTAACAACTGTTTGGCTTCTGGCTTCTGTTTGCTGGATTTACAGTGAAGATTCCTTGGCAACCAGTGGTGCAGCTTGCAAGTGTCAGCTTCTGGCTTCCTGTCCTGCCCAGGTGATGCAGGAGTCCCAGCATACCCAGACAGTGCTTGCTGATTTTATTCTAGGGAGGTGGTGGCTGGTTTTAAAGTACCCACAGTGTGCCAAGTTCCTTACCAAGCAAAGGGGAGAAGTTACTGATAGAACTTCACAGCTGAAACTACAAAGCCAGTCCCTTACCTGTGCCAAGTTTCTTGCCCTAAAGAGCAGTCACTGCTCTGGTTACGGTAATAGTGTGCAACGGGTGGAGAAAAGTGAGGAAATGACAAAGCATTTCAAAGGCTGATGATGGATGAGAGTGGGCTATGAGCAGATGAAAGCACTGCAAGAAATATGTCCCATTGCTGCTTCTGAGAATATCTTAATTTGGAAACTTGTTAGAGGAAAAAAATGTTGAGGTTGGAGATCCAGGGCAGAAATGTGACGGTCCGATGTTTCAGCATTGTGTTTCCAAGTTCTTTATCTTTTCAGCCCAACTAGTTTAGAGTTTAGCTAAAGGGATTTTGCATTAGAGTGAGTCTTTATTAACCTAGTGTCAGTCACGGATGTATGACCCTGGTGTCAGACTGAAGAATGTGAAGGGTTTTCAATTTCTGTCCTCCTACCTGTTGAAATGCTCTTCAAAGTGTGAACCTCTTCCAGCTGGAGCATGATTTTCCTGACTCTGGACATCCTGAGGTGTGGATATGTTTTCTAAATTAGCACCTGCTTTAGGGCCTGCAGATGACACTGGCAAGCCTTAATCTTAGGTACTTAACTGTTGATTTTGTGAGTGGTTTTTTTTTCAGTGGTTGAAGGATGATAGCGGAAGGAATTGGGCCTTTCTGCTGGAAGATAATACTGAGGAGGAAAAGAGGATATGCACTCGCAGGGGAAGGACAAGGGAGGATGAGAGGAGAGGGAATTACTGGTTCTGATACTACAGTGCAGGTGTTAATTTTCAGGGACGTGGTTAGGGCCGAGGGGCTGTTGGTGCATCATGTTTTTACCCACCGTCTCAGGCAGTGAACTGAATTGCAAGGGTTGGGAGAAGTGAGGAAGGCTTCCATCCTATTCAGCTGCGCTTCAGCTGTTGCCTGACTCCACACCAGCCCTCAAAACGAAGAACTGAACATGAAAATTTGGTCCCTGTAGGAAGTTAACTCTTTGTGCAAGACTGCGGCCTGCCAAGGAAGATCAGTTGCAGGCTGAAGATGGTGCATAATTCTAGACACAACACACAAATAGTGATTAATGGATTTCAGCTTGCTCTGCAAAATGAGTTTAGCATACCATACTTTATCAGGTTTTGATTTGACGTTAATGTTCTACTAGTGCAGTACTCAAGAATAATAGATATGCTGCTAAATTTTCTTGGGTTTCTTTGAACGCTTATTAACAAACATCTATAGTCTGTGAGAGTTCAACAAAACCAACTTGTACGTATAACTCCTCCCTGAGAACCTCTGGATTATTCTTATGTCCTTCTAAAAATGCCTGACAAAGGATGTCAGAAAAATTTCCTCAATTGCATTGAGTTTTCTTGGGTTTTTTGTTGTTGTCTTCTCTCTTCAATTCTCTTCCAGAGGCTTTGAGACAACGTTCTTTGGTTACAGAAGGAACAGACTTAAGGAGGAGGGTGGTGGTGGTGGAATGTAATTATAATCTTAGGCTGTTAAACTTAGGCTATATCACCTTCCTTAGTGCCAAGTCAGTTTCAGATCCTCCAATTCCCTGCTTCTCACTCCTGTTCTCTCACAGGGCTTTGTCCCTTTATGTTGCTTGACTGTTAGTGCAGCTGCACTCCAAACAACATCTGTGAAATGATCCAGCACGGGAGCCTCCCAAATGGGAGTGAGCTTTGGCAGGCAATGTAAATCTTTGTTCTGGTTTAGATTGTAGCCCTATGGTTGTATATGTTTGAATTCACATAACTCTGGATATAATGATGTCTGTCTGAAGAGTTGCAAGTCTTTATAGCTGAGTTTTCTGCCAAGGGGACAGTGACACAGAGTTCCAACTTCTACTCTTTTTGCAGGATTTGGTATGTAGCTAGATATCTTTTTTTTAGACGTTTGCACTGGCAGTAGTATATTTAGTTAATATTCTCAGTGTATCACCAGAAAATAAACTCCAGTTATATAATGTATAAAGTGTCAGTTCACCAAAGCCAAAAACACCAAGGTAAGTATCTTATCTAGGAGGCAGGAGACTTGATCTAAGGCCCCTGGGGTTTACTGGCTGCTTTGACGTGATTCTCTTTCTCACTGTTGTACAGGGAAACTGGAAAACAATATTGTTTTTTCACAGTATTGAACAGGAAAACAAGTTTTAGATTCAAGGGTTTTGTTCAATGGAAAACCCACTATGACAAATTTTTCTCCTCTCTCTTCTATTGATGTGAAAACCAAACAGGATGACTGAAATAAAGCCCACTAATTAAGTTAGCTTACTTGTTGTGAGGAGGAATTTGTGCATTTTTCAGCCATGCTTGCAGCATTTGTGGATTCCAACTTGAAAAGATTGCCTATTCAAAATAGGGCAGCTATTTGACCATCTTGTTTTTCTATATGTTTGATGATGACTTAACATCTGCTGGTTTTGTTTTTTTTTTTTCCCCCAGTTATTTGTAGTAGATGTCCAGACTGGTCAAATTACCAAGATTCCTATTCTGAAAGATCGTGAACCTGGCATGGTGAACCAGCAGGGATGTGGTATTCATGCCATTGAGCTCAACCCCTCAAGGACCCTTCTGGCCACAGGCGGAGACAACCCCAACAGTATCGCAATTTATCGTCTGCCTACACTCGATCCTGTCTGTGTGGGAGATGTAAGTGGAGCATTCGGGGAAGGTTTATTCTGTCACTTACAAGAGTTACTACATTGAATTGCCGAAGGTCAGAGCAAGGTTAAGATTTGGGAGTCTTGAAGTGGAGAGTTAATTTCCGAAAGCTTGAAAACATTCTCGATTCAATTGTCTTTTTGACAAAGTATTTTAAATATGAGCGAGTACACAAACATGAGAAGAATTCTCAGGGTTCTGAGTCAGATTTTGTCTTCCTCACCCTCATTCAGTCTACTTCAGATTACTTTTACAATATAAAATGTAACAAAATGTAACAAAATCCTAAATGTTTAATGTCTAGTTTTGGTGATGACCTCTGAAACTGGTTTTAGTGAAAAAGCTCTTTTGAGAAATTGAAAAGATGATACAAGTTCAGATTTTCCTCCGCTCCAGTGCAGTTTATGTAAATGTTGTTCCAGAGGCAGAACTCAGGGCAGTTTGATAGACTCTGGAACTGCCTGTATTTCTGAAACATCATGAGACTTTTTAAAATAGCCAGTCTTAAAAAAGTAAAAGGGCTGAAATGAGTGTAGTGGTGTCCTGTAAGCATTTCTGTCCCCCTTCTCCTTTTTGATTCAGGACTCCGCATAGGCGTTAACTGCAACAGCAGAGGTCAGGTCACAGTTTCTGCAGTAGTAAATAACCAGCTGCAGAAAGGCTTGACTCTGAAGATTTGTATGACTTGATACTCATTTGCCTCCTGCTGTGACTTCACAGCTTTTCAAACAGAGCTAGAGCCTTATGGTCTTTTCTTTTCCTATACATCTCTCACCTGCTAAAGAAAAGATTCTTGAAGTAATAGTCTTGAAGAATTAATGTGTAGGTCATATATTGTAAATGTAAGGTTTTGGTTATTTTTTGCAGTAGGGATTTGCATGTAGGGAAATAGAAATATGTAGCTACTTTAGAGAAGTAACGAATGCTGCTTTCAAAATGGAAAATCTAAGTCCTTAATTGAGATCAGTTTGTCCATGGTCAGAGTCACCTGGTTGTCTATCACCTAATTGCTCTCTATTACTTACATACTTCAAAATCAAAAAAAGAGTTGAAATTATAGTTAGGTACATAAACTGTTCCAGCTTGATACTGGAATCTTTCCTGTATGTTCTTAATGTAGATCTCTCCTAGGTTTGTACTAAAAGTCTGAGTGAAGAATGCTTGTCTGTTTTGAGACTACTCTAGAGTATAATGGCACAGAAAAATCTGACCTTTTTTTCTTTTAGGATGGACATAAGGACTGGATATTTTCGATTGCGTGGATCAGTGATACTATGGCTGTTTCTGGTAAAGTCAATTTTCTCTTGGTTTTGGGGGATGGGTTTTGCCTTTCCAGAATTTTATACTGATGTACAGCGCTTTATAGGTCCTAGGGAAGCACCTTTATCAGGGCATCTGAAACCACTTTGAAGTACCTTGGCTGTTTAAACCCTTCTTGGTCTTACTACAGTTTTATTTGTATTGTTGTTGATAGTTGTATTTATCTTCACTACGTTTTATTTGTAGGGCCCTGGTCTAGATTTGATTTTTTTCTAGTATTGGAGGGAATATTACTGTCTTTCCAGTAGGTTTTGCCATGAGAGGATCTCTAAACACAATGAATTACAGGGAGGGATTCCATAGAAGAATAATTTAAAGGGGGGTGTTGGTTATCAGTTAATAACTTTGGAATACAGCAGAGCAATATTGGCTTCCTGAGATGACACTGTTTCCTGTAACATCCTCGTAAATAAGTTTGCCATACAGTGAGACCTGGACAGGCTGGAGAGTTGGGCAGAGAGGAACCTGATGAAGTTCAACAGAGGCGAGTGTAGGGTCCTGCACCTGGGAAAGAATAAGCCCACACACCAGTGCAGGTTGGGGGCTGACCTGCTGGAGAGCAGCTCTGCAGAGAAGGACTTGGGAGTCCTGGTGGACAACAAGTTGATGGTAAGCCAGCGCTGTGCCGTTGTGGCCGAGAAGACCAATGGTGTCCTGGGGTGCATGAAAAAGAGCACGGCCAGCAGGTTGAGGGAGATGATCCTACCCCTCTACTCTGGTGAGGCCGCATCTGGAGTACTGTGTCCAGTTCTGAGACCCCCAGTTCAAGAAGAACAGGGAACTTCTGGAGAGAATCCAGTGGAGGCTACAAAGATGATCAAAGGAATGGAGCATCTCTGTTATGAGGAAAGGCTGAGAGACCTGGGTCTGTGTAGCGTGGAGAAGAGAAGACTGAGAGGGGATCTCATCAATGCTTATCAAAATCTAAAGGGCAGGTGTCAAGAGGATGGGGCCAGACTCTTTTCAGTGTTGCTCAGGGACACTGGGCAACAGGCAACTAACTGGAACACGGGAAATTCCATCTCAGTGTGAGGAGAAGCTTCGTTATTTTGAGGGTGGCAGAGCACTGGAACAGGCTGCCCAGAGATGGGGTGGAGTCTCCTTCTCTGGAGATGTTCAAAACCTGCCCGGATGGGTTCCTGTCCAGCCTGCTCTGGGTGACCCTGCTTTGGCAGGGGGGTTGGAGGAGTTGATCTCTGAAGGTCCCTTCCAACCCTGACTTTTCTGTTATTCTGTGAAATCCTATGGAAGACTAATTAATGAAAACTCAGTTTGGTTTATGTGTGTGTATGCACATACACTATCATAGTTTATACAGAAAGCTGTAGTAGAAAAGATCAGTTAGTGACTTTTTAGTAACTAGTTGGAGAATCCGTGTTACTTCATAAAGTATTACTTAGGTAAAGGCAGCAATACTAATATGCTGTTGCATTAATTTAGTAGTTCACTGTCTTTCTGTGCTGACAGTGTGAAGTATTCTGTGCAGGGAGGTGTCAAACTGAACGATAGAAAATCATAACAGTCTCGTATAAATATATAACACTGAATTGTTAGTTCAGTAAGATTTTATTTTATTTTATTTTTTCAAAAACCAAAAAGCTAATCCTGGAATTTGATTTTGAATTTAATATAAAACTTGATCCTTGCAAGTCTCCAACCCAAATATCTGCATTAAAAAAACTTTGTCAGCTAATAAGCTTGAGGAGAACAGCAGAGATGGTAACAGATACCCCAGGGAAAGACAAGGACCCAGTGGAGCAGAGAGGCACAGCATGTGAGATCGAACTGTGTTGCTGTTAATATTTTCTGTATGCCCAGGGGTGGAGGTGTGAGTAGAAGACAGCCACGTCCTGTGTTGTGTGATGCTTACAGCAGGATGTAGGTTCTGATCTCCAGACCTGAGACACCAGGGAAAACTTGTTGAAAGCAATTGGCAAGTCTGATTGCTAAACTGAGTTCTTCAGGACATTGCTGATGATTCTAATGGGGAGAAAACAAGGACAACTAACTTCTGATGTTTTAATCTTACAGAGTTCAATTACATCTGCATTTGAAAATGTGGAGCAGATATAGTTGAACTCCAGAAATCAAGGATATAGCAAATACTTTTGTCTGAATTAAGAAACTAAATGCAATTTTTTGGTGACTTCCTTCGGGCAGGTTAAATGCCACAGAAAAGAAGAAGGGCGTTTGGTGCCATGGATCACACTGATCACATAGCCTGAGGTTCAAGACTTGCCACTGTATTTTCTCACTGCCGTCAAAACTGTTGAGAGAGTACAAAGAGGACCAGGGGCTTGATTTTTCTTCTGCTTGTTTGAGCTTCAACAAGAACAAGGGAGGGCTCTGCTTGTAAAATGTTTGGCAGTGTATTTCAGTAGCCCGTAAACATAAACTAAGCACCATAGCTGAGGGAGAATGTATCGGTCCACTCAGTTGTACTGGTGGACAAAAAGATTTCCGTGGCATAAGCTTCAGATGGAATGAATAATTCCCAGGATGGCATGAACCTTGGTAACAAATGATACTATCCTGGGCTTCAAGACTAACCAGTTGAACAACATACGTTGATTTTTCACCTGCTAGGACTATTAAAAGGGACAGCTTCCTCCTAAACTATGTCAAGATGTGTAGAAATTCTACTGCTGAGTATTCAGCCTTAGAAGCAAACAAGATTAGGTGCCATTAAACACCGTCAGCATGTAAATTGGCTAGCAGGATGTCATGTCACATGCTGCCTGCTGCTACACAGTGCCATTAGTAAGCTCCTTCTGTATTTGGCTGTAGTAGGTGATAGTAGCAAATGACAGAATCCATGGCAAAACCATCTCTGCACCCATATTGGAACAAGAGGTTTTGCTTAAGTGTCTTTGCAGCTTATTCCCTCTGATGTACCAAAGTTTAATAGTCCGATGCAGCTACTTAGTTTTTTCTGGCAACTTCAAGATGTGACATATTTCCTATGCGTTCCTGGTGAGAGAAGCAGGGATGTGTTTTTTCACAGTGTGTAGGGAAGAAATTGAGGTACATGTCAAATCTGTCAGAGCTGACTTAGATGGAAGTGGGGTGTCTAAATACCAGAAGGGATGGGTATAGGGCCTTGGATTAAGCCTGTATTGATCTACAAACCAAGAACATTCAGCTTCCTTCATGCGGTATTGTTTCTGTTATTGATTCATATTTTTTATTAATATCTTCAAATTCCGTAGAAAAATAAAATGAGCTCCTGCTTGTTTAACCTCAGTTACTGTAACATTCTTTAAACAAAAGGTTGCATGGGTTTAAGAAAAATAATTTTAAAAATAGATTTGATACAAATTGGTACTGATTGTAGTTTGAAATAGTTGTTTCTGTTCAGTTCAGAAATGGGTGTGTACAAATCCATAAGCACATTGGCAGAAATCAAATGAACCCAAATTGGTGTAAACCCAGCTGAGTTTTCTTGGAGGTTTTTGTGTTGGCTTAACAGACTGTCAGTCTCAGCCTTGGTAAACCAGGCTGAACATGTGAGTCTCTAAAGGTGATTGTTGTACAGGAGTGTGGGTTTTGATGCATCCTAATCACTTCGAAAACAGATGAGGTTATCCAGCTGCTTGTAAACCATGTAGACAAGATAGTTTACAAAATTACAAATTTTACAGCGCACTAAAAGGATGCTTTTGTTAACTAATATCTAGGCACCAACACTGTGTTCAGTTAGATTTAATAGTATCCTTTCTTCCTTTCTTTCAGACACTACTGTCTATTCCTTTTTAAAAACGGGGAGTTATGTCTATGCGAAATGGGCTATTTATTTTTGGACTCTTTATCCAGGTTCCCGGGACGGTTCGATGGGTCTCTGGGAAGTCACAGAGGATGTGTTGTCCAAAAGTGATGCCAGGCATAATGTCTCTCAAGTTCCTGTCTATGCCCACATAACACACAGGGCTCTGAAAGATATCCCCAAGGAGAACACCAATCCTGACAACTGCAAAGTCCGAGCGCTGGCTTTCAACAATAAGAACAAGGTCAGTAAGATAAGCAAGACAGGTGAGACATCAAAAAACTATCCATATTTATTAGAAAAAGAAAAAAGTAATCTATATCAAAAATACCAGAGAAGCAACCTAATATTTTTTTTCCCTGATCCTTTTCCGTGCTTCTCATATGAGGTCGTCATCTTTGTCTGCTGTATCTGCTTCTGCCCCAAGTGAATGGAGAGGTCAAGTAGGAAAAATAAATCATGTTTTCAGAAGGAACAGTTTTCCTGTGTGTTTGATTTTTAGACTTGCATCCTAAGCAGGGGAGACAGGGAATGTTTACAAGAAGCAGATAAAGTACGAAGAAACCTCTTGCAGCTCGAACCCCACTCTCCAGTGCTCTTGCTGCTTTCCTTCCCCTTTGGTGGAGACCAGCTAACATTCGGGCAGTTGCCCTGTTGGTGGCTGAACCCTTGCAGCAAGTGAGGTGACTGACACACAGGGCAGGCACCAGAGCTTGCTTTATGTTATTTTGTTGGTGTTTGACAGACAGTAAATGTTAACCTGCCCTGTGCTGGTCTCTTGTCATTACTAGTGGGAGTAGCAATTCGTCCTCCACTACTATTCTTTCTGCCCTCAAAGAACAGAGAAGGTCTGAAGCACAGGTGGGTGTGCTGTCAAAAGCACAGTGCTTCTGTGGGCTTTATTTTTCTCTGTAGCTGTTAATTATGCCTCTGTGGTGGAGACTTCATAGAGCTTTTTCTTCAGAGTAATATCTGGAAAGAAATGTTTGCTTCAGGGTCAGAATCCGTGCAGGAGCTGCTGAAGAGAATTGTCAGCTCTAGCTTGTACAGTCTAATAATTCATTATTTGACTGAATAACAAGATCTATACTTTTGAAAGTTATTTTTTGTTATTTACTGGTTTATTAATTCTTATTCTACCTGGCACCTTTGTGCTGTATTGTGTTGTATCAAGATCAGTATAAAATTAAAATTTATCTTGATAAGCATATACAGGATTATGGATGAGTCCAATCCAGAGTATGCAGCCTGGCTAGTAAAGAGTGTGATTTTGTAAGGACGTCTATAATATAGAAACTAACTTTTTTACTTTTGCTTTTTTAATAGGAGCTGGGAGCTGTGTCCCTAGATGGGTATTTTCATCTTTGGAAAGCAGAGCACACACTGTCAAAGGTGGTTTTCTGTTTGTTGGTGTATAATTTCAAGAATTACCTAGCAGTTAAGGCTGTTCACCACTTCATCTCTTTTAAAGGCTTGAAGAAAGAGTAGCAGTGTTTGTAAAACACTTAAAAGCCTTATGTATAATGAAATGTTCTAAAAATGAGAACCAAGGGAGAGAAACTCCCCATTCCCTTAATTTGGAGGATAGGCAGTGCTCTTAACTTCTGCCAGTCCTGGGTGTGCTGAAGGGAACTGTTGCGTTGGGTATGATGGATACTTGATTAGCAGTGTTCATAAAGGAAGTTGCATGTTTCAGTGTAACTGCAGATCAAACCCAGACATACCTGTGCTGGTGTACGAGGCAGCCTTTTTCAGCTGAGGGCTGATGTCTGTGTACACCTGCTGAAGAAATGACAGCAGCTTAGAAAGATGTAAAGTGATTTGCTGAAATGTTAATTTATTCTTTTTTTTGCATAGTTCTTGGCTTCTGCCTTTGTCATGGTTCAGATAAGGCATCCTATCTCCTCCAGGTTTTTCTCTCCGGGTCAGTTTGTAGCTTTTTTCTTAAGTTGACCACAAAAATAGAACTTTATTGTATTTTGTTTTTTTCACTGCAACTTCCTGGACCATATTTTACAGAATTGTGCTATTAACTATCTTGCTCTTTTCTCATGATGGGTTAATTTTTATTTCTTGTGTTTGCAGTTACTTTCCACCAAGTTGCCATACTGCAGGGAGAACGTGTGCTTGGCTTACGGTCAGGAGTGGTCAGTGTACGCAGTCGGATCGCAGGCACATGTCTCCTTCCTGGATCCCAGGCAGCCTTCTCACAACGTTAAATCCGTCTGTTCCAAAGAACGAGGCAGCGGTAAGAAAGGTGTCAAAGGGTGCTTCAAACAGTTTGCTTGCAGAAGCAGCTATTAAGACTGTCTTAAGATAAGCTTTTAATAGACAGGAAGGGTTTTTCATGTGAGAGTCTAAATGATTAATAGTATACGTGGGTTTTGCTTTTATGACAGTATTCCTTGAGTAACCAACAAGAAAGCACCCCTGAAATTTAATGGTGGACATTAGTGCTTTCATGATAAAGTAAATCTGAACTTTTTAAAGTGTGCATTTTACTTCTTTCTTTTTTTTTTTTTCTGTATCTTACTCTGCTTCATCTCAAAGAAATTCTAGTCTCGTACTGCTATTAATACTGTCTATTCTTGCATTTTTCCCTGGGAACAGAAAAAAAGGCATTTTGTCTGCTCTGTGCTGTCGTGTTGGGAGTCTGTGCTGTGATTGAATGCTTGCTTTGTAATTTTAAAACCACAAGTGATACTCTTCATTTTCAATGTGTATTTATTTACTTAAAATATACAAAAGTTCACTCTTTTAAAAAAAATAAAAAATTGCAGATTTGAATGCTGTTCTCTGACGTGGATGGAAAATATCAAATTGAACCTTACACCAGGGCCAAGCGTGAGGGCTTGCAGGGTGCATGCACGGTCCCATAAAATTCTTTCTATACCCTTTATTTTCAAGCATGAGAAGGCACTGTGTTGTGATGCCTATTTAAAACCATATCAATCCCAGACTAATAAGTTGCAGTCGTTTTTTTTACCTTGGCTCTAGGCATCATCTCTTCATCGGGCAAGTTATTTAAAGAGAATGCAGGCAGGCAAGGATTAGGAAAGCTTTATTTATGTGATTACTGGAGTTTTGAACGGTGCTGTCTAGATAAATGTCAGGGTCTGCTTCTTTCAGATAGAAGTTGAGTTTCTACAGCGTGAGAAAAGGTGCTTCACCAGTTTGTGTTGCCACCTGAACATCGTACCAGCAACAGCCCTTGATCCAACCCGCTGATCAGGGAGGGTTCTGTGGAGGTCAGGACACTGTCACCCATCAGTATCTTAGAGAAGGAGTACCAAGATACAGGAGTGTGGTGTCCAGTGGCTGGGGGCTGAAATCTTCTGCCTTGAGTGTGTGATCATCCCTGCTGGAAGGAGGATCTGTGTGTTGGTAGTATCTCTGGGGTACCTCCGGTTCATGTCTGGGGAAAAGCCTTTGTTCAATGCTGTTTTATGTTCTTCTTTCTTTTTTTTTTGGCATGGTGGTGTGGGCACTTAAGTAATGTTAATTCCCAAGACACAGAGTGTTTCAACTTTATTGATTTACGGACTAAAATCTGGGTTGACTTTTAAGTGCGTGCCTACATGCATTCTGTTTTGAAGTATTTACCTGAAGGTGCTTTCAGCTTCCAGGTGCACCTGCTGAATGTGGTAGGTCCACAGTTAACTTCAGATCATTAGTGTTGTATACGAAATCAGGTCAGAGAAAGCCTCTCACTTAGTAAGACTGGAACTGGGGCTGGTTTTTACGCCGTGTAACCCTGTCTGCTCTATGTGAGGAGGTAGTTAATGCTTTTTAGTGCATCTTGCAAGTGTTGCTTTTCCTAGCAGCTGTACAGGGAAGTGCAGGCCCTGGAATCTGCTTCATGATCTGCAAGAGCAACTGCTTTCTGCTTGGCTGGCGTGTAGCACTGTGTCATCTGCCCTTGACTCTGTATCCTGAAGGCAGCAATGCTAATGTAGAGGACAGAGCTCGCACAGCCCTGCCTCTGTGTCTGCTCCTTGTGTAGGACACGCAACTGTGTCTTCATTTCCTCCTGGGATTTGCAGAGCCTCCCTGACTCCCAGGAACAACGCTCTAGTTTGCTGACCCAATTAGTCCAGGTCTGCAGGTGGTAATAGTGCTGGGGATGTAGGAGAGGTTACCCTGATCAGTTCTAGGCACAGGTTGTGCTTTTAGTTTGATGGGAATGATTAATCTGAGGTATTTCAGCCCATTAGGAGCCAATTTGAAGTGCTCTTCTTGAAAGCCTGTTCTAAACATCCTTTTAGTAGTGGGTACATCACGGATTCCTTCCATTAATTTTTTTTTATTAGAGAAAGATCTGCAATCATTCTGCGTTTTGTAGCTTGTTATTAATAAAATGCATTTAAAAGTATATGCCATCTGCTTTCATGCTAGCGTCACCTGTTTCTGTTGAGTGTTCTGCTGGGTTGCATGTCAAGAGCACTTTTGGAGCAGAAATAAGAGGACATCCCCTCTTGTGCTTTTCTCCTCTTGTCCAAGTACTGTACTTGCTGATTGCAGATGGTTTAAAGCTTTCTGCCTGTATTTGCCAGAGCCAGGCCTTTTAAATAGGGTGATGCAAGGGAGGGGGAAAGAAGTCTCCAACTTGCTCAAATGCATTTGTAGTTCTCTTAATTAAAGCAGAGATTCTTATATGAATCCGGCAAATCTACTTGAGCAGGTGGGAGACTTGCGCAGTGGTTTCCTATCTATTAAGCCTGCAGGCAAGAAGAACAATTCCAGCTCGCATCTGGAGCACGACAGCGTGGCCTCGCCTGTTCTAAGCACATGTCACAGGTGCCGGTGGCTGCGGGTGTGAGCACCAGGCTGCGGAGGCGGAAGGATGAGGATGTGTTTCTCGTTAGGACTCTGTACAAAGGGGAAAAGGAAGCTCCATCCACACCTCTGGGACGTCTGCTCTCACGCGTCCCGCGGGGTGTGTTCCAGGACGTTACGGGTTTTGTGACGTTCAGTCCCACTTGGTACGGTGACAGCAGTTGGCACGTGGATGTGGCTGGCGTAACTCGCTCCTCCCCTCCTGTTTGAACTCTTCTTTGGGCTGCAGTTCAGCGGCACTTTAAAGGGGGCTTGAAAAGCCTTAGCGTTTATAACCCGGCGTCATGTTGTGCAGGAAGGAAGAGCAGAGAAGTGGCGGGGTTTAATCTGCGTAGGAGAGTTGTTTGGGGTAGAGTGCTTACACAGAACAAACCTTTTGCACACTAAGTAGATGAGATGAGAAGACATTTTGCAGATCGCAAATTCTTGGATGCAAAATCTCCGTAAGATTATTTCCAAGGGATCCTTGTTTAGCCGAGGCTTCAGATTTAGATTTTGTGAAAACAAAATGCACTTGTTTTTCTCGGTCTAATGGCATAACTGAATAATGCAAGAATGTTTTGTTTGGACTGGAAACTTGCTGTAGTTTCCCGTGTGCTGCTGTTGCTTGGGTTGTAGGATTGGCAGTCTCTTTTCATTGCTGGGTGAAGTGCCAGAAGCAACAGCTACAAAGAGTAAGGTGTGCTTGTGTGAGAATATTTGAGTGGAGATAGCTTCAAAGTTATTTAAGAGCCTGGTCTATCCTAGCAGCAAAGTGGCAGGTGATTATTATGGTTATATTTGCTTACAGCTAGCCTGTTGATCAGCAAAATGCACTTGGTGGCAGCTGGGACAGTAATTTTTCTCACAGGGTCACTTATCACAGCTTGGCAGGTAGCTGAATAGGGCGTGAGCTCAGGGAGGAAACCAACGTGATGTTCTTTCGTCTCTCTGCTGCCATCTACTCGCTCATGGTGTGTTCACATAGAGGCTCCTGGCAGACAGAAGAAAGCTGCTCTTGGTCCTAAATGGCTTATGGTCTTTGCTTATGGGGCATGCTGAGAACGAAGCTTCTTACTACATGCCATCAGTGCAGCTGGTGGCCCCAGAGGAGAAGGGAGGTGGTGTGTGTAATTGAGGCTGCTGTTTCAATAGCATCAGTGGGATTTGTCAGCCCTGCTCCGTAGCAGTGGGGAAACTGAAGTGTTGCGGGGGATGCTAGTAGGTAGTTTCCTCTTAAAGAAAATACCCATCAGCAGCACTGCAGAGCCAAAGCATTCATCTTCCTTATTGCCTTGCATGTCCCTTTTCTGTTTGACAGGAATTCGGTCGGTGAGCTTCTACGAGCACATCATCACCGTGGGAACGGGGCACGGTTCCTTACTGTTTTACGATCTCAGAGCTCAGAGGTTCCTGGATGAAAAGCCCCCATGGCCCTGCTACGGACAGAGGCAGAAATTAGGAGGAAGTGAAATTTTGAAGCTGACTACTGGGAGAGGCTGGCTGGTGAGTAGCTGGTAGCTGCAGGAGACCCTTTACACAGGAGTGCCTCAGGGCTCGGGAAGTGGTTCTTTTTATAGCAGTGGGAGCTGTTGTATGAAATGCAACCCAGTAAAACAGTGATCATGTAACCCATAACTGTAATCATAAAGAGCAAGAAGTGCTGCAGAACTACTTTCTACAAAAGCTTTATGAAAGGGTATTGAAGGCTGGTTGCTTGACTGCAAGGCATACTGACTACCGTTCCTATGCACTGATTCATAAATGAACTAGATTTTCATATCTTTACATTTTTCAAAGTAATCTAACTTCTAGTTTTCAGAACCTCAAACACAAAAACACACTGTCTTCCTTTAAAACCATGCTACACTAACATGGTACTCAAAGCAAGAGAGATTTAATTTAATAGCATGCAGTTTTAGAAACTGGCTTCCTGGGGTAATGCAGGCACTCGAGTTCCATTTCCTGTATGTTATCATAAAGCAGTTAATGGCTTTGTCTAACTTCTCTCCATTATCTTTCGTATCATTGTGATGCAGTTTTAAAAACTAATGAAACTTGGTATCTTCCCTACCCTTCACCTCCCCCCAGCTCCAATGTTTGGCCCAAATGTCCTCAGAAAAAGCTTCAGGACAACTCTGGTACCTTCAGGTTGATCCATCTGAAGCTTCAGGGAGCATTAACGCAAAAGATCACCTTTTAGGCTCTGGAAGCTACCTTCTGCTTTTATGAAACAAGATTTTGGGTTTGTTTGGCAACAATAATAATCTAAACTTTCCTTTAACAGAATCATGATGAAACCTGGAGGAATTATTTTTCTGACATAAATTTCTTCCCAAATGCTGTTTACACCCACTGCTACGACTCGTCTGGAACGAAACTCTTTGTGGCAGGAGGCCCCCTTCCATCAGGACTTCATGGGAATTATGCTGGTCTCTGGAGCTAATGATAACTCTTTATAAATGATGATCTTTACAGAGATTTCCACTTTTCTTTTTCTTTTTTTAACAACAGAATTGTGTGATGCCATTGATTTCCGATTTTAATGCAAGTTATTTTTTGGCAGAGTTTTCTGTTAGTCTCCTGGTTTTTTACATCTTTTTGAACCAGTTTTTGCTTTAACCTCCTTGATCCTTTATATGAAGAGTGTTTGAAGTCCCTTTTTTATTGTATTTACTCCAAATGACTCTTCCCCCACATTTAGGCTATCTTGGCCATGTGCCCCCTCCCCTACTTTGCTGTGAGGTAGGATTCCTTTCTTATAGAGTGGTTGCTCCTGGGCTTTCTGTGAAAGTCTAGGGGCTGCGTGTGTGCAGGTACTTTGTGTCAGTTACATTACCTGGAGTGAGGACTACTTGTAATTAAAAAATATTAAAAATATTTATAAGAGATAAGCTACTACTTTATCTGCAGAGCCTGGCCCTGGCCTGGGTTGATCTTATTTTTTAAAAGTACAAGTCTAATGACACTGTTTATATGTAGAGGGATACAGTAATTTTAAGCTGTATTCATTGGAGCCCAGGGATGGATTCCCCAGGGGTAATGCCCATCAAATCTAAACTGCAGAAGTCCTGCAGAACTGCAGGAGTTCTCAAAAGTGCATTTGTATTTGAACTGTAGTTTTCAGCAGTGCCAGGAGCAAAAACCTGATCATCTGTTCCTTTCTTGACTGTCCCAGGTATCAGCTTGCACAACTGGAGTAAGAGTAGGCTGTTCTGCAGCGTGGCTGTTGCAGGGTGACATTACTTTGAGGGCCTGCAGAGGCGCTGAGACAAAATGGGGGCTAGGGTCATGAATGTTCTTGTCAATCAAAACGAACCAAATCTATCCAATTTCCAGATGAGCCAAGGTTCCTAGTATGCTGCTGCAGTAGCTCATGGGTTCTTTGTAAACTGCCTAAAACCCAAGACCTTTTTTGTCCCAGGCTGTGGAAGCTTTTCCCATGTTAGCTGTTCTGGTTGGCTATCTCTTCTAGTAAGCCAATGGAAGAAATAACCTCTTTTTTTTTTTTTCTTGAAGGTTAAAGAGTGCGTCTCGGACTTAACTAACGTGAGCTAGAAGCTTTCCATGTAGCAAGATAACTTGCAGTTTGCTCACATTGTTCTAGCATCTGCTGTCAATCCTGCTTGCTGTAGGTGAGGCTCAGTCTTTCCTCAAATGCCCTCCTGCCTTCTGCATTGACACTCCATCGAACTTCATGTGGGACTGCATGGGGAGAATAAATCTGATGCCCTTCAGGTCCAGCCTTGAAGGGCATTCCAGGGTGATGGTCTTACCTAATACTCAGCTAAAACGCAGGATGCTCCAGGGAGGGTGCTCCACGTAGCCTTTTGGCAGGCATTGCACTCTCAGCTTGTTGCTGAAGCCTCTGTCCTGCTGGGGTGAATGCCTTTCCCCTGACACCAGTGGAGTAGAGAGCACCTGTACCTCGCTGTTTTGGTTCCAAATGGGCAGCTGGCTGAAGATGAGAGGAAAGGCAAGGCTGGAACATGCTCTGTTCTCCTGTCTCTACTGGAGATCGCAGCCACCACTGTAGAGTAGCTCTAGGCCCTTACGCAATTCCTGCCAGACTGCCTAAAGCATCCTCGTGGTCCTTGTCATCTTTGTAATCCATATCTTCATCAGTAATGCCAAGCAGTGAGCCTCAGACTTGCTTTCCAGTTGGTAGTGGAGACTTGGATGGAAATCCTGCAAGGAATGCAGTTCCCTCCCATCCGGTAGAAATCCTGGCAAGAGAAGAGCTCCCCCAGATGTGTACTTGTCCCAGAAGTATAATTTACTCACACTGAGCACTGACATGGGTGCTTCACAAACAGATCTTCTTGCAGCGTTTCATAATTTTACTTCCCTAGCGGGTCGATTGCTTAAAACAGAATCAGTTCACAGCACTGCATGTGTGGATATTCAGGCTTTTCATTGAAAAGGAGCAAATTATATACCATGGGGTAGCAAAGGAGCTCTCAAATTTTATTTAGAGTTGTTCATTCTTTTTGAAAGATGTTGCAATGGTGCCTGTGGTGTTCTGTGAGCGCAACATACCGCTTTTGTTATTTTAGGGATTTTGAAAAGTGGAAGTATACAGAGAGAAAGAAGCCTTGGTGAAGTATGGCAGGATGTGTATTTCTAGGATTACTCCTCCAGCTACTGTGTAAGATCATTCTGTCACAGGGAACATGTTCTGCTTGTGTTTTTTCATTTGGACTTGGTTTGAGGCATTGCTTTTATTTTTGACTTGTTTTAAAGAAACTAGATGCTTGAGTCTACTTGAGTGTCCTCCGGCTCTGCTGAAACGACAGTTACTAGTTAGGCACTTTGTGTCACCAGTGCCAAAGGAAATTCTGGGCTGGAAATCCTAGCCCGGATGTTGATCTATTAATTGAAGCATATTCCAGGTCTGAGTGAGGGGGCAAAAAGCGTATTTGTATGGACTGAGCTTCAGCCTCCAAACATGGAGGCTGATCTTTAAGCAGAGTCTCTAGGTTACTGAAGAGGCACCCCCAGAAAGTGTCCCTCTCTGCTGACTCTGATCTCCCCGAGTACATCAAAGTACCTCCTAAAGCCTGGTAGTGTGACTGTCCTTTTCTTCCTTTTTTGTCTGCTTACGGAGCTTTAGGCAATTCTGAGAAGAATCTGGACAATGACGTAAAATTCCACAAGTCTCACATGCATCTGTGTATCCTGCTTTCAGGGTGCTCTCTTGCAAAGATAACTTCTCATGGGGAGGGAGCCATCCTTGTTGCTGTATGAAAATCCCCCTCAAAATGGAAATGAACTAGATAGTGTTGCAAGCATGCAAACAAATTGGGCCAGAGGGAACTTAATTTCTATCCAGTTTCAGTGGTTTTAAATGCTTTTAGTGATACAGATGTTAAGTTTCAGAATATTTTGTGGTTGGTCGATGTTTCTTAATGATTTCCCTTCCTTCCTCTTTCCTGCACTCCTGAATGTTCTGTTTGGGGTTGCCTACTCACCCCCAAATCACCCCAGTCTTTACTGTAGCAATATTGTACTTGCAGAGGTGACCTCTGTCAGTCAGAAATGGGCGTTCTGGCTTTTGGTCAAGCCATGCTTGAGACCTTCAATGCTTTATTTTAAATTGGGTAGACCTTTGAGACTGACTCAGACTGTAGAACTGGGCAGTTGCCCTTGTACATGTTTGACTGATGGGATTACACCATAGTAGTCTGTTCCTTGTGGGGGGGAACAGACTCTGGTTTATCTTGCATTAGGCACTTGAAGGATAAAAAAGAACTTTAAACATTCCTTCAGACCTTCAGACTTTTCTTCCTGCTATTGACTTTTGAGTTGTGTGGGATCTTTTGTGCTGCTGGTGAGTGTGGGAAGCAGTTAATTTTACCACTCTTCTCAGTAGACTTGATAATTTGGGTATCTTTGGGTATTGCATTTTCAGTAATCATAATCACAGGTAATAAAACTCATGACTTAATTATAGGTTCATTAATACCCAGCTTGTAAGTACTGGGTAGCAATCCCTCAGTTAATAATTGGGTGTTCTGTGATGGACATTCCTAACGCAGCAGAAGCTGCCTTGCAGCATCAGCTTGAGCAAAGCAAGTGAGGGTGGTGCTCACCCTCTTCACCAAACACCTTATTCCTGGTAATTACCAGCTTTCTCCCTTGTACAGGGAGAAATTGTATTGCTCTCCTCAGGTGCTGTCTGGGATTGTGGTAAAGAAATGAATCCGTTTGTTTGGTTTCCTCATCAGTGCTGCTGGTGTTAGTCCAAGGTGAGTTAATTACCAAAGAGTAGTTAATAGGTGTTTGTTCCTAGTCTCATTTGTTCATTTTTCCATGTAGATCCATTTTTAAGATTCATTGCAAGAGTACCCAGTGATCTTACTGGACTTAGTCTGTCCACAAAGTTTACATTCACATTGTGGGGATATATTTGCTGCCTTCATTTGTAGTCTTTGGCAGCTTTTTGTATCTTAGGGATTAAGATACTTCTGTATCAGTTATTCTTCTCCAGAATTTCATCCTCTTCCTTCACCTGAGCATTTGCTTTGTATGTAATTTGCAGCTCCAGAGTTAACAGATTAAAGTTATGATCCAGCTATGTGGAGTGGTGGTTTAGTGTCTTAATTTCTGCCCCTCGGCTGAGAGGCACTTACTGACCTTGTGATCTGATGTCACTCACCTGGTGCAGATGTGAAATAAAGCAGGCTTGCCTATACCCTTCGCGGAGGTCACCTGTTTTGTTTGTTTGCAAGACACGAAGAACAGATGTGCTGTCAGTTGCTGCATCCTGGCAAAGCAGCAGCATCTTTCAGCAGCCAGGTGGGAGCACCGAGGTCTGCTTGTGGTGGTCCGATACCCTTATTTTCCATAAACCCGCTTTTCCAAGGTGTCTGAGAGGTTCTTAATTAGCTTCTGTCACAATTGCTGCTATGACTAAATTACCGAACTGGAGTACTGCTGCAGCACTGTGTGTGGTGCGGGCAGAGCTGATCCTCTGGCTGGCCCGTGCCGAGCCCCAGGCTCCCACGCTCGCCAGGCACATGTTCTGTAGCCCAAAGCCAAGTGAAAATCTCTGTGTACGCTACTGGCTACCCCATGGCCAGAGCCCACGGTGTGACCGAAGCTGAAAATGCATTTCTGAGTGTTGCAGTGCCTTCGGTAACTTATTCGAAAGTCTCTGATGCACAGACACCAGGAATTCGTCCACCTTGCAAAGAAGGGAGAGTGGAAAGGAGAATACAGCCACATCTTGTCTGAAGGGGTCTCCGGCATCTGCTCTCCCTTGTCTCTGCAAGCAGGCACTTCGGTGCGCGGTGAGGATGGGCGAGGGGGGCACAAGAGACAAGGTGAAAGCCCAACAGTGTTTGGTATTGCTCTCAGGACTCCTGAGGAATTTAAAAACACAGAGGGGATATTTGTTCATTGCTCAGGAGGTACTTGTGAAAGGGCTTAAATCGGAAACACTTTCAGAGAGATCAAGTGGATATCCCTGTCATTCTTTTTTTTTCTCCATGTTAATTTTCAAGGACTTAAATTAGGAAGTATCTGTTTTGCTTGTGATGCTGGCTTTCTTTATCAAAAGCATGTGGTACTTGGCTATTTAAAAGAAAGCTTTTGACAGAAAGGCATCTTCCCAATTGAAAATTGAGTGCCATTTTCTAGTATCCTGCTGGGAGCGGAATGGTCTAAGAAAGTGCACACAGACCTAAACCCGGCTGCCAGGGTTGGCAGAGTTGGGAAAATGTGGGCTGCCTGACCATTTCAGTACCCAAAAAATCACTAGGTAGACCCCTTGACTGTACACAGATTGTGGTCATTAGACTAAACTGGGAGGGTGTGTAAAAACCCTCGCAACATAGTGTGATGTCTCTATAGTCCTAGACCAAAAATCTAGGAGTCAATACGTTGTTTTCCTAGGAACTGCTTTTCTAGATTCCCTTATTAAAAGGGAAAATTCAGGTGCTGAATCTTAAAATCTCATTAAACTTGTACTTTTTATTTGCCCATTCACCTGGTCTCCTTTCTTTTTCAAGGCCTCCCACAGTCTCAGGGTATATAAATCACTACGACTCATCCAAATAATACCGAAACGGACCAACCAGAGGTTTATGTGCCTTCCTGTTCTGGTACCTTGATCTTTGTGAAGTTATCTCACAAATTCGTCACTGTCTTAGGGCTGGGTACGTGCATTGTCTTTTTCTAAGATGTACATGTTAAAGTTGCAAGAGGTTTGTACTGTTACTTGTGACTTGTTCCATTTGTTTTAGGATGTGGTGTAGACACAAAATCAATGCACTGGTTTGTCTTGGGGTCAGTCTTACCTGTGACATCTGTCAGTGCTTGCTCGTATGTTAATATGTACACAAATGCTGGATCTTCCCCCATTGCCTACGATGTACTTGTATACGATGCACAAACTACACAAGGTGTTTTAAAATGTGCAGTGATCACAACTTGTTGCCTGAGGGTAGGATGTCCTACAGTGAACTGTTTTTAATGTTGGGGTTTTTTTCCAAATATACTTAATAAGATCCAAAGTCTTGGAAAAAAAAAATAATCAGGACTTGCTGATATTTGTTGGCTTTTGTTTTAAATCTAGGGTTTGATATGTGTTAACGCCTCTTGCAATTCCTCCCATTTAACAGAGCCTTTCTCAGCTTGCTGTTTCTGTCATGAGCTGTATCGGAAACAGCACTGGATCCTGAACTGTCACAGGAGCTGTCAAGTGAAGTAGTAACAGCTCTCTTCAAATGTTACAATGCACATTTTTAACTGTAAGGTAAAACTGTTCAAAACTGCTGGTGCAGCTTGCAAATGAAACAGTGGGAAGCTGCAGATAATATGCAAAACCAGCCTGTCTGTCTGCACGTGGGGCTCCATGTTCAGAGCTACCTTGTAAATTGTTTCTCCTCTGAAAAGCGATATTTTTTTTTTTATTCTTCTCCCAATACAAAGACATTACACATTTGGCTTTGATTTCTGATTTAGCAAAGAATATCTTTGGTCTCAAAGCTCTGTTCTTTCCAGCTGATATCTGGAGTTCGGGCTGAGTTTCTGTCTCTTACGCAACTAGCATAGGATGGTGTGATTGACATAAGATGTCCCTTCCCAGCTCTAAGGTTAATTTGATCATAAGAGCATGGAAACAGGAACACTTCTTCACTTGCTGTGGCCTTCAGTGGGCACGTATATCCATAATTAACTGAAGTACAGTACTGTGGTCTGTTGATCCATGAGGCTACTCGTTTCTAGAATCAGCATGATTAGTCATCGATGTATTGACATTAATACATGGTCAAGGAGCTCTAATGTGTGTGTATTTCCTGTGCTGACTGTATCTGTTCTCTCTGTACCCCAGTGCAGACGTAATCTGGAGTTCTCTTCCTTAGATTTTGTTAATGTCAGAGTTTTTTCAAATTCAGTAAGGTCCTGTTTTTATCACGGTCACTTTTCAGAGTAGAACAGATTGGTTTAACTTAGTTTTGTAATCTTGAGCACCTTCCTCTTCTCCCATTTCTTCCTAGTTTACCTTTAACAATCAGTTCAGAGCTGTTTGCCTTGTCTTAAAAATACTGAGTCATAATAAAAAGAAAATCTGTAGCCCACTGTAGAAAGATCACTGCTTTCACCATGAACTCCAAGTGGCTGGCTGGCTGCCTCACAAGTGGGGACTCCGTTCCTACGCAGTCTACAGGAGCTGAAATTCTTCTCGTGTTGTGCAGTGGATGTCAGCAGATTGGGCAGTGGAGCTGCCCTGTGTCTGCACCCAGTGAGCTTGTTAAATGAATCCATGGTGGTTTAGTCAACCAGAGAAGTGGCATCTTTGGCTGCTGCTCATTGTCATGACTAAAGATTTCACCAAGGGCAAAACCAGGAGGGTGCATCACTGACTCTCTGCTGACTTGATCCTATTTAAAGGCTTTCTCTACAGACTTTTTTTTTTTCCTTTTGCATATTTGCTGGATTATGAAAAAAATTTGCTATTGCAGGGGTACGAGCTAAATTCTAACTCTGTGCCCAAAAGGCAAAAGTTAATCTAATGAGCTTTGTCCAGCAGTAGTGCCAAAGGCTGGCTATGCTCAGAGGTGAGCTGGTAATGGGGTGTTTGAGCAAAGGAAGCCTTGAGGGTCTGCTCCGTCATGCCATGTGCTTATGCCACTGCAGATGGCTTCCTCCCAGAGCTTGTGGAACTGCAGGTCATCCTTCTTGAGATGAGATGTGAAGATGGTGTGGGGAAGAACCAGCTTCTTCAGGGGTCACTTGCTCTCCCCCCTCGTCACTCAAGGTTATACTAATGCATGGTCTGTGTTGTCATGACTGACGATGACTAGTGTGCTTTTCTGCTGCCACCAGCCACCTCCACCTTCCTTCCTGATGGAGTCAAAGGGCCTTCTCTGCAACACCCTCCACTCGGCTGGTTGTTGAATCGGCATGAGCTGTACCAGCAGGGGTGGAACAGGCCAAGTGGGACTTACAGCTTCAGTTGGCTGCTCTAGGCTTCTCCCTCAGTGCGGGTGTGATAGGGGACCATGACAAAAGTAGTGGGATGAGTAACTTCTAATGGGCTCTGTCTTTCTTGTTTGAAACACTGTGTCTCCATTCTCAGCCTCTCGTCCCAGCCATCTTGCCACCCTCTGTCGTTGAGGACTCGAGCAAGTTCCCCATCCTCTCCTGGTTTACTAGTCCAGGTACCAGTTCTGCAGAGCCCTGGGGGCACCAGTGTAAGCCCTGCTGCAGTTTGCTGGCTTAGGCAGCAGCTTGCTGATGTGGGGCTTTGATCACAGCCTCCCTATTCATTAGGCTCAGCCCTGGGTATCCATGTCCTAGTTTCCCCTTTTTGATCTCAAAGGCTTCGCTCCCAACTCGTTCCTGCCCCATGGAGGAGTTGGTTCCTGTACTGCTGGCTTTTCCAATTTGGTGGCTTTTATTTTTCTTGTTGTTTATTCCTGGGGTTCACTGCGCATGTACAAAATGCTCCAGACTTTATCAGCCATCCTGAACATGGTACAGGAGCCCACCCTGTGGGGCATCAGAACTATTTGTCTACTTCCAAGGTGCACAGAAACAAGAATCTCTCACACAAACAAGTTTTAGGGAGGAAAAGCAGCTGCATACACACAAGTGGAAAGGTATCTCTGGGTAGAATAGGTGAGGGAGCAGTTTAAGAATTTTGAATAGAAGAACAGTAATTGAGTTTTTTTCATTTCTTCTTTTAAAATTGCTTTAACAGGAAGTTTGTCTGTGTTCTAATCCACAGAAGGCTGCATTGTAAACTGGGGTTTTCTATTCATCAATGCAAAATGTGCCTCTCAACTATAATGCAAAAGTCAGTCTCTCTCTCTCTCTCTGTTTGTAAGGGAAGAAGTTTAACTGAAGACTGATTTAACGTATTTATTGCTCTTACGTGTAATCATCCACAACAGTCTTTGCTGGTCTTTCCTGCGCACCATACAGCACTATCCCTACTTAAAATCAAAACAGGGATTGCATTGAGCAGTGGAACCTGCTGAACTTCCTTGGTCTGAGAGAGAGACTGGAGAGAAGAGTCCAGGTTCCACGTGTTTTAAATAACAGCTTTAAACCAATGCAGCTACTCTCAGATCAGCACCACTTCCTACCTTTCCCTCCATTTAGACGGGAATTAAAAAGTAAAACCCAGCAATACATGATCCAGTTGACGTGCTTGCAGGTGGAACATGGGGTTCTTGAAATTTGAGAATTGAGATGTCTTTGGCTTGTGGAAGAACTCGGTGTGGGTGCAAGAGCTTGGATCTTGGATTGGCAGTCCTTCTGCCAGCTTGCTAAACGCAATCAGCTACTCCAGACTCTTCTGAAGAAGACTGTGGTAGAAGAGCTGTGAAGGTGTAGGCTGGAACTGATCATTTTAGGTCATCTGTGTGTTGCTTGACTACATGGACAATGTAATACTGACTTACTTTTTTTACAGATTGCTTTCCATGTGTCAGTCACAAACAACTCTTAATTTGCCATTCAGAGGAAAATTGTTAAATAGATACATTTCCAGATCAAATTAAGAGCCTGATTTTTCCATCTTGCATTAACCGGGTTACTGTGTTCACATGCCAGAAAGATGTTGCTCTTTGAAAAAGCATGTTGGTGTATGTGGCAATGACCCATGCACTTTTTAAATACCTAGATCTGTACATTCTCACCTGAGTATCGTTAACCATGCTGTAGTCTGACAAATGGATCTTTTACTACTGCCCTGTTATATAGATAATTGTAATTAACTGCAGTTTGTTTTTTCCACTACTTGAAGTTGTGTGATCTGAAAACTGGTGAACAAAAAGTATTTGTGCATCTTACTATGGGTATCTCTAAATAAAATGTATTTGTATAGTGTGTTGGCTTCACCAATGGTTTCCTTTTATTTGCTTATTATCCCACCGCAAGTAAATCCAGGGCAGTTTGAGAGCAGGTGGGCTTGAGTTTCTCTTGCAACAGTCCAGCCTCTGTGTTGATACGATTGATTCAAAAGAAATAAAGTGAACTATTGTTTTTCTTTCACCGATTACAGAATCATAGAATGGTTTGGGTTGGAAGGCACCTTAAAGATCATCTGGTTCCAACCCCCCTGCCATGGGCAGGGACACCTCCCACC
>JAOXJM010000019.1:9643485-9701089 GCA_026413425.1 Tringa solitaria | reverse complement strand
TCTTTCTGGTATCTAATCTAAATCTCCCCTCTTCCAATTTAAAACCGTTACCCCTCATCCTGTCACTACGCTTCCTGACAAAGAGTCCCTCTCCAGCTCTCCTATAGGCCCTCTTCAGCTACTGGAAGGCTGCTATAAGGTCTCCCCGGAGCCTTCTCTTCTCCAAGCTGAACAACCCCAGCTCTCTCAGCCTGTCCTCATAGCAGAGGTGCTCCATCCCTCTGATCATCCGCGTGGTCCTCTGCTGGACCCGTTCCAACAGATCCATGTCCTTCCTGTGTTGAGGACTTCTTTCATCCTGAAAAACACACATGGCTTAAACAGCTGTAACACAGGTAAAATACGTGTTAAGAGAGGCAGAAAATACACAGTCCTCTTCAGGTACTACAGGTTGCCTGGGTATCAGAAGTGTATGCTGTAGTTCACTGTGTGCTTTACAAACAAATGGAAAACTCTATTTTAACATGTACGTACTGCCGACATATCCAAAACATGGATCACAATATTTTGAGAAACTTTGGTGAAATTAAATAAAACAGCAGTGAAATATATGTCAGAATGTCTAGATACCAGAGCCTGTGTAAAGATGATGTTAGTTCAGAAATGAACAAGTTGAAACCCAACGGAGTTATGATTTCTCAGCATATCTTAAATCACAATGGGCTAATAACAGACAATCATATTTGAAACTATTAGCATGTCTTTCAGAGAGGTTAGTGTTCTCTGTCATGTTCTCGGTTCCTTTTTTTTTCTTTTCTCATTGTGCTAGGTTCAAATTGTGTTGAGCTGACCAATACTTAAAAAGACACACAGAATAACCCAAGGGTCGTTATTAGTGTATATAAATTTGTTAGTTTTTGGATGTTGACAGTCTAGCAAACCAGGCTTATAAAGCAGATTGTAACACAAAGAATAGAAACAATTTCTACTGCAAACTCAACTGGAGACTGTTTAAAATATAAATGGACAGCCACAACCAGATAGTCAGTGATAAGAGTTGAACTTGCTGTTCAGAGCATCTCCACATCTACTTAATATTTTACTTTCCATAAAACATGTTGTCATAAGCTTGATTAATCTCTGTTTTGACTGTGTCTGGCTTTTAGGGACTCAAGTGCAGTGCTCTGAAAATCAATGTGTTATGGGTCTTGGAAGACAACAAAGTTAGGTTACTTTAAGAGACTGGGAGACAGATCGGCTTTGGTGAATGTATTCATAAAGCTGGAGAAACACAGTGTTCCAGTTCAGCTCATACTACAGTCAGTTCCTGGTAAAGGCAGGCCTTTTCTTGTTAAATATGTAAGAGCTCATGGAAATATTCTTTCTTCTCAGACTTTATTGAATGCTTTAACTAGTGCATAAAGAAATTCAATGTCGGGGTTCAGTTTTGGTCAACAAAAATGTATGTCTGAAGTGAAGAACAGATTTTGATTCTAGATAAGGCTCCTGAGCATCATGAATTGATGTTTAAAGTGAAACATCTCATTACAACTTTAATTGTTGAGTACCTATTACTTGTGAGCGCTAGTGAGCGGCTAGGTATCAAACACATCCTCTCCCGTGCAGTCACAGCAGTTTGCTCAGTTTTCATCTGAGAATTATTGTGCGTTGAACTCAGTGCTAGCCAGCTTGCACCGTAGCTGCTGCTCGTACCAGTTCCTGAGGCACATTTGTATGTTGGGGCTGCTTGCTTGGCTGCTTTTTTGCACATCTCCTTCTGCCCAGATGTACCACTTGCAGGTTGTTCTTAGTTTCCTAAATTTGCAGTTTGACTTCCCGTGTCATGCGAACAGAAACAAGGCAGATGACTGTGACCATTCTGGCCTGTTGAGAGATCTGTTTCCAGCAATCATAGCTACTATAAACCATACTTATCAATTAGCCTTTTGTCAGATGCTGTACAAACACAGGAGGGATAATAAATTTCTTGTTTCAAAGGAATTTTCTTGCTAGAGGATGAATGAGAATGAAAGCTGACTGCCACAAACAGGATAGCGGTGATGTGTGTGTAGGATTTGGGTTTTCTTTTGGGTTTCTTTGTTGCCATGCAACAAAGTTATGTTTAAAGCAGGGTAACAGGTAGTTTTGTAAGTAATTTCTGTAAGTATGAGAGAGAACAAAACAAAAATACTGGCTATAGAGGCTGAATTTAAAGGCAAGCGTCATCATTTCTCTTACAAATGAGAGGTGAGAAGTAGAGCGGGTGTTGGCCATAACCTCTGTATATGTGCAGAAAAGCAGTTTTGGTGGTAGGGAAGAGAGAAACTACCTAGTTTGTGAATGTGATTTTTGCATTAGCATTCTGAGTTGCTGTGAGAGTAGTTAAATTCCAGGCATCAAAACAAGGCAGCAGCAATTACAGAAATTTAAGGAGTCATATATCTGAAACTGAAGTTTCAGCAGAGTAGCAGATAGAAGAGTCTGTAAAATGACTGGAAAAAGCTGTGAGACGTATCTTTTGTCTGGAAGTACAGATCTAGACAGATCCCAATCAGATGACAAAAATGCTTTTTATCCACTGAATTTCCCCCTTTACTGTAAACATTGTGATAAATCCAATAATAGTATATTAAAGCTACTTTTTCAGGAGTTCCTGCGTAGAGAGTTTGTGGTAAAGGCAGGAAGAGTTCAAGGTACTGCATTTGTGTATTATCTGCGTATTGAATCAGTACCCTGCCTTAATGCATGCTCTTTTTTCTTACTTTTTTTTTCTTTTTTTCCCTTTCAGATTTTCTATTTTGTACATACATTGTTTTGTATATACTGTATATGATGACTTCGGTGGGCAGTGAACGTACCCGGGGCACTCGGGACAAAATGCAAATTTCAACCACACAGCCAGCGCCACCGCAGAAACAAGTTGTACAGGTATGTGATACTGTATGATCTTCTTTGAGTTGGAAGTGAGCGTGTAATGATATGCATTTCTTCCCTAAGTCAGTAAAAACTGAGAAAAGACAGAAGGAAAAATCATGGTCTATTTTGGAAGAGCATGTTTGATATCTCGCTTTAATGGTGTAGTAATCCAGCATAGCGTTAAGTTATTCCTGTATTCTTGTCTCTAAAGGAGCTTTGTGTTCTTCAGCAACATTTCCCATCACTGAGGAATCCTGTGCCTTTGTTGGGATTTCTGTTCTGTGACCTCAGTGTCCTCAGATCTCAGCTCTTCCATATGCCAGCCTCATGATGCTAGAAGATTTCTGGTCGCTGGAAGAATTTGGGTGGGTGGGAAAAGCTTCCTTAGATGCATGCTATGTTCTACAGCATGATTCAGCATATCTGCAAGTCACAAAATCCTAAACTTCTTGTGCACTATTCTCACAAAGTGAAATGAAGGTGGTTGCCTACTAGTGGACTAAAATTATTTTGAGTATCTGCGAGATTAAATTAAGCTCTTACCCCATTGTCTTGATTCTTAGCAGCAGAGTAGTCAAGTTGTGTGCTTGTCTGGGTTACAGAGAGTGCAAAATGTCTCTGCTCCTGGCAACTCATTATTCTCTTGTCAGGTACTTCCCAAAATTGGACCCAATTCAAAAATTACCTCAGTTCTTTACTGGCAGAGTGCACCAATCTAGAGGTGCTCCCCTGGGAAACAGTCTTTTATTGTTTTCTAGACTGATCTTTGACATGGAGGGGCTCCTGTTCTGTTTTGTACAGTATTAATTACGTGAGCAGTAGCCCTTATCTCCTTGCATTGCAGTGCTTTGCATAGCGGTGATTCATGCTAATGTCAGGATTTAGAAAGTGACTTTAAACAGAAGAAGTTCAATTTGGTTTTGTTTTATAACAAGCAAGGCTGCAGTCGTATAGTGAGCAGCTTGACAGAAGTGGTGGTTTCCCCTTTTTTAACATTTGCAAGACAACAGTGGAGTACTCTGCCCAGGTTTGGGTTCCCTGGCATAAGATGGACGTTGGCAGAATAGAGCAAGTCCAGTGAAGAGCTGCTAAGATGTCCAGAGCACAGGATGACTGAGGGATGGCTGAGGGAATTGGATTTGTTCAGCCTGAATAAGGCAGGTCAAGGTTTTATGTTCTATTTGGATACCTCATGAAAGAGTACAGAAAAGGTGAAGCCAGACTCTTACCAGAGAGACAGTGGCACAAGTTGGAACACTGGAAATTTCAGCTGTTAAAAGGAAAAAAAAAAACAAACCCACAAAACATTTACCATGATTAAGAGGTTGTGCGATCTCTTGTCTGGCCCCAAGCAGTTTCTCTGCTGGAACATGCTCTCAGTGCCAGGCTACACTGAGTATCACTGGAGGACTCTTCCAACCTATGCGATTCATTGATTTTAAGCATTAGGTCTTACTGACCTCTTTCTGCATTTTGTCCTTTTATTCTTCTTCTTATATAATAGGTACTGGTTTGGTCAATTCAGGGGACAAGATGTTTATTTAATATAGAGCAGTTACGTTTCAGTACACCATATTTGTTTTATTGTTTAGTTATCAGATGGACCTTCCTACTTAGTCAGGCTTTACAGATCAGAAGAAATGTGTGGGATTTTACTATTTAATCACCACTGATTCATTTTTCTGAATGTAGAAAAATGTTGCTTTCCCAAATGGAGATTTCATTGTCAAAATACCACATTGATCATCATTTAAGTTATTTAGGGAACTACATCATAGGCTTTTTGCATTGCTTCTGGTTAATAAAAATACTCTTTTATTATAAGGTCTGGGCCTATTGCTTTCACTTAATTTTATGTTTTGTATACCTCTGTTTTCTGGTAGTTTTAAGTTGTTAGTTAAAAATTTCCTTCACTCTGTTATGCCACAAAGGTAACATATCTTGTAAGGTTGAGTAAAGTTTTAGGTGTCTTAAAATGATACTATTTTCTTAGTTGCAATTAAAACTTAACTATGCTCTTTTATAGGATACTACAATGTTGCTTGTAATGATGGTGCCTTAAAAATAAAGAACCACCACTTGCTGGCAAAAAACAAAAACATTTTGTGACAATAATTTGGTGTTTGTGTAGTAAACACATCTTGTGGTTTTTTGTTGTTTCTTTTTTCTTCTGAATCTTCAGTTCCATTCGGGTATAATCCACTGGCATAAAAATAAGCTATATCACAACTGCTTGTGTTTCTAAGCTCTCTGCTTACACAGGAAAAGTGAAGGTACTGTCACACATTTGATACTGTTAAAAAATTATTTTTTTTTCTTGTTATGTGGACTTGAAAAGAAGTTGGTTTATGGAAAAAATAAATCTTAATGGCTTCCTGTTTCTGATCAAATGTGACACCATGTTTCGACAAAAATTACATTGTCTGAATGTTTTTACTCTGGATATCTTTAAAGGAAATAGCTTCACTAGCTTAAAAGTTGCTGTGGGCCTGAGGAGGCTGAAGTTGGAGCAAGAAGATGGATCAACAAGGCTTAATTCCTGAATCCAGCAGACTTTCTGTTTTTGCTCTCTGCTGAGTTCTTGGCAGATACCAAGAGTGAGATCCTTCACACTGACTGGGAGGCTTTTGTGGAGGTGGCACCAGGGCTGGCAAGGGGAATTCCGGAGCATGCTCTTCTCTGTGTTACTGACTGACGTATGAAGTTGTCAGCATGACACTTTGAAAATGTGAAGTAGCACAGAGTACTTAACTCTGTTAAAAACGCTAATTGTCTTGGAACGTTGCCTCTGAGCACAGCAAATGTCGCTTCCCTCAAGGAACTGAGACAGCTGCAGTAACTTCTCAGAAAATAAGCAGCTGGTGGTGTATGATGGAGTAATTTTTAGACTCTTCTCAGCATTTACTTTTGGCGATCTCCTCTAGAGCTTATATTTCTGGTAAACTTGAAGAGCGAAGCTGTTTGAGGCTGATTAAGTCTGAACTCATGAGGCACAGAATTTCATGTGCATGTCCTGTGAAGTCGACAGGTGAGATTCAACCAGCTGCCCAGGATGAATCCTTTCTGTCAAGAATTTCAGTGGATGAGTGGTCCGCTTCTCAATGAAGAAGTCTTCCGCAGCACATCAGCTTGCATTTCAGGTCCTGGCTCTCTTCAGTGTCAGCCTTCTGTAGCATGAGATGGAAGCGTCTTCTGTTTGAGCAGAAATCAAATTAGATCCAGGATACATCTATGGATGTAGTGTAGAGTTGTCTTGAGTGCAATTCCAAGTAGACTGCAAATGCAACACATGAAGATCGGCCTGTATGGTGCCATGTTAGTGTTCTTGAGTTGCTTTCTCTCTGGGGCAGCTCCTATGGATTTTTGGATTTATGGTACTTTACTGCATCCATTCATTTTAGTCTTTCAGCTTTTGGAGAAGTTGGCAGCATAGATTTGTGGTCCAGAAATGTTACAGAAGTACCAAGTATTTCTTCAATAGCAAGATCCTTTAGCAGTTTTCAGAGACCAGTGTTCACTTACAAAGAAAATAAGTGCAGCTGTTTGTGGCCAAAATCTTGAGGCATGACTCAGTTTCTTTGTAAGTGCTCATAAAACTGCAGTCAGTTTGTTGTTGGGAGAGTCGTGGAAGGTGAGATGAGCAGGAATCATCAGAGATGTGGTTCATTTAGAAATACCGTTGCCAGTTTGTTACGATAAAACTTTAACTCTGGTTAGACACTAAATAAAAGTAATCTTATCAAAGCGTAGGCTTCTGTTGTAAATTATATTTTATTATATGGTTGTCTTGTTTACGTGGTGACCTTTTAACTGTGGTTCAAACACATTAGAATGTGTTGAAATTGCTTCTGTCCCAGCTAGGTTTTTAACTACAAAATTGCGTAGAGGAGATATTACTCCCTTTCCTATAGCACCTTTGTGCTTGTTGCTTATTTTCTTTTTGAGAATCAGGAGGAAAAAAATATGGTGGCACTAGGAGATAATTTTTAAAAATATATGGTTATGTGTTGTGTATTTTACTGGATGTTTGCATTTTTCAGGCAACAGCAGAACAAATTCGCCTTGCTCAGATGATCTACGATAAGAATGATGCAGATTTTGAAGATAAAGTGAAACAAGTATGTTTCTTATGGTACAGAGTTTTTATGCCCTGCTGTAAGGTGCTCCAAATCTGGCTTACGTTTTGGAGCTGGAGCATCTGTTTCTGATTTAGATGAAATCTTTTTCAGAAGGACATAAGTTTAACTAGGAAAAGGTGCCCTTATTGCACTGTGAAGTCTGTTTACAAGAAATTGTGTGGTAATATAACTCTGGCTGTATAGTTATACAAGTGTATTTTCCTTTGTAGACAAGCCTTTAAGCCAAAACTCATCTGTGCTGATGTTTCTTCTAGACTGTATCTTTCTAGTATGGTCTTGGTGCTTAATGATCATCCATTCAGCTTATCTATGTGTACATGCACATGGGAAAAATGTCACCTGTGTAAACTTAATTTGCTAATATCTTGGTTGTTTTTTAGGAAAAGTAAAAATCTAATTGTAGCTTAAAGGTGAATTGAAGTGTTACATAAAAAAAAAATAAAAATCTGACCTCCCAGATCTGTGTATGCATTAAAAATGATAGAATTACATGGTGAAAATGAAATCTGAAACCATTTCTTCTACTGTGTTGAATTTCTGCTGTAGAATAGCTCAGACTGTTAATTTGAGCAGTGCTGAGAATCCAGGTCCCTGTTGTGTTGTGGGTATCAGTGATTTTGTCCTAGTGAACACGTCACAACTCATGAAGAACCTAGGAGTACACCCACAAGGAGAGAACAATTAGCATGAATGCATTACTGCAGCAGAGGGGTGAATTTCTTTATTTCTTTTCCTTTGTAAAACCTCCTCTGAAGCCTTCTTAAGTTGTTCTTGTCATAAACTTGTTGTGCTACTGTGCCAGAAGTGAAGTCTTGTACTTCCTGAAGCCAAAGTACCTCCATCAGTAGTGCCTGTAGCTTTACTGGTGGGCAGAATAAGAAGTTCTGCATAGGAAATCTCCCATATTTTACATCGTGCCTGTGTATTTTGAGCTCCTGTAGGTTTTTTTTTTTTTCTTTGACTGAAGTTGCAGGATATATCCCATGACGGACACTGGTAATTTCCATCTCACACTCCCCAGAGTGTGCACCACAGCTCCACGGAGCATACTAGGTCTCCTTAAGCAGCTATCGCTTATGCCTTTTGTGTGGCCTTATGCTGAATGTATCAAGGGAGCTGATCTGGCTGAAAAATAACCTTTCCTTAGTCTGGATGTTTTTCCACATGGATCTGTTCTCTGCTGTGGCTTACCTTATATCTGTTATCACGCAGTGAGATAAGGAGGGGGATGTTTGATAGGGAGGGAGAGAGGATGATACTAGAGCTACCCTGGCCTTTTATGTTTTTACCCTCATATACTGCTGTCTCTGGGGTGACCGCATTTGCTGCAGGCAGAAAGGAAAAAAAGAAAAAGGTGCGAAAGTGCTTTCTCTTCACTGCTGTTTGAGTTTCATCCTGTCCCTTGTCTGAATGCCAAGCAGATGTGTAAAATGCAGATACTTTTATTTAGGTTTTTAGTTTGCTCTGCCGCAGTAGCTATACACTTTCTTGGGATCTGTGGTGGTACTAACTTTTATTTTCTTATGGTGATAATTTAGATATTTTAACATGTCTGACTTTTGCTGCCAGCTTATGGAAGTGACGGGGAAAAACCAGGATGAGAGCATAGTGGCATTACATGATTGCAATGGGGATGTGAACAAAGCAATCAACATACTGCTGGAAGGAAGTTCAGACACGGTAAGGTTTTATTTTCATGCTAAACTGCTCTTTCTGTTTACTGCACATTTCTACTTCTAAGAAGCGATTGGGAAAGTCACATTTCAGAAGCTTTTGATTTCCGTGTCTCCATTCAAATTCTTTTGAAGGAAGTGGAGACTGGGTTAGCTTCTCTACTGCACGCATATCTGTGAGTAGGGTGAACATGGAAAATGTTGTGGGTGTTCAGCTGGTATCTTGCAGAGTCCTCTGGCGTTTATTTACACGCAGCAGTTTTAACTGCAGCAGAACTGGGTGCTCTGTCAGACATGGGCCTGTGTTTTGCTGCAGTGTTTGTGGTTACTCTGTTGCACCTCCACAACCCTGAGACTAGGTGTTTGCCACAGAGGGCAATCTCTATAAATGTCAAGGGCAGGCAGATGTTCTAAGATGCACAACTTCTATAGGAGTGCGTTGCCAGTATTGAAGTCAGAGGAGGTTTCAACATCTGAAATTTATATTGACAACGTTACTAGTGGCAGAAGGGGATACAGCAAGTAGTTGCTCCTTTCACTGTGTTGCTTATTTGCATGATTTTATTGAAAAACAGGAAGAGGAGACTAAACAACATGTATATAACAACAAATACTGTCTTTTAGAATGTTGCATGGAATAATTTTTATCTCAAGATACTGCCCCATATCAGGAAAGTGCATCTTGCTGTTGTTGGAAGTTTTTGCTGGAGTGACTTCTTACAGTTTATCTGAGGCAGTAAACTAGATTCCATCTCATCTAAATTGGGAAAGAAACCTGGACTTCCTTTCTTAATGGTGAACATTCAGTATTTCCTGTGATTTGTCAGGATGTGTACTCTGGCTTATTGTTACTGAGGAAACTCGCCCCCCACACACCCTAAATCTAGGACACAGACTGTTCTGACCAAGGGGACTTTCTTTTCTATCCCTTTTTCATTCATAAGAGTCAGGGTCATCTAAAACACAGAAGTATATAATACCGAGTGAGCTAATAAGTTGGGAGTAGAAGAGAGCATCTCATCATGATTAAATCTGTCTTGGTAGTGTGCTAGGTTTTGTTGTCTTTTACTTCTCATGTTTGCCATTTTCTAGTTAAAAATAGTTTTCTGGTTGATGAAGAATGTTTTCTTACTTCAGCACGTTGTTGTAAGTGATCAGGACATAGAAGAAACTTTTTGAACTCATTTATCAATTGGAAGCAACAAATCCATATGTTCTGGTCTTTGTACAAGTCCCTCCTGAACTCACTGCTCTCTGTAGACAAAATTTAACCCAGAGACAAATGCAGAGAACTTAAAGGGCTCAAGGAGCCAAGGAGTATTAATTGAAGGGTCCTCATCAGAGCATGAAGAAATTTATTCTTCTTTGTGGAAGTTTGTGGGCTTCCAACTTGTGGGGTTTTTTTAAAGCTGTTATACTCCTGAAAAGTTTAATTGTGAATTTGATGTAAAGTTGGAAGCAGACATACTACTAGTTCTGAATGCAGATTCCTAAATCTCTTTTTCTAGTTTCATTCTGCACTAGAAGTTGGTTTGTTTTTATTTTTCATTTGTAAGATGTGTCTATCGAATTTGAAGAATTAGAAGAGCAAGGAGTGATAGCTAGAATGTCTATTCATAGCTTCTTTGGTACTCTGCCAGTTTTGTCTTTTTATTTTTCTTTTTTTTTTTTAATGCTATGATTTTGAAGGCTTTATGCTGTGTGAGTGTTAGTCTTTATGAAGACTTTTCACTTGCAACAGTTGTGACAGTCTGACTTTGGATAGATATAAAGGCTTGTGGATGAGAGTAGAGAAGGGCATGTTTCTTTGCCCAAGACCTCTATTCACATTTAATTTCCTACAGGCGTAGGAAGTGCCCGACCATGTTTTACTTCCTAAGCCTTTGAAGACAGAACAAAGGGGAGCCTTAAGATGATTAGTCAAATGATTATTCTTTCCATCTAAAGTCGTGCCAGGAAGAAGTCTTCCTACTTTTGAAGGTCAGGCCTGCAACTGTCATTTGGGTTGTCTCAGGCATCCTCAGCTGAAATTATGATCAGTTAGCTCCCTTACAAAAACAGACAGCTTTGATAGTCTGTGGTGGATTTCCATGCTCAGAGGTAGCACTGTGCTCTGTCTTAAAGGACATGCCCAATTTCTCAAGGCTTTCTTCAGATTTGTATTGTGGGAAAGCATGGATCTGATGCTTTCGTATTTCTTTTTATTGATCTTTCCCCTGTCATGCAAAACCTCACTAGGGAGAGGCTGCTTCCTCTTAAGCTTTGCAGAGTCATCCAGTTTGGGGTATTTCTTAAAATGATTGGGGGTCTTTTGGCACTATGTCCATCAATGAAATAGTAATGCATGCTGAACTACATAGGCTTGGTTCTTCAGTTGTCAGTGCAGTTATTTTTTCTTCTGTGAAGCGTCTCTAAAGCTCCAGGAGTGTTGTAGTTATATGTAGTTATACAGGCAGATGAAGCTGTAGGATAGTTATGGAGGAAACAGTTCCCCATTGCACAAATAGGATGGTGTTGCTCAAACACATAGTTTTGTACTTCTAATCTACACTGGCTGCGCTTCACCTACATTGGCTTTTGGTGGTGTAGCCTTCTATACTGAAGATGAAATTGAAAACTGATATCAGCCTTCTTCCTCGCCTATACTGTGTCAAAAAATGAGAGGGTAACCATTCTCTTAGTACTTACTCTCTCAAAGGAGACACTGACATGTTGAGTTTGTGCTTGGAAATGGCTTTGTTACCTGCTTTCTCAATAGCATTAGTTTTCTCAATTCTAGGCAGTTTGGACTAACTGGTCATTGCCTACCTCATAGGGGCTTCCAAGTTGCTATTGTCTGAATTGAGAAGCGATAGGACGGGATACAAATACCGATAGCCAACCTTTATTGGTTGATGCAGGTGCCTGTCAGAGGTCATGGCTTTAGTGCTTCACAACTGATGCCCCCTTATTTGCATATGCAAATTTCCTGCTAAAATACCTTACTTAGACTATAAGCTCCTAGAGATGGGGACATACATATAAATGTATCTGCCTTCTTAATGCTTTGTGAATAATACCTTTCTTCTTTGCTTTGCAGCTATGGCTTGATAGACTAGCCATGCAATTGCATAATGTATGAGGTGCTGTGCTATTCTTAGAAAGTGTTGTAGTAATTTTATTTTCAGATCCTACAGATACTCCTATGGAGCCAATATGATCCCTGAATTTATTTTAAAGATGGAGTTTAATATGAAAGCTGAAGCGTGATGTTTGGACCTTGGTCCCCAGTCTTGTTTAGACATAGTTTTTACTGTATTTTGCTGTGTGTATTGAACTGTAGCTGTTAAGAGTGGATGGTCTGGCTTATCATGGCTTCCGTTTTCCCAAACTCTTGTTCTGCCATTCTGTCTCTTGGTCCTTGAATTTTAGTATGTCTGGATAGTGGTTTTTCTCCTCCCCCTCTGCCCCTTAGGCCACATACATACTTCCATCCATCTCCTGTTCAGTGATGCTTATAAGCATTTTTTAATTTCCTTGGGAGAAAGACATAGCTCTGCGCATCCTCCCTTGCTAGATTATCAAGGTAGTTTAGAGGGAAACTGTTGCTTTCTTTGCAGGTTTTCTGCATATCTAGATCGTATCTAGGCTTCCTTGCACTAGAAGTCTGTTATAGCCAGAAATGTTTGGGATTCTTGCATTCCGTAAGACAATCCAAATTCTAAAACTTGTTTCTTTATCATCTCTTACCAAAAACGGAGCCTGTGTTTCCATTTGTATCAGTGTAGTTTGCAAGATATTACCTATGTGATGTTGTGCAAATACCTGGTTTTTTTCCATGAAGCGGAGGGGTGTGAGGTTGAAGCATGGATTGAAAGATCTCTCTTCCTTTTTGACTTTTTTATCTAATTCTATTCTACCCGAATAGACTTCTTGGGAGACTGTAGGGGGAAAGAAGAAAAGCCTTGGAAAGGAATGTTCAGAAAACAAAGAGAACAGAGAAAAACGAGGGGACAGAGAAGTGAGTCGTGGACGAGGAAGTTCCAACAGACGGGGAAGAGGAGGCAGCCGTGGCCGAGAGTGTACGTATAGGGGTTCATTTTTAAAGATTCAGACACTTTTCTTGCAGGTTAAACTGGCTGAGTTGAGAGCAAATAGTTAATGAAGTCAAGTCCATCTGAGCTATAGCTCAGCTCTGAAGGGATCATAACTTGTTTGTGTGACAGATGGGCTCGATCTATGTGACTTGGATTTGGGATGGTCTGTGCTTGTTCAGAGACATTAAGTTTAATTTAAATTTCTATCCCTTCCTACAAGATCAATTAATCAAAAAAATGTTCTAAATTGTTTTAGAATTTACTCTTTGTAAGATTGCTTGACAGCCAGTATGTTGCTGCACAGCTGTAGACTTTCTGTTTCTTTTAATGAAAAAAATATCCAGCTTTGACTCCCATCTCCTTTTATGAGTGGGAGAACCTGAAGATGGTCTCAACTTCTCATAAGGGGAATGAAAAGACCACGATCGTTATTAATCTCTAACATGTATTCCTAAACCAGCCAAAGACGAGTTTCTACCATGGGAAATTTCTTTGTGAGTTGAAACATTTAAAAATTTGCTACAGTTCATACAGGTGCAATGATACATCTTACTAAAGCAAACTGATGTTTCCAAGTTAGGTACCATCACATTAGATTACCATTGGTTAATTATTGCTTTCTTCATTTAAGTTTTATCAGTGGTATCAAAGCTGTACACACTGCCTGTAGGAGTTGCAGGCAACACTGACAGATGAGTGGAGAAACCGGAATGAAACAAATACGTATAGCTTTTCACTCACAAGCAGGAAAAAATATTTACAATATTAGCCAACTCTTCTAATTCTTTATTGGAATATATTCAAATATTGTGCCAGTGAAGACATTGTGAATATTTTTAGAATACATTGACATCAAAATAGGAAAAAATGTTAATAAAACTTGCAGCTATGCATAGAACAAATCAAAATCAAATCCATCAAAATGACAGTGAGGGGCAGCATTTTTGCCAGAGCCAGATGCTGCTTGTTTCTTTTTGTAAACTAGGATTAAAGATTTTTCAGGTGGTTACCAACTATTGATGCTCTTTTCCCAACTTTATGTCCAAGCATTAATGATATTGTTGCTGTCATTAGGAGAAGTTGTGTAGTACAAGGTCTCAGCAGTGTTTTAAGTGGCCAGTCTTTTTGTTTTTCTCTTCAAAGAGCTAGCCATCTTACAGAGTACCTCCTTAGGAGTTTTCTACAAAATAGTTAAGTTGCAATACTTTTCTAATGCCACAGCTTCACCAAGTCATCATCCCTCTGATTTAAATATACAGGAGACTTCTTTTAAATTTTCTTTTAAATTTCCCTGATTGTACAGAGGTGTGGTATCAGCAGACAGGAGAAGAGCTGGTGTTCTTGGTTATCTCTTATACTTTCACTGTTGCCACCAATGTGTTATCAAGGAAGTGTAGTATGAGGCAGCTGTATTTCCTACCTTGCTAAAGAGGTGAGGCCATAATTAATTTAATAGTGTAGGCTGCACTTTGTTTTGTTCTACACCCAGCCCCCCCAGAAAAAAACAGAAGCATGCCTGCTGAGGGACATTTCCCTCTTGTTAGGTATTTTGCTTCTGAATTTTCTAGTGCAAAGTAAACATAACTTGCTTGTAGCTGTGCCCCTAAAGAAGAGTGACTAAGATCTATTGACCAACCCACTTCAAAATCTTGCATTTTTGGAGCAGGGGGAGGTTCAGGTTAAGCAGATGGCTCTATTCTTGGATGTATGAGTGTCTAAAGCTTCTGTTAAGCTCTCCTCTCTCCACAGTTAGAGCTGAAGAAAATGGAGTGGACAACAATCAAGGAGACAGGCCTTCAGACCGTGGGAAACGTGGCCGTGGGAGAGGTGAGGTGATGGCATTGGTTGGGGACTGGCACTGATTTCATGTCCTGAAGTGGAAGTCTCCCATATATTTCTTTAAACAGTCCTTTGAAGCATTTGTTGGTTATCCTTTGATTCCATAAGCACTTCAGCTACCTTTAACTTAGTTACGTCCCCCCTTCTTTCCCCTTTGTCGTGTCTTGGTCTCAGAACAACTTAAAATAATTGACACAAATCACCTTTATGTTAATCTGTGTAGCAGGCTGGTGTGCTCTGGCTATGGAGAGTGGTTTTCCCAGATCGACTTACGGCAGCCTCCTGTGAGTGGGAGTACACTGGGCTCCTCAGAATGTACCTTGGCAGCAGGAGAGTGCAAGATTCCATCTGTAGGGTTCTTGAGGAGGGGATTTGATGTGTATACTGGTGCGGGTTCTCTGAGGTGGATCAGTTGTCATGCTTGCCTTCTGTTGTCGGTATCCAGTCAGAGAAAGTACAAGTCACTTTAAAGGCTTTCGTTAAGAGAAGGAACTTGGTGTGGAAGAGTTTATGAAAAGAACTGTGGAAAAAGAATACTGTACAGTCTTAGGTACAACTCTGATCTTATCCTGTAGAAGAGATAGGAAAGATGTTGATAATGGATTTGGTGTGGAATCAAGGGATGTGTAGTTGGTTTGGATTTTCACAGGTTGGAGTGGAAAGAGGCTTGTTTTTTCTCAGAGCAATGAGTAACCTAGGTACAGTGCAGATTGTATGGGAAAGTGGGTATTAAATGAATCAAATTGATTCAAAAAGTGCAGAGTAGAGCTAATGTACTTAATAAGTAATGTTGTGAAAAATTCTGCCTGCAAATGGTTCTCTTCTCTTTGGAATATCTAGTAACAAGGCATTCAAAGGCAGGTACATCCAACTTCATTTTCTCCAGATCTGCGTCTTGAAGGTGTAGAAGGATGTAAAGACATGTAGCTTCCAGAGGTTTGTGAGAATGGCTTGGTTGTGCCTCTGAATCAGCAAATACCAAATGGTGTGCGCAGAGAGGTAGCTACGCAGGAGAGTGTGTGGTGTAGTTCACAGCTACAGGTTTTGGTATGTTAGCACTGTTGTTAGATGGACTGTAAGTCTTTTGGCATTTGTGTTAGGAAGTAATCCTTTATACTCAAATATAAAGGCAGGATTTTTTAGAAATTGTTGTGTGAAACTTACAGGTTAATTTCAAATGCAGTCTATATTTTGCTGTGTAACCTTATGAACAAGAAGCAGCTTTTATTGTCAACACTGTAGGTCTCAAGATGAACATCATATGTCTCAAGCCAAAGCCAAATTATCAGATAAAACTAACATATCTGACTGAAAAAGGAACAAATTCAATTAATTTCTGTTCACTGGCTTAGTGTACATAGTATTACTCTATCTCTCTAACAAATATTTTAGACTGTACGTTCATGTGAGCAAAGTATCTTAATGAAGTCTTCTCAACTGTCTGTGATAAACCTATTGTACGACTTCAGGATCATTATATTACAAGTGTGTGTATTTTGTGGCAGGAAATACCTAATTTAATTTTATAATGCAGGCCCTTGAAATCTGCAGGGACTTGTGTAAAGCTGTGTAGATCACTTCTTAGTATTTCAGTGATATATGACCTTCTTTCTCTGGATATTAGTAGAAATAATACAAGAAAACTTCCTGCCATTTCATTCAGTAGTCTTCCTTTTCTGTTACACAGAATAGTTAAGTATGGGATAAAGTATTTCAGCTTAAAGTAAAGAGATGGCTGGCAATCACCACAGAACACTTTTTTAGAAATGTTTTCATGCAGAGTGTGTGCGTGTAGGAATTTAGGCATTGGATACAGAATTAGGGGTCAGCTAATATCTGAGCAATGCACTGTCTCGCTATTTTAAACTACCTTCTCAGGCTGGAGTTATCTTGCTGGCTGCTTTCTAGGGGAGTATTTTCTGGGAGTATTAACTGCTGCAATGTAACCAACCTAATTTTAAGAAATGATAAGCACTGAAAATAGCAGAAATGGGATTTACACTGGGGTGCTAATGTGCTGTTTAGTGAAGGGGGGGAAACCCTGATACTGAGCATTTTAGCATTGGTGCTGCAGGTGCTAACTTCATATTGCAGTAAATCTTTTAATGAATGCGTGACATTCCTTGCAACTTTGTAGGGTAGTAGGTATACAGTGTATGAACACCACTGGTTGCTGGTATGCAAGAGATGAGGGATTTGAAGTAGATACACTTTACTGACTGATTAACAGAAAACAAAAACGCATCGCAGGTTGTGTTTCAGGACACATCCCAGCTGGGGTTGCTCTGCCCTTAATCTTAGCTTGCAAAACTGAGGGTGTAAACTTTTGCTTAGAAGGGAGTTAAGGAATTTATTTTTTTAAGATAGCCTTCCCATGTATCTTTCTTTTTAGAATTCAATTTCTTGAATAAGCTTAATTAGATATTAAAAAAATACTATAATGGTGGTGATGGATAGTAGTTGCATCAAAGTAATTATAATTGTTTGTCGGTATTGTCAGGATTTGTAACTGTCTGGAATGGAATCTCATGAAACAATTATGGGGGAAGATGATTATGTCTTTATGATTGTCAGCTCTAGAAAGGTTTTCTTATTTGCATTTTAATCATCTGCAGTTATATACAAATTGACAGAATTTACAGGCCTCCTTTTGTTGATGGTACTGGGAAGACTGCATTTATGGGGTGTGAAGAACAAGCAGACTAGGACATCTCCACCTACAAAAGAGTGGGCTAAGTGGGTGTATGGTAGAGATCTGTAAAATTTTTGCAGAAAAGATTCTGTGAGGAAATCAACTGATCACTCCAAGCACATATGAGGGAGCAAATGAGGGAGTATAAAATTAAATCAGTAGGTTACAGGTTCAAAATGAACTTCTGGAGGTGGTTCTTCATACATGTAGTTAACCTGAGGAATTCCTTTCTATAAGTTGTTCTGGGTGCTGAAAACTTACACAGAGACACTTGACAATTTAATCCTAAAAAAAAACCACAGCAAGAAAAAGAAAAACCACTAAAGGTTTTGATGTATGTAAATTATCTTTGACTGAGGAAGTCTGAGCCGCAAATGGTTGAAGACCAGGAAAGTATCCAGGGAAACTGCTCTGTGGTTTCAGTTCTTGTACTCTTCTCTAGATATCTAGTTGACCATAGCTGATAATGGGATAGTAGGTAGATCATGAATTTTGGGACTTGGTTCAGCATAGAAATTGTTACAGATTCATGTGTAGCAGTTCTCCTGGTTTGCAATGTGAAAATGGATTTGTTGCTTTTACGTCTGTTCCTCTATTCTCTTCATTCTTCCAGAGCAATGTGAGCATGCCATAATGTGCATGCTGACAGGGCTTTTTTTTCCTAGTAAAACAGGAATAAAAATGAAAGGGTAAAACATTATGTGTCAATTTTGGACTTAATCAGCATGACCAGTACCCTTTCAAACTCTTGCTTTTTCTGCTATATAAGAAAGCAAAGCAGCTTGCCCTTTTTGTAATTATCTGACTATAGCTCATCTTGTATTTTTGACATCCTTTTTTATTTTTAAAATGTTTTTTTAGGTAAGTATGCTGTCCCTGAAAAAAAATGAGCTTCAGTAACCAGAATTGCATGTCTAAACATTTTCTTGTTTTAAAAGCTTAGCACAGTTGGCACAGGATGTATTTTGGATTTCCTTTGCCAGGATTAGTAAGGATGTTGGTTTTTCTGAAACATGAATGTAGAGCAGACCTTCTGGAGGTCACAATCTGAAGTCTGTTTTGTTTTGCTGCAGCTGGTTCTGCAATGGTTAAGATGTGTGTGTCATGTAAATTTGTTTTTTGAGAGGTTAACCAGAATTTATTTTAAACATAAGTTTATTTATTTTCTTTTAAGCATGACTTTAGAGTTGAAAGTTTTCTGTGCGTGCTTCTAAAAATGGTTACCAGAGTACATGCAGTATATAAAAATGATTCAATGCTTCTAGCTTTATGATGAGTAATAAGAGTGATTTGAAATATTTAATATAACTTAGTGTTTGTTTTGGTGGTATGGAATACCTAGAATACAAACTTTCTATACTTAGCCTCCTTATCTCTTCATAAGGCTTAAGCCTCTGTCACCTCAGTGTCTGCTAGGAAAATATCTGGCTCTGCATTTCCAGAGCAGAGTCCAGGGCTGTTCAGTTACTGTGTGGTCAGAGATAAGCACAAATCTAGGGTGTTGCCTGCCCTTCCAGTCTGCATTTCCTTTTCCTTTGAGCTGCTTTTAGCCCTTTTTCTTAACGTTAAAGTGTCTTCATCTAATTTAAACCTGCCAGTGTGAAAATCTGAGTTTTGAAGTAAAACACCTGTGTTGCAGTGGAAGGACATAGGTCTGCAAGCTCAGCAAACTGGATTTTCTACGGAAGAGCCTGTTAAATTAATGGGCTAGGCCCACCCAAGTTGTGGCATTGCACGCTTTTCTCATGCTCCCATGTTGTGTGCGTTTGTGGGGAAGATATGTTGTGAATGAGAGGACTGTATGGGCAGTACAAGAGTAAAGACTTAATCTTGTGATTATGACTGTTTTGAGCTCCCAGTGGGTTTTGGTGGAAACAGAAAATCCCGCCACCTGCCTGGGTGTAAGTGTTGGCTTCTCTGGAATTCATTACAGAAAAGAAAAAGGTAAATTTAATAGATGATGACTAATGTGAAGACAGTCAACTGAGGGAGATGTGCTGGAGAGCAGGAAAAAAATCCCCAACAATACACAGTTGAACAGTTACAATGTTAAAGGAAACCAAACATTCCGGAAAGTTGATCAAAATCAACTTTAAACATAGTTCCCTGTCTTGGTTTCTGGAGCAGAAATGAGTTAGCAATGTTGCCTTGATACTTTAAGCAGCTGTTTGTACATCCACGTGTAAAGGAACATGAAGAAATGTTGTGCGGGTTTGTATGAAGCAGTGATTTTGTTCTTTGGCTGATGTCCTTCATTTGCTTTTGTGCTCCATGAGCTGATTGATTGTAAGAAAGTCTATTTCTTTAGACTCACTGGAAGATTTAATGAGCTACTGCCAAGTCACTTATTCTATTTTGTGGGTAGAGAAGTAAAATTGTTGATGGAAGAATTGTGGATTTTGGATTACCACAGGAATTTATTATCTTTATTATTTTTTTTTTTGGTAAACATTCTAAACTACATATACACATCTTTTTAGAGTAGTGTTAAAATTATACTTTTTACGTTACAAGCATAAACTGGCATTACTGCTGGGAGGAATTGGTCCTGTCTGTCTCCTGGTGCATTTGAGGATTGATCTTACTTTAAAACTAACCAAACCAAAAAATTAAAAAGGGGAAAGGCAGCATGGTAGCAGGGGACAAGAAGTTTTTTTGATGGCTTATCCTGGTGTAAATAAAGGTGACCAGTTTTCTGGCATTTGACAAGCAGCAAACTGATTTGGAGAGCTGATCCAACAACAAACTAATAGTTTTGTTTTCTGATGGTGGTTTTGTTTGTGTTCACTGGCATGTGCAAAACTGTCAGTGCAGAAAGAGCAGAGCTTGTCATCACTGGTGAGGAAGACCTTGATTGCGCTAGCTCTGATTTAAATGGGTTTAAGTTACTGTGGGATTGCATGCCCAGAATTTGGGTCCCTGCTCTGAATTTGCTCACTGGCGTTTTAGTCGCTGTTAAAAAGCATCAACGCTTTGCAAATACCTGATGGTCATTCATGGGTGCTTTGTGACTAACTTCTCTGTGTTAGTAGACTGTGCTTCTAATTGTTTTAAAGGCATGTTTTAGTTTTGGCAGCTGAGAGAACTAACTTTCTTAGGATGAGAATTTAAGAATAAATTAGTGATCTGGTTGTGTCAAAGAGAATATTGTGCCTTCCCACTGGCATCTTGCATTAATGACCATCATGTATAAGATTTTTAGGTCCAAGTTGGGTGGTCTTTTGGTGGTGAGTAGTCACTGTCCCATATTTTGAATTAGTTCTTTGTAGGCATATTTTCTAGCTTTGAATTTAGTGCTTCCTAACCCCACTGGTTTCATACTTCACTTTTGTCTTCATTAGAATGCTTTTTGTTGATTAAACTTAATTTAATTTTAATTCTGACAGAAATCACAGACATAGCTTTATGAACTTAAGTGAATCCACTTGAAATTCAGGTTCAGGATTAACTTTCCAAGTGACCTAGTATAAAAAGTGTCTTGCTTGCTAGTTGTTTAAGAATGTTCTTAGGAACAACATGATTTCTTTTTAGCAATTTCTGAAATTGTTAGAGGTTCTTATTGCTGTTTTTAGGCAGTATTATTGTGCCTGGGCTGGTATGGCATTTTACATGTGCCTTGCTTGCTAAAACTTCAGTTTCTGTTCAATACGCTAAGGTTATGCTTTCAGGCTTTTGCACTTGGCAGGCTGAGGAGACTTACCCCCCCTTCTAAGATCTACTTGTACTTTCATGCTAGCTATCCTAGCAAATCTGTCTGTACCTAATGTCTACCTCATTCAAAAATATTTCTGCTTAGCTGTTTCTGTGATTCATAGTTCCCAATAGATCTTGTAGCTGAGCTTGTCAAGAAACTGTTGATCTGTGTTCTTTGCATCACTAGTAAGTGTTGTTTAATGCTGTATTGATAGCTGTAGGAAGCAATTTATTACGTAGGTGACCCCTACCATGTCTCCAAGTAAACTTCTTCATCTGTTTCTACTCCTTAAAAAAAATAGTTATTTACCAGGCAGAAAGATAATCCAGACTTCTGAGCCTCTGAGAGCTGCAACCCTGTTATGCCATGGATGACCTTCCCAGATTGGGGATTTTAGGTGGGAGAAGAACAGAATAGGTGGCTGAGCAAGGAAGTTCAAAGGCCGGGTTACCTTCAGCTGGATGCAGCACCATCTGGAGCGGTGTTGCGTATGGCAGAGCAAAGAGCGCAACTTCCCATATGTGGGCTCAGTGAAGAGGGATGGTCATTGTCAGGTTGCAGCTGTTGTTCCCTCTTGTCTACCCTTTGTCTGTCCTATCTCCAGCTGATTGTGAAAAGACAGCAAAGAGGGGTAAATGTAGATACAGCAGGCCTGGCCTAGTGTAGACCTCTGTTCTTCTGTGTTCTTGTCCTACCAAAATACTGTATCTTTCTGGCTGGGAATCCTTCGTCTTCCAGTTTGCATTGTTCCTCTGTAGCTAGTCGTTGTCATCTTGTATAGGATATGGGTAAAGTCTTTCGTCAAAATGTGAATAAAATTATCCTGCTATTTTGATACTTCTAAGAAGTAGGTAGTAGGCATTTCAGAGGTCCAGAAACATCTTTTAAAGCTTGAACAGTGAACTAGGACAAGGGGAAGAATGACTAGTGAGGGGAGGGAAAGGAAAGTCATTAAACCAGGAACTGCCTAAACTGGTTTTACCATGTGCTGGAGCTACTGTTCTTATTAAGTTTAGGTGGTCCCCTGAAAAAAAGGGGTAATTTTGATCCGAATTTGAACAGCCTGTTATGGGTAATTCTGATGTGTGGACAATCAGTGTTATTGGTGATTTAGGATTATAACTTTTGTGCTCTGCTAAATTTGTAGTTACTTGCTGACTCATAATTACTACATAGCTTTGTTCTCAGCCTGCAGCTTCTGCCCTCCTCCTGTTCTTATAATATGAAATAATATTCATAGTCTTCTGTTGTGGTTTAACCCCAGGGAGCAACTAGGACCACACAACTAATTGCTTGCACCCCACCCACGAGCCCTGAAGAGTAAGGAGAAGAGGGAGAGAAGGAAGAGGGCGAAAGAACCTCATGGGTTCAGATAAAGACAGTTTAATAGAACAGTAAGAAGAAGAGGAAAATAATAAATAATAATGGTGAAAGAATGTACAAATAAGGCAGTACGACACAAATCCCTCTCACTACCTGGTGATTGCTTGCCCAGCCTGTCCCAATTGGTGATCAGGGATCCCTGCCCCCCGGCCAACCCCCTTTTATATTCTGAGGATGATGTCTATGGTATGGAATATGCCTGTGGCCAGCTTGTCCTGTCTATCCTCCCTCTCAGCTTCTATAGGAAGCTGAAAAATGTCCTTGACTAATGTAAACATTACTTAGCAGCAACTAAAACAATATGTGTTATCAACATTCTTCTCATACTAAATCCAAAACACAGCAGCTATCAGAAAGAATATTAACTCTGTCCCGGCTGAAACCAGGACATCTTCCTCTAAAGAGCCCAACAAACTGGAAAAGCCTCACATATTGAGGTCCTAAAAAAAAAAAGTTCAGGGTGGGGGGAAGTCTCTATGGAAATATGCCTCCTGTAAAAATAAGTTTCTAACAATTTATGTAAATGTGTGCTTTATGGATGGTTAAATAGCACAAAAATCTTCATGCCCTTTTGGCACTATTTAACATGCAATAATAAAGCAGTTCACTGTATCAACAAGCTTGTCAGATGAGGCTGGTAACCAAAATTGGAGGCAACAAGTATGTGCTGTTGTAGAAATTATTATTCTTGTGGGTGATAATAAGGATGTTGAGTAATTAGAACTGGGTGATTTTCATGTCAGTAAGTGTGATTTAGGGGGAAGCAGAAGGAATGTGTGGTCGCAGGTTGGCACATAAGCATTGGGGTGGACAGGGGGCCTAAGTCAGAGAAGGAAACACATGGAGTATTTTAGCTTTCTCCTCCCAGACAAGGAGTGACAGGATTCTAGAGCACCTCAGGCAAGAATGAGAAAGTAGAGCCAAAATTTTGAACAATGTCTTATGATCTGGCAATAGTAGTTTCATGTGGGATGGGTCTTTAGGTAAGCCCTTTTCTTAGCGTTTGGAACTACTTCACTAGGTACAGAAAAGATAGCAAATAATTGCAAGGCCAACTGAAACATGTAGTCTTAGATGAAGTGTGGCTTACTTGCGTGTGTTAGGGAAAAAAATTCTCCTGTGAGGAAATTTGGGAAGCAAATGATATTTAACTTTAACTATGGTAGTTTTCTTCTTCAACCCTAGCATTTTCTAATGTGACAGACTAGTGATTGGCGGCTCCTCTGCTGTTGCTGTTAAATGGTGTTTTCTCTCCTAGGGTTTGGACGTGGCAGAGGGAGAGGAGCGGGGAGGTTTTCAGCCCAAGGCATGGGGTAAGAAACAAGCAGAGCACAGATTTTGGCAAGGATCAAACTCAGTGGCAATATTAATTAAGAATATTAACATTGCCACTGTTTGTATTAATATTACTATATGTTTGATAAACAGATATGGATGCAAAAATTCAAAGATCTGCTAGATGATTAATGGATTATTTTTGTCTTAAACCAGTATTTCTAATTAAACAGCACTATACGAACCTAATGTAAGACTTTACTCAGTGTTACTATCTCAATCTTGGAGAACCCGTTTGTGTCTATCAGTAACAACCACATAGTAACTGGGAGGCTGAAAGTTCTGTGTGGTGCATATAGTCCTAGGTCAATTTTAAAACAGATTTGTTTCGGTGTAATGTGGAACATGCAAGTTCTGTACAAAACCAGAATGTCTAGCAATTGTAAACTTTTTTCTCCTTTTGAGATTTCATGCTTTAGCTGTTTGGACATATATGAACCCTAAAACAGAATCAAAAGAAGTTACTCAGTAACTCCAAGGCTTGTTCTCAATTTTGTTGGGATAACCTGCTTCATAGAAATGTAGCCTCCGTTACTTTGACTCAGTGTTTGCCTTTTGTGACATTTCATGTAATGTCAGTGATGTCGTGATAAGCAAAAGGCATATTCTACTTCTCTAATAATTGCCATACTTCTAGATGATAAACTGAAAAGAGGTTTTTCTTCAATAATCCTTTTTCACCTTTTAGCTGCATCTATGTATTTTGGCATTGGTGTCAGGAGTGCATTCTGAAATTATCTTACTGATATTTTGACTCCTGTCCTGCGCAAGTCTGGTGCTCTGTGAAAGGAAGTGATACTGGTTTCTCATCAGTCAGCCACCTGCTGAGAAACTATCAGCTGAGAAGGGCTTATTGTTGTTCATATAAACTAATGCTTTATAAGACTGGGAGGAGTAGGTATGCTGTTAACTGCTTTTCAGGAATTGTTTTGATTCAGTTTCTCTATAATATTTTTTTTTCAGTCTCCCTACTTTTTTTCTCCTCTTCTTTTCTCCCTTTTTTTTTTTTATCTGTGTCTGCTCATAGAGGAAAAGTTTCTTTTGAAACCAGAACTATCAAGATAAATTATGTGGAAATCGAGATGTTAAATCTAATACAACTTCAGCTAAAATGATGACACTTGTGTTCATTGAATGACCCATGTGTTCTCTTCCATTTCTTAACTTTTAAAACTCCAGGACATTTAACCCTGCAGACTATACGGAATCTTCTGCCACTGATGGCTTTGGGACAAAATCAGAGATTTGGGAGACTGGTCAGAATGATGCAGATGATGGAACTGGTAAGATGCTTCAAGAAGTGGAAGGATTTGAATGAAGACCTCTAGCAAATCGCAGTTAAAATAGCCATTCCGTTAAGTGTTCAGTTGACTACTGAAAATGTGAGTACATCTCACATGACACAGATAGTAGTTCAGTTTTATAGCTTAACTGCTACTCATGTGCAGAGCACCTGCTGTAGCTTGAGTGACTCTCTGGTTAGAATGAAGGGAAGGCAATTTGCAGTTTCTTTTGTTTTAGGACTAACAATCCCTTGAGAGACAAAGGGATTTGAACAGTTACTGGAAGAACCTTGTATGTGAAGAACTGTTTAGATATCTTAAATAGTGCTTAAGAGCTCACCTAATGTAGTTAAAGGCTTCAAATCCTACTAAAAGTGAATAGTCCACAGGCACTGGGCGATAGGGTGTAAATATCTAAATAGAAGAAGAAAAGAAAAACTGTTTTCAGTGAATTCACTCAGCGACACTGGGATGGCCTTGGAAGCCCCACCTGTACAACACAGAAATGTAAGGATGTGAGTCTCTGGGATGGAGGAGAATTCCAAGATGTGCCACCTTTGAAGAGAAGAATTATTAAGTATGCATAGGCACTTGAATGGAAGCCAAAAGAGCAGCCTGCCTGTCTGAAGATAGAGGCCAGCAGTGTGTTTTTGTATGAAGTTTCAAGTGTGAATTACACACGCCTGGCTAAAGGCAAGAGATAGACATAGTTTGGAAAGGAACCACTTAACAGTGGTCTTACGGGGATTCAGAAATGAAGAATGTGACCTGCTTGTCTGTGACTGGGAAAACAGGATACCTTGCTGTTTCCCATATTCTGTGACAGGAGATGAAGACAAAGGAAACCCTGTGTCAGGACAAAGAAATTAATGTACATTATTGTCCACACGTGGGAACCACAGAGAGATACTTAACTTTTTTTCTAGCTTCAGCAAAGGGTAACTCTTCTGGTCTCCTCATTGCTGAAGCTTACTCAGATGATTTTTCATCAGCCCCTGTATCAAGTGTAGAAGGAAAAGACTGATTCTGGAGGCCAAGGTGTGCTCCATTGAGCTCTGCTGTGAGACTCTTGAGATGCAGCTTTCTAAACTTCGTACAAGCCTTTTTCCACTTAACCAGAGAAAACAAGAACAGGCTCAGAGTTCAGAAGGACTTCTTAGGCAGCTGTGTTGTCACTCTGAGTAACTTCTAGTCCAATGTGGGAGAGTGGCACTGAGTTTATTAATGGCTACTGAAAGGGAACTCTTTTGCCAAATATGGCATCTTTCCAAGGAGTTACGTTTGAAATTACTTGGTGCTCTATCACAAACAGAAATTCACCTTTTACTTTCACTCATGTTAGTTTTTCAAATAGTTTTTATCAGGTAATGAGTTAGAAGGACACCTAATGACTTGAAAATTCCTCTGATATCAGAATACTGGTACTGTTGTTTGCTGTATGGTAGCGGAGGGCAGGGTATGTTGGCACAACTATTGCAGAAGCAATAAGGTTAACTAATTAAAGAAAGAAGACAGAGAAGGCAGGCATGAGAAGACTGGACGAGAGGTAGAAAATTCATAGGTTAGTTATTAAGAAACACAACTGTAAGGCTGTGGCTTACAGATGATTTTGACTTCTGCTCCACTTCCCAAGTGAATTCAAATGTTTTGTGACCCTCCCTGCTAACTCTGGGTAGCTTTCATATGCTTTTCCTATGGCAACCTCTGTTCCTTCTTGTAGGCATCTCCTCAGTGTGCAGTAATGCAGGGATTCTGCCTAGGAATAAGAGTAGCTTGGTGTGGCTAAACAGGTCCCCATAAGAGTACGCATGTGTCTACATGAAGGGCTTGATGTTGATTGGTGGAAATTCAACGTGTACTAGTTGACGTGTAATTTTTTTTGGATGCCAAATGCATTTTTGCTGTTAGGCTGTGTACATGTCACTGAGAACTGCACTGAATTTCAGTAATAAAACTTAAGGCATGTATGTGAAAGTTGGGGAGCATGGTATCAAGAAGAAGGTGAGAGAAGGCATTTCGGAATTTTCCCTGGCCTTGTCAGATTAGTGGTTCTTACAGGTATGAATGAATGAGTGTCAGCGTGGGGAGTTCTTGCAAAATCATTTGGTTGGTGGGAATTTAAACTAGTTGAGTGTGAATCTTTTTTTGGGTGCCAAGTACCTTTTTGCTACTAATCTAAACTTACTTTCAGGGCAAATGGAAAAAGCACCATAACTGACAAAACAAAAATGTCTCTCTATATATGACTATAGGAAGAGTGTTCTATTTTATGGTGAGTCATCTTTAGACAAACCGTAGGAAAGTAAAAAATGGTCCATGAGCCAAAAAGAAGAGATCTCTTTAAAAAGAGTAGGCTTTTAAAATGGAATCATTTAGTTTTGTCCAAGTGGGAAGCACTTTCAACCTTGTGATGGAAGGCATCTTGAGGGTTATTGGAGGAGACTGCAACTGGGGTAGTAGTTTTAAAGCAGTAGAGTGAGTGCTAGGAAGGAAGATGGAAGCAGTGGTAAGGGGAAGGGGAGCCCGGGCAAGGTGTGGGGCTGAAAACAGTTGAGCTCTTGATTTGGCTTGGTAATCACAAATACTAGCTTTCTACTGTTTTTTTTTTTTTCCCCACTTAATTTACAGTGCTGTTACATTAGTTAAAAAACAAGAGTCCCAGTAATAAATTAGTTACCAATGTGGAGTTACTAAAGATGTAAATGAGGGTGATGTATATGTATGGAAATCCATAAAGCCTGCAAGTGGGCTAGTAAAGGATGTCAGATCAGAGTATACACAGAGGGGAAGAGCAGGATGGAAATCCCTCTCTTTATTCATCATTACCCAGTCCTATTTCTTCTTTCATCTAAAAAGGAAGAAAACAAAATCAGCTCATACTAGCTACTTGGAAAATTAGTGTCTTGCATCTGCAGTTACACTAAAAAAAGAAATAACTCGGCAACTACCTGGTGAAACAAAACCAGTTTTGTTTATCAAAGTGTTTTCTGAGACATCATGCGAATACAAACTCTGTGTGGAGTTCTGGGTATTTACTAAGTACTTCCACTTTAATACAGTGATGGGAAAGGATCAACATTCTCAATTAAAGAGAAACAGATTATTTGTTTCCAAAATGGAGTTACTTCCATACCTCCTCTGAAAGTGCTCTAGAACCTCCTGTCCTGAATCGTTGCAGATGCCAGAGGAACTGCAGTAGAGTGAATGAAAGGTGTTTGTAGGTGCATCATCGTGCAATCCTATAGAAAAGCTAACTTGTTCTGTGGAGGTAAAATGTAGTGTTGCTGGGTGAAATAAAGAGTCTAAAGGGAGAATCTCTAATAGTTCAAAACATTTAAGTGTAATTGTATTCCAGCATTAGTTTTCCTGCATCCTAATTTTTAGCGAAGTAATGTACAACTGAAGGCAAAGAGAAGGGATGGGTGGGAGGAAACAAAATGACCAATCCTCATCTGAAACAGAAAACTTGAACAGCGTGATTGGCATTTTCTTACAGGCATGTTGGCTGTTCAGTCTCTCACCTTGTTTTGCAATGAACAAGGCAGTGGGAGATCCTGAATGACAAATCACAGCAGATATTATAGATAAATTATGTTGGAGGTGGTCACTTCTCAAAGTCGGTTGTGAAAATGGTATTGTATTCTGGTAATTTACTGATACCTCTACTTTGATAGAGTTTAATAAATGTCACAGAGGAGCTTCCTTCATTACCTTTGTTGTGGGCAGCCATAAATGACTCTGAAACTGAAGAACAAAAAAGAAAAAAAATTATAGTGGAACTGTCAAGGGAGAGGAAGGGAATTGCGTACCTTGGAAGTTACAAGGAAGTCGTCGTCATGTGAAGTCGTGGTGGTGTGTTCTTTTGTTGGTTTTTTTTTGGTTTTTTTTAAGGGCTGCTGTAAAAGTTGGAAGGAACATTTTAAGGATACCTGCAGGTCATTCTAGAGTGTGAATGTAATGCAGAAGGAAAGGATTAGTACATGCATTTGGGATACACAAAAATAAAATTATTTGTGGTCTTATATCTATGGCTGATTATTCAAAAAGGGGGAAAAATAAAAAAGGAAATAGTGTGATAGGAAGTGAAGAATTAGAAGAAAATAGCTAAAGACTTACCAAAAATATATAGTATACTCTTTATTGGCTTTATAACTTTCTTAAACTGAACTTGTTGTGAAGGGAAACAGCAGAGAGTCACTGAGCCATCAAGGTTGAAGTTTCTACGACAAGGATCCTTGAAAACAGAAAATATAAGTTGAATAGATAACAGAGAACTCTTAAACTGTGACGCTTTGCAAGGCATGGGGGTAAAGGTTGGGAAGCAGATATGGAATTGCAGTAATGCCACAGTGTATTTTGGACTAAAAGGAAATTGATACACTTGAGGCAAGATTTGACTTAGAGTCCCATCAACAGGAGTAAGGTGTTAGCAAATTGGATTTAATGTGGAGAGGAGCAGTGAAATAACTGAGGCTGGAAGAATTGAGATGGGAAGGCAGAGTGTTAATAAGTGGCTGCTTGGGTAAACTAATAAAAGGGCAAATGTTATGCTCTGTATTTAAAAAGAATAAAAGGCACAGAACCATGATCATAATTAAGAGCAACAGATAAACATTTAAACTGAATGTTACGAAAATGTCCCAAGTATTAGTCCGAACAGGTTTGGTCTCCCAAAGGTGGTGGGGAATGCTCAAGAGTTGGGCTTGATTTCTCTGAACTCTTTTTATGTTTGTTTTAGCAGACTCTGAGCTCTGTAGTTAGAGTTCTGGCACCAACATGAGGTTTGTCATCTATAGAAGCAGGCCTTGCTCTGAGTGGTGCGAGATAAATGTATGCAGGGCAGAGGAAGGGATCCTGTGCTGGTCAGGAGAAGGGAAAGAAAATCAACTGTTTCTCTAAAAGCTGCTGCTCATTGGGCTTTTCCTCCTCTCCAAAAGTTCTGTGGAAACGTGTGGATTAGAAATCTGAGGCACTGTAGTAATTTTGCTGCGCTGGGATATGATTCTTAGTTGTTTTTCAAGTGTCTTGATATTTTGCAGCATGTGGAAACCTGGCTAGGGACTGTTTGGTAAAACGTGAGCATGAGATGTTTCAGGGAACTCTGTATTGCTCCACACAGCCAGCACAGAGCAGATGTTACCTTGCTCAGGACCTGCCAAATAATTTTGGATTCCAAGGTATAAACTCTCTCTCTTCTCCACAACATGTGTGTACCTTTGTGGTAGGCCTGTTTGCCATATGGGGTTAGTGCCATTCGACCCTCCTCTGCGCAAGGCGCTGCTTTGTAAAGGTGTAGAAAAGAACTCGCTAATGTAGTGATGGCATTAGTGTGAACTGGGTTTGAATGCTGTCCTCAGGGGTCTCGGTTCTGGATGAACGTGTCTCAGAGGGTTCCTGGTGAAGTGAAAGGAGGTGACTAAACCAGTAATTCTTTTGCTTTTGTATTTGATCAAAGGTGATGATAGCAAGAACTTTACTGCTGGTGTCTTCTTTGCTCGTGGTTTTGTAGTTTAAATTAAAGCTCTGGTTATTGTTGGGATAACCTTCTCTATGCTTACACTGGTGGGCAAGTCCTTCAGTCCTTTTATTGCTCTTGAATGTCTGTGCCTGCTGTTTCCTACGGAAGAGATCAGGTTTTTGCACCTCTAGGATAGCTTGCTGTAATTTTCCTATTGCCAAAAGCTGTGGACTAGGTGCTGTGCTTCAGTGTTCACCAAATAAACTCTGCCACAAGTTATGGCAAGAAATGTTTTGCAGCTACGGTGGAAGCTTATTGACTCTTCTGCTGCCATTATATGAGTTACGTATGTTTTAAAATAAAACTACTCTAGCAGTGGAAGGTTTTTCTGCCGTGAGGAGAGAGTTAGCAGGTTGGAAAGAAGCATCCAGAGACATAGCTTGAGTCTTGAATTTGAGTACATTGAAAGTAGGATTATGGATGTCAGTGCAGGTGTTGTGGTTGTGTTTTGTGCAGGCTCTGTGTGAATTTGGGAATGAAACTGAGAGATCCCATGGGAGGGCTGAGTAACCTCTCACTGTCACTGGAGACATGTGAGGAAGTTATTCCAATGCTTGGGGTTAAGCACTGGTTGCAGACATGCATTCATGCAAATTATGTCTGGAACGATGATGACTAAAAAATTCCTGAAACTAGAAATTAAAGGGAGAAAAAAAAAACAACTCCAAAAATTTTAAATCTGCAGACCAATTTTCTTGAGCATCCCATGTTTCCAACCACCATCTCCTCGCTTTGTGTTCCACTAATAATGAAAACAGATTTGCATATAAATCAGAAGGGTTGAAATATGATATTGTGCTTTTAGCTTGTAACTGGTTTCTTTCCTTCCCCAAATTACAATAGGAGCGTGGAAAAACTCAATAGAAGAATGGACAGCAGAAGACTGGAATGAAGATGTAAGTGTACCTTTTTGGGTAGAGCGATTGTTTATTTACCTTTTTCAGAGTTTCTTTATTGTCTTAAAAAACTAAATGTTCGAAGTAGTACTTTGCTGTATGTATGTATGTAATGATATTTCTTACTGTGTTTCTTGCTGCAATTCCTGTTTAAAATATACAGATATTTAGATAAGCTTATCTTTTAAATAAAATGTAATAAAGAAATACTAATTTATTTGGCTGGTGGATAATACATAGATAATAAAATTTTAAGTTTTATCCCAAATCAAGTATTTGTGAGTTATAGTTCTTCACTGCTCAACGCAGATGGGTGTTAACCGCATACTTCCCCCTACTATTCTGTAGGGATTTAAAGGCATATTGTCACATGATTTTTATCTAATGAAGTGCTGAAGCTTACTGTCAACTTCAGACTCCTCATTTCATGCTTTTTATTTAAAATCTGCATAATTGTTCCACGTAGTCCACTTTATCTTCAGAATATTAAATAAAGGAGATAGATAGTAGTATGCTGGAATTAGCACTTAATTGCTTTATTCCTGTTGTTTTATCATGATGTGTTGTCTAAAGTATTACAACAAGGCAAGGGATGTCTTCATGTCTGCAAATTATTTGGCATTTGTGATCATGGTGGGTGAAAATTGCATTTGTGATTTTATGTTTTTAGTTATTGTATTAGAGCTTTAGCAGTTCAGGAAACAAATGGGGTAACAAGAAATAGGGAAAGGAAAACTTAGTTTTTAAGAAGTTTTTAATCTTTTATAGCAATATCCATTATTTCAAGTTTATTTTCAGAAGAGTAAAAGGTTGTCTTGGAAGTCATCCCTTTTGCCCCATCCTGTAGGGTGCCATATGTCAGTGTTATCCCTAGGTATGTGTGAGTAATACTGTTTGACAGATATGAAAACTCTTGTCCTTAACTGATGAGAGGGCTGTGTTGTTCAAGAAAATGAAAAGAAATTCTAAAATTCATAGGTTTTCTGTATCATACTACTATCAAAAGCTGGCGTCTTTTTTTAAACCTGTCTTCTATTTCTGCAGTATATGGTAGAAGTGGACTAAGGGCTAAGGATAGTGAACATTTCTGGCCTTGTTTCTCACCCCTGTTTGATGCTGGTACAATATAGTGTTTGTAGTACAGGAGGGGTGTTGAGGCGATGGTGAGTAGGGATAGAATTTTTCAAAATTAATTATTAAATCTGAATAATTTGCACATGAATCTTGAAACAGTGGAAGATGAAATCTCTAGCCTGTTGTTAATTTTTATTAATTGTGGAGTACTGGAAAAATCCCTGTAACCTAGGAGAAGGTTGTTCATGTGCTGATGTTCAGAAAGAGTGAATGAAATGGTGAACTGCAAACAAATTAGCCCGAAACATCCCTGGAGGGAAAATAAAAGAAAAATTGAATCATCTGATTTTAAAAAAAATAGAAGCAAAAGAATACAGCTTGTGCTATTCAGTGTAGTTTTATGGAAAATAGGTCTATTTCAAATAAACCTGATCTCTAAGTAAATTAGGAGTTAACTGTGAAGATAGAGTATGTTCTTTAAGAGATTTGATCTCCGTCTTTTGTTCTAAAAATAATTACATGCTATCACAAAACACATTAAGTGGATTAAAAACTGCCTTGCAAATTTCATCAAATAAATCTTTTGCTGGAGGACTCTTACTGAACAGGGGCATTTCTAGGAGGGCTCTAAAGGAATCCATTCCCAGGACAGATGCCATCTAGTGTCTTTATCAATGATTTGGAAGTAAAAATAAAACTACTGCTGAATAAAATACGTGGGAAATAAAAAAAAAATATTAGAATGGCAATTAAAAGTAACCCAGTCATGCAGAGAAAGCTAGACCTCTGCTAGACTTGATCTGCTGAAATGACACACACTTTTAATATGGCTAAGTGCCCATTTGTTTTATAGGAACAGAGGCACACCTCCAGAATGAGGGGTTGTTTTCTGGAAAGCAGTAACTGAAAAAAATTTCAGGATTGCAGTGGGTGATGAAAGAGAACAGCTCTGCATGATCTCCTCAAGGGCTGATACTGTGGCAAAAAAAAGCTATTGTAGTCTTTTTGCCTGTAGGTACTCTTCCCTCTCTCTTAATCATTCTCGATTTATATTTCTGTATGTGGACTCTCCTGAACTTGATTCTGAAACACTGCATCCAATTACTTGTTGCTTTTACAAAACAGAAGTTGTGGAAAATAGCTGAAAATTACTGATAGAAGAAGTGCTCGAGAGTGAGATTTTTAGTTTACCTAAAAAGGTTGCTTTATTAGCATATAATGGGCTCTGGTTTTAGTCTAGCAGAAAAAGGCATACTATCAACCTGTGGCTGGAAAATGGATCCAGACATTTGAATGTCTAATAAGCAAACAGTTCTAGCAGCATGACTGATGATGAAGACAGCCAAGGAAGCTGATGTATTTGCTGTCTGCAGATAAAGATGAGGTGTTTTTTTTGAAGAGTATTTTTGTTTAAATGCGATGTTCTCTAGTCAGATACAAGTTAGGAGCAGATCAGTGAAATTTAATGTTGTTTGACCTTAAAAGGATTGGATTGTTGTAATCTAATAGTGCTGTCTGGTATTTATCTTTAGTAGTGACCGTTGAGCAAGTATAGTAGGTTGTAAGCATACTCTTAAATAGAGTGGAAAGTAGTTGCAGTTAAAATAGGAGGTTGTATTTTGTTAAAGGAAAATTCAGGACAGTGAAGGACCAGACAATGTTGAGGTACTGTAGATGGCTCTGTTTTTTCCTCTTACTGGCTAAAGAAAATAAAATTAAGTGGAGAAATAGAATGCATACTAATTGTTGGAAAGTGGATGAAGGCAAACATTTTCTGTACAATATTGGTAGTCTTAGTTTCTAGCTGAAACAACAGCAACACATTAAAAAATAAGAAGGATAAAATAAAGTGTGTTTTGATGGGAGCGTTTCCTTTATCAGGAAGCAACATGAAAACTTATTTTAGTTTCTTTAACTTCAGTACATCTTATAATAATAGTAATAAGGGTTTGTTGTTTCTGATTTGTTGATGTTGAGTTTTTATGAGCATGCTGGAGTGCATTTTCCTGTTTTCCTCACCTATCAACTGGCTGTAGGAGCTGGTAGCTAGTTGTTAAATATATTGTCTGTTTAGTGATTGGAGAATGATTTTTGTCACAGGAACAGGAGCTGAAAAGCCCAGGCATTTCACTGCAGATGGAGGAAATGCCGTTGTCAGGCCGATGTTTGCAAATGGTTCACAACCATTCATTCAGTTCTAGGAAAATGCCAGAGTCTTGGTAAAGCGCAGTGTACAGTGGGCGTAAATAACTTCGTTAGGAGCCAATAATACTTCTAAGATAAATACTAACAACATCTGTGCAGTAAAACTTTTCAGCTGCTACTGCACAAAGTATGTGTTTTGACAAATGCTGTAATCCTTGCAGACTTTTGAATTAAGTTCTTGATTGAAGTTTGTGGTGGTAAGTTTCCCACAGGGTGTAGTGTAAATTTCAGTGTAGCCAAGCTGGTAGCTGGAGACTTTTGTTTTGCATGCTGGTTCATTTGAAGAGAATGTTTCCTCTCATACAATACCTAAAGCATGCTTTTGCATTGTCACAAACATCCTCAGGCTCCTTGATTTACTTAGTTTTAAGGATTCATCAGTGTTTTGGACACAGCCTTATCCTGGATTACGTGAGCATAATAAACTGTTGACATTACAAAGAATTTAATATTTAATCAAGGGATTGCAGAGCATAGGCTGCTGCTCATGCCATTAGTTGACCTCCTTGTGCCATTTAATGCAGGAGTCTCATAATACTACAAAACCTACAGCACACTTTGTTCTAAAATAACTTGTACAGTGGTGAAAGGGCTGAACAATAAAGAAACAGCCTTTTAAAATGGAAATATGCTTGAGCTGAATCTTCTATTAATTTTGGCCAGTACGTAGAGTTGTAGGCTGGCAGCATTATGCACAAGACAGAGTTGTGTTCCAGAAAGATGGGGTTAAAATGAGTTGTATTCACAAGAAGGGAAGGAAACAGAGGGGGGAACTGTGGTGGTACTCATTTTTTTTGTGTCACAGTGTGTCGCACATAAGTTCATGCTAGGAGACCACGTGGAACATTTGAACTTTGCCTCTTAGTGGTAAGCGATTTGATCCCAGTCAGCCCTTGTGCATCCTGCTTAAATCAACAGTATTTCATAGGAGAATCCCAATCAGATGACCATGTCCAGGGGTATATGTTGTTTCAGTAGAGCTGCCAGTGGGATGGTGGATGAAATTGGCTCTTGTCCATGATGTCCTTTAAGCTGGGCTGCTAACAATGTATGCAATTAAATATGCATAATTTCTTGGAAGATCTGTATTCAAACGTCACATTCTAAAGGGATTCTATTTGAGTGTTTGAATAGGTCAGTTATTCTTTAGTCTAAATACAAAGCTACACCGAAGTAGTTAAGGGTGATTTTGTGCAAATGTAATTTAAAATGTAACCATTAGCTGTACAGATCTTTATCTTGTTAAACCTAACATGTCCTGGTTTAAGACCTATTCTGGTTTGCAAGGAGTCCTCTCAGTAAAAATTAATTAGCCCTAGGAAGCTGTAGCTTTTTAACTACTATTTTCTAAAAAATAAAAGCTAATTTAAAAATCCCCTTAAACCAGTAAACAACCACACACACCCCGCCTCCCCGGCCCAAAACAGAATCACCCCAACCAGCCAGCTCTCCTTCCCTGTGCAGGTATCTTTCATTATTGTAACAGCATGGTGAAAGCAGTACAGTTTTCTGCTGTGGATGGTCTAACTGGTTATACTAGCATAAGGAATTACCTGGTTCTCCCATTATTATTGTTTTTGAACTTGTGCTCGCAGAGCAACGAGTTTAAGATGTTATTGCTGCCCTTAGCAGAAATGCCAAGAAGGAACCACAAATGCTAGTTTGCTGTATGCACCGGAGTGCAGAAGTGCCTCTGCTGGTGGTGTGAGCTGAAATGTAAAATGCGGGGATACATGAAATGAGTGAGAATGGTGCAAGGGAGTTTGGCTTCTGCAACAAGGTTTGACAGAGCTGCTCTATAGAGTCCAAAAATTATATCTGCACAATGTATCTTTACATGGATAATATACCAACCGCCATGTTAATTACTTTCTACTGGTATGTTTTTCAGTTAAACTGTTGCTCAAACTGATGTGGTTACAGTAGTATACCATTGTGTGTGTTCAGTAGATCTGATTTCCTAATGCTTTTAATTAAATTGGTACTTGATTCTACAGAGAAGACTTTGCTGAAGTTTGACTACATGTTTTTGTCATTTTAAGCAGAGCTGGTTGTAATGGTAGTTTGACTTTTATCTTGAAAGTGCATGAGCAAGGTGGAATTTTGCAGATGTCACAGCAATGAAGTGTTAGTGCGTGTGCAATTAAAATAACTTCCCTCCCCCTTCTTTTTTTTTTTTTTTTCAGCTTTCTGAAACAAAAGTCTTCACTGCTTCCTCTGTTCCAGCTGAAAATCATGTGACTTCCGGGCAAAGGTAAACTCTTATTCCGTATTTTCCATATATCTTAAAAACCTTCTGCTTCGTGAAGGAATGTTAGCTTGCACATACAAAATTTTGAATAAAACACAAGGTGGCCCCGGTCAGAGATTGGTCAAGCTAATTTCAAAATTGCAAAAGCTTTGTTTGCCAATCATTGGTTTTGTGGGTTCCTGTGTTACTTATTATTGACTACAGAAGTGGAGTCAAACGGGCCAAATCCATAAGCATAATACTGAGAAGACCCTGTTTTCTGCACAAAGTCTGCATACAGGCAGGAACAAAAATAGCTGGGAAGTTTTCTACTGTTGAAAAGGAAGCTCTGGCTGTGTTGTTCAGAAAATAGAAAGCCTGCCCCTGTAGACACAGAAAATGTTCAGAACACAGTGCTTTGACAAATATGCTAACAGAAAAGCTTGCATTGGTAAGAAGGTGAATTTCCTGGTAAGCATCACAATTACTTGCCTTAACTGATGATACAGAGTTCAGGTACAGAACCAAAAATACGGCAGTTGCTGCCTTCCTTTCCTTGCCTCTGTCTTCACCAAATGCCTGGCCGATGCTGTTGTCGAATCACTTGCCTGCATTAGCCTTAGGTCTTAGGAGAGAAGGTTAAATTTGGGTGATGAAGACTTCGGTGGTTGGATAGCATGAGATCTGAAAACTAGATGACGACTGGTCTCAAACATCTTGATGTAGCTGTAGTCTGGACTGCAGCAAAATTTTCCTTATAATGGGGATGTTATCTGGAGAAAGCATTGTGTCAGTTGGTCTACAATTTATATTCCTTTCCTTCTTAAAGTTGATATGCTCACATGTTCATTATATTCTTCCAGTGGATGTCCCTGAAATGATGTTAGAAAATATTTTGGTTAATCAACTCAGATTCTGGTGTGTGGGGCTTTTTTTTTGGTGTGTGCTTGTTTTTTTTGTTTTCATTATACTCGCCATAAGAGATTTGGGCATTAAGAAATCTATGTTAGTGAAAGTGCTGAAAGCAGCTCTTCAGTTCAAGACTGCAGTGTATTTAGGATAAAGAATTTTTGGAGTATATTTCTTTTATTGTCTGAATGCTTTGCTTTTCCTTGGATAAACCTGTTCTAGACATGTGGTAGGGGCTAGTAAGCCATGCTATATACGTGGTGGGGGTTAGTAAGCGGTGCAAAATATAAGAAAATTCGTGTTTCTCATTCATAGGTATGTGTGGTAATTTTGGATATGTACCTACTATCTGAGAAACTTAGCTTTTATTTCTGCTGCCCTTGACTTCCGTGTCATCACATATTCACTCAGTCACTGCATGTGTAACTTCATTCTTTACTGTCCTCAAACCCACCCTATATAGATGTAGGACTTTGATTCCTTGCTGTTTTTAAAGAAATTGTGTCATGTACAGAAAATATGGATTATTAATATATTTAATGGGCTTGCAGGCAGGACCCGCTGAATATATCCTTTATGACTTGTCTCCAGTTACTTGATTGTGTTAATCATATAGGTTGTTTATGTGATGCATGATGTTATAAATTTGATAATGTTTGAAAAGAGTGCAAAGATAATTTATATTCCAACTGTAGTGGAAGGTTCAGATAGCAGAATGTTACTTTCTGGCAAAAACCTTTATTCTACCTCTTTTTGTATGTCAGACAAACGATATTTGAAAAGATTGTTAATCAATAATAATTCTGTTCCAGTACAACAGCTTTAGTATTGTTAGTGTATTCTTCAGTTTCACCACAGCCTAATCAGCATGTTTATTCCAGCCAAACTTTGCCTTTTCTTACAGCATTGATCTGGTAACGCTGCTTCAAAAGCCTGTGACTTCTGCCCAAGAGACAGAAGGCAACTCATTTGAAGTTCCCCAGCAGCAAACCTTTGGCCAAGCCCTAGTCTTCACAAATTCTCAGCACAGCACCCAGATGGCATCAGGAACTGGCAGCTCCAGTGCTGTAAATTCTTATTCTCCTCAAAGCCTGGTAAAACTATCTTATGCTTTCTAAATATTTTTCATATTTCAGCTTAAACAACTTTTCCAGAACTGGTCATTTAATGAGATGTTTCAGTATTTGTAAAGTTCAAGTTGTAAATGTTGAAGGAATGGAATTAAGGATTCCATTCTGTCCATTCACACACACACAAAAAGATTACTTTTTTCTGGTCTTGCTAAGTAGTTGTTTCTTGGTTTACATAAAATAAGTAATTGTATTAATTTTTGAGTAGAGAGCAGATGCATTTACTAAATGCTGATTTAGCATGAAATAATTTGTTTATAGTGAAGAGTTTTATGCCAGAAAATTATGAAGTGTTATTTCCAAACACACATCTGACTGCTTTTTATGGAAACCTGACTGTTTCTGAGTCAATTGTGAGGGCTTGAAATTGGGCTCTTACATTTATTCTCTGAAAATTAGTTCAACTATTAGTAAATATGTTCTATTTTGAGATGCATGGATTCAAGTAAATCAGTATTCATAGAATCATCAAGGTTGGAAGCGACCATTAAGATCATTGATTCCAACCATCAGCCTAACACTGCCAAGTTACTACTGAACCCTGTCCTTCAGCACCATGTCTATCCGTCTTTTAAATACCTCCAAGAATGGTGACTCAACCATTTCTCTGGGCAGCCTGTTCCAATGCTTGACAACCCTTTTTGTGAAGATATTTTTCCTAATATCCAGTCTAAACCTCCCATTGCACAACTTGAGGCTATTTCCTCTTGTCCTATCACTTGTTACTTGGGAGATGAGCTCCAGCCCCGCCCCTTTCAGGTAGCTGTAGAGAGTGATAAGGTCTCCCCTCAGCCTCCTTTTCTCCAGGCCAAACACCCCCAGTTCCCTCAGCCTCTTCTCATAAGACTTGTGCTCCAGACCTCTCACCAGCTTCGTTGCCCTTGCGTGGACTCGCTCCAGAACCTCAGTGTCTTTCTTGTAGTGAGATTGTTGCAATCGCAGTGTTGGAAGTTGGATCGGTGATAATCAGAGTGGATCTGGCCATATGCTACAACTGCTGAATTTTTTATTGGTCATTTGTTAGTAATCTAGGGCTGAAGAGATTTTAGTTGCTGCCAAATAGCAGCTGTAGACACTGACCCCAAGGCTGTGTTCAAATTATTTATTAAATACTGAACTCCACTCTTTCTCCTCTTCTTTTTTTGTCTTTGTTAGTCTGCAGTTCTTTGTTCTGGCTTTGGAGAACTTGGATCCTCTAAATTGGCCAACTCTACTGGATCCCAAATCTTAGACCAGTTGAAATCTCCAGGATTGAGTCCGTTTACCTCTCAACAAAACAATAGTAGCTCTACTGCCACTACTGCAACTACAACGTCATCCTGGGACCTGAAACCACCCATTACTCAGTCCTCAGTCCTAAGTCAGTTTGGTAAGTGCTTTGACATAGCTTTCTCTCTCTTTCTCTCTCTTTCTCTCTCATTTAGACTGTAAAATTTCTTAATGCCAGTGACAGTTTAAAATTACCTTAATGAAAGACTTTTTCAAAAAAATTTGATTCTAATATCTGTGATTCTAACGTTGGTTACAACATTGTAAGAGTTACACTTACTTGCAGGTAATAGACATTATGAGTATAGACATGAGGCCTATGCTGCCTCTAGCTGAGTAAAAGTTTGTAACATATCTTGCTTTTTTTCCCTGAGTTTTTCTCTTCTAGCTATTACATGAATTTTGAACTAGTACTATATAATTTCTTCATAGTGCGCATCACATCTTGGTGTTCTTTCCCTATTGTGCTGAGAATGATGTAGGTTACCCATTTTGTCTATTCATAATTGTATGTATTTTTCATTTAATTGAGTAGAATTAGTAGAAACAGTGAAAATTATGCAAACTTGGTTTTTGCAGTGTAGTTCCTAGCCGTATTCTCACTGTGAAGAGTGATAGCTTTTGTATATATCTCATGTGTATGTGTATATGCTTCCAGATAGATAAGCAGCCTATTTGGTACCGGTTATAATCTTTTTCATGCAGCAATTCTGAAAAAAATATTTATGTACCTTTTAAGTTGCTTTCTAATGCACTTTACCAACTGAATAAAAATACCTTCACATTGCAAATGCTGGAGAGCTCTTATGGTTGTTGACCAGTGCTCTGAGCCACTGCATGGCTTTCAGCATCTGAAAAATATGAAGGAGGAAGTCTTGGAAAAAACTGGCAGTGTCCAGTGTCTCTTGACTTTCAGCCAGATTGAGTTGGTCAATGACTTCCTATTTGTGTTGAAAATCTTCTCCTTTGTAGGGGCGGAAAGTCCTAACTATAATACCTCTAAATAGCAACTACAGACACCTTCGAAGTAATCACAGTTGATCAGCACAGTTAATTCTAGTGAAACTTGCAATCTTTGATTAAAATAATCCATAAGAGTTTTTGAGGGCTAACGTGTGATAATATTATGTGACTGTACGGATAGGTTTGTCATATTTTTGAAGAAAGCTAAATATTTCTTACTCACAGCTGTTTTATTTAGAGAATACAAATTGTTGGTCTTATTATTGCAGTGATGTTCAATGTGAAACTCATGTGATGCCTGAGAGAGACTTGCGCATGCTATAAAATCATAGCTGTCGAGTATGTCAGCTCACCCAGATTCTTTCATAAAGAGTAGAAGCGTAAAGAGCAGAGTTTAATGTTTTAATTTCAATATTTGTTTTTTCCCCAACACTGATCAGACTTTAAATCCCAGCCTGAACCATCCCCAGTTCTGAGCCAGCTGACCCAGCGACAGCAACAACAAACGCAAACAGTCCCTGTTCCTCCTCCTGGGCTGGAGTCCTTCTCCTCCCAGGTGAAACTCCGTGAGCCGTCGCCAGTAGACACCTCTACAGCTGTCAGTAAAATGTTACAGCTCCCCGCTCTATCTATGGATAACCAGACAGTGACTGCCCATCAAACCCAGCAGAAACAGATAAAACCACCAAAGCGGAGGATAGCTCCAGCATCCAAGGTGGGTAATTGAGTGGTGGCTTGACATTAGTAAATGTAAAAACATACAAAAGCTTGTATCAGGAATAGCGTGGTGAGTAGGACTAAGGAGGTGACCGTCCCCCTGTACTTGGCACTGGTGAGGCCTCACCTCGAGTACTGTGTTCAGTTTTGGGCCCCTCACTACAGGAAAAACATATAGGTGCTGGAGTGTGTCCAGAGAAGGGTAACAAAGCTGTTGAGGGGTCTGGAGCACAAGTCTTACGAGGAGTGGCTGAGGGAAATGAGGTTGTTTGGCCTGGAAAAAAAAGACACTGATGGGGAGACCTTATCACTCTCTACAGCTACCTGAAAGGAGGGTGTAGGAAAGGGTGGGGTTGGGGGTCATCTCCCAAGTAACAAGCGATAGGATAAGAGGAAGTGGCCTCTAGTCGTGCGAGGGGAGGTTTAGACTGGATATTAGGAAAAATGTCTTCACCAGAAGGGTTGTCAAGCATTGAACAGGTTGCCCAGGGAAGTGATTGAGTTGCCATCCCTGAGGGTATTTAAAAGATCTGTAGATGTGTCACTTAGGGACACGGTTTAGTGATGGACTTGGCAGCGTTAGGTTTATGGTTGGACTCGATGATCTTAACAATCTTTTCCAACCTAAGTGATTCTGTGATTCTATTCTATATATAAGTTGGCAGGGAGAAGGAGAGCAAAGACCGCTTGTTTATAAAGCGGAAAATTCTAAGATGGGTGGATTTTAGGTCTGAAATACAGTGATGTTTTCTTTTCCAAGCATGTATCTGATTGCTCTATGTGGAAAATGACTGTTGCTGAGTGTTTTGGATTGACTTAACCACAAGATGAATGTTGGCAGAAGGGGGTTGGACACAGATGGCACTTTGGTATTGTAGAATAGTATGGCTTACTCTTTCAGCTTGAGATCAGGGCACAGAATCAATTAAATTCAATTTACAAGAATGTACTTAATTTGTGTGATGTAAACAGCAGAGTTACAGCAGATCTAGTTAGCAGTGAAGGCTGAGGCAGTAACTGAAGAAGCCTGTAGTTAATGGAGGGGAGGGTCTCAGTTACTGATATCTTTAATACACATACTGCCTGCAAAGGAATTATGGCTTTTTTTTCCCTCCTTTTAAGATTCCTGCCTCTGCAGTGGAGATGCCTGGATCAGCGGATGTGACAGGGTTAAATGTTCAGTTTGGAGCTCTGGAGTTTGGATCAGAGCCTGCAATCCCAGAGTTTGGATCAGTTTCAAGCAGTGAGAATACCAGCCAGACGACCAACAATACCTTGTACTCAAAATCTGTAAAGTACGTGTGAGCTCCCCTTGTGCATTCTTACATGTCTTCTTTAGGGGGTCAAGTTTGTGCCAAAAACATCAAGGCTCAGTAACCCTGTAATGGGAAAGGAAAATATGATGACTTGTAAGGCTAAGTGTTTTCTGTGGGTGGCATTTTAAAGGAGAAATTTATTTTCTAATGACAACCAAATCTCCATGGATGGGTTGATGTGAAGCTGTAGATGACATGCATGTAACTAACCTTATAATAAGCTACACTGTATAGAATTACTTTTTCATGTTTAATTGTCTCGATTTTCAAGTTTGAGAGTTTTTCCCTCAGAACCCAAACTTTTCTGCTTTTGATCCAGGAGAGATGACCTTAGTACCATATATGTGTGTCAGTAGACTGGCACCAGATTACACATCTGATGCTCCTATGGGATGAGGAAAAAAGCCAGGCTTTCAGTGTGCAGAAGCTCTTATTGACAGGCTAAAATAGCCAACGATAAATGCCAATGTACCAGTAACCCATTTATTTTGTTCATGTATGTGTATTCATTCAAAACTTGGCTTCAGTAAAAAAATGCCTGAAGTTAATTCAGAAATACTAGTAGTAATGAATTTCACATTCATTTCTAGTTCTATAAATTAAACAAACTGTTCAGAAATTAAAACACTCCTGCACATTTTAAAGTATCCTTTTCTCTTTGCATAGTTCATTATGTTAGACTGCAACTGTAATGTTAGAATTCTATTGTAAAAAGAGACTGAGTGTCTCTCATCATATACCAGACTTTATGGATCTGGTTGTTTAAAGTGGAGAGATTATGATCATCAGTTTATACTTTGAAAAGGTGGAAATAACATGACTGAAAAGTGCTTGTGTTTTGGTTGGGCCAGCAGGAGGAAGGTGAATGGTGTTTAACTGCAGCTGGTGATGTTGCAGCAGCGATTACTGGGGACCAAGCAAAATTATATATATTTTTTTTTTGTGATTAGATTTTTTAGTATAAATAATGTAAGTTTGACTGCATGTTTAAGGTAGGTTCTAGATAACTGTATAGGTTCTATTATTTTCATGAAGGTGTTTGAGATGTCGTTTACCAAGATGATAAATAATTTTTACTTTTTCCAGTGATCCTTTGAATACCTCTTTGCCAATATCCAATACAGTACAGGAGTCCACCTACACAACTTCTACCATCACCTCTTCCAGCCTGACTTGCTCATCCCAGAGCACTAGCCCAGTAACAACAACTTCCTCCTATGACCAGACTTCTGTGCATAGTAGGATAGCGTACCAAAGTTCCATGGCTCCGTCTGAATCAACCGCTGTTGCAGTTACGGTGAGTGAATTTCAGAAATAAGAACTTGAAAAAGGTGAAATATTCTTATCCATATTAGACTTGTATTACCCTGCTATGTTAATACTTTTAAGCAAGCCAAGTGGTATTTTTTTATTCCCAAGCCCACTCTGTTACTTGTTTTTACTTTTCCTATTGTGTAGCTGGTTTTGGCTATACTGTGTTTGGGATATAAGAGCCTCTGAATTTATGGGTTCTGACATCTTAAATTGCTGTTTACCTTTTTTCTTAGTAACACTTAACATTCTACTTGAGTTTCCTTCCCTGAAGCTTAGCTTTTAAAAAAGGAACTGTCTCTCTATGTAAATATTAGTCATGGTATTTTGCCATAACTTAATAGTTTTTATCCAAAGGTATATAATTTATTAAAATTATGTGCACCTAGCAGATGGATCCCAAACTGTTTGTGGGCCCTCCAGCATTACTCTTTTGTTGGGTTTAAATATCAGTGGGAATTAGTTTCATGTTTTATTTTAAAAAGCATAGGGAGAGGTCTAATCTAGGACAGAGAGGATCTCTTTGGAGATTCAACAGCGCCTACTCTCTTTGCATATGGAATGTAGGTTTGTTTTAAAAGAATTTATTAAATGCTTAAGGAACTTGTGAGAGATTGTAAGTTTATTTACTTCTGGCCTTTGTTATGCAATGGCTCAGTCACACTTGTCTTCTGCACTAGCTCGTATGTACTGGTGAGGATCAAGCGTAGACTATCCACTTCTGTACTCCAGCGTTATCCAAAAAACAACTGGTGCTTCTCAAGTCTTATCTTTCAATGGAAAAAAAATGTCGTCTCTGTGTAACTTGGATAGTTAAAATTGTGAGTTGCATTAGATCAAAAGCACAACCATTTCCTATATGTTAATGCAATTCTTTCTTTCATATTGGTGTGAACCTGAAGTTTATGTTATATGCAGTACATGGGAAGGTCTCCTGCTGATGGGTGTAGTATGGGCAGTGTATGGGATTCTGTATGTTCAGGACACCTTGCACTTGAGACAACTATTAAGTAGTTTTGTTAAAGGCAGTAAAAAGTTAATTTTCTGCCTTTTTTGTCTTTCAATTTAGAATTAATATAGAATTTTGCATGAAGCATGTTCAGTGTGTGATTCAGTCTGAAAATGTAATATACCTCTAAGATGATTTATTCATTCATTTCTCCTTTGTTTACAGAACGGGCACAGTGGTGTTAGAACACAGGCAACTCTTGACAGTAAGTTTACAAAGCTTAGTTGTGCACAGGATTTTTTGATTTTTCTTTGCTTCTTGCACAACCGTAGCAGTGATATCTGGTTTAAGGTTTTATATTGTTCTCCCTAACTAATTTTTCGCTGATGCATAGGATACACTGCTTGCTTCTTGACTAAAACTGGAGTATGAAACCAGCCCTATTAAATCTACAAACCTAAGCAGTCTTAGAATTAGAGAAGCTTTGCTGCTGATTTTCCTTTTGAATTTACCTGCAGTAATTATTTAATGTAAAATAAAATGTAAAGGTAAAAAATAATATGAAACGTCATAGCAATTCTTTCGGTTCTCAGTTGGGGAGCTGCAAGTAGCATTTAACTGTAATCAAACAAAGTCATGTTCTTTGAATGCACCTCTCACTGGGTGTAGTGCCACTCGCCCTGCTTCAAGCCGGTGGGGAATAAGGGCGACTGACACCCTCCCTCTGCTGGGCAGCAACATTAGCACAGTACTGGCTCCAATGCAGGCCTTACTGTCAGCCTGTTTCTAATATGGTCTTTTACTCCTAGCACCCCTACAGCTCTCTTCCTGGAGTTGAAGTAATTCAAGTACAGTATTTACTCTGCTGAACTTTACGTGCTGCTCTGTGAATGTTTTCAATGTTTTTTTTTAACACTTGAAGTTGAGTTCTCAGACTTGTAAACAGTGTTTTGCTAGTGCCAAGTTCAGTTTAAATGCGCAGGAGGCGTTGTATATGCCCAAAGAGTTACCACTTAAAAGATTGTTATATATAGTGACAACTTTTCAAGTGGAAAAAATTCTTACTCTTGTGTACAAAACTAATAAACAGTTCATGAAATTCAGTACAGGACTTGTCTTTTTGCTTTGGAAAACCAAGATCTGAGAATTCCTAGTATTTTTGTAATTATTCTATAGAGGATTTATTAGTCCCTTTTTGTATGGCAGTTTTGAGAACACTTCTGGTGTTTTTCTGTATCTCAAGCACATAACCTGGAATCAGCCTTGTTCCATGTATCTGTTTTGAAATCCAAACTATTTTTAAATTCTCCCTTATCTTTTGAAAGTACTGATCTTTTCCCTTCTGTTTGTGCGGATGATAGTATTAGTTGTTCATCTTGTCTTTGCTGTTGTTGTCCTTTAACATCCAGTTCTCATGCTTCCAAAATCCTTAGTTCAAAGCATGACTGGTGTGTTACAGTTCTGACCATCCTACTTGTCTCCTGGTTTTCTTTGTCTTGCACGCTGTGTTCAGGCATCTTGTAAGCAGTCTCAACGAAGATGGTGATTCTGTCCCTTGTACTGAGGACATCTACTTTCACTTCAAGAAGGGAATCCTCCACTAAATATATTAGGAGTTGTAAAAGTTATTTACTTATTTTTGTATGTGCCTTGTCTGGAGGTATCGGGTGATACAGTTGCCACCTTCATAACAATGTTTCTGTCTGTCACTTGAGTTTTCTTCTATGTTGTCAGTCATCCTCTTACTGCCAAGGCATCTTGATTTCTATTTGTGTGGCACCCTGTTTAGCAACCTGACGTGGGTCATTTAGTGAGGAAACCAAACCAGTAATGGGAACAAACTGTGATGTGTAACTGACTTCCAAGCATATATCTGACTTTTGGTGACCAGTCTAAAACTGTCTTTGCATGCATTGCAAGTTAGTGATGATCTGCTGGGTAGCGGTCTCTGGTGTGGTGTGGAAGCATGGCCCAGCAGAAGGCAGGGCTCAACCCTCTTTCTGGGTTTTATTGGTGAGTGGGTGCCTCTAATTCTTGATATTATCTTGGCAGCACAAAAGATAAGTGGAGAAACAGCTGGGGATTACGTTTGGCAGTAGAGTTGTTCCGTCTGTTGTTACAGTGTAGTGATCCTTTGGAAAGGCACATTTGTGGTAAACAAGTTTTACTTTGTGTAGCCTGAAAAGTAATGTTAATTACTAAATTAACATTAACTAAATTAAATTACTAAAAAGTAATGTTAATACTAAGCACTTTTTGTTATCTAAGACAAATTAAGTCAGTCAATATTTGGCAACTATTTAGCCATTAAAACTGCTTAATGCTGTGTTCAGTTTTAGCCTTTTATTGTAGCTTCTTTTATGCTACTGCATTACACGTTTGACTTTGTACTCTGAACTTTTAAGTTGTATGTGCCCTTTTACTCCAGTGATGTAAGTCTCATTCATCGAAGGTGCTGTGTAGGTTTGAATGAAGAAGCAGAGCTGTAGGTAAAAGCGGATTTGTGCCTAGAAAAGTGCACAAATGTTTGTGGAACCAAATGTGAGGAATTCTAAAATGAAGATTGACTTGTGAGCAAAAGCTAGTAATCCAGATAGTGGGAGGTGAACTGCATGCACGTGTAGCAGTGAAAATTATAAATCTATTGTAGATGGAGAGCTTAAAGGGAAAAAAATGATAGTTCTGTTGCTGTTTGAATTTTCCTGAACACCTAGATTGCTTGATGCTGTTACCGGTTCTTAGTGGTCAGGTTTTTATAAACCAAAGGGAGAATACCATTGTGTTCCTGAATCCAGGCTGGGATGTCAGGTAAACTGGAGCTGTAACTTGAATGCCTCTTTATAACTTGTTGCAGCTACTTCATCAGTTCCGGCACCTAAGACCGAGCCTTCTCCCTCACTACCTTCTGCTGGGTCTCTGCCTAGTGCGGTGTCCACCACTGCTTCGCTTCTGCCTTCAGCATCGCAGCACGCAGCAACGTTGCCCAACTTGCCTCAATCCAGTGATTTGGCGAGCAGCTCACTTTCCCAGTTAAGCAGGTACAGTAGGACTTGTGATAAACTGAAAGGGGTTCGATTTTGGGGAAAGGGCAAACATGAGGGTGACTGTGTATGGGGGCTGTCAGACACCAGGGTCCCCTTTTCTGACATTAACCGGAATTTGGAGAGAGGGTCGATAGAGAATGAGCTGTTTCGAGCTGCAAAGTATGAGCTCTGGGCTGCTTCTTAATTGCAGAGCAGCTGCTACCCTCAAGTTTTTGTGGTGTATAAACAACTTTGCCGTTCAAGGGTCTTTATGCTTCAGTCATGCCAGCCAGCAAAATTGATTGCTCTGGTTTGCTTTTCCTACTTTGTCCACAGTGTCTGCCGTTTGTTTAGTGTCATGTGTTAGAAATCATTCCTTAATGGTTGCTTTGTGGCTAATTTTGAAGTACTCTAGTTTCATTTATATTTGTGTTGCTTAAAATTAAAAACCAGAAATAATTCCATGGGGAAAATGTGTGTTTTTTCTTTTTCTAAGAAATTTCCTTAAGACACTTTGAGATACCAGATTGGTGTTTCTGGAAGCGCATTCAGCCCAGCATAACTCATTTGCACTATCTGCCTGATTTTTCTCAGTGCCTGTTACTTGAGGTTCGTACTCAGGCAGGTGATGTCCTGAGGCTATACTGGTTGAATTATATTTTTAATACTAACCTTTGTATTGTATTTGTTACTATAAGAAACAGGGTTTTTTTCCTCTTTCACAACTAGGACATGGTTCGTTCTCCTTCAATACACTAGTGTTTTCTGTTGAATAAAATGTTAATTATGTCAAATAACAAGAATTATTTCATTCACATTAGAAATATCATCTCCCCACATTTGTTTGTTGAAAAGCTGCGTACTTTGGTATAAATTCTAGTTGGAGATTTGCTGCTGTTGGGCAGATACCAAGTGCCACCAAGTGCCAGATGATGCCAGATTTCCAAACATGTCTGACTTGGCTGTGCTGGCAGCTCTTGTCTGTGTCTCTACTATAGATCAGATGGTGAATCTAGACTTGTTAGAAGAGATGGGGAGAGTGAACAAGGAAGTGGTTTAAAACTGTATGTTGGACTGAGCTTTTTCTTTCCTTGCTGCCCAAAGTGGTGTCATTGTCATTCCTGCACATGGGGTAACAGTTTTAAAGAATCAAAGTAAAATTAATCTATGAAACTGCCTAGATTTATGCTGGCCCCACACCTTGAAGAGCTGCCAGAAGTTTTTGCCCTTAAATTATGGCATGTAATTTAGCCTGCAGCTTTGTTATGAAAGTTGCTTTATCTTCTTATGGCAATATCCATGGAGAACACTAAAATACTTGTTATGGTTAGGATCTCTCTTGCTTATGATTTCACACAAGGAGGGGCTTTTTGAGCACCAAACCATACACAGGTTTTGTGGCCTTGTTGTGTTCCATGGTCTTTGTTCTGTGTTCATTTTGTTTATTCTATACTGTACTGTAGGTTATGTTCTTGATCTTGACTGTAAAGTATATTTTTTGTCAGTGTAAATGTTTAAGAAACACTTCCAGTCACCTTTCAGGGAGATATTTGAAGATCTTTGGATTACAGATGAATGTTGGTGCTGCTGTTACTGCAGAAAGTTTACAGGCCTGGTCAGCTAGGGGGAAAAAGGTAGTGCTAAAGCAGAATGCCCTAAAACTAAGCTATCTGCAAGTGTTTTTCAGCAGAGGATTCTTTTTTTATATTCATGTTTTATAGTGTATGTATAAAACCGAACTGATAGTTTGATTCATCTTTTCAAAAAGGAAATGGCTTTTGGTCGGGTGTAGTGATATGAACCAATGTTGATTAAATTGCTGGATTCTGTAGTAGTATGGCTGATTTGGGGGGCTTTCAGTGATAATCTTCATTTGCTGCGTTTTTTTTGAGCATTATTTTTTGAGAGTGTGTTGGGACTTTGGCAGAGTTATGGGGCAAATACCTGCAGTTCTAATTGGTTGAACTAATGTTGTGCAGATTAAAATGTGAGAAATACCATTGTAAGTCACACTGAAGCACTGCCTCACCTAATTAATACCTGTCCCCTGTGGCAGGCAGCAGCAATTGCTCAGGGAAAGAATGAGAAATAAGCCGTGTCCTGTGTGAACCACCTTCTGGTTTTGGACTTTATGTATTTTGGAGTCATTGCTACGTAATTCCTGAAGCAGTTACTGTTTTTCCAAAAATACAGTAAATTGATAAAGACAAGTGAGTGATAGTTTAGATGTTTCTTGTTAGTAACAGTTGTCTCTGTACTTCAATTTTTTTCATTAAAAGGTAATAGGATATTATTTAAAGGAATAAATGCCTGTAGGGGCGTGTGTGTATATATACACACATGCCCCTACAGACAATTTTTTTCTTTAACTAATATTCTACTCTGTGTGTGTATGTGTAGACACAGATGTACATTTTTTATTAACTAATATCCTACTACACACTCTGTGTTTGTGTATATATATGTATATATAGACATATGTGTGTATATATGTGTATATATATACACATATATACATGTGTATGTATATACACATATGTATTAAAAATAGTCTAGGAAAAATTATTGTTATTAATTCATTGCAATTTTTTTCTAGCTCCCTTCCCAATCATCAGAGCAGCATCTCCCCAGCCTCAGTGTTGTCATCAAGCACATCACATGCAGTAAGTCGTATTTGCATTTCAACAGATGTTTGGCATGTTGTCAGTTATCTGATGATTAAGACCCTCTTTAATTAAAGTTCTTTGTGTCCCAGTACACTAAGAACTGAAACAAGAGCCTTATCTCAGGGAAGAAGGATGGCCAGCCCTCTAGTGGTAGAAAAAGCCTTTACCAGTTGTGATTTGTACTAGATCGTGAATAGCTGTTACAGAGACTTGCCAATCACACTACTCCAGAGGAAATTTTCGTGCCAACAAGGGGGGATGGAATAAAGAAATAATTTTTTGTAACAAATGTATTTAAAAAAAATAATTAAAAAAAATAGAGGTGGCTGCCTGAAACTGCTTCAAAATGTGGGCTGTTAGCAGTCTTCACTGAAGAGGTTAGCTGGCAAAAGGCAGGTGATGGAATGATACATGTCATGACAGATGATTTTAGAGTGTACCATGTGGCATTTTTGTCACCTGTGTATTCAATGCATGTGAGATACCAAAGCAAATGGTAGTGAACACATTGCTCTAGATGAGGTTGCACAGACAAAAGTCAGAGAGACACTGTCTTGTTCTGTGGTGGGGTACTTCTGTACCATCCCAGCTGGGGTGTGCAGGTACGTTACTGCTTTTCTTTATGCCTGCATTGCGATTTGTAATGCTCCGTCCCTGCTGAATGTATAACTTAAGAATTCACTTATCCAAATGTCCTGCCTTTCTGTTGTCAGAGTTGTTTTGGCTTCTGTGCGCTGATGACGCTGTTTTGCAAGTGTGATCAGCTTACAGCTGAGGCACTGTATTATACTGGATTCAAACCAGGAACTCCTTTATCCTCATCTGTTCCTGTAATACATCTGGTCTGTGTTTCAGTTACCACACTGACTGTGTTGTGGGCACTGCAGTTTTAATCTTTTAAATTCCACAAATGCATTGAGGAAATAACGGTAGCAGTGTCCTCTATTTCAAAAACAAATGCTGTCTTTTGGAAGAATATAGGAGTTTTATTTAAGATAACAATGACTAGCTTAAAGGAGTATAAAAGCAAATGGCAAGAAGTAATGCAATAGAGTGACACCTGAGATATTGTGGTATAATTTTGTGATGATATAGCAATTGGAATTGAACCCTCATGTAATGATTTTCTTTGAGTACTTAAAAACCACAAGCATGCAACCTAGTTGCTTGCTTGGTACATAGATAATGCATATCTTTTCTATTGCATGCGCTGCTGTTACTTAAAAGATTATTGGGGGGTTGATTTTTTTTTTTCTTTTTTTTTCCCCCCTAGCATCTTTCACTGTGGTTTATTTGCTCTGTGATCCTCATTCTTTTTGTCTTCTTTCTAGCACACTAGTGTTGAGAACACATCTTCGCTCCAGCCCTCAACAACCTTTTCAACTGCTTCAACCTCAGCCACTAGCACCACCTCTTCAGTTGTCAGCATGGCAAGCAGTATGAACACTACAAACAGCCTTGGCCTGAGCGTTACCAGTGTGTCTATACCAGCTGCTACCACGCGGGCAGCTCCCTTAGTGTCTTCAGGTTTGCAATATTAACAGATCACCTGGATAGACAGAGGACTTCAGTCAGCAGGGTTGTCAGTTAAGCATCTCACCAGCCATAACTACGCTAAGAAATCCACACTCTTGACTAGCATTTTCAGCATGCTTTATTTGCTGGTGAATAAAATAAAGTTGTCTGGTTTTCTGTATTTGAAAAATTTGTTAGGGTGTTATGTGGCATTTACATAGCACATTCCATCCCTAAAGAGCTCTGTAAATAGACATCAGAGCAGTTCTGACTCTGGAAGTTTTGGGCTAGGAGATTCACCCAGTTTGTATTCCAAGTTGTGATCAGCTCTTGGCTGTGAGTTCACAGTAGCTTTAATTTCAGTCTTCTCTGTGACTTGAATTCATTTGGCAGTACCAAAATACACTGCAGTGTCCTCGTTATCATATGTCACATCCCTACTGCCACATCTACAGGAAGGAAGAGTGTCTGATGTCTGGGTCATTCCACAGCAAATAGTGCTTCAGAAAAAGGGTCCACAGAGAGAGAAGTTGGGAAGGCTTCTTGCACTGAAGAGCAAGCAATGCTAAATTCTCTCTTGCTTCTCTAATCAACCTGAACTGCTAAAAGGAAATCCTACGGAGGGAAGCAAATGATTTAAATATTAAGATCAAACTTACTTACAGAAGGATTTCTCATTTCCTATTCCCATATCTTTTAAATAAAATGTCTAATGACTGGACACAGTGCATTTTCTTTTACTCTTCTGCTTCCTAGCACTGCTTCATGGGGGCAGCCGAAACTGTTTCAATCTTCTTCTCTTTGCTATTCTCAGCTGCTTAAGTCACCCCCCAAAAGTATGCTGGCAACATTTAGAGCTTTCCAGTCTATTGTTGGTGATGAGGAAGAGTGTTGACAGAGCAGAAAATGAAAGGAGAGAATTGGCTTTCTTAGGTTGAGAACAATGTCTAAATTTTGCCTTCAGGAGGCAACTGAGGAAAGGAGAATTTTCTGTAATTCTTGTAATTCTTTTGGAGAAAGTAAATGACAAAATCGGACTGTTCTCTGATGAGACTGTTTTCAGTCTTTTCACAGTAGCCTGTGCTTCCTCTTCCTTGAGGCATAGTTAAACTCTTCAGGCTATTTTGAGCATTTTCATCAACCAGCACAAAATTCTTCTGCGTAGTTCTGCTCTTTACAAACTATGACAGTGCGGCCGCCAGGGCTTGTGACCTATCATGTCTCAATGCTGAAGCCTTTTCTTGTCTAAAGGCTTGTTAAAGTGTCTGTATTTTAATTCTACAGGCAAAGCTCCCCCAAACCTGCCCCAAGGTGTACCGCCCTTGTTGCATAACCAGTATATTGTGGGACCTGGAGGACTTCTGCCTGCCTACCCAGTAAGCAATTTAATTGTTCCTGTCTTGATTGCTTAACCCTTGGTACAAATGGGCCCTCCAGACCTGCTACTGTCTATGCCAAGGCAGTTCTGTTGGCACATGTTGCACCTGGAATTCTTGTTCCAAATGCTGGAGAACGTATTAAATATATTCAGTGTGGGGTTACTCTTGACAGTAAGCTGCAGAACTGTTGGTACGGACCCAATTTGGCTGCTGTTGAATGTAAACGTGTGTGTTTCTATGGTATTCAGTGGTATCAGGTTTTATGCCCTTTGAGTAAAGACTTGTTCAGGTTTGAGTTACTGGATTAGATTTACTGTACTAATGGTTGAAATATGCCATGTGTCCTATCTGTCATACTTAGAAAAATTGCACATATCCTGTTGACATCTGATCAGGATCAACATTTTTTTGGTTTTCTGTTTTTTGAATCAGAAACTTTATTCTAATCATCTTTCTCAATCACACTGCTTGCAAGGGGATACTGTAGGATGCCTTGTTGTCTAGTCATTAAATCTTAAATCCTGCTACTCTAAGAAGTAATGACTGTAGGAAAGGCGGCTGTTGCTCTTACTTCCAGAACTGAATGCCCTGTAGATTTTTCACAAGTTGATGAATGGTGCATCTGGAAAAACAGTGTTGAAGATGAAACAGTCAAACTCTCCTCAGAGGACTGCTGTCACCAAGAAACAATGTCAGTGAAAAGCCATTTTAAACTTAGTTCTACTAGCCTTAAAATGCTTCGGTGAGCCACGATGGCACAATACAGCACTTAGCTGTACACCTTTAAAATGGACTGGACCTAGGTCAATCTCTGTTTAAAGCCCCAAAATGGTCAGCGTCAGAGAAAAGTGTTATAATAATGTTGTATTTTTATCTGTCTTTAAGCAGATTTATGGTTATGATGATCTCCAGATGCTTCAGTCCAGGCTGCCAATGGTAAGTAAATGGCTTGGTTTATTTAATTTTAATTAAGTTATCTTCAGTGTTGATCGTTTGCGCAACAAATTGTTTCATTTGATGGTGATTAAGAGCTCATCCTTATGTTCTATATTCTGTTTTTTTAAATACCCACAAACAATTTCTATAGGTGGTGTAAACTGATACAGAGCAAATGCTTCATCATGCATTCCTCCATCTGCAAGTTCTGTAAATAGAAGCAAGTCTGCTCTGTGCTTCTGAGTGGAGAAAATTTTAATTCTTATAGCAACAAAATGACATCTTGTCGAGTCTAGTTGAAATCTGAGAGTGAATGTTTTCTTACAGCAAGAGGTAGGGTTGAACAGCCAGGTACGCAAAGCAGCAGCCTGTAGGTACATCTGACAGGTTTTGGATTGTATATGCTTCATGGTGACAAATGAAGTGAGCATTTGGCAGCAATTCTTGAAGAAGCATTTGAACAAATGAGGGAGAGTACCTGAAGTTTTCTTCCTTGCCTGGATCCAGAAAGTAAATGGTGTGTAAGAGAGGCTGAGCTCCCAGATTAACAGAGCCTCAGCCTAGATTGCAGTAAGGTAAAGAACTTTTTTTTTTCTTTTCAGAAAACTAGGGTAAAAATCTTGGAGAGAAAGTTTGGTAGTATGTAACTGAGAAAAGTCACAGGATTAAGTGATGCAGCATATCCTTAGCGGCAGAAATGGAACAATGAGCAGTGATCTGGAAAAGAAGGTATCATTGGATGAATGCCATAATTAAAAGTTCAAGTCAGTACCAGGTCTTGCTTATGGAGTCTGGGGACAGCCAGAGTCAGATAGTCAAAGGTGAGTACAGGGATGTCCCAGACAAAACCCTGTCCAGCTGCATGTACTGAATTAAAAAAAAAAAAAGTTGAGCATAATAATGAAGATTTTAACAACCCAATGAAGGCATGATCCTTGGACACATCATTGACTGAAATGAATAGCATTATTTTCAGAGCAGCAAAATGACAAAATACTTGCAGTTCTGGGGCCAGAAGAGACACGGTGTGTTGGGTTGATTCTGGCTGGGTGCCGGGTGCCCGCCAAGCCACTCTATCTATCTCTCCACCTCCTCAGCTGGACAGGGGAGAGAAACACATATAATGAAAGAGTCGTGGGTCAAGATAAGGGTAGGAAGATCACTCACCAATTACTGTCATGGGTAGAATGGACTCATTTGGGGAAATTAATGTATTACCAACCAAATCAGAATAGGGTAATGAGAAAAAAAACCCAAATCTTAAAATCACTTTTCCCCACCTCTCTTGTCTTCCTGGGCCCAAATTCACTCCCGATTTTCTCTGCTTCCCCACCCCAAGTGGCACAGGGGGACGGGGAATGGGGGTTGCAGTCAGTTCATCACACGTTGTCTCTGCCACTCCTTCCTGCTCAGGGGGAGGACTCCTCACACTCCTCCCCTGCTCCAGTGTGGGGTCCCTACCACAGGAGACAATCCTCCACAAACTTCTCCAACAAAGGTTCTTCCCAAGGGCTGCAGTTCTTCACAAACTTCTCCATTGTGGGTCCTTTCCATGGGGTGCAGTCCTTCAGGAACAGACTGCTCCAGCGAAGGTACGCCATGGGACCACAGATCCTGCAGAAAATCTGCTCCAGTGTGGGCTCCTGTCTCCACGGGGTCACAGGTCCTGCAAAGAGCCTGCTCCAGCATGGACTCCCCTTAGGGTCACAGACTCCTCTGGGCATCCATCTACTCCAGCATGAGGTCCTCCATGGGCAGCAGGGGGACAGCCTGGCTCATGATGGTCTTCGTCACAGGCTGCAATGAAATCTCTACTCGAGCTCCTGGAGCATATCCTCCCCTTCCTTCTGCACTGACCTTGAGGTTTGCAGAGTTGGTTCTCCCTCTGGCTGCTGCTCTGCAGCAGCGTTTTCACCCAGCCCCTTCTGGAGTATCTTGCCATAGAGGCGCAACCACTGTGGCTGATGCCGAGCCTTAGCCAGCAGTGATACATCTGGGAGCCGGCTGACATTGCTTCTGTTGGACATACGTGAAACTTCTAGGAGCTCATCACAGAAACCACACCTGCAGTCCCCTTAATACCAAAGCCTCATCACACAATCCAATAAATATGGTTACATGGGTAGGAAACAAAATGTTTTCTAGGAGTGATGTTCAACTTGTATTAGCCTCTGCTTCCTGTATGTTGTCTGAATTCCTTAATGCTGTCACGACAGGAGTGCTTTTTGCTGAGTAGATGTACCACAGGCATACAGAGGCTGGAGTACAGCAACAGTCTTGAGGGGAAGGTTTAGGTCAGATGAGCAAAAAGCTGTTCATTATTGACATTATTTAAATGTAGTGACAGAAAATAGAAAAAAGCAAATGTGTGATACTTAATCTAAAATACATACAGTAAAACACATGCAGAAAAAACTGTTAAGGTGTCCATTAATTCCATGCGTGAGGTTAAACAATAGAAAGTGTAAGGATTCATTTCTTGTGTGTGTTGGACTGGACCACTAGGTGATGGGGACCGTAATCTTATCAGGCAGGGTTGTGTTGGTGGGTGGTGAGCTTGGGGAGCTGGCTGATGCGTGATGCTTTGGCGTGCCTCGGGGCCGTGAGGGCAGGAGGTAGGCTGTGGTT
>JAOXJM010000019.1:9630207-9643385 GCA_026413425.1 Tringa solitaria | reverse complement strand
TCCAGGCTGAACAACCCCAGCTCTCTCAGCCTGTCTTCATAAGGGAGGTGCTCCATCCCTCTGATCATCCGCGTGGCCCTCCACTGGACTGTGCTGTTTGGTTTGGGCCATGTTGGATGGTGGTGTTTGGGGGATGTATTTTTTTGTTAGCTAAGGATGTGTTGAGGTGAAAAAGCCCTGGGCCAACGTGCCCTATGTAGTGAGGCAGGTCCCCATGGCTACTAGTGTGTGAGTACAGGCAGGAGTGTCCTGGTCTGGTTGTGGTGGTTGTAGGAAAGCAATGAGTCATCTTCTGTGGGTTTTGTGGCTTTTTGTGGTTTTGGGGTGGAGTTGGTAGCACTGGGGTACTCTTGCTTGCCCAAATCTCCACAGACCTTTGTGCGTCCCCTCCTTGCCTTTTTGAGGTGTACCTTGTCCATGCCACCCTGCTTGGTCCGAAGCAGTGGTATTGCATCGCTGAATGGATGTTTGTGGTGGGGGGGTGGTTTGGAGATGGCTTTCATGTCTTGGCTGTGGGAGAGAGTTGGGAATGGAGAAGGGTGTGTGATGGTACAGGATGAGCATGTAGTGCAGGGATCGTATCATCTGAGCACGTGTGTGCTCCAGTGGTCAATGGGAGATGCCTGTAAGCTTGAAGGACCGTGGTGGGTCCCCAAGAGTGGCCTGCTGTTTGGAGCCTTTGCTTGGGGCAGGAGGCACTGATGGGACGTGCTGCAGGAGGGATTCTCATCCCTGCCTGCCTGTGGAGACCCAGTCTTTGCCTGTCAGGTATAAGCACGACCACCTCTTTTTTTCTTCTTTTTTGTTTTTTAGAAATCTTTTATTTCCAGCAAGCGAATAAATAAATAAATAAATAAATAAATAAATAAAGCAAAGGCCGGCTAAATAAATAAATAAATAGAGTTCTGTTATAAATAGTGAGAGTTCTGCAGTGTCCATGTGGGCCTTCCCCTCCATCAGCAGAAGTCACAGTCTGAGCACTGTGGATAATAAATACAATCCTTATCCCCATTACAATCCCTCAGTGCAGTACAGTCCTCATCCCCATTGCTTCGCCTGTGTCCCTGAGTGTGAAGCATAGCAATTTCCCTCTCCTTCCTTTTCAGCAAAGCTCTGGCTGTGGTGTGGGTGCGCGGGTTGTGCCGCAGCCTGGCCCCCGGCCTCACCACAGTCGTGCCCGTTTCCCCATCGGCGCAGGCTTCTGGCTGGAAGAGGTGTTGAGCGGTGCTTAGCGGTCCCTGCCCGGGCTGCTGCAGCCTCTGCTCCATCTGTGGCCTGCGACGTTGGCTGGGGATGGGCATTTGGCGCGGGTGGGTTTAGGGGAGACCAGGAGTGGCTGCTCGGCTCTTCATTTGCCGTATGAGCCTGTCCACACGTCGAAAACAAGCGCGAGCTTCGAGGCGGACGTGGTCCCAGGCGCAGGCGCTGTAGCTGTGGGCGTGGAGGAGGTCCCGGATACGCCTGAAGTATTTGTTGATGCTGAGCGTGAGGTTGCGGGGCCCTTTCCTTTTGATGAGCATCCTGTTGGCTGGCATACATTGCTCCAAGTGATGGCTGTAATGATGAAGGCTGTTGAGAAGGTCATGCTGTGCCTTGACATCCCAGTGCTGAGGGATGCTGTGTCTGCTGAGGATGGCGAAGAGGTTGTCGAGGATGAGTGTGGCGATGGCAGCGGCTTGCTGTGGTTGGTTGGTGTTGAGGAGGGTGTTGGGGAAGGGAAAGGGCAGCTGTTGGTCTTGGCAGGGCTGTGGTGGCGTGGGAGCCATGGCCTTCAGGATGTTGAGGCTGTCCCAGGCAAAGGTGTCATCTTGGGGACGCATGTGCTGGCAGGTGAGGGTGGTGGTGAGAGCTGTCAGGAGGAGCAGGATCATCGAGGTGCCATGCCGCAGGCAGCTGTGCAGTGTTGTGGGCGCAGGCATGGTGGGTACCGTGGATGGTGGCGATCAGGAGACTGGTGAGGCTTGGTGATGGTGTAGTTGGTCTTGTGTTGGTGGTAGTGCTGGGTTGCCAGCTTTATGCAGTGCTGTGGCTTTCCTTTCATCATCCTCCTCTAGACAGAATTTCCCAGTTTCCATTTTCAGTTTTGTTTTCCATTTAGTTTCTCCTGAGGGCTTCGTTGTGCCTGTCAAAGTGTGAGCAGGAGGTGGCCATAGGGAAGCGGAGCTGGTTATTTCCCAGGGCTGCTTTTGGGATGCGGGGATTATGGTTCAGTGGGGGATGTGAAAGCATGGGGCAGAGGCTTTTGGGGCAACTGTGCTGGGGATGCGTTTAAGAGTTTCCTTTTCACCTCTTGTGGAGTGTTCTTGCTTGGTTTTGATTTTAAAGTTTCTCTCTCTACCAACACCTATTTTTCTTATTTCATGCTTTGATGTTATTTGTATATGTGAGTTAAAGCATGCTTTCCTTTTGGAAAAGATGACCTTTAGGGTCATCTGTCATTCTTCCTGCCCACCCAGTTACTTCTCCTTAGTGTGTTGATATTTATAAATAAATGCATAAATGTCAGAAAGGATTTTTTTTAATCAACTATTCGTGCAATGATTGTGATTCGGGGGGCTTTATTGCACCTTGAATTGGTTGTAGAAGTTAGGTGACATATGAGGTGTTTGAGAGGCAGGTGCAGGTGAGAGTATTTGTGTTTGACATGCTTGTCGGCTTACATGTAGAAAGTGAAAGTGGGCAGAGTCTCAAGTTTGTCATGACGCCTTCCTGGGAAGTTTCCAGCAGAGAAACATGCTGATGGCTGCTGATACAGCAAGAATGTTTCTTGCTGTATGTCTGGGAGGGGGTTATTTTTTAATTGAACTCAATTTCTTAATGTGAATGTTCTGTTTATTATTTTTTATTGTTATTTTTTGTTTTTATTACATAGCAATTACATTGTTATATTTTCTGTTAGTCTGTTGCAGGCTGCCTGTGTAGCAGAGATTTTACAAATGCTGGTATGGGTGGTACCTAGCAAGCTGCTTGGTCGAGCTTGAATCTGTTACACCAAACCACTTATAATTTTTTAGCCCTTTTCTGTCTCACCTTTTAAATCTATTCCTGATATTTCAGTTTTGACTTGGGGCACCTTCTCCTGCATGCCTTCTGTGGGTTAGGAAATACCCGTGGTGTTGGAAGAGCACAGTATCTTTTCTGATGTTTTCCTATGGGTGGGCATGAAGTGCAAAGATAACTGGCATGTACTCATATTTTCTAATGATTTCTTGTGTTGAATGTGTGGATGCACAGGTGTGTAAGATTGGGTTATGCTGTGCTGTTGTATATTGTCCCCCACCGGAGAGGTGTTGGGAACAATTGCAATCCTTAGACCCTGTTCTTATGTGGATTTTATTATATTTTGTCCAGTTTATATAGGGGAATATGCAGTTCCAGTTCAGATCTCTTCTCCAAATCTGCTTTTTCTGGCATTTTCCTCAAAAGGAGACAGGAGTGCTGCTTTTGAGTAATTTTCTAAGAGTTTTAATGTGGGTTTGTTTCTGCTTTGTTAGGTGATTCATGCCATAGTTGATGAGGTGGAATTACCTGGGAAGGAAAGGATGATGAAATATGTTGCTGTTTCAAGTTACAAAAAGCACCTGCAATACAAAATTGTTTCTGAATTATTTCATGTTCAGTGATGGAGGATTTGGTGTAGGAAACAGGGGGATGATGCACAGAAATGCAGCAAGATGGAATATGCTGACAGCTGTGAGAAAGCATTTGAGGTGCTGGGAAATTTGCAGAGAGGGGTATGAAGGAGGAGGCTATTTTTCCAGTCTTGGAGAATGTGTGGAAATGGGTATATTAGTGGTTAAAGCAATAACTCTTGATGGATTGGGGATGGTGAGGAATAAACCATGAAATTAGGAAGAAAACCACGTAGCAGAGCACTAGCCCTGCATGTGGAGGTCACCCAGAGTGGGAAAGGCAAACTTTTCTCTTTTTCTCCCAAACTGAAGACCAAAGTGCTGCATTGGTTTTGTTGGCATGTCCTGTCATCTTGGAGTGCAAGCTTTCTAGGGTGAGAACTGTTTTACTTTCCTGTAGGGGACCTAGAAGAATGATCTAGGGCAGTGGTCTTCATTTTTTTTAGATCATACACCCCATCAGTAAAAAAATTGTGACCACTCACCTGCAATGTGTTTTTACGTCTCAATTATATATATATATACTACTGTACTAATATATATGTCATAAAACATGCACAAAAATAAATATTACAAACGGATGAGAGAAAGGTTAAACAAAGCACTATTATTAATTTTTTTTAAATTTTATTTTATTTTTTAATGGTACAAAAAACATTTTCTTCATGCACGCCAATGGACTCTCCTGCACATCCCACTTTGGAGACTATTGATCTGAGGTCTCCTGTAACATAGTTTAAATCAATTTTCCAGTCATCAGGTAGTAACTCTTTTTCTCCCTGCCCCCCCTTTTTTTTTTTTTTTTTTTTTTAAATATTTGTGCTGTTTTCCTAGCTGACATTTCCATTTTAAAAACAGAGCATGATTCAAGAGTGAAACCTTTAGACTACAGCCATGATGCAATTACGGTCCTGGCCTGACCCCAGGTCTTTGGCCCATGATGGTCTGCTGCTCTTCCAGGTGCAGACTCACTGGAAGCTTACAGCTCAGACCTGAGGATTGGGAGGGGAAAGCATTTAGAACTTGCCTTTAACTTACCACTAAGAGGTTAAGTATTTGTATATAATATTAAAAACATGTATAAAGTAGGTTTGTTTTGAAGTAGAGGTAAATCTTCTGCTCGGCTGTAAGCAATTAGGTCAGCTTCTGCCCAAACTTCCTTCAGTTCTTCTTTTAAAATTTTCTTAGGCATATAATACAGTGTTCATAAGAGCTGTCCACCTCATGTTACCATTTCACCTATTAATAAAAGATGTTGTCTCTTTCCAAGGATTACTACGGAATTACATTCCCTGCTCCTGCAACCTTGACAGGCAGAGATGGGAGCCTTGCAAACAATCCATACTCAGGTGAGTGCTGTTTAAAGATGAGGATTGTAAGTGAGATGTGCTGGTTTCTAAATGCAGGTCATTCTGCCGTTGCTGAAAGAGACATCATTTTTCCCCTCTGTAAGGAGTTAAACCCCTCGGTCCAAACTAGTTAAACAAAAGCAAGCATCTCCGTCTAAACCCTGACACTGATGTTTCTTCATGGTTTTGGTCAGTAATTCCTGTATGACTTCTTCTGGGTCTAAGGTGGACAGCCTTTGAGAATAAGTGCAGAATTGTTATGAATGTAAACAGCAGTGTCAACTAGTGCCCTTCCCAAGCATATACAGGTGCTTGAAAAATATTCCATAGCTAAGTCACTCTTCTCGAAATGCAACTTGGCTTGCTTTCGTTTTTTGACACTGGAATAGACCTCCCCCAACAGCTCCCCATACTTCGTTACTGCTGGTTTACTACTTTTAAGTTCCCAGCAGGAGCTGTATCTAGCAGGCTTTCCCTCACCCTCCCCAATAGACATCATTCCCAAAAGCATATGGTCTATGAAGCTCTTCCTCATTCCTGCTCTTGCTCTTCAGTTATCAGCGTGTAGAGATGATGTTAATGCCATCCAGGATGTTCAGTCAGTAGTTTTCATCCACTCTCATTTGATTACAATTTAAAACTGTAGCCATAGGCTTTATAATTCCTGTAATGATGGTATTAAGTGTTGTCATAATTCTTGGTAGCCAACAAAAAGGAATACTGGTTGGGAATGAGATAGATGAGATTTATGTATGTCACCTCCCTAAAAAACACATGAATGTGCTGCTCTGTAGGCTGCCAGAAAATGCAAGTGTTCAGGAGTTTTCTGCTTCATAATCACTTCTCTCAGGAGGCTGCTTTTGGGTTAATAATCAAATTTCCCTTCCTACTTCTTCAATAAGGTGGCCCACGATGCAAGCCTTGCTTTCCTGGCCTTCAGCTACTGTCTCCCGAACTTTGGTGGTGTGAGGAACCAGACATCTAACTAGTCATGCTTGACAAATAAACAGACATTGACAAAAACGTGCCCGTCACTGCTTGTAAATCCTAACTTGCTTTCAGCCCATGAAGCTTAGCTAATCAGTTTAACCTCCAGGAGAGTCACACTTTAACCCAACAACCATTTGCTCTTTGGCTACTTGCCATACCTCTGCTTTCAGCGTTTTATTGCAGTGATCTGCTAGTAATGAATCTGCTTGGACTGTGTGAAATAGGTAAGTATTGGTATCTCCATTTTATCAATGGATTAGCCATGGCACGGTGTTCTGTGCCACAAACAGGCAACGTCCCTGTGGCCATCAGGAACAGAGACCAGGAGAGCGCTTCCCATGAACAACTGCAGGCTTTCAGGTGTAGGATGTGCTCTCTTCTGTAGTTGTCTACCCCTATTCAGAGGATTTGAGTCCTTTCAGTCCAACGCATTTGGAGTAGCTTTGATAGCTTTTCTGATTGGTTCTTTCTTTCGCAGGTGACGTAACAAAATTTGGCCGCGGGGATTCTGCCTCCCCTGCTCCTGCTACCACTCTTGCCCAGCCGCAGCAGAACCAGACGCAGACTCACCACACAACTCAGCAGCCCTTCCTCAACCCGACCCTGCCCCCAGGCTACAGCTACACTGGGTTACCTTATTACGCTGGTGTGCCTGGGGTACCCAGTGCATTCCAGTATGGGCCAACCATGTTTGTAAGTGTGACACCCTACACTGTAACCCTCCCTTCGTCCTTCTCCACTTTTGCTCTCTGCAGTCCCAACCTACATCTTGGAATCACAGGATAGTTTGGGTTGGAAGGGACCTTCAAAGATCATCTAGTCCAAACCCCCTGTCATGAACAGAGACTTCTTTCAACCTAGACCAGGTTGCTCAAAGCCTCATCCAACCTGACCTTAAACAATTCCCAACCCACAGCTTCTCTAGGTAACCTCTTCCAGTGTCTCACCACCCTTGTCGTGAAAAATTTCTTCCTTATGTCCAATCTAAACTTACCGTCTTTCAGTTTAAAATCGTTGGCCTTTGTCCTGTCACTACAAGGCCTGGTAAAAAGTCTTTCTCCATCTTTCTTATAAACCCCCTTTAACTATCGAAATGATGCTATAAGGTCTCCTCAGAGCCTTTTCTTCATCAGGCCAAACAACCCCAACTCTCTCAGCCTGTACTCACAGGAGAGGTGCTCCAGCCCTCTCGTGATTTTTGATCTCCTCCTCTAGACCTGCTCTAACAGGTCCATGCCTTTCTCTTACTGGGGGACTCCAGAGCTAGATGCAGTACTCCAGGTGGGGCCTCACAATAACAGAGTAGTGTCGTTTTCCCCTGTCTGCAAGCGATCTCTAAAATACTTGCAAGCGTGAGAAAATGGGTGCAGTCCCTTCTCCAAGAAAACAGGAAATTTAAAAGGCCCGAACACATGGACTCCTGTGCAGATTACTGTAAATAGCAGACAGCTGCAGCTCATGGACTGAGTGTTCCTGAAAGCCCTTACCAGTACCTGAAGAGTCCACAAACTGAGAGTGCTTCTGAAATTCTTTTGAGGACAGAGAAGGCCCCATTAAGTCAGAGAGCAGCGCTGGTAGTCTCAGGAGGAAGAAGGTTATTTGGGAAGAGGTGATGCTCCAGGCAGAAGGGTAGATGAGTCTGTTTTAGGGCCCTGTAGGACTGTGTCCTGTGAAACAGCCTCAGGCAGGAGTTGGTGTTTCATTTGATTCTGGAGGCAGAGCACTGTGTTTACTCCTTCTTTTGGTTTGTGGGTAAGAATTTGCTGTTTACAATCAGTGTGTGAAAGAAGTATTCAGCCTGCTCTGACGCAGGGTGGCGGTGCCATCGGAGGGACGCCTTTAGCAGAAAACTTGGAGCTTGCACAAATCCACTGCAGCAAGTTACTGCTGGAAGTGCGAGTGCCATGTCCCAGGCCCTCCCGGTTCTCCCGACTCCAGATGAAATTTCCCATGGTGAGGTGGAGGTACCTTCCCCACTAGAGGGCAGAGGGAGCTTGTGTCTTGTGTACAGTTCCCCGCTTAACAGCGCCTTTTGTTCCCTCCCTTTGTCCAGGTGCCTCCAGCATCTGCTAAACAGCACGGAGTCAACCTGAACACCGCCTCGACTCCTTTCCAGCAAGCGAGTGGCTATGGGCAGCACGGCTATGGAACAGGTAGGTATGCTTAACCACTGCGCTTCTCACCTGAGCCTCTGCAGAGCTGCTTGCACTCTGTAACACCTTGTCTTGTACACACCAGCAGGCTATGATGACTTAACGCAGGGAACGGCAGCTGGAGAATACAGCAAAGGAGGCTACAGTGGGTCATCTCAAGCACAAAACAAATCTGCTGGCACTGGACATGGGAAAGGTAACGCCTGAGACTTGGGGTTGCTCTTGAGAGGGATTCAGTAGGGCAGACTCTCAGTATTGCCTGTGCTGTGCAGTCAACACAGCAGCCAGCTCTAAACCAGGGTCACGATCCAAGCTGTTTCTCCATCTCCCGTATACAAAATGCTTTTTTAATGGCCCAAGTGTTCCTTCTAAACTTCATGGCTGAACTTTGCATAAGGATTTGTGTGGCTGATGCACAGCTTTGTCCACAATTATACATGGGAGAAAGGATGAGATGTTTCCTCTGCCAAGGTTTTCTTTGCTGAAGCGTAGTGGTCCTGGAGCAGTTTCGTGTTCTTGAAGCCTGAGCAGTTGGATGCTGCTGTTGAAATGGTCCTCTGCCAAATGATGACTAGATCTTGAGTTTCTTGGTAGGCACTTGAGATAGCTGAGTGTTAGAGGCAAGCAGAGCAGTTCACACATCTCTGGGCTGTTGTTTCAGCTGCTGTCTGTACACCCGGTAACTCATTGCATTGTTTCATGCCTGGAAATGTTTCCTTTGTGACTGTAAAGGCTGAAGAATTTATACAGCTTATATGAAGGCTTTATTCTGCACATGCTGGTTGGACCTGAGAGACGTATTACTGAACTGCTTAGCACTAACTAGTTCATCCTTGGGCTTAAGCAAATACCAAGCATTTGTTGTGCATTTGAAACACCAACTGGACTGTCTTCAGCCAAGTGCTGATCATGCTCTGTGGAGGAGCAATCCAAAAAAGAGCAATGTCCTAGGAAGGGTACAGCCTTAGAGCAGTGCACACCTTCTGAGTGCAGTCCTCCGATTCACTGGCCAAAGGAACCACTGTTTTTATTCTGATCCAAGTGAAATTATTAGAGCTAGTCTTTATAAGTGCGAATAAGAGGCTGGTTTGAGAGCCACCTCACCAGTGAATGAGTGTTTCTGAGCCTGTTGTGCCACCAGCTGGTTCAGGTGGAAGCCGGCCTGAATCAATGATATTAATTCTCTCCCGGCAGAGGAACGGTGCAGACCTCACCCTTCTGCAGAACGTGAAAGGACAAGGTCTCAAATGTTTAGCAGATGCTGAGTCTCATCGCTCGGCCCAATACTGGAGAGCTCTTGAATGCTGCAGTAGAGCCAAATGCGCCCCTAATCCTAGGGGAAAGCTGGCTTTTCACGAGCTTAAATGAGTGTTCGGTGCCGCCAGCTGCTGCCTGGTGAAGCGCATTTGAATCCGAGCGGTAACCGCTGGGTCACGGATGTGGGTGATTTATCCCAGTGGGCTGGTTTCCCACTTCGCAGCAGGAGTGAGGAGCTGAGCCCTTTTTTCTGTTCCCATGGGGGGAGCTGTGGGTCTGAGAGCACAGAGCACCCCACCAGGCTGTCCGGCAGCCGCAGCAGGGCTTGTGGTGGTTGACTTTGTCATTGTCAGTGGCTATTTTTTTGGTTTGTTTTCCAGGTGTTTCTGTGACCTCAAGTAACACAGGTGTGCCTGATATCAGTGGCTCAGTCTACAACAAGACTCAGGTGAGCAGTGCTGGACCCTCCTCCCTTGTGGCCTAAGCCCAGCCCAACGGCTGCCTCTGGGGAGCACTGGCAGCTGGGGTCGGTCTCAGGGTCAGCAGCCGTGGCATTTCTTATGCTGGCTCTGTTTGCTGTTGGAGAGGGGTCTTGTTTTCAGTCCCACCGCTTCTGCCATGCCAGATGCTGACGGCAGCTGCTGGTGTAGCAGCTCTATGCTGCTGCACGCTGCCCCGTGTGTGCTCTGTCCTGGGTGCAGGTGAAATGTGATGGTGCTATTGTTTTTAGTCAAAATAGCCCCCAAAGCAGGTGAGTCAAGAGGCCGTTTGCTTTTCACCAGAGAGACTGGTCAGTAGTGCCCACCCCAATGACCCGAGGTGGGATTGCTGCTCAGCGTAGACCTTAATGGGGAAAGCAGAAAGCTCTTTGACAAGCTGTAGTGTGCAGTGGGCTTACGTCTACCTCCTGTGTTCCCATTTTTGTCCCCTCAGCTGGGGGAACTGGTGTCTGGCTGGGATCCACGCTTATAGGTAGGAACCCAGCTCTCAGCTACACACTCAGCATTAGGGGTCAAGCTTTGGCCATGGGGAGGAAAATCTTACTGCAAGTTCTTTTTTATATTTTTGTTGGACCGCCCTGGGTAGGTCAAGTAATTGCAGGATGAGCTCCTGCAACGTTTGAGGGACTGATTTCAGGCAGCTGCTGCCATCCCATGTCCTGCTGAGTAAAAAGAGGTCAGGGGGAAAAAGGAACACCATAGCTGAGGAAATTAAAATAAAATAAAATGTCGGAGGCATTAGTGCAGAAATGTGGGTGGGAACAGGAGCTGAAACTCATCTGCTGAAGTGCTTGCAGGTACTGGATGTGACCTGGCTTGCTCATGGGCTTGGTGAAGGGTTCAGGAGATGTGTGTTTGGGCCACTCTTGTCTGGTCTCCTTTGGGGCTCTCACACTGGTCTTTGTGTCCCCTTTGCTTCTCATGCAGACTTTTGACAAGCAGGGATTCCATGCTGGCACGCCACCTCCTTTCAGCCTGCCCTCTGCTCTCGGATCGACTGGGCCCCTGAACCCTGGTGCTGCCCCGGGTTATGCTCCAGCCCCGTTTCTCCATATCCTGCCTGCTCATCAGCAGCCTCATTCCCAGATGCTGCATCACCATCTTCAGCAAGATGGGCCGGTGAGTCGGCCCCTTCTGCCTCTACAATGTGCCCAAGGGCAGGTTGCATCCCACTGGGGCCCCAGGTGGTTTTTGCTTCCTTCTGGATTTTGCTTTGCTCACTGGGGAAGTGCCTCGACAGCGATGGCAGAGAGACAGACTCGATGCCATTGACCAAGTTGGGGAGGGAACCTCCTGAAGCTGAGCAAGGGGAAGTGGAAAGTGCTGCACCTGGGGAGGAACAACCTCACATGCCAGTACATGCTGGGGGCCAAAGCAGCTTGGCAGAAAAGGCCCTGGGGGTCCTGGTGAATACCAAGTTGACAATGAGCCTGCAGTGTGCCCTCGCCACGAAAAAGGCCAACAGTATCCTGGGCTGCATTAGGTGAAATATCACCTATTCGAGGTCAGAGGAGGAGATCCTTCCCCTCAGCACTGGTGAGGCCACACTGGGAGTGCTGTTGGGCTCCCCAGTACAAGGCAGACATGGATATACTGGCAAGTCCAACAGAGGGCCAGAAGGATGATGATCATCTGTCCTATGAGGAAAGGCTGAGAGAGCTGGGACAGTTCAGCCTGGAGAAGAGGAGGCTCAGGGAGGATCTTACCAATGTATATAAATACATGAAAGGAGGGTGTAAAGGGGATGGAGCCAGGCTCTTCCCAGAGGTGCCCAGTGACAAGACCAGAGGCAGTGGGCACAAACTGAAATAAAGAAGGTTCCCTCTGAATATCAGGAAACACTTTTTTACTGGGGTGGTGTGACCAAGCACAGATTGCCTGGGGAGGTTGTGAAGTCTCCATCCTTGGAGCTGTCTGGACATGGTCCTGGGCAACTGACTCTAGGTGACCCTGCTTGGGCAGAGGGGTTGGACAAGATGCCTCGAGAGGTCCCTGCCAGCCTCAGGCAGCCCATGATGCTGTGTAGAGGCCATCCTGATGTGTGGTGTGGAGAGATGGGCTGTGGGGTGTGAGGGTGAGGCAGGTGCTGCTGTCCCCTGGCTGCGGCAGGAGAGCAGGCTGAGACTTGTACTGTAACTCGGGGGGAAAATCAGGTGTCCCCTTGCAGGCTCCATGTCAGCTCCCGATTTCTGATTTGGTTTCAGCCACCCCAACAGCCCCTATAGCGCCCTTTCCTCACTGTAAGTGTTCCCTGAGAAAACAGTGTTCTGCATTAGAGTCCAGAAATAGGAAATGGCTTCTCTCTCCGAAGGTGTGATGTTCTTGGCTGACACGCTGCCTCCGTTCACCTTGAGGGACCTCCTTTGCTGTCCCCAGTCCTGCTCCTCTCCTTCCTTGTGCTTGAACCTGGCGTGTTGGGAGGGGTGTGCGTGTGTGTGTGCGTGCGTGCGTGCATCCCTGTGCTGCTTCTTGGTGTCTCCGTGGACTGTGAGATGCAGAGATGTTGCAGAGCAGAAACAGACCCGTTCAGGGGGGAGCGTCGCTGCGTTGGTGGGTGTCAGGGCTGTCCCCGTGGGGCGGCAGCTCTTCTGGTGACTTTCAGAGCAGGGCTCGTTTTTCTGCGAGTGCTGATGATGCCCCACGTCTCCTTTCTTTTCCAATTTCTAGGGTGGATCTGGCCAACGCAACCAACCCAACACCATGCAGCAAAAGTCTCAGGCTACCAAAACCGCCTATGGCACTTCTCCATACTGGACAAACTAAATCCAAAACCGAGGAGGGGGGAAAGAGTGAAAGGAGAGGAGGAGAAAACAAAAAGAAAGAAAGAAAAAACAAAACGACAAAACACAAAAACAAACAAAAGAGAAGAGAAAAAGAAAAAAAAAAAAAAGAAGATGAAGCCCATTCCTGGAATTATTAGGAGAAGAAGTAACTGCTCAGCCAAACATCCGTGCGGGGAGAACTGCAGCCAGCCAGCCATCCTCTGTGTGACTCGCCCGCTTCCTCTTTGAGTTGCTGTTGTATGTAATATATTTATGTATGTATTTGTAAATGTAATAGAGCCTAAATGTGGTTTTCTGCATCTTGCAGCCTGTTTTATTTTCTTTGTAGGAAAACTAATTATTCATTTCTCATCTGCACCAGGGCATCCTTTTTTGTTTTTTTGAGCTCTATGGGCTTTTTAACTGTCAAAGACAAAGTGCACCACTTTTTTTTTTTTTTTTTTTGAGCTGGAGCCCATCTATTTAATGCAGTTCTAAATTCAGGCAAGTAAAGAGGCCTGGCCCACCCCCCACC
>JAOXJM010000019.1:9568618-9612775 GCA_026413425.1 Tringa solitaria | reverse complement strand
CCTGGCCTTGAACCCCTCCAGGGATGGGGCAGCCACAGCTTCTGTGGGCAACCTGCTCCAGTGTCTCACCACCCTCACAGTAAAAAATTTCTTCCTAAGAGCTAATCTAAATCTCCCCTCTTTCAGTTTAAAACCATTATCCCTTGTCCCTATCACTACACTCCCTGATAAAGAGTCCCTCCCCATCTCTCCTGCTCCAGCAGGTCCATGTCCTTCCTGTGCTGAGGGCTCCAGAGCTGAACACAGTACTTCAGGCGGGGTCTCACCAGAGCAGAGGGGCAGAATGATCTCCCTCAATGCCTTACAAGTTCCCAGAAGCAGCCCCACACCTTCTGGTGGCACAACCTCAGCTGATGGGCAGCACTTATGGTGTCCCTTGTCACCCTGACACGAGGCACAGGATGGTGACAGGAACAAGGGTGAAGCTGTGGATCAGCTCTGTTCAAGATCACAGGCTGGCAGCTCCCCACACATGTGGTCTTAACCTATATCCTGAGGACCTTCCAACACTGCTCAACGCCCAGGAGCCAGAGCAGAAAGCCCTGCTGCTCACAGTGACAGCATCCATGCTGTTGAGCCTGAAGCAGCCATCACAGCTACAGACACAGACAGCAGCCCACCTGAAGGGTCTCTCAAACATTTCAATTTACCTTGGTTAACAAAGACTTATTTTAAGGCCAAACAAGATCCTACTTCAATGCTGGAGGCTTGTGATGGGCATCCAGATTTCGGTGTCTCACTAACCCTGCCAGGCATGCTAATCTAGCAAGCCCTCATCATTTTGAAGCAGGTTTTTTTTTTTTCTGTGTCAAGAACAACTATGCACAGCGATGTCGCACCTGGAGCTGCTGAATATCCAAGTATGCACTTACGTTGCTGGAACACTTTGCCATAACAAGGCAGTTTCCTTTTTGGGACTCAAACAGGCTTATGCAGTGTAGAAATATTTTTAACGTCATTTTAAGTTGAAGTTAACCTTACTGATGTTAGGTTAAGCTCATAGGTTTTATTAATAATTTCCGTGAGTTTAGCCAGTTTTTCCTTTCACCACCTCTTGGGAGAATGCTGCGCTGGTGGCCAGGAGAAAGCATCACAGCACTGGGGGGGAAGTTCCTCGAGTGATCGGGTCAGCACCACATGGAGAAGATATTTGGCAATACGAAACTAAAGAGGGAAGCAAGGTTGTGAGAAAAAGAAAAGTTTCCCCCTTGCAACGATCAATCTTGCATGTTTGGGAACTCAGGCAGGGCAGCACTGCGTTGGAGAGCCTGGAAGGGTAAAGGCATCACGAGGCCTGATGAGATCAGCACAAGGTTTTAGGGATTAGCGTAGCCAAGGGGAAAACCCTCCCCTACACTGATTTTTGAAAGATACAAACAAGGAAGCCAGGGTATTCATCCGCCAGTGGGGAATAGCCTATACTTCTATTAGGGCTGTGGACTGTTATGTCATAAAGAAAAAGGGGACACAGTTTTACCAAAATTCAACTAGATGACCCAAGTAAACAAGATGGGGAAAACACCCAAGTTACTCAAGTCTCATTGCTCACAACTGGAACATCAACCCCAACCTCTCCATCTGATCCCACCAGCAGATTCTGTAAACTGCTACTTTCTTTCATCTTCCTTGCACTAAAAGATTGTTGGGTTGGTTTTTTTCCTCCTCCCGAAAAACCCTCAAACCTCAAGCCCTTTGCTGATTTATTCTCAGTTTCATTTGGAGTTATCCCAGTGCCTTATCTTCAGTGCTTAAATATTGTTTCCAAAACAGCCTGCAAGCTGCTTCAGATTCCCTCAGCTCCAAGAAATACTGCTATGAACACAAAGTACAAAGCTGAGAGCTGGAGTATGTGAAGAGTAACCCCAAAATACACCCATCGAGTTTTGGGTTAGTTTCCCCTCCTACCCTTCAGTTGTTTCTAGAGCCAATTTTTCATCTTTCCCACCAGGGCTGGGAGAGGTCCTTTCCAAGACTCACTTTGTACGTAACCACTTTTTGTAACCATTTCTCACTCACCTCCTGCATGAGAATTTCTGGATTCAGAACATCCACAGTATGGATCTGCAATAGTCTGCAGGTCTCAAAGTTGTCTATATTTATGGATCAAACTTCCATGTAACTGAAATAGAGCCCTAAAGAGAAACACCATCTGGGGCTACATGCAAGATACTGTGCAAAGTCCAAAACTCAAGCCAGAAGACTGTCAGATGAGTAATTTCAGGATGTCCCTGTGCTTAGGAAAATCCCCCTGAACATCCAGTAATTAAAGCTGATTACTATCCTGCTTCACACTAAAGTTTAGAGGGGCTTTTGGCCATTTATTACTAAGCCATCAGTGCTAATATCTGAAGCACCCTCATTCCAGGCTGGGCATTAAGGAGCAACTCTGAGCCCTCAGGGCTGCTCTTCAACCTTTCTCCACCCAACCTGTATTTCTGCTTAGGATTCCCCAGACCCAGGTGCAGGACCTTGCACTTGGCCTTGTTGAACTTCATCAGGTTCACATGGGCCCACTTTCAAGCCTGTTCAGATCCTTCTAAATGGCATCCCTTCCCTCCTGCGTGTTGACTGCTCCACACAGTGGTGCCATCTGCAACCTTGCTGAGGGTGCACTCAATCCCACTGTCCACATCTCCAACAAAGATCTTAAACAGCACCCGTCCCAATACCAACCCCCAAGGAACACCACTCGTCTCTGGTCACCTCTTGGACATCAAGCCATTGACTGTAACTCTGAGTGCAACCATCCAGCCAATTCCTTATCCACTAAGCAGCCCATCCATCAAATCCACGTCTCTCCAATTTAGAGACAAGGACGTCCTGTGGGACAGTATCAAATGCCTTGCAGAAGTCCAGGTAGACAATGTCAGTTGCTCTTCCCTTATCCACCAATGCTGTAACCCCACTGCAGAAGGCCACCAAGTTTGTCAGGCCTGATTTGCCCCCAGTGAAGCCATCTTGGCTGTCACTGATCACCTCCTTATTTTTTTATCTGCCTCAGCAAGAGTTTCCAGGAGGATCTGCTCTATGATCTTGCTGGTCACAGAGGTGAGACTGCCTACCTGTAGTTCCCCAGGTCTTCCTTTTCTCCTTTTTAATGGGAATTATGTTTCCGCTTTTCCAGTCAGCAGGAACTTTGCTGGATTGCCGCAACTTCTCTAATATGACAGACAGAGGCAACTTCATACACCAGTTCCCTCAGAACCCACGGATGCATCTAATCAGGTTCCATGGATTTGTGCATGTTCAGGTTTCTCAGATGGTCTCAAACCTGATCTTCTCCTACAGTGGGTGATTCTTCATTTGCCCAGTCCCTGCCTTTGCCTCCTGCGGCTTGGGCGGTGTGGCAAGAGCACTTGCCAGTGAAGACTGGGGCAAAAAAAGTTGAGTACCTCAGCCTTCTCCATATCCCAGGTCATCAGGTCTCCAGTTTCCTTTCAGAGAGGGCCTATATTTTCTGTAGTCTTTCTTTTATCACTTACGTACTCATAGAAGCTTTTCTCGTTGCCCTTGACATCCCTGGCCAGGTTTAATTCTGTCAGGGCTTTAGCCTTACTAACCTGATCCCTGGCTGCTCGGACAATTTCTCTATATTCCTCCTAGGCTACTTGTCCTTGCTTCCAACGTCTGTAGGCCTCCTTTTTCTGTTTGAGTTTGTTCAAGAGCTCCTTGTTCATCCATGCAGACCTGGTGTTTTCCCCTGAATTCCTCTTTGTCGCGATGCATCTCTCCTGAGCTTTCAGGAGTTGATCCTTGAGTATTAACCAGCTTTATTGGGCCCTTCTTACCTCAGGGGTTTATCCCATGGTGATCTGCCAAGCAGTTTCCAGCAGAGGCCAAAGCCCACTGTCCTGAAGTCCAGGGTAGTGAGCTGCTTGTGCATCCACCTTGCTGCCCTAAGGGTCTTGAATGCCACCATTTCATGGTCACTGAGGCCAAGGCTGACCTTGAGCTTTACAATCCCCCTCCTTGTTGGTGAGAACAAGGTCCAGCATAGCACTTCTCATTGGCTCCTCTAGCACTTGCAGAGGTATTGTATCATCATGTATTCCAGGAACTTTCTGGATTGCTTATACCCTGCTGTGTTATCTCTCCAACAGATATCAGAATGGTTGAAGTCCCTCATGAGGGCCAGGGCTTGTCAACATGAGGCTTCTGAAAGTGAGGCTGCTCCTCAAAGTCCAGACATATCTGTTCACTCTGTCCCCAGGGTGACCGAGCTGTGCATGACTTCTCCTGAAGCTAGACTCCAGCCTACCTCCGAGTCTTTCTGCAGGTGGAGCACCTCAAGTCTAAACCCCCCTTAATCTACAGACGGACTGCTGCAGAAGACTGTTTTCCATTATTTCTTATGTCTCAGCACACAACTTTGTAGCATGTACTCAAATAAAAGCGTACTTGAACTGTGTACAAACAACAACTAGTTGCTTAAGTATCAAAATAGGGTAAGACATCCCCCTGGCCCCCAAGCCTTGATCTAAGAATCCTCTAAAATGGGCAAGGCTCATGGCACAGCTCTTTGGCTGAGGCTGCCTGCTGCGCTTGCGGGTATGAGAACTGCTCTGTCCATTCCTCCAAGAACAGCATTTTCTACAGCATTTAGATTTAACTGTTCTAGCATAAAGCTGACATTTAGCATGAACAGCCAACCACTTCAGTTATGGCTAAGACATTTAGTACCTGCAATACTTCCAGAAGTTTAAGGAAGCAGAAAGCCTTCTCACATGTCTGAGAAAAGTTTAAAAAAGACAAACGCCTTACCTCATAAATGTTGGGGTGCCACATTTTGGTCAGAAATCTGAAGGTAGGTGGTGAATAGGGATAGTCAATAGGAAATTTAATGTGAGCCTGGAAAAAAGCAAAACATTTTAGTTACAAAACAGAACAACAACAAGAGATCAACAAGCAACCATTACAGTAAAAGACCAGAAAAACCCAGCTTCAATTAAGGCCTTTAAAGAGTCCATTTTATATACCAGTGCCCATGTGGCCCCACAACATAGCTCTACACAATTTCCTATGAGCAAGATGCTAACTGAACAAGAAAAATTGAAACACCAGAACAGACCTGGGCTGGTAACACTCAGAAAACAAGTCAAAGGCATCCTCCACATACTAATTCAAGAAGCACAATCCAAAAACTGTTCTTAAACACAGTAAAATAGATTTGAGAAGCTGGAACTCAAGACACTACTCTGTCTTTCTGGGTTCACAAGCAGGCTAGAAGTGTTCGCTAAGGTGAATAGATCTGTTTTACAGTTGCCATTGCAAATATGTTAAATTACTCTTTCTGTGCAGGGAAAAAAAAAAAAAAAAAAGAGTTAGATACTTGCTCTACTGAGATGCAAAGTTTTTTGCCTCTCACATGTGAGAGTTAAGGTGGTCCATCTACCTGTGCTCCTAACACTACATTTCTTGCTACCACAAGCATTCCCCAAGCCTGAATACCATCTGTGTTCATTTAAGAGACCAGTGCAACTTGATGAACCAAATACTAATGGGCAATGACAGCAAACATTACCTTCCAGTGCCTCTATGGTCAGCAGCCAGCTGTGGAGCAAGGCTCCCAGAGCTGAGCCAGTTGTGGGAAAACTACAGAGATCCCAGCACTGGGTATTAACTTCTCCGTGCTGTCCCACCATTTGCAGTAATCAGAAAAGCCAGCCAGTAGGAAAGGGCTGAATCCAGACTGACAAAGTGCCAAAAACCCTCTCCTCTGAAAGGGGGTGTCATGCACTGCTTGCTGCACTGTGGAGCACAAACCCTTCCCTTGGCACAGCTCAACCCACCAAGAGAGTCCCACCACCAGTCTTGCGTGGGATATCCACAGAAGCACCCACATGCCACCCCACATTAGGAGCGAAGCAGAGATTTACTCAGGGCAGAGCAGACTCCTCCAGACCACTGGGGTTTTCCCAAGAAAGACCATTCCTGTGCTTACGTGCAGTTTCGTTGAGATCCAAGACATAAAACAGCCCAAGGACTGAGATTAAAAATGCAAGAGACAACAAAACTCAGGGCTGAGCTAGCTACAGACTCCTTGGCAGAACCTGTATGCCTTCCACACAGGTATAATTCCTAAGCAACCAAAAAAAAGCATGCTGCCAGTAATGTACCAGCCTTACTGTGTACATATCCCACATATGTGGGATATAAAGGAGCTGAAGAATCAGCTCCAATTCCTCTCAGTAAAAAAAACTCTGCTCTCAAATTGTCTAAACCTAAAGGTTTTGAATCAAGAAGACCACTGCAAGCTATGGTCTCTCTATGTGATGTAGACTCATGCAGCAGCTGTAGATCCTGGAAGACTGTTTCAAAACTTCTAAATCCTCTTTTGCATCCACTGCTCTTTAATAGAGAAGGGCTATGTGCCTGCCTGCAATATCAATCATTGCCAGCTTTTTTGCCACATGAAGGATGCTTCTTGAACTCTGGCACTAGAAAACACAACTGGAGAGAAATTAAGAGAAAACTTTTTCATCCCATGTGGAAGCAGCTAAGTTCCCAGCTTGCCCGTAACCAGTTGCATGTTCAGAGAAATCAGAGTCACATTACTTGTTGAGAAGCCATTTTTGACTACCCTGTAAGTATTTATCACGTTGAGTTGCTGTACTGAAGCATAAAGCAAGTGAAGCCTCTCTACAAACTTAATTTCAGAGTCAAAAGCCACCGAACTAGGAAACCCCGCATTACAGGCAGGGTTTTTTTTTCGAAACAAAACCCAAAAAACATCACTTTCAGGTTTCTGTGTTGAGATCATTCAGATTTTGAAAAGTGAAAACAAATACTTTTCCAGGGCATTACAAATAGGACCCAGAGAATTACATCATATCTCTTTTGTAAGAAAAATCATCGGAAGTTATGTAAACCACTCTGCTCTCATTGAATGCTATTTGAGTTTGAGTGGGTTGAGCAAGCCCAGAACTTCCAAGACAAGCTGCAAGACTGGCTGCAAAGATGCAGCAACAGCCGTGACTACAGGTCAGGTTTCTTTTTCACTAAAAGCTCAATTCTAAGCATGTTAAAGAGACAAAAATATCAAATTAGACAATAAACTTTATTTTTAAATAAGGTTTTTAAATAAGCTTTTCAATAAGCTCATCTATCTCAGCTTACTTCTCAGTTAGTTCAGCCAGGCTGCTAGGTACTAGAGAGTGGCAGTTTTAGGGCAGCTTCTTGTTAGCTTAGTTACAGCCAGACAAACCAATTTAGGACTAAAGATGCAACTTAGTCCTCCACCTACAAGTACCCAACCACTACTGCATTCACCATGAGCTTAAACACCATGAACAGAAATAATCCTGTTTCAGTGTTCTGATTTTAGCCACCTGCTCGACATGGCTCCTCAACACCACTAAACATACTCAATAGACAGGAAGGTGGAGACTGCAGTCAACCCACTCCCTCCTTCCTCAATTTATAACTAGTCACACTTACAGTCCCTAGAAAAAGAATAAAGTCCTCTGATGTTACACTGAATAGACAAGCCGGGCCAAAGATTCAGCCCTTTGCAGGCATTTACAGCTACTACACAAGAACTTTAACCTTTAAGTTACACCACCACATGTTTTAAGCATATTGCTACCAGCACAGTCACTTCGTTTCCTGTTTTACTGCCTTGCTCCCATGCATCCTCATTAGTGCCTGCTCTTCAGGCTTGTTATTTTTCTTCTGTTTGGATAAGGCAAAGCCATAGTGAAATCCATCTATGCCAGGAAAAAAAAATGTTGTACTTGATACTACATTATTTGACTGAAAATACAAACATAATGTTTCTACCAATCACTGAATTAAGTCCTGATTCAGTCGCTATGAATAACTACTACAGTGACTTTGTTTTGGGAGATCTTGCCATGCACTTGACTTGACACTTACACATTAATATCATCTCCCTCTCAGCAGGGAGCACTAACACAGGCAGGACTCCCTCCTAGCTTCATCTGTCTAGAAATTCAGCATTTATTCCAGCCTAGCTATATATGACACTTCTGTGGTCTGACACTGATTTGTTCTCCTCCTCTCACGCTGACAACACCTGGATACCTGATTTTTAGGCAGCAAGGGTAGGAATTGTGAATCCATCCCACCTGCCCACTGCAGAGAAGCAATGGAGGGAAGAGCACACATTTCCTAGAAAGCCACCAGCATCACAACTGACCTGATTTGGGGAAAAAGGGAGCAGCAGCAGCTTTTACAGCAGGCAACAGAAGCTGCAGCTGCTTGGTGTTTCTGGAAGTGCCAGTTAAAGGTAATTTTTTATTTTAAAACTTCACAGGATTAATGCAAGCCCTGTGAAAAGGCAGCATCGGTGAAACTGAGCATCCTTTGCAAACTGTATTTACAATTATGTACAACGGAAGCATTTAAGTTTTTTAATTGCTTTGTGCTTTTTTTTGTAATGATCTTCAACATGCAGCTCACAGACAAGCTCCTACTGACTCTGCAGGCAGGAGACCCACCAGGGTCTCCTACAGATCACCCACCCTGCTAAGAGTCAGAGCCCTTGCAGACAGCACAAGGCCTCCTCATTGCCCTCGGTGAGAGGCATGGCTGTGCACATCGTCACTTCTCCTACCATACGCTTAATTAATGCCTCCTGCCAGCCTGCTGCGAACCACGCCGCACACCCAACGCACAAGAAAGCTGACCAGAAGAGGAACTACAGACCCCTACCGGCCTCAGTGTTAGTATCTAATCCCACAAAACGCCCTTTGCTGCTTCTAACGCATCAAACGTTCATTCAGTCCATCTACTGGATTCTCCCCTTCCACATTAAGCCTGGATTAGTGCATGTAGCATTAAATACTCCGTGCTGGAAAGCACGTGTGGTAGAGATCAGCAGTAAGTACTACCAGCCTGTTTAAAGCACCTCGATACCGTCCAGCTTCAGAAGCTGTAAAGCAGCATTAAAGCTAGCCACGTTGCACCGCCAACTTTGACAAGGTAAAAAAAAAAATAAAAAATGAATGAATGTAGGACCAACAGAGCTATTTCAGCTACACATATAACGACTCATGTCCTAAGTAATTTCTTGTGGCACAGCTGGGCCCTAGCCTGGTAATTTAGGACCAGTTTTGGCTTCATTTCCCAGCAGCATCATAACAACATTTACTGGCATCTGTTGTGCTTTCGGACCACATCTCTGATCCAAGTTAGAAGATTAAGTCTTGCGAGTCCTGAAAACTCCCTCGCTGCTGCAGCAGCCCTGTGAACACTAACAGCAGCAAACCCCTTATATTCTGTATTACCGGAGCTGTTTCATAAGGAATTTAAATCACAAAGATGTTAACACAAAGAGTGAACTAGTTTTTATTGAAGGACATGAAGCTTCTAAACAATAAAGAAAATAGAGCCAAAAGTCAGTAGAACAAAGATGAGTCAAGAAGTGAGGTTAACTTACAAAATCAGAGATTGGTTTGACAGGCAGGAACCCATTCTTGTTTCACACTAAATTGTAACTAAATTAGGAAGTGTATACAAGATATCTGAGGCACTACTAAAAGCTGCCGTTTCCAACGGAAGACTCCTCTGGTATAAACTAGGCTTCCTTTTACCAAAACTTTTTTTAACAGCAAATTGTTACTAAATATTTCTCTGTCTGTGTAGCTAGGTTCATAAAGCTGGGACTGTTGTTAAGTCACCCAACCCAGACCAAAGCAGGAAGCCTCTGATACGATGGTTAAGGCCACAATTACACCTTTAAAGACAGGGCTTTCACCCACATATTAGTCTTTTGCTCCTCAGATCTGACATGAGGACTAACAATAGACACAGAACCATAGCTGAGCCGAATGAAAACGGGGGGAATTCACTGCAGCTTGTTGAGATGGTTTACATCCAAGCTCCTACACCCTCATACATTCACACTCCTGCTTCCTGGGCCATCTCTCAAGGGATCCCAGTAAATGAAACTGCTCTGAACAGTGAAGACAGAACAAGCAGTGCCTGCAAACCATTTTCTTCTAACGTTACTAAATAGAAATAAAAAGATTTATTTTTAATATTGCCTCCCTTTGATAACCTGAAAGTTCAGCTTGGATGTTCTAGCCTTCATGACAAGAACCGCTCCTGGCAGCTGCTACTCATCTGGAGACTGAGATAGACTGCACAAGTCAGCTCGGTTTAGGATCTCAAGCAGCTCAGCAATTAAGAGAAGATATTTCTTTCTTCTAATGGGTTTTACTGTGGGCACAGTCCACAGTATTGCCCAACTACTTGTGCTGTTCAGTCTGAACCATGTGACAACCACTTTGGCTGTGGCCAGAGACAGTTCTGAGCCAGGGAGCATCCAGCTTCAAACAAAGCAGCCATTAATGCTCTCACGTGGAGAACTTGCTGGGGACAGGAATAATAACTTTCCCTTGGCCAGAGGCCACTTGTACACTCCTGAAGATGTTCACCTCCCTGGTTGTGTAACCAAGCACAGCCCCACCAGCACAGGGCCAGGTGCCCATCTCCAGCTGTGCACAGGTCAGTCCTGCGGTGCTCACAGTTCAACAGAGAGGCTCCTCCTGCTTCATCTCTACATCTCAGGCTGATAATTGCAAAGCAAGAGCATTTCCAGATGGGCCCAGGCTTCTGGATTCCTTAGTATAAACCCTAAGATACAGGTGTGTTACTTTGACAGTTGTTTTTTTTTTTCCCCCCAAATCTGCAGGTCAGTGCCCTTGGAGCTCAGGGGAAGGAGATTACAGAAGCACTCACCTACAGTAGGCTAACAACTGCCAGGTTCACCTCCATTACTTTTATTGTCAGTTTGACTTTACACAATGCTACAGAAAACATCATTGCAGCAGCTGCAGGAGATGTGGCATCCAGCATGGGATACCAAGTTGGAAACAGTGGCACCCTGAGCCATCCAAGTATTTCTTCTGTAACTTGCTCATTTTCACTCAGTGCTTGCACCCATCTGCCACCTCATCACAGAAAAGGAAACTACCAGCAGCTAGGTAAGACCTAACACAAAAGAGAATTAGTTGGTTCTCTTCCCTATGGCAAGCTGCCAGCCCAACAGTTTTGCTGAGCTTTGACCACAGGAGATGGGCGCTAAAACAATTTTGGATTTCCATGCGAGAAAGCTGACATCATACTGGAGGGTTTACTGTATTCTTCTGGGAATTCCCATGCTGAAATACTACTAGACTCTGCCCCCAGTTAAACCTTCACTCCAGGATCAGGCCAGGTTTAAAAAGGAGAAAAAACAGAAAAAAAGACTAATGTGTTAGAGATTGCGACAAGCCAAGTGCAGGGAGACTTCTGCCATCACTGAAAGCTTCATCTTGTGATCGTGCTCTTGGGTTTGATGCCTTCTGGGGGCCTGCAGACCATGCCCAAGTTGTATGGCTGGAAATCAGACTCACTGGGTGAGTTACACGGGCAGGCAGTCTGCCTATCTTCTGGGCAGAGGCAGATGACTTTGTTCTTACCTATATCTGTACAAACACACTGACTTCCCCATTTGGGCAAAATAAATAGGAAGAATAAATCTCAATCTGTGAAACTTAAGTCTCCCTGTAGTGTCTAATACTTGTTGAAGGGGCCAGAGATACTTGGTGATTTTGCACTCAAAAAACACTTGAAGAAGGAAAAGCTGGCACTCAAAATAGCCCTGCTGCAGGTATAACTGAGGATGCTGGTACCTGAACAGATAGATAAAGCTCTAATGCTAGTGCAGCTGTTCTAGAAAGAGCTACTTTCCACTTCAGAAAAAGCATTTTTTCAACTCTATTTATAAAATTAGTAAGAGTTTTGCTGGAGCAGTGGCAGGAATATTTGAGGCCGCTTATTCAAAGTATCATGCTATGTTACTGGCATCTCTGGCAGCATGTGTGGAAGCTCTCCGGTTATGTGTGCATAGGTTGACACTCTAGGCACCTGCCTCCACTTGCCGGGCTTCAGGGTCCAGAAGATTGTCTCTTTTATAAAGAGCTGCATTAGCCTACAACAATTTTCTGGGTGCTGGGCTATCTTGTCTAGATCAAGAACAGTTGGACCAGGTGATCTTTGGGGTCCCTTCCAATTTGGTATTCTATGATCTTCAGCAAGATGTTCAATCTCATATTTTGAGCTTCCTTGTAAGTAATTAATTTACTTCCTTGAAGCAGATTCACATACAGGCATGTCTCTGGAATGGTTGAGCACGAGAGAGTATGATATGCTTCTGATTTATCCTGGTCATTTCTATAGCTTAGTTTGCTCAAGTGCAAGTAGTCATGACCAGAGCGTATCTCAGTTTCGCAGCATTTCATATCAGGCTTGACAGAGTTTCTACAAACTCACCTAATCATTCCCCTATTTGCATACTTACCAAAACACAGCAGATTGCTTTATTTGGTGAAGCAAGCCACACCACTCGCTTCTGAGTGAGGAGATATCCAATCTAGCTCGACATACGAACACCCTTTCCTTCAGCCTGTTTTAACTATTTTTAGACAATTCCTTAAACAGGCACCATTCATGAGTCAGTGAATGACTAATTGCCTTGATTCTCTCCATATGCAAGCCAGGCTGCATGCAAGAGGAAAGCTCTCCTCAAGGGGCAGCCAGTCACATGTTCTGTTAAAAACACAGGGCAGGTCTTGATGCAGTCACCTCTTTCATAAGCGGCAAGGGGAAAGGAGTATTTATAGCATCCAAAGTGTAAACCATAGCACTGTGCTGCAGTGTTACACAACTTCGCCCTTTTCAACGCGGCAGGCAGCAGTTCTTCTGACCAGGCTCCTCAAGGCTGGCGCACCAGCCTTTATTTTAAGGAGGGATACAGGCTTCCAGAAACTGAACAGCAGCACCCAGGAATTGCAGCCGAAACCCTTGTCTGTGCCGGATGCTGCAGGGAAGCCAACTAAACACTTAGGCAGCTTCTCCTTTGTCAGCCACTGCCTCACTGGTGGTGAGCCCTCCCGTTTGGAGCTGGTGGCAGGCAGTAAATCCAGGCAGAGGCAGGTCCATGCCAGCGTCTATAATCCCGTGCGAGCCAACAAGCTCCAATAAACACCTACACAAGCCACCTCCTTGCCCAGCACCCCCCATCCCCCTGCAGGATCCAGCGCTCAGCCAGCAGGTACTCGCTAGCGAGAAGCCTACCTCTGAGACACAAAAAGCATATTTTCACATTATGGCATAATGATGCACCTGTCAGCTCCACTACCACAGGCTGCTTCAAACAAACCAAGTTTAAGTTAAATCAAGTACATTAGCTGATACATACCCATCCTTGCTCCTAAGGCTATTGTTTCTACAGTAACATGTTTTGGGCGTTTTTCCACCAGTGAGGAGCCAAATTCAAGAGGCATTCAGCATTCTGTAATTCTCTACCACTTCTCACCCCTGCCTTGTGCTTTGGATGATCTGGAGCTCACAGCATCACAACCAGTGTGGCTTCACTCATGAGCAGCAACAACTTGGTTACCAGTAAGCTGCACTGCAAGGGATGAGAATTACAGAAAGACGAATCCTAGCTCAGACCTCAGATTTAGTTCTTCAAAACAAGACACACACACACACACCCCTGCAAATTCCACAGTAATACTGAAGTGCTATAGTCTCAATTTGAGCTTTGGCCTAGTAAGGAAAGGGAGCCCCTTCACATGGTATGTTTAATTTGTTTAATGACTGCTAAAGACAGACACCAACTTTAAGTTAAAAATCAAAAACACAGAGCTCACCAAGGCCCGCAGAGTATTAAGCTGCTGCTGCTGGCACTACAAAGCACTCTTGCTTGGGCTGGGGGGCAAAAGCAGCATCCACCAGCCTCGGTCTGCCACAGTACCAGCTCTCATGCTAAATGCCTGCTTTCAAAAAAAAGCAGATCAGACAGCACCACTGCTGTAATCACAAGATGCTCAACTGCTTTGGCCTTCAGTGGCTCCAAAGGACTCCAGTTGTTCAAAGCACATCTCGGGCTGCCTTGTGCTACAAACCACATAGACCTTACACTCCCAACGTGGACCTAAGTAGACAGTTATTGAAGAACACATCCCTTCACGTACAGTCCCCATCTCCTGCAGATCACCAGGAAGTCACCTCCCTGTTGTAACAGCCATGCTCCATTTCAAAAGCTAATTACACATGGCTAAACAAGAGCCATCTACAAAACGGCTGTTCTTGATGATTGGTAATACACAGATGCTTAAAGAGACATTTTCCAGACCAGATGGATATACAAGGCAAAGTACAACACTGAAGTGAAAGCTAGCATTGATATTTCTACCTATGTTCCAACTAGTTGCCATGTCAATGACTAATACGACATCTAGAGAAAGCCAGAATCCTCAGTTTGCTGAAATATCTCCTGAAAGAGCCAGCAGAAGGGTGCAAAGCAGGTTGAGTCATCTGCAGTGCAGCACAAATATTCAAGGTACCTTTTATACTTCTGATAAAAGCAGAACTAGTGCAACTGAGGTAAGCTCAGTACATGAACAAGCATTCTTGAAATTCAACCTTGTATGTAATTAATTTTAAACATTACATTAAATTTGAAGGTATACAGGGTAAGAGTAGCAGTCAGAAAGAACCACTTCAGACTATTGCAGGTGAAGAGGATTTCAAGGTCAAGGCAGAAATTTAATGAGGTAGATGTAAGACGAGAAGACGGGCAAGAGACCCCATCATTTGGACATAGCAAGCTGGATCTTGCAGGAAAGTCATAGGAAACTTGTACAATTGTCTGACTAAAAGCAATGCTTAAATAGCTCTAACACTATGTGGTACTGCCCATCAGTACCAAGAAGGGATCTGGGGGGAAATTAAAACTCATTTAATTTTTCTTACTGTATTTAAGCACATCATAGATATTATTCTTGATTTGAAGTGGCACACATGACTTAACTTTACAAGAAGTTTGTGTGACACATAAGCAACCTCCCGTAAGTGGCATACCAGGGAAGAGAAGACAAGATCTATGGTAGATCAACAGTCTGCTTTTAGTAAGAACTGCAGCGTGGATGAAGAAAAGCCTCCAAACACAACAGTAGAGAAAAACACAGAGCAGCCTAGGTTGAGCAACAAGATAAACTGCGGTAGCAGATTGACAGTTAGAGCTCTTACAAGATGTACTGCATCTATGGCTATGGTGATTTGTAAGAACAGGTGACATCTTAAGAAAAAAAACACACAATAAAAAACCCCAGAAAAATAGAGTTTCAAGAGCAACTTTTCTAATGTGAGCCATCACTTTCTATTGAGACCTTTCTGGTATCTGGCTTCTGGTGAATTTTGAACAACTTGTTTTTCAGCTTCACCCTCCCTTTTTAAGGTCACGAAAGTTTAAGAACAGTAGCTGAATGCTAGAAAAACAGATAAAAAATAACCTTCCAGCAGGTCCTCATGCGTATGCCAGTAGCCGCACAGCACCTTCTTATTTTGAAGACTCCACAGAAATAAGTCATGCTGCTTTCCCTGCAAAGGCTCATCTAAAAGCTCCTCCACTTTCTAAACAATGGGATCATCACATGTTAAATATCTGTGACTGCAGAGATCATTTCATCTACAAGAACCCACACTACGTCTCCAATAGCTGCCATACAGAGCTCCACACAGCATACAGAACACCACCACACATGTAGCATCCACATGGTCAGTTTGGGAATGGGATTCTCTCTTACTCCATTCACAGAAAAATGAAACCTACTACCCCACATGAAACCTACTACCCAAGCACAGGACTTGCTTGTATATGGAATAAACTGAGGCTACCAAAACCCAGGAATAGCAAAGAACAAAAAATTCATGCATATTGGTATGCTAGCCACGATCCCATGAAGCAACTCTTTCCTGTCTTATAAGATATATTCTTGAAAACTTAGTCTTAATGTTGTTTGGCTGTTGGATCAGAGCCTGTATCTCAGGCACATTGCACCTGATGTACAAGGCCTACACCCTATCAAATTACCATGCAGTTATAATCAGTTTGCAGCAAAAGCTGACAGTGTTTTGAGAATACAAGCATAAGTACAGCCTTTTTCATGGGAATTCTACCCCAGACATACATGAAAATGTCCAAACTCTAAAATAATTTGTGCTGCTAAGTAGAGCCTTATCTATGCTGGGATGAAATACGTTTATGTCAAAAGAAAATTATTTACCCACACTCTACATAACAAATATTTTCATGCTTGCTTTTTCCAGTGACTAGCAAGCAACACTAAAAGCTTTTAGTCAACATCGCTTTAAAGTTCATCAGCAGTTAATGATCAGTAACTATTTTAAACTGATGATTCAGGTTCAACCATACCATCGGGAGGATGACTGATTATTTTGATTTTAAGAGGTAGTTCATTGCTTGTAAAGAGGTGTTACACTGCCAGATTCAGATATCTGCATGCTACTTAAAGCATGAGCTGCTTCCTGACAGAGTCGTATCCAAAGCATGACTTGGAGGAGCCTCTAGTGGTGATAAAGTAGATGTGATTATGAATTAACAGATGCTCAAGTACAAGCTAACAGCCCTGCTGGTACTCACACTAGCCTACAGATGCATTACTCCTAGTCAGGTTACCAGCAATGAGCATCTGAAAGCCACACACACACACACTTGGTACCAAGTAAGCACCAAGTGCTCTATCTACAACTTTTACCTTGCCTTGATTCAGTAAGGGAGCAAACAAGGTTGTCTCTTGTCCCCTTCAGCCCATAGATAACATTTAGTACATAAACCAAATAAAAACTTCTGGAAGTTTGCTAGAACAAGGAGCAGTGTCTGTACCTGATTTTTGCACCACATTACATACTGACACAGGTAAACCACTATTTTTTAAATAAATTGTGTCTATGCACACAGAAAGTAAGGATGTTTAAGATTTGCTCTGCAGAAACACCCTTTGAGCAACTTTGGACATTAGAGAAGTTATCTTCCATAGGCATCAGGAGTGGAGCATGTTTTGCTGCTGGAAAAGGACTTTTGCAGAGCATGAACTCTGACGGTATCAACTGGAAGCAGTTCCATTTGCACGCCATTTGGCAGGTCTGAGAGCAGGTATTAACTATGCAGTTTCTTCAATTTTGTGACCTTTTGCAGCCACTCCAATGTAGAACACCAACTGGAAAGCCAATTCCACTCTTTCAGGAATCCCTGAAACATTGCACTTTTTGATAAGCATTAATACTAAGGCAACACTTTTCTTTAGCCAAGCACAAAAGAAAAGCAAAGAGCCCCACATTTGGCAATTTGCCTGCACCCACTCACATACCATTTCGGTTCCAGTAAGAGCCCTTAAGGAAGCGGAGGACTCACAGGCTTCTGGCATCAGGTACTGAACGAAACAGCCAACTTCTGCTGGTAGTTAAAAGGTTTAGACACTGGAAACATAAATGCTGTTTCAGCACTTTGCAACAAAAACTGCAGACTAGACAGCGTCAAAGTACTTCAGAAGTCTGTTTTTTAGCAGCTGAAACATTTGTCTAATAACTATAGTTCTCCATCTTCCTTATGAGTCCATCTGATATGCAGAGTAAACCTTTCCTAAAGTCAAATCATTAGCAGAATCGATGTTGAATTACTTCCCCCCCACCCCGATACTACCAAAAGTCATACAGCTGTTTGCAAACTAACTTAAAAGTCATCTACATGTGATCAGTATGTTTACAGTAATTGCCACTTGTCAGGGTTTGGTTTAGAAGACCTGGATATAATGAAATAAAAAGTACAGCCCTCAAGGCATTCTCTGCCTAATAATATGTAAAAAGCTAAGCATCATCATATATTATTTAAATTATAAATATAATAAACCATGCTGCTGTGTTAGATCTCTAGATGGAAATTATACTGCAAATTGACTGGAAGTCAAATACAATTTCTTTCCCCCTATGTAGCCTCTAAAGCTATACTTTTACCTGGTTACAATTATATTCCTGTATGGAATTCATTTCCTAAAAATAAAAATAAAAAAACCAAAACAAAACCAGAGTTCTCCAGATGCTACTGTGAATCAAGTATGTAAAGATGTGCATTTAAGAGCTCTGAATGTTTTGGCAAATTTTAGAGGAGATGACAGTATTGACTGGGACGGAGAACACCGCACAACTGTTTTCCTCTCGCTGCTTTATCCTGCACTTCTCTCAGCTGCGTTCCTGTACAGGAGCAGCCACACGCTGGAAATCTTAGTGTAAGAAATGCCTTATGCCACACATATGTTTTCAGTTTTAGAAGTATCTAGCCATACAAGGGCAATAACAGAACATAACAGCTCACAAAAAACGTCTTAAGTTAAGCACCCTGTCACATTGCAAAGTTTCAAGCAACCTGTGGAGGAAGTACCTGCACTGCAAGGGTGGTGGCAAGGGGGACAACTGCAGGAACCATCTCCAACCACTTTCTCAGACAATAAAAAAAACAACACACCTATGTGGTTCCCTCTGTTCCTATTCTTGGACATTCAGCCCTATTCACTAGAACCACTGCTCAGTGCCTCCTACCCCACCTTGTCCCGTTTTTCATAGCCTCTGAGGAAAAGCGTTTTTCATCGAGCACAATGGTCTCCATGCCGCTGAAGGCATCTGGGAAGTCAAGTGTCAGATCCAAGAGGCTCTTTTGCTGGACCAAAAGGGTTCTGCATTTCCCTGGTCACCACAATTTGCCTGCACATCCCTCCAAACCCTGAACTAGCCCTGTGAAACAAAGATCATGCACCCCTTAGGAACAGCTCCATCGATGCCTGTAAAGTACACTGAGGCAGGGCTTTGGGTGATCACACTTCCATGCCCGCTGCAAAGAAGGATCAGCAGCCAGACACCTTGGCTATTCCACTACACATTTTCTGCATCACTGTCTCTGAAGACCTCTGCATACCTGACCCTTAAATTTACTCCTGCCTGCTCAGCATTGTACCAATTTACTGTTGGTTCTGTTGCAACACAGCATATCCTCCAGATGTCCAAATCCGCTTGGCCTGTAACTGTCTCACTGGAAGCAGAGGTTTACACCATGTGCTACTCAAAGCGAAAGGCCAACATGCTTGCTTTTTTTAATGCCAAACACCTCAAACTCAACAACCCTCAGACCTTAAAGGGCAAAGTGTCCTTTAAAGGACAGCCTCTTTTCCTATGCACCAAACTCACAGAAAAGTGACATTGCTAGCATTCAATTTAATGTTCACACAAGCACTACCATCTTGAACTTGTTAATTTCAAGGAGAATCCTCACACTGCTCTTCTAAATGGAAGAGTTTCTTGGAAGTACAAAAATAGAACTGCAATCCCCCCCACTTCTTTTAAAAGAACACTTCAGTGCACTTGAACACACCCCAACACAATGCTTGTATTCTAATAAGAAGCTCTTACTACAAAGATGTAAGAGAGGAGCTCTCCTCCCCTGAACAGCAATAGCTAAGCAATCACACAAAGATAAGAGAATCCCTTTTAACTCCCACTTTGCACCCACCTGTTAGTACAGTCATGAATACCTACTCTAATTGGACTGCCTTCAGAGCTTTTTAGAAAGCTTAATTATCACCTTTGGCGTCAATTAGGTCAGCAGAAGTTGGTACTTTCTGAAGCCTGCTGGAGAACAAGACAGCTCACTTACCACTGCATATGAGTTTAGGAGAAGAAATCAAAACCATTACTATCTCAGTAAGTAGCAGAATCCACATATAGTATCTGGGACATCAACTATACATGCTTTTGTTTCAAGTCAGATTTAGAATCAGAGGAAGTGAAAAAAAACCCCACTATTCTCCACAAGGATTTCCCTCTCTGAAACAGGGTACCTTCAGCTACAGATTTCTTGATGCTTGGTCTCCTCACCTCTCAGCCACACGGCTGCTGAAGGACTGAAGTGTTTTAACCTTAGTCCATTATCAGTATCTCCAACACTAAATACAGGCATTCAAACCAAACCAAGTCTTAGCAGCAGGACAAGGATCTGTCTCAAACAGTCTGCAATTCAAGACACTCAATACGGTTCCAAATTAGCATTCTATGCTTTGAAGTTTGGAAAAGTCATCCCCTCCACCCCCCAATTACCACCACAAATAGCAAGAGATTTCCTACAAATTCCAGTAACAGAAAGTATGCAAGTCTTGTTCTGAAGGTTACTGTTCAGTAACACAATGTGAAAAAGAAGCTCTAAAGAAGAGATCACTTTTCTTCATGGGACTTTTTGATATTCCCAACATTTGAAGTGCTCAGGACAAAGCTTGCAAGCTTTCAGCATCAGTATTGAAGTACAACATCACACAACTCATCTGGGTATTAAAAAAATAAATATCAGAATGCTTAACAAGTTATCCCCCATGTCTCATTTTAAGATAGACAACATTTATGCTGATACACTGGTAAAGGGTTAAGTAGTTGTTTATTTCTGTCATAAATAAGGTGTGAAACCTTGAAGTAGTTTGTCTTAGTTTTGAAGCCTTTTAGATGCTTGCTTATCTTGAATGACTATCTCTCTAGGAATAGGACAAAAAGCATAACAGAAGCCAGACCTGGGACCTGGATGAGCTCTGGGGATGATCTGAGCTCCCGCAGCACAGCAGGGGTGAAAAGTTTACAGTGAGAAAGACCCTAACTTCACCGAGACCCTAATGACCACTACCAAGTACTGTGCAGACACAGAGGGGCGGGGAACTCATTTTAATATGAAGCAGGGATAGCTACTGAATATGTATAGGCATGTTAGGCAATCTTATGAATATGTAATGCTTTGTGTAATATAACCTCAGAAAATGACTGTGCTCAGCATGGGAGCGATCCCATGTGCGTCCAGCGCTGAATAAACATCCTCCTTTGTAACCCTCTATGGGTGTGAAGTCGCTGTTCCACGCGTCAACACAGCATTGTCAGGAGTCCTAAACCTTCCTAACAGGATACATGAGAGCTACACAAGTAGATGACCAGCACCTGCAACAGAAACCAGAGTGAACAATAAAGATACCTGCCTTTGACTGCACCACCAGTGCTCAACTACACGTGCTACAAAATAAATGACATCATATTGATTTTGCTAATCCTTTCCAAATATTGTACACTCCAAAACAAACCTGTGATTTAAGTTAATCAGACAACACTGACGACCTAGTCAACGAGTCCAAGAGTGAAAGGGGAACAACACCTAATCCATTTGTGGCTTCTGCTCTGGTATCCCAGGAAACCAGCTGCAGCTGCTTGGTTCAACTTGTGTACTATGGCAAAAATGTCTGCAATCCAGCTCTAATAACCAGCGTTTCTACAACTGCTAAGTAGCATCAATAAGGCAGAGCAGCAGCTCCTCTATAGAATCTGGAGCATGAACTGCACGTGCAGGAGGAGCACGGTATGTCTGGGGGGCCAAGGCACTCCTACCTCAGAAATGTTTTGGCCAGGTCGTCAGACGCTTCCTACATGAGATCTGCAGAGACAACAGTATAAAAGCGAGCTCACTTGCACAGAGCAGCCTAACAAAGTAAGGCAGCATGCGATCCCAGGATATCCCAAGTCACTTGGTTCCCTTCCTTGGAACCAACCCTAGTGACTCCTTGGCCATCTAACTCAAGAAAAATTTCCTCAACTTCATTAAATACACTTAGCTCTTTCCCAAAATATAAGCAAAAAGCATCAGCTGCAAGACTTTGTCTGGCAGCACTTCATTTGTAATTTCAGTATCCTAACAGCCATGGTCTCCAACTAAACTATTATGTCACTAGCTTCTAGACTAGTCTAAATAGCCTAGAACAATCTAAAAATCTAAATTTATTTCAGGTGCTATGTGAGCCATTTCAGCCTGACACTTCATAGCCTTGAAGTGTTTGTCTGTCTGTAGAGGAAAGATACAGAGAAGACAGCAAAAAATTGCCCACACTCCAGAAGGTCAGCTTTTAGACTCTTGAATTCTTCTCAGAAGATATTTTCAGAAAGCTCTATCTAGTCCTATATTATTTTTCAGTGTGCTACACAGTTCAAGTGGTACTTACCAAACTGCTATAATGCAAAATGAAAAAGGCTGTGGGGGAAACGGAGATTTACAAGGTTAACTGAGAAACTCAGTCACTTACCTTCCTGCTAACATGAAAGATGAGGAGTATTGAGCTGCACTGTGGTACTCTCAACCAAAATGCTCTGCAGAGACCTCAGGTAAGTCTCTGGTGTCCATCTCTGGGGGACAGGTTGCCATTCTACACATTACTTTCAGCACAAATGCCTATATTCATCTATAAGGGATGACCACATTTAAAGCCTTTCTTTTGTTGCTCTGTTCCTCCCCATCAAAATACACAATGGAAGTTCAGCTGCCTTAGGTTTTTTTATTAAAACCTACCAGGCAGTATCAGGGACAAAACAATGGACCGAACAGACATAAACAACTGTGATTTAGTGCATAAATCAGTATTGGGAAGGACAACAAATTAAAATATGACAGTTTGATTCAAGTATCAGCTGCTGGGAAGTAACCTCATATTAGTGCCAAAATCAGATTTGGAGATTCTTTCAAGCTGATTTTCTGTACAGTCAGCTTCACTCTACTGTAGCACGAAGAGCCTGTCAACAGTGAGGAGGCATTTTAAAAATAACAGAAAACGTTACAGTGAACTCATTACAGCACCAAGGAAGCTCAAGGGGGACTATATGGCGAGCACAGGTGGAAAGTAGTTTGAAAAGAAGATTAAAGATGTGGCTTGGACTTCTCAGTTCAGGAGGGAGATTTTAATTCCAAGAAGGTATTGCAAAGAGAAGGCAGTACCCTTGTAATCTTTGTTACAGTCATCCAGGAGAAGAGATAGTAGAAAGCCTCTGCATCACTATCTGATAAACTTCTATTGAACTAAGTTCAAAATATCTCTAGAAACCTGAACTTGTGTCCACATTTTTCTCATTAATGAGGATGTCCTCCTTCCCCAGCCATCTTTGAAGAACATGACGTATCTTCTCAGTATCAAGCTTACTCACTACTGACATGCCTTCTCCCCAACTGCTACAGATGTTTGAAGTGGCAGCTATTACGATGCTCACATGTAATGTTCTGCTTGTGCAAACAGCTGCAGAGTACCAGCTGTGAAGGGAAACAGCAAAGCACTGGAAGCTCAATGCCAAAACAGTCCCAGAGCTTGTTTACATATATAGCTTTTAAAAAAATAAAAGTGAGGGCTAGCAGGTACCAAAAAAGCAGCTAACCAGTTGGACACCAAGCAGGGCAGCTCAGGGTCCCACTGGAGTACCACAGGGAACGTGCTGTCACACCAGAGGCCATCAGAATCACTATGTCAAACAGATTGTTAAGAACCAGATGAATAATGACAGCATGGACAGCACTGTCACTGGCATTTGAACCGCTCCAAAACTGAAAGTGCATGAACTGTTGTGTCCTACTTCTTACACTCAACTATGGGTCTGATAAATCTTCAGTATTTTAACTTAAGAAGTGCCTTGGCATGCAAACACTGCAAGCCATAAGCAAGAAGTGAAGAAAAGACGAGCAGAGGCTTGTCCTCTCACCACTCCAGGCACCACCTGCAGCCAAGTAACAAACTAGACAGAAAGCCCCCCAAATTTTAACATAAATGCTTTATTTTGGAAAAAGTGACAACTTGAAGCTTTATTTCTGGAGTTAAGTGTCAACGGTTTAGGCAGGATACACTTAGACCAAGCAGCCACTCAGTTCTTTCAGTAAGTGTGTGATATACAGGAAAAAATCCAAGCAGGAGCCTTTGTTTACTACTGAAATCCTGAACAAATGCTTGTTACCTTTCTCCTAGGAGAGAACTCATGACAGGACAATTTTGTATACTGTCAGTTGTGGGTTTAAGGGTTGATAAACTCAAAACTGCATACATGCATGCATACACGTACTCTCTCAGTAGTCTTCTACTCTAGGAAATAAAAAAAACAACAGGGTTTTCCTTCCTTTTCCATCCTAATTCCTGAGCAATATCTTAGCAGCTGTAGTGCAGGGGGACAGCAGCAGGGAAAAATAATCTAAGCAAGTTAAGTTAGTGACCTACTTGCTTGTTTAGTGATAAAGGCAGCCAAGCCAGCAATTTTTGACCAGATTTAGTGATCACCTGATTTACAATGTAGACTTCAGAAATATGGCTTCAGCAGCACACATGCCTCTGCAGAGGATGTCATTAACATCCCACATTTAACTTTTTGGGAGAGTGGAAGCAGCAAGCACTCACCAGAAGGCAGCTCTTCCACAGCCTAGTTACAGCAGAAAAATGCCAGCCTTTGCAGTACACTGGGCTTTCAAGAGAGCTCTAATTCACTTACATTTGCATACCACAAGCTGTACAGTAACCATCATTTTCACAGCTCATCAGTAGCCACAAACTCCTCGTTGCACTTCTGGGCTGGGTTAACTTTGGATGTTTTTGAGCACCTGGCAAGTCACAGCCTGGTTGCACTGGACACTACACAATCAGTAACACAGATCTCACCCTTAAAATACAACAACAGCACTGACTGCCGCCTGCAAAAGGGTACAAGTTTCAAAATATACTCCTTTACGCTCCATATGAAGGGATTAACCTCATTAGAGTACCAGATTGTTTGCTGCTCAAGTTACTCGGCAGTATTTTCAGTTAGCCTCTTCCCAACAGCGAGCGTATCAACATATGAAAGCAGAAAAAGATTAATCAGATGCTGAAATGAACACTGGGCCACTAGCTGCGAGGTCAGTTCCAGGTGCTTTTCAAAACACCACAGCAAAAAACAACCAACCAAAAACTTTTGAGTCAATTTGGGCTTCATAGGAAAAAGTTCTTACCCCTGCTGGCAAGGTGTCTCTTGTGCTAGCAGTGAATATACTGGCAGCTTTGCTGAAGACCCAGTATGTTTTATGGTTTCAAAGTGTTTAACAACAAGTATCTGGAAGACATCTACATAATTAGTTATTGTTTAGTGTTGCTTAGCGAAGTCATGTCATCTTTTCAAGACAGAAAGCCTGTAGAGATACAAAGGTTGAACACCATGGCTGTTTGCAGCCCGTATCAACTGCAAGTGGGACAGCATTTCAGGCTCAACGCTCCTGGTCTTCCTCAGAGGTGGAAATCGAGGAGTCAGATGCTGGGGAAGTGACCTCAGGAACATCCAAGCAGTGACATTTGCAGCATAAACTCCTTGGTGTTTGCTGCAACGGTGCCCAGCCTTGCAGGGCACTGTGTCCGTGGACACCAGATTTTGTATTTCACATAGGGCCATTTCACTGGCTGCAGCCATCAGGATTAAAATGCTGTCATCCTTCTATCAGCAGGGGAAAAAAAAAAAAATTTTCTCAGTAAATCCAAAGCAGGGTAACCCATGCCACGCACTAAGCCATATGTGCTGCAGGGTTCACATCCACTGCACAATCCCTTCTGCATTGGACGTTGCAGCCTATATTACATGGGGTTTTTATACTTCTGCTCTAATCTCCAAAATAAACATACAAGGCAGCATATCTAATTACATCTAATCTCATTTGCTTTTTTACTGTGAACAGTTAGCTTTAAACACAGCTAGTGCGACATCAGATTAATGATCATGGAAGTCTGCACCACTAGTTCATTATCCTTACAGCTCAATAGTTTAACACAAAAAGCCATAACAGCAAGATTTTTAATTTGCAAATTAAACACTGACTGGTCTGACATTCTTGTACATGTTATCATAGGACATTAAAGTTGCTTCCAATGTGAAATGATGTCTTTAAAATCACAGCTTCATCCAAGAGACAACTGACTACACCAAACTAATGAGAAAATTTCACTGGAAAAAAACCTAAGAATATGGAAAAAAAAAAAGTCAGTCAGTGACAAAGTGTTATAAGGATGGATTTTAAAGTGATCTTCCTGTTACACTGAAGACTAGGCTCTGACCACAGTAGAAATAGGTTGAGACTACCTCCTTACCCTATGTGAAACAGAAGAGCCCTCCAAAGAGATAAGAACAGATGTTTAAACAGGAAAAAAAGGGATCCTGCACTCTCTAGAAGAGATTAATTAATAGCTATGTACAAGTAGCTTTATCCTTAGATTTTCTGGACACTGTTAAAACCAGATAAGCATTGCATGGGTGAGCATGACAGGTCTGGTGCTTCCAAAGTGAACCTCAGGAGACAGTGCTGACCTAGGGACCCACCCTGGGAAACTCCAGGTGGAAAACCAGGATTCTCCATATGTTCCTTCTCAGTAGTTTTTGGTGACCTGCCCAACAGAAGCAACAAGGAAGGAAATGCCTTGACATGTCCTGAACATTGAACTCTGGGAATTTAATACTGAACTCAAGGTTACACGCAAGCATGTGTATGAGGCTGACTCAGAGCCTGCCTGAAATCCTGTACATGACCACTTCTACCACACATTTGCTCAGATGATTGTCCTATTTTCCTCAAAAAAAAAAACCCAACACTAAATTGGGACACCTTATTCAGTCAGCTGGCACTGGGGCATTTAGCCCAAAGGCACTTTAACTTGCGTCCTCCACCTTCTGGGTGGATGCCCTACCCTAAAGGGCATTAAGCACAGCTCTCTTCAGCTTTCCCCTTGGCATCAGGCCACTGCCCAGACAGGAATGCAAAAGCCCAAGCCAGAAGACAAAAGGAGCCTGACTGCTCAGAGCACAGACCCTGGAAAAAGCTGTCAGGATTATAAATATTTCACACTGGAAAGTGAGCTGATACACAGGAGCAATCCCTCCTTCCAGCTGAGGGCCTTAGGCTACAAAGGCACATTCCCACACTGCTGGCTGGTTTTGGCCCTTGCCCACTGTGCAGCCAAGAACCCAGGATGCAGAAGTTTTGACAAGGGGAAGGAATGAGGGATTCCACAGTATAAACTCAGTCTGATAACTATGTTACTTACCCCCAAAAAACAGAAGATATGGGCTTATAGTCCCTTCCAGATGAGGAGGGAACTGAACACATATCTAAGCAATAAGCCAAGGTTGACCAGTATTTTTGGCTGTAAGTTTCTTGCACAAGCCAGAGCCCTGAGGAGGGCACAGTTGCCCCCAGACAAGAGATGGCAGAACCCCTTCAAGTCTCAGTATGAAGCTGAGCACTTAAAATAAGTGGGGTGGCCCTTAACATCAGTCTTCTCTACTGAAAGTTGTTGACACTTCAGGCACCTCTGCACAATTTTAGTTCTTTACCCTACTTACCACAGATTGCTCTAAAACTGTGATAAGAGTTACAAGGCAAGATCATATGGGATAAAAATATTGCAACAAAAGCATAGCAGGGATTATTTAAGAAGCCTGTATTATTCCTTAACTTTAAGCAGAACTTTGACCTTGAACAACCAAACTTGCCTAGAACAAACGCGTCTGAGAAAAGAACAAAGAATCAAAATCACAAAGTGAAGGCCTCTCCAGCATCCTAGCAAAGCTAAACAACCTTCAGATCAGACACCCAAAATGTCTGAACACCAATTACCATTCCTCTTTTGTCATAGCTATGTGTAAGAAGGGCATGGGTAAACAAAGTCACAGAATGGGATCCAGCAATGCAACTCACAAATATGCATAAAACGGGACACAGATGCTTTGTTTTCTTTGTGACTGTGAAGCTTCCTACAAAATACTCCATACTTTGGTAAGGAGGCTTATCAAGCACTCTTAAAAGCCTCCTATGTCAAGTGGGAACACAACAGCTTTGGAGCTGAAGAAGAGATCCAAGCTCAGGGCTGGCAATCAGGCTAAGTATCCCTCCAAACGAGTTGCCACTCACTGTTCAGCAATAATACTAACAAAAGCATAACAGGTCAGCACAAACAAAACTTCAAAGGTTTGGTCAAGAGTTAAACAATACATAATCACCTGTATTTTGATAATTACTGCTAAGCAACATTAAGGCCAACAAGTTAGCAGAATCCAAAAGGGATTAGGCATTACATGGTTAATAAGAACATCCACAATTACATTAGCTAGGATGAAACAGTTTATAAAAGGATTAAAGAAATACCAAGCCCTGTGGCATGAGTCAGCCACTATATCATAGATAAATTGTTCTTTCTGATTGTTTTGCTTAGCATGGAACAGTAGAAACCATGCCCATTGTTCTAGCAACTGTTAGCTAAATCACACCAAGGATTAGTCTACAGAAACCAAAAATCAAACTAGATTTCACTTGCTCAGGTTCAAGCTTCTCTAGTGGGCTTGTTCAACTGTATATTATATTTATCTTGGACTAAAATCAACTCAGACCAAACTTTAGCTGATTTATATTCACAAATGCTTGCAACACATTAAACTAGAATTGAGACATTTAAGTCACAGAAGTTGTTGTGATTCACCCTCAAAGCCAGATCATCACAACGAAACTCCCAGACCATCACAATGAAACACCTAGAGTAAGCAATTCCCTGCTGATTTCAGTAACCAGCTACTACCTGTCCTAAAACAGATCAACCAGAGAACCAAGATCCTTCTCCATTCAGTAGAAGCTTTGTCACCGGTGGTAGGACTACTCACTCCTTTTAGAAGAGTTTAACCACTTTGACTTCATCCCTTGGACTCCAAGCTTTTGGCCCCACGCAAGTCTAATAGAATAATTAAAGATGTGCAGAAACCATATATTTTTTTAGCAGCCTGCCTCCTTGCATGTACAAAGAGCAGCTTATTTTGCCATTAGCACCATGAAACGCAGAGGGAGTCAGACAAAGGAGCTATAATTACCAAGTCATCTCCACCTAAGTGTCAGCTACCATATGCTCTCTTCAGAAAACCCAGACTACTCATGTGCCTAGTTTATAAAGCTCCCTATATCAAGCTTCATTTTGACAAGAGGGTGGTTTTGATTGTACCAGGCCTTTTTGGAATTTTTAGCTGTTAAAATAGTGAAAGTAGACAGATAAAAAAAAGTAGCTGATCCAAACAGTAGAGCGGTCCACTGCAAGTACAGAATTCAAAGAGTTTATATCAAGCACTTCAGGTTTCATCCCATATCCCCTCACTTTAAATTAAATATTATTTGCCCACTATAAGAAAGATTTGGAAAATGTACCACTTTACTCCCAGAGGTGATCTGTGAACCTTAATCTGTTGATCAGTGTCAGATGAAGTTTCAGAAGCCTTAAGAAGTCTGAAGTCTTGTATCTGAGATTAGCACTTTCAGCGTAAGAACACCTTGAAGGGTCAGAGGGAGATGTGAGACAGGTTAAAAGCTTACAAGCCAGAAAGAGGGGAACAAACTAACAAGGTATTTTTGCCATTGCTCTTTCAGCAAAAGCTGCTCGCAAATAAAAAAAATAAAAAACCAACCTACTATCGGTATCTGCATTACACCAGGGACTGCAATTTTTAACTATAACATTTCAGTACTGCAGAAGCTGATGTCACTCGCCAAGGAAAACTTCCCTCTAATTTGGCAAGGCTTCTGAAGTCCAAACAACTATTAATTGTAACACTGGCTTACTTGCCAGTAGAGAAAGTTAGAGGAGATACTGCCTATGATAAACAATATGGCTAAGCAGAAATAGCTGGTCAAATGATCAAAACTTTGAATGAAATAATCAGAGCATCAAACTGCATCTTCATCACAGAAATGCAAATCTGCCCAGTATCCTGATCACTACCAGTAGAGCCAAGTAAAGTTTAAACATGCAAGTAAAAAAAACCCTGCCATATATATAGTGATTGTTCCTATATCTGTAGGGTAGGATTTTTCCTAGGAGAAAAAAAACAAGGGAAGAGGTCATAGGAAATTGATCCTACCACCAATTTTTACCACTTACTACCCTTTGCAGCAAGAAGTAGCTTATGAGTTTTCCACTTTCATTTGAACGAAGGTTTTCACTACAAATTTTCACAAGTTACTACACAAAGAGGAGCTCAGACACCAGCTATTAGATGAGAAGCAAAAAATGTACACCTAGTTCTGTAACTTCTCCAAGCACCTGGTGTTCTGCTTAAGATTCAGTGCCTGTAGAAATACCTGTCATAGTTGGCAGTTCAGAATATGCTTGTGGCAGCAGGAAACAATTGGCTCAAACTCGGCTTGTTTTATTCAGTCAGGCTTTCTCTGGGGTTTGGGGTTTTTTTTGTGCCACGTGAAAGAATTAAATGCTCCATAAGGAAAGTAAAAGATCAAAACTTACCAGTTTTACCTACAGAACCACAAAACAGCACATGCAATTATGATTAGCAAAACACACATGGTAAGATGTCTCAATTTCTCACCACAATAAGCACTACAAGGACCTAAGCCAATCCCTTACACGGTTGCAGCTCCTGAAATTTAGCTCTGACATGGATACAATTCTCGTATCCGCTTGCATATAGAGTTTCTCTTGCACTGGATTTTGCTGCAATATTTGTATTACTACATCAAACAGCAGGGCTACAAAATGAAGCACTCCAGGAGCACTGGAATTCACACCACATTCAGAAGCCACTCTTTTGGGAATGAACACACCCTGGAGGTCAGTGGTTCTTCCCAGGGATCTTGCTTCGTGCAGCAAGAGGGCAGCCAAACACACTGTCAACACACAAGGAAGAACCATCAGGGTTGCATCATGCAAGAATCCCACCACTGAAGACAGCAGCTTCCTATTGTAGTCAGATCACCTCCCTGAAAAAACCTCAAGGTGCTCATCACTCCTGGTTCTTCTGTCAACCCGTTGCCATTTCTCAATCTTAACATTTGCTAGCTATTTTCCTAGAGATATTTAAGAGACTGCAGTTGCTAAGACAACCGCTTCATCAACACCAGCACCTCAGCTCATCTATAGAATCATAGATTCTATCTTGGGCTTCCCTTCCGTTCACCATGACTTCTAGGAAATCGGCTGCCAGAAACAGTAATTTTAAAATCTGGCTTTTTTTTTTTTTAAAACTTTTAGTAGCCTTTGAGATCTTCTGTCCTAACAATCTCAAGTTCCTTTTGTAGGAACAGCTTTGTTTTAACTATACCCTCAGAAGTGGTTTCCTGTGAAGCTGGAAGAAGTCCGATAGCTTTAATTCCAAGGCACTGAGGCGATGAAGTGGAAGATACGATCAGAGGTATACATCCAAACCAGGGTTATGCACACCTATGCTGTCACTTCCAATAACTCACTGAAGTCTCCTTCTGTTTTGTTTTCTGTTACCAAGAGAAGCAGAGAATGACTCAATATTTCTTATAATACTTACCAAGCTGAGCTAGGCACCTTGAAATGCACGCCCATATAGGTGTCTTTAAAAAAAAAAAATATATATTGCAGAACTGCCACAAAGAAATTAATAAGTGGATAATCCCTACAGCTATATGCATGTTTTAACTAAGTGAGCCTTAAGCTGTCAGACTCTCCTGCCGCGGCAGCCATGGAACCTGGTGGCCAATTCAGTTAAGCTCTGCAAGCAGTTATGTCCTCCTAGAAACTGTGTGATATCTTCTGAGTTTTACAACAGTAAAAGTAGGGGAAATAAGACCTTGCACAGCCCTCCCCTTCCCCTAATTCATCTAAGTAAGACCCAAAGAGGAAGGCATCACAACAAGAGATTTGATCAGAATTTACATCTTATAAAATATGGGATAAGCCAACAGAAAAAAACATTAAGCCAGTGGTAGAACTTAACCAAACCTACCAAAGCTACCAGTGTCTTTGCACCATACCAGCATCTTCATGGCCCTCCCTGCTGTGAATTAGAGATTTACAGCTGCAACTGTACCAGCTTTGCATCTGTAAGTGTGGATACTGGCAGTGGTCTAACCATGGCAACGTGGGATTACGTATGGGCTGCAAAAACCAGTTTCTAAGCTGGGTCAATTCACAACTGGTGTTAAATATCACGTTGTCACTACCAGATCACTGCTGTGCTTGAGGCAGGTCAAATGTGCCATTGCTGCAATGCAGACACACTTAAAACACTATAAAGTGATCTCCACGGTTTAGTACCGCGGACCTTGGTGGCTTGCCATGGTTGACACAGCGTCATTGGAGAAAGCCCTGAGTATTCCCTTCACCACATCTATTAATACAAGGTTAGCATAACTAGAGCAGGAGACAACTTTATATTCTGCCTGAAACTCAAACTCAACACGGCAATCACATTAAGCTGTGACCAAACATTATTTTAGCGAATAAGTACGGTACAACAGCATTTATCAAAGCATTTATAATTAAAGCAAAAAAGCCTCTGGCATTTAGAAACACCAGCTTCCCTTATACAAGGAAAGGTACCTGCAGGTCAGTTGTGCTGTAGTTTTCTATTTAAAGTGCTTGCTAAGTGTAGAATTTGGCTTCCTGCCCACGTGTTTTAAGCTCAGTGTTGTGGCATAGCCTGGGTAATTGCACTTCGGGTGACAAGCACAACAGAACTTGGAGGCATGTCAGTAATACACTCCAAACCTCATCGTCACTTAGTAGAACCAAATCTTGCCTTGGGAAGGCACCAGCTCCACAAAGCACCACACCAGGCAGCTTCCCCAGCCGTGCCGTGGGGTGGTGAGTCGTTCCACACCTCCACACTCGACATCAAATCCCACACTCTGGTTTTGCTACACTAAGACGCTTTATTTTGAACCTGCTCTTCAAAGCACAGGGGAGAAGACCTGGGGTGGCGGTAGTAGAAGAGCACAGGGGCTGGAACAATTAAGAGAGTGCAAGAAATCCCAGAGGTGGGGGGCAAAGAAGTTGGGTAGCTGTGAAATCAGCGTGGATCCCTCTGACATTTCAAACAAGGAGGCAGCCAAGGCATTGCTCTGTCTCCTCCAAGGAGAACTTTACCCAGATTCTCCCTGATGCACTCTGAGCATTATTTGTGAAGCCTGCATAGCACACATCTCCCCCAGCAAGCCTACATACCCCAAGCCCTGACTTGATGCCTTTCTCTTCAACACCAGGAATGTCCCCCCCTCCTCCCCCAGGTTAAGTTACACAACCCCAGCTTTATTTTTTGCTCATAGAGAATTGCTGCAGCTGCCTCACGGACAAAGTCTGTGCAGAGGAGTGTGACTTGTCAGTACATCAGGATCTGTGCTGGGGCGCTTCAGGAAACTGCTCAGGTTTTTATTTTTAAAAACCAGGAATAAGCAGAAGTCCTTAGTCCAAAAATCTCTTTGCTTCTGTGCTTAAGCAGCCTGAAAGCTATTCACTTGACAATTTCTTCAGCTATTCCAAATTTAAGTGCTGTACTTGTAAACATACAAGTTGAATTTGTTTTGGAAGAAAGCTTTCCCCATGTGCTATTTATAAAAAGCAAAATGCTTTCTATCTACAGATTTAGTCAACTATGCTATTACAAGATATACCCATTTTATGTAAAAATGTTAATTTATCCAGGATCATGAATACAAACCCATTACAGACAAGACTTTCCGCTGTTATCCTGTTTACTAAATTATACTGCCTCTTACTGTTGTCAAAGAACATTTTGGCCCTACCTTACATTCAGTCAAAGCTGTACAAAGCCCCCATACTTCTACATGACTCTTCCAATCCCAGCCCTGTGTCCTTCAGATGAGCACCTCTTACACTCACCAGCAGACCTAGAACAATGCACTGCATTGGCTCTTTCATCCTGTTTGTGCAGCATCCACAGACTATTCTCGACAAGTGCCACGCTTCACCCACACAAAGGGCCTAACAGATGATGAATTCTGGATTGTGCATCCCTTTCACCCGGTCTAACATTGGATTGTAGCAATTCACATTCAGAGGAAATGTGACAACAACAATATTTAATGGCTTTACCAAACAAAGCCCAACCAAACATGCACTGAAGAAAGCTTTGCTGGCTGCTACCTAGCAGAAGACAGAATTTGGTTGGCCATATGAGCAACTAGCAACAGACAAGAACTTTTCTTGGAAGGAAGAGGCTGATTTCACATAACTCTTATCTCAAGTTGACCTCACTGAGCTATTAATCTGCAAATTAAGATCCAAATTCAACAAGTCACCCAAGCAGGCTTTAGGCTCCGCCTAAATTTTGTCACCCTCATTTTTTTCTTCATTACTACACACACAGTAGTCTAAGAAGACTGGTCTCTTCAAAGCATAGTGAATCTCCTTTCCAACGTCACCATCATCTGCTGCCATAACACACCACCTTCATAATTTTTTTTTTCATAGAAAGATTTAGAATAGAGTTTAGACCCACAACAGTGCAAAAACCCCACTATTCATATCACATTTGAGGAAACATACTGTCATTTAGAAAGAACAGCAGATACAGAAGTCACTGCTCTATACTTAACAAAAGAAGGGAAGAAAAAGCCCAAAACTTATACCCCCTGCTATGAGCTAATGCATGCCGAAGAAAACAGCTAGGAGATCACAAATAAACTAGTGCATACAAGAGTTAAAGATACAGAACTGATGCAGCCTTCCAACACTTCAAGAGTTTCTTTCTGTCCACTAAACCACACCCAGAGATTTGCCAGATTTGCTGAAGTACAACTCAGAGGTTCTCCCTAACATCACCAGCAAGAATACTTTTGTTTTAATAGCAGAAACTAGCCGCTTTAGAAGCACTGAATAGGAGCAGGCAGGTCAAAAAGACTTCACGGCTCTCTTGAAAATAGGTGAAAGTCATCCACATGCTCAGCAAAGCTGGTATCTGCAGAGGGAAAGATGAAACAGAACAAGACTGAGACACCAGGAGCTCTAATCAGGTCACATGTGGTCACATCAGCCCTCAGTCATGCCCCAAAGTACAGTCAGTGCAGTACAGGAAAAGAGATGGAGGAAGAGGGAGACACCTGAGATGGGCTTGGATTAGCAGAGACCCCAAGACAGATGAAGATGTATGGTACCGTCAAGATGAAAGGTCTTTTGCAATCAGAAGCATACTAGAGCCCTCACGCCTCTGCTGTTGCAGAGCCAGCCTCATAGTTTGTGGCATTACCTACCTGGACAGCAGGCAACATCTCAAGTATGGTGCAAGTGCTGCAGATTGCTGAAGATAACCACATGTGACATTTCACTGCACCCCCACGAGGCCTGGGAACAGGCAATGACCTGCTCTGGGATGGTTACTCACAACCATTACCACAACCTGGCCTGATCCACCACTTATCAATGTGCCTACAACTCCCAGCAGGCAGCTCTACCTGGCTAAGGTAGGCAGCACATACCTACAGTAGCCAGCGAAGCTGTGGTCTCCATGGACATTACCATTAAGCTGTGGTCTCCATGGACATTACCTTTTGCAGCTTTTGTTAATTGCCAGCATGCTACTTCATTGTCCCTTGCAAGCAAAATATGGTCCCTGGTTGAAGAGCCCAAGCAGAAGCACATCACTCACACCAGAGACATGAAACAAAGTGAACAACTAAATACATAGTAAGAATGGGATAAGCCTACAGCTTGGATAAAAAAAAACAACAACAATTAACTTCAAATCAGTGAAATTCAAGTACCACCTCCAACAGCACTAGAAAGAAAGCGGCCAAGACCAGAAGCCTTCTTACACCATCCCTCCTTAGTAGCAGCCAATACAACTACAACCTCTTTCCAACTGGAGAATAGCCATGGATGATATGGGTTCGAGACAGAGAACTGTGTTATTACTGCCATTTAAAATAGATCTCCCAACAAAGTGACATTCCACAGTGACCCTCCTGAGGCTGGTATTTAGCTCCTGATGAGTCCACCCATAATCATCTGAGGGTCAGAACAAACTTCAGTATTAACAAATTTTCAAAAAATAATTCAGCCAGTTCCAAAATGTCAAAGCCCAAGGGTTCACAGACTCAGTGAAGTGTATCCCATCTATCCCGCTTCTCCCAGTAGTGCCACTATTTCTGTTTTTCAGGCCAAAGGCAGCCAAGCTTCTTCCACACAAATGAAAGCCTGCTACCAGCAGGGAAAAAAAAAAAAAAAAAATCAGTTAAATTTCACAGAAAGCATATTAGTCAAATTTTGATGCACATAAGCCTTCAGGTTTCTGGCAGACACTGAGAAATGGAAATCATTCCATATGTTGGTATCAAAACTCATTTTTACATGCTCCAGTGGAGATCGTACAGCAATATAAATGCCTAGTTTCATTTAGAAGTTCACTGGTCTTTCAAAAAAGCGACAACAGGTCCTCTGTAGTGAATTGCTTAAACACGACTACAGTTTTCTCAAGAAACAGCCACTTGACACTTACAGAACTATACAAGAGAAGAAACATTACAATCATCCACTGAATTTGAACACTAAGTTTTCAGCAAGAGTTAAGCCCCAATGCCTTTTCTGCTTGGCATTTTGGGTAAGAACCACCACAAACAAACAAAAAAAAAGAGGTTAGGCAGAGATCCCACTGAAGTGGCAATATTATTAAGAACAGATAAGGCCTTTTCTCTCCACCTTAACCAAAAAGTGGCATACACCTTCATCTGAAACATTTGGGTATGGCATTTTGTTACCACATGAATGACAACTTAGAAAGGATTTAGATAAAAGCTACAAGAGACTTAAAAGGTACAGAAGAGGCATTAGCCTCTCAAGTTATACTACTTAATGCACCATTGAAAGGCATTCAGCTACTAAGTGTGGGTACGGTTACTGTTCTGCAAGAGAAGTAATCAGGAGCATTGAGATGAAATTCAGTTTTCTTCAATACATTATAAGAAGCCCATTCTTTTAATAAAGGTGGGTGCTTTCAGAGATAAGTTATTCTAGCCAAGATAAGCAAACACTTGCACACCAGTGTAGTTTACATCCATGAATTAGAGGTTTACACAAGTAGACTTTATGCAAGAACAAATGCATCTTCACAGAACGTATTTAAAGTCAAGGCTACTCCATTTCATGTTTTTTCTTTTGATAAGGCCAAAGAGGGTGCTGCAAAAGAGACTATTATTCCAGCTTTTGCCTAGATCTGACAGCAAAAGGTTTCTAGCTGCAGAAATGTCTAAGGATTAAAACCAAGAATTTTTGCACAATGGACAAGTGCCTGTCACACAAGAACTGAATCAAGTGGCACAACTGGCTCAACACTGGTCTTCGCGCTCTTAAAATACTCTGGCAAAGGATTTTGCTTCTTAACCCCTCCAAATATTTTGCTACAATGAACATTAAAACATATGTTTGAAATACTTTAACTAGGATACATAGCTTGGGGAAGAGTCACATAGCTGTTACAAACATGTCCCTATTACCATCAGCGTAAGTTTCCATCTCCCAAGCAAAAGCCTTTTACCTGAATTTCTAAATTACTTGTATAATTTTAAGACAGCAAAACACACCAATGGGAACACATGTCATGCTTTTAGTACCTTAAGGTAGCAAGACACAGCCTGTCTGCCAACCAGCCTTCTCTTTAATTACAAATACTATAATATCTGAGAGTGTCACTTAATACAGCCCCTTTACATTCCCCTTGTTTCCAGGTGACAGCCTCAATAAAAAAAAACCCAAACATCCAGGAAGTCTTAAGATCACATTTCTTAAAGTGAAGCAAGATTCCAAAACATCCTACATACACCCCAATCCAGCAGCTTTCTCCTATTTGTAGGCCACTCTGGGCAAATACTTATATATGTTAAACATTTCAGAAGATGTGGAGATAGGTAATCAACCAGTTTGGCTCATCTTGGCAACTCATGCTTCAGGGGAGGGTACACAATGCCAAAGTTATTACTATTAAACTGGCCTGGTGGGATGAGACATTCTCAGTAAGTCACTACCACAAAAGCTTAGTGAGATTAACTACAATTCCTCTAACTCTTAAGGCTGGATAGAACACTAAGGTTTTAAAAATGAAGTAGCACTCTGGAAATAGGAAGCTAATTTTGTGCACGTGCATATATGTACACACACATCTGATCACGCGCAGGCCCAAATTATAAGAGGACCTGCAATGTTATGAGTCACATAACCTCTGGTTCATTCGCATTGCAGTCCATCTGAAATTCCGCTGCATTTCCAACTTTAACTCAGTTACACCTCAGAGCTCAACAGGAGATCTCCACTGTTTAGGCCATACTATTCATTACTATACGCAGCCAAACTGCATGCCAAAGGTCAGAATTAAGGTTCTGTAAGCATTTGGTTTTCTTTTTCTGGCATTTCTTACCCTCTAGATGCAAAGAGAGTATCACGCAGTAGCCCTGAAGTGCCACTGAAGAGAAGATACCCAGTGTGAATAGATCAGTATGTAAAAGAGCTGGAAGCATAAGCAGGACTTCAGAAACAGTGAGGTTGAAACATGTTGGAGCTCTTGAGAAGTTACTCATGTGGTCCCATGCTCAGACACTGACATAACATCACTGCAATGCTGGAGATCTTAAGTATTTACCAAGTAAACAAAAAAATTAAAAAGAACATCCCCCTAACACTGAAGAGTCAAAAACTTCCCATTAATTCATATACTATGAATGGGATCTAAAAGCTATCTGCATGCTTTTAGTTTTATTATCTCTTGAACAGACGGGCAAGAAATTTCAAGAGGCACAGTTCTTTGCACTGTTATCCCAGAAAAAAAAAAAAAACCCACAACTTAGTGTTGTTATTTCACTTTATCCAAAGATCACTCTGTGCAAACTCATGGAAACAGATCCAAACAATAGAAAAATTATGCAAACTGCCAGTGGTCAATCTTTCCAAATGGAAAGCTTTCCATTTTTATTCTAATGGCAGAGGTGGGCCGTGCTACACCTCTCTCCTTGCCATACAACAGGACATCATTGCAGAGGCTTGTATTCCCAGGCAGTATCGGAACTGGAAATCACTATCTCAGCATAGACAATAACCTTACCTGGATCAGAGCAGTCCTAGGGAAAGAACTAGGAGCTGGCTACCATCATTACCTTGCCTATAGCCTCCTGAGGATAGGCAACTTTCCAAAACAGGCTACAGGCTGGGCGAGTTGGGGCCCACAGAGGTAGCCATCCAAAAAACTACACACAGAGTGAGGGTCGATGGGGTATTCCTCCAAGAGCTAGAGATCATAACTGTGCCTATGATCAGTGAACCAACATCAGGAAAAGTTTCTTGCCTCCCTGCCTGTAGTCAGCTCAGTAGCTCCTTTGCTTTGGAGATAGCCTGCTCTGAACGGGAGCTCCTCAGACCCAGAGCAAGCAATTCCAGGCTCTATTCACCCACAGTTCCACATCCTGTTGCTGCATCAAACCTGTGCTTATTAGCTTCGGTGATACCTAAAGGCAACAAAAATAGAAGATTAAGTACACTCAGAGAGAAGCTCTGCAGCACCTTGCAACGCAGAGGCCTGCAGAAGGCAGCTTTTGTGCTGGAAGTACCTCACATTTTTTCCTTGGCACTGAGAAATATTTTTGTGGAGTTAAATGTTCTACCAGTTACATAATACTAAGTGCTTAAGAAACTTCTGTTTGCTTAATTTTAAGATTTCTGGTAAGTAGTCTCTTTTACTAAACTTTTAAACATGGTGCTCATTCTTGCCATCAGTTATCCATAAGTAAGTTCCGTATCAATTTCCTGCTCTGAAAAAGAAAAGTTATTCCTACACATTGCAAATTGCTTTGAAATCAAAACAAATCACCTAGCTAAGATGAAATCCAACAATACAGAACTCTAAACAGCACACGGTTAATGAGTTACAAAAAGAAAGGAAAACAATGCCTTGACAAGTATTTAGCCTCCGAATTGCTTGAGAAAACTAAGCATAATGCTTGAGGTTTCCCCCCAGCCCCCGACTTAATTGTCAAGATTTGCTCCTTCACTTAGCAAAAATACCTTATGAAATAAATTGCCTTAAAAACTATTAAATAGCAGCTCTAACAATGCAGTTAATTTTTCTTGTTTCCTTTCATGTTAGGTTTATTCATTTTCATCTACCCAGCCTAAATCACCTCTGAAGGAGCTTTTAATATTGACTCTTGCTCTACATTAAACATGCTTCTTGACACAGCATACTCGGTCAAACCGTGCTTCTGGGCAGTGCTATGTGTTTAATAATGAAGTTTCTATTTGTATAATTTCTCACTTGCACCTTCTCTGAAAGGTTGGCTACCAGCACAAGAATACCATTCAACTATAAAAAATGAAAAGAATTTCCTTTTTTTAAAAGCAATCAAAAGCTGTGATGCTAAGGTGCAATTGCTTTGAGTAAGCCATCAAGAAGCACCATCTAATAGCTCTGCAAGTATCCTGAAAACATTGCTTGATCAAAACATTGGGAAGAGGCTTCTCAGCCTCCAGGCTCTGAAGGCCCAAGCATCACAGACAAAGCAGACAGAGACTGATCAGCAGTCAACTGAGATGGTCAAAGTTTCACCATGCACAAGCCTCAGCCACTGAAATCTTATCCCAACTAGGACCTACCATCACCAGATCACAGCTTAATCACCTTTGCTGTGGTGGTCCCCATTTAAGTACCAGCTGCCAAAATTAAAGGTGAAGAAGCCCTCCTTGCCACATCACAAGTGAAGAACTCTCTCATAAGCATCCTATGGCATAAAGGTGGCATCGGTGAACTGCTCACATAGTTCTGCAGTCTACAGCACAATCTGGTTCTCTACTGCTCAGGCACTGCCTGCAAAACCAGAAAAAGAAACAAACACATTCCCATCATTTCCAGAGCAATTCAGAACTGCCACATAGTGCAGTGGAGCCTCATCTAAAGACCTGTCTTATCACGCCACCTCCTTTGCAGCTGACCTAAGAAAGCAGCAACTGGCACTACCTATGACCTGGACAAAAAGCATTTTGTTCTGAGAAAAACAGTCTGCCACTCAAAGAAACACAGCAACGGAATCAGCCGTGAGCAAATCAACATCTTAAGACACACAAGGTCCACCCACCTTTCAGCCTTAAACTCTGAATGAGCCAGGGACCAAAAATCAAGTTCACTTATTGCAATCAAATACCTGTAGCCCAACACAACTGACTCTGCCAGAAACTTTAGTCAAATTGGCAATTTCTTGCTGACAGCAGCGGAGGGACAGACATTTGTTCTTACCACTGGACCTTTCTGGAGGACTTAATGTCACTGACCATGAGCTACTTTTGCCCTGCCAGCAAGGAACATGAGGTAACTAGTGCACAAAATAGATCAACTCCTTACTTGGGGGTGATAACCTAGAACATAAGCAAAGGGTTTCCCAAAACATTATTCCCAGTAACACTGAATAGCTACATATAGTCCTTAGGTAAGGCAAAGATGGACAGGGGTGAGGACAGCTGTGCAGAAACACCTGGACTCATGACAACCTCCACTGCAGAAGCGTACCTTTAGCAGACTGCATCGGGGAGTCTTGCAGTTCAGGACTGCTCCTGCCCCTCGCTCATACAAGCTGTTCTTCACACAGGGGCTGCTCCCAAAGGCCACAGCCTTTTCCATCCAGCTGGGAGGTCCTAAACAATGAAGTACTGCAGCAGATTTCGGCACAATGTAATATTTGATAAAATACGCTGAGATGCTGTGCCTGAATTTTTAAGAAGCCCCTGACTTTATTACAGTCAGGGCCAAGGTACTGATAACCTACCCTTTCAACAACCATTATGGGGCAGGTATTTTCTGCTTCCGTTTATCCAATACTAGAGTTACAGGATTAGCAACTGAAACCAGAATCTGTTGAAAAGTTGAACCAGCTTTTAACAGCAGTAGGTCCTGTCAAGGAGGTGCAAAGAGAGCACTTTCCTCATTTCAGTTTATTCAGCTAGTTCAGCCGCCCAGAGAGGTAGGTCGTATTTCTCCAAGAATAAACAAGGTGCCAAAAGCTGATGTTACCAGCTCCAAGAGCACAAATCCAGCATTTGTGTTCCCAATAAACCATCATTGATGCTTGCTTTATTAAGGTCACACTAAACACAGGTTTTCCTCGAAGTATTTATAACTGCAGCTTAACTAGAAGCCTTTGCACCTTCAACTCCAGTTCCTACTCTAAAACCACAACCAACCTCAAGTGGAAGAAAATTCCCAAACTCTCATCACCACAAAGTTGTAAAAAGAGCTACGTCCTGTAATAGCATATTTCTAATCCTGCTTATTTCATCTTAGGAAACTAAAAAGACAAAACAAGATGAAGCTAGGTATTTCATCAAGCCAATAAATATGAAAAATAAATCAGATGATCTTAACTAGTGCTCACCTCAAAAATACTATGCATATATGACAGAAGTCATGCCACCAAATAAAGTTCAGGGTATTAATCAAATCTCTACATGATTCAGTAAGCCAAGTCTAACACATCTAAAGTTTGCCTGAAGGCCCATTACAAACAAAAGCAAGAATATCACTCCTCAGGACAACAGGACTGCTCCCTAGGGACAGAATGAGGCTCTAACACCACTTTTTCCAGTGGCTGAGAATTTAGGATACATAACCAAAAATCAAACGCTACCAGTGCTATGCCCTGCTCCTCATGGAGGAAAGATGAGGCAGAGACAACATACGACAGACTCCAGCCGTGCTGCTTGAAAGGAATCCCTCTGCTGTGGAAAGGTGAAGACATCATGAGACCTTAGTCTCCCATTCTCAAAATAAGAATCACAGGATCAGTGAGAATAATTTAAAAGAAAGACATAACAGCTCAAGGATATCAAATACCAAAAAAAAAAAAAAAGATATTATATTCCTGACACTGAGATAACGCAACCAGCAACCTTGCCTAAATCTACACTTGTCGACACAAATCCTCAGATTATTTCACAGGCTGCCCCAGCTTCTTTCCAGGAACAATTACAAAGGTACAGTGAGTCCAGATAGGTCCACAACCAAACAAAAATATTTTGACCCATTGTGATTTCTTTGAAAAAGAATGGATGAGTAATCTAAGTGCAGGAAGAGGTCGCCAAGCCATTTGGATGTAGAAATGACCCAGTTACCAACCCAAGACTAGAGTGACTTCCTGAATAAGTAATAATGGAGGTGAGTCTAAGAATATACCTATCACACCTACATGAGTAAGCCAGCCAACTCATTACAAAAGGCAAGCCTTGTGCCAAAGCCTTCCCTTCCTTCAAAACAATGAGGCCAAACTGAATGTGACTCTAATGTATTATTCCCCAAGCTACAGGTTATTTTGGTTTTGTGGAACAAAGCTCTTAAACCTTGACCCAGAGAGGCCAAGAGGCACTGAAGATGCATGTTAGCTAAGCAAAGAGATCATCCAGAGGTTTTTTTTTTTACAGTTTTACAGAAGCCAAAGGGCATGAAGTGGGAGATGCAGCAGCCACCACTAAAATGGTTAACTCCTGGGAGAAGAGAGCTGAAGGGGACAGTATTTTGCCAGAGACCAAGAGGGCATCAACTGTAAAGGGGCATGCCAAATGCAACGTATCTTCTGCAGGGGTTCTTCATTGCTCCTTTTAATAAAAACTGCTCCTCCAGTTGTTTTCAGAATTTACATCCCTTTTAGTTCCTTGCCAGACCTCTTGCTCACTGCATTTACAAAAGGGGGAAATGACAACCACAAAAGTTTTTTTTCTATCAACAAGAAGGTTGAGAGAGGAATTGAAAGCATTTATCCTACCTTCACCAATTAAGTGCTGCCCTTCGAAGGCCACCCTCTAAAAGTTTGGAGAGGAGGACAGGGAGAACGGGGAGGGGACCGGTGGGGAGGTGTAGAATAATCATGAAAACCAGTCCTGGAGCCCATGAAGTTTTGAGGAAAACACTGCCTTTATCTGGAATTAGTCATCCCACACAGGATGCTCCTGCAGGACGAGCGAAGCTACGGAGGGAAGCCCCTTACTTCGAAACGAATAGACACACATACACGGGACCAGGGGGGAAGCTTGGGGGGCGATGGTGGCGGGGGGGGGATAAAGGTGGAAGGGAAGAAGTCGCACCCGGCCCACGGGGGTTAGGAAGGGAAAAATCACGGAGGGGGCTGCGGCGGGGGCACCTCTCCCACGCCACATCCCGAACCAGAGGGAAGGTCCCGCAGGCCCCGGCCCTGCCCCCGGCCCACCGGGCAGCCCAATCTCCCTGCCCGCTCCCCCGCCGCCACACCGGGCCCCTCCGACCCCGACAAAGAGGCCCAGAGCGGGCGGAGCGGGGGGTGGTGGAGGAGGAGGAGGAGGAAGAGAGGTGGTGTGGTGGTGTGTGGGGTGTGCAGGCCCCGCCGTCGGCGGGAGGCCCGCCGGGGCGGCGAGGCGGGGGGTGGGGGTGACGGGGACCGTACCTTGAAGTATCCCCCCTCGTAGAGGGTGTTGGGGGGCCCGAAGATCGCCACCTCCCAGTTGTAGAGGTCGGACTCGTCGACCAGGGTGATGCGGAAGCCTTCCACCGGCTCCTCCTGCAGCGATTTCAGCTCCAGCATCAGCGCCTTCTGCGAGCTGCTCATCTGCTGCTGGGCCATGGCGCGGCCCACGCCCCCCCCCGCCGCCGCCGCCGCCCGGAGCTCCCGCTGTCTCTGCCGCCGCTGCCCCGCGGGCCCCC
>JAOXJM010000019.1:9548866-9565053 GCA_026413425.1 Tringa solitaria | reverse complement strand
CTCGTTGCCCTTCGCTGGACTCTTTCCAGTAGTTCCCTGTCCCTCTTGAATTGGGGAGCCACCTTTCCTTGCAGCCAGCCTCCAGCGCAAGCTTTGTCTGAGCACTGGGAGAGATGGGAGAAGCAAAGTTTGGAGCTATTCCGGACTTATCTTCGCCTGCTGCCTGTCTTGAATGTTAACGAAAGAGGTAATCATGCAAGGCAGAAAGTAAAGAAAGCCCTGGTGTATTCCATAGGGCAGGCTGAAATTTTTCCATCAGGCCTGCTTTTTAAAGAGTATATTGGTCTTTTTCCCCGCCTAACTTTTTTTTTTTCCTCTCTGACAAAATCATATGCTGCTCATAGCAAATAAAAACCATTGAAGCAACAGAGCATCTGGAAGCCCGGGCAGCCCCCTCCAAGGATCCTGCCTATGTTTCTGCTCGTGCTCCCAGGGAAGCTCAGCTGGTTGGCCTGGTGCCCCCTTCCCTTAGCCCAGTCTGCCCCAAGATGGACCTAACTTTTTGATTTAACATATGGCATTTCTCCCTTCTAGTCAGCTCCAATATACTGCAAGGAAAGGCTGAAGCCTTCTCCTTCTCCTTCTTTAGCTGCCTTCCCACGGATGGTCACTGCCTGCCTGTGAGCAGGGCTCTCTGTGGGGTGTGCTGTGCCACAAACCATATTGTTCCCTCCTCATCACCATTTTTGGTTTCACCTGAAGGAATGGGTTTGTTATTTGGGCTCAGAGAACAAGAAATAGGGTCTGGTGTTGGAACACATGGCTCCAGGAAGGGGAAGTCTCTCCAGGAGAGGAGGATGCTATACACATGCCATCAATTCAGCCCCTGGCAGCAGGACTTGTCTCTATAAAGTGGACCTCAAGATGCCACTAATGCCTTATGTAAATCTAAGATGAAAACTTCTCTTCAAGTCCTTTCTGCTTTGTTCTCATCATCTATTTTTAATATCTCTCTTCCTCTTCTCTTTCCTCCTTCCTGCGAGCCGCATTCATGCAGGATGACAAACTGAGAGGTGATCCCTCTGCTTAGCAACAGCAGAAGCTTTGAAAATGCAAATGCCATCTTGGTGTCACATTAGAGGTTTACCGCCCTGTGAGCTGGCAGAGAGAGGGGACAAGAGGTGGGAAGATGGGGCAGGTCCCACCTATGTGACTCTGTTCTTGGGGCAGGGTGATCTTGAGTGATATTCTTCAGGGCTTTATCCAATTTCTTTCTTGAGTGGCTCAAAGGATCAGACATCTGCTCTTTCCCTTAGGGAACTGGAGTCACCTGGGCTAGAAGACAACACTATCTCCTCTCCTGCTGCCTCCTCCCTACTTTGCTCTGGGAAGGCACTGGTAGGGATCCTGGGGACTCTGGGCTGGACTTTAACACTATCTCATCAGTGGCACATCAAATTGACGCTCCTGTGATGGAGAAGATCAGGGAGAGGGTAGGAGCTCTGTTCATGTCCCCTGTGAACCACTTAAAGCCCCACCAGGAGCCCCTTGTAACTCCAACCACCAACAGCTATTCCTTGGGCTGTACTGAAGCAGCGCAGAACATCTGGAAGTCCACCTTATCACCATCCTGCCCCAAGGCAGTTTCAATTTGCCCATAGCAGCCCAAGACATATTTGCCCAACCAGTTCTTCAAACTGCCCAAAGTGGAGATTCACTTCCTCCTAGGTCAACGTGTCTCTGGGCTCAGCTCACCTCCTTTTTAGAGAGCTGGTGGGTGCCCCCTGCCCAGCCTGAATCTTATCCCATTTCTTCTTGTCCAGACCACTATGGGGATATGGAAGATAGAGAGAGGGGCCAGGATTATTTCCTCCATCTCCTTCCAGACGTGCTGGTGCCCAGGCTGAATGCAGATCTCCATCCAAGGCCATACTGCTGTTGGTAGCCCACCATTCCCACTGGAGTAGCACACCCTGCCCGTGAAACAGCACTTCGGGCCTTGCAGGCTGGTTTCTTAGCTCCGGAGGAACCAGTGACAGAGGAATCTGGGGTTACATCTATTATTTGTGTCAGATACCTCAGTACTAGATGGTAGAGAAGCACCATGATGATGGATCTCAGCCCAGGTACTAATGCCTTGTTGCCAAGGAAAGATTTAGATTTCCCCCCAAAACTCCCTGATCATTTAACAAGGGAAATCAGAGTGCAATTATCTGTTGTGCTGTCCAGGTGAGCAACGCAGCGTTAGTGCATGGGCCGATCCTCACCTCCCGAAAAAGAGAACAGGCGTACAAGAGTCATGGCCTTCACATTGGCACCTATACAGGTTGCTGTGGGAGCAGAGCGTGCCTCAAGGGAAGCAACTGCGAGTCTATGAGAACTAAAGTTTGTCCGCCATTCACCTTTTGGCTCTTTTTCACCTAAAAATGGGGCAAGCCAGTCCTCAGGCAGAACTTATCACAGGGATGAGAAGATGCTTTTGAGCATCAGTCAGCAGCATCTGGGTTAATGGGAGCCTCCTGCATCAAAGTAGCCACCAGCAGAGAAATGCAAAGTTTGAAAGGTTCAGAACAAAGCAGAAGAAAAATGAAGAGGAAAAAATCTTTAGTGGAGGTTTTTTAACTTTATTATGATTTGCTCTTTTTCCTGCTTGTTTAAATTTGAATGGAATAAAGTTGTTCTTTTTTTTTTCTTTTTCTTTTTTTTTTTCCCCTTTTCTACTCTAGTTTGCTCTTTTAAAATGGATGAAGTCTATGCCAGGGGTTTGATAAAAGACTGCCATCAAAATGCCTGCTGCTGCTCTCATTCAGCTGATGAATAAATTATAAGCGCATTACAATGCTATTTCAGCTGTGATTCCAGGGCCTGGGGAGGGTGACGGGCTGTGACCTTATGCCTGTCAGACAGTGGTTTGCATTTCCAAAGAGTTTGTGTAACCAACTGTTCAGGTCATCTTACGCCTCCCGTTCTGGGCTCAGTATGCAGAAATATCTGAGCCTGTTCAACCTGCCAGCTACAGGGACAATCCTCCAGCTGCACACAGCAGCGGTGGTACGTGCTGTGGTCCTCAGAGGCTCCTGATCCCATTTGTGTTGAAGCCTGAAGTCACTGTTGTCACCCTCCAAAGCAGCAGTCTGGTGGACATACCAATTTATTGATGGGGCTGTAACTGAAATATCCGTATCATTTGGTGCCAGTTTCTGTGTCAGGGACTGGCGTTTCAGGTTATTCTTGCTGCACAAGGTGTCCCTGTCTCAAGCATTACAGGGTGGCTGAGATAGCCCGCCCGTCAGCATCACTGGCATGAGGTGGTGTTGGACCCCGGCTGTGTCTGGGAGAGGCAACAGCCTCAGCTGACATCCCCGGTGCTTCACTTTCACCTCTGCTCTGCAGGACGGTCCTTCCCTTGAGAGTCGGTGAGCCTCCAGCAGGGACTGCTGGCTGTCTCCATTCCTGGGGAAGAGCCACTGGCAGCGGGGTGAAGGAGCTGGAACCCACACAGCAGCAGCAGCCCTCGTGAGCTGGTGGGACTCACGAGTTCCTCAGACCCTGTTTTCAGCTTCAGAGCCGCCAGCTTCTTGTATTTGGGCGGAAGCCATGGTGAGATGGGACAGAATTTTGCAGGAGGTGAGCGAGGGGGAGGATGAAACTTTTCTGGGTCTCTCACCACTCCTGGTTCAGGAACTGGGTGCACATCAACACCATGATCTGTGCTGGGCTGGGACCTTTCACTTCCAGCGCATTATGAGCTGCTATCAGCTGAGCTTACAAGTGCTCTCACTCACTGCCATACTTCTGGTGGTCTCCCTGGGCTGGTGTCCAGCAGCCATGCAGTCATCTTCTGCCAGCAGCTCCATTAAAATGCACAGCCAGCCAGGCTTAGCTGAAGATGCACAGTGCAGGTCCTGCTCAGGGCCCTGAAAACTGACCACAAAGAAGAGTGTCTGTTAGGAAACAGAGGGAGGGCCAAGTGAGTTGAGATGGATCTCGTTTTGCTGAGGCTGAATTTGGCCTTTTCATGACCCTTCCCACAACAAATATGAACAGATTCAGATAAAGGAAACCAAGTGCAGTGTAAACACCAAGTGCAGTGTAAGCACCAAGCCCCAGGCACAGCCAACCAGCTTGGGTGGCCGAACAGCAGAGAGACTCCCTTGGGTCAGGAGGTCCAGAGAGGGGATGGAGCAGGAGATGTTCCCTTAGAGCCTTCACCTCCAGCCTGCTATAAAAATCATAGAATCATTAGGTTGGAAAAGACCTTTAAGATCATTGAGTCCCACTCTTAACCTAACACTGCCAACTCCCACTAAACTACGTCCTTAAGTGCCACATCTACAGGTCTTATTTTTAAACAACCTCCAGAGATGGTGACTCAACCACTTCCCTGGGTGGCCTGTCCCAATCCTTGACAACCCTTTCAGTGAAGAAACTTTTTCTAATATCCAATCTAAACCTCCCCTGTCAATGAGATATTCTTCTGAAAGAAATGCTTGCAGGGTTCATGTGGTCAATGCAATGTCTCATTCATCTGTAGGCACAGGTAGGCTATGAGCTCTGGAAACCACACCATGGTGGGTGTGAATTCCTGCTCAGCAGCACTGGGCTGGATAGAGAGGAACACCGTTACATCAGCCCTGCAAACTCCTCTGTGTGCCCGAGCATGGTGAGCAGGAGGCTGAACTTTCCTTCAGGAGCCTGAATCACCAGGAGGGTAATTAATGCAAATTTCACAGACAGGCAAACAAGTCTGGAGAAGCCTCACTGCTTGGCCAGAATGCACTGAGCAGTGCAGTCATCTCCACCCTGGGGCTTGCCATCCCGTGGAAACTTGCGAAGAGCTTCTAAGGGGTCTGGGAAAAAACAACCAGAAACCTACTGGTCTGATTTCACAAGGCCAAAACCCTCCAGTGTTGTCCAAGAGAGAGAGCGATGCTCATATGTAGCTTCTGGAGAAAGGAGGGCCAAGGAGGGATAAGCAACTCAACGTCACCCTGCAGGGACAAGGGCTCAAGTGGCAGTAGCTGGAGGTTGAAGGTCTGCTTCTCAGCTCCACCAGTTCCCCTGCATCCATGTCCTCTCCAGCCACGCCTTGCTGGTCCCTTTTGCTTCACCAGCACCCTGTTGTAGACCTTGGGGCAACACCAGTTACTTCCCTGCCCTGTGTTTGTGGCTGTGGCTGGAGGGCTCAGCTCTGCAAGAGGGTCCCTGGGGGAGCTATGGATGGAGCAGAGGGTGGCTGTGCCCTGTAGGTGCTGTGTATTAGTACCATGCTGTGTCAACATCTCAATCCCCATCTACAGCTGCGCCCAGGGCCAGGTAAACCTCCTCCAGGCTTGTTTATCTGCCAGGAGATTTCCATTAATTACCCATATGCTTCTCCATCCTGCAGGAAACTCCTTGGCCACACCACCTTGAAGCTCTCAATGTATGGTTGGTTTGGCCCACCCCATGTCCTCGTGCCACCCAGCACATCTCAGCATCCTCTGCCTGGCCTGTAGGGTGGGTTATTCCTCTTCTCTGAACCTTGGCTGTCGATTCAAGGGCTGGCAGAGCACAAAGGGAGCCAGCACCGGGATGCACGCTTGCATCTGGCTGTGCGTCAGGGCCAGTCCTCTGTGCAGGAGCATCCCAGTTTTAAAGGTGGAGAAGGCTCTGGTGCTGCCCAAACCCTCAGCTGGGGATTTTATCTCAAATGGGTTTGTTTTGTCTTCGCACAGATTCCTAAGGGTCTAGAAGAGTAGGAGGCAGGGAGTTCAAGAGCTGACCCAGGCCTTTGCATCCAGACCCTCACGTGCACAGTGCTTTAAATTAAAATACTCTTGTTCGTGTCTCTGATGCAGGGTGGGAAACGAGTGGGAGAGGGTGACACATTCAGTGGGGCTGCAGGGTGGGTGTTCACCTGGGTGATCTGGCTGCAGCCTGGTCCTGTCTGGTCTGTGTTCTCCCGTATCTCTGAGATAATCAAAGGACCTTTCCTTGCTCTTGACCTGAGGAAGAAAAAATAGGTGAAAGTATTTGCCAGCTGGTGGAAAAGACCAAAAAAGGCAAGTTTTGGCTATTTCTCTCTTCCTGCTGCCCCTCTGGTGTGAGAGGGGGTGAGTGGGGCAAAGCAGGGAAGCCCCGTGGGGTGGAGGACTGAAGGCATCTCCCTCCACAGGGAAAACGTATGGAGCAGGGGCTGCAAAATAGGAACTGGAGGAAGCAGCAAGCATCTCACAGGGAACAAATCCTTCTCTTTGCATAGAAGCAGCCAAAATACCACGAATGCTGCACAACTTGTATAAAAGCTTTTCTCCATCTCAAGCATGTTCTTCTCTTGGCATCCATTTTTAATATATTTCTCTTTTTTTTTTTTTTTTTCTTTTTTAAGTGCAGCACTGGTGAGCATTGCCAGGGCACTCAGATCCTTCTCTCAGCAGCAGAACACGTGCTCAACTTCAGAAATGCAGAGTTTTTCCCTAGAGTGAGACATATTTTCATTTACCTGATCACTTATGAGCAAAAGAAATTAGAAGGGAGTGTTTAGTAACATTGTACCTAGCTTGTCTTCTAGCAGTATAAAGCTACTCCTTCCAAAGCCATTTTCCAGCTTGACTTGATCGTAAGGAATTTTTCTGTTTTTTTTTTTTTTATATATGTGAAAATATTGTGACATTCATTCTGCTACCTTACCCTCCTCTTTGTTTACACTCATCAACATCACATTTTTCACATATATATGAAATATATATACATTTATGCTACTTCCATATCTACTTGCTGTCTAAAAATTCACCAAAGCTGTCAGAGGAATTGATAAAAGAGCACAATGAAAATACCCTGCTGTTGCTCTTAATATTCTGATGATTAATAAATAATAGAAAAAAATGCAAGTAATACTTCATCCAGGGCTCTCAGAGCACAGGACATGGGAATATATATATAACCTGTGACACCCCAAAGTCTTGGCAAAGCAGGAGAAAACAAGAGGCTTCTCACTTATTGACTGTATTTCGTGGGCATCCAGTTGGTGATGTGGCCGGCAGTGTTTTATTGACATCGGAGATGGCTGCAGAGTGAGACCTAAGCCTGCAAGACTCTCTGCTAACTGACACTGGCTGCACAGGAAACACTTTGCACGCAGAGAGAGGGATGGTGACGCTCTGCAAAGCCCTTGGTGTGAAGATGGTATTCTTTCCATTCACTGGATGCACAGTAATATAGGGTTAATGGATGATTTTAAGACCTGGAAGTTGTTCTGGGGGCAGTGGACTCGACTAGTTCATAGACACAGCCCAAAAGATGGAAAGGTGCTACTATCTGTTGGGATGACTCTGAATCCTGCTCCTGGCGGTGCTTTGACCATCCACCTCTCAAGGCATCTCGGTCATGAAGACCATGAAGACATTGCAGGTGCTCACACCTTCAGAGCCTGACCCCACAGCTGGGCCTGGGGTGGCCAGGCTGGGCTGAGCCTGCTCAGGGGATGAGAAAGTAATGGAAGATTGGTGAGGAGGTTGTAAACACAAGTGACTCGCACATGGGGTGTTGGAAAACACATATATCAGTCTGATTGTTGTTTAGTCTTATGTGCTCAACAGGTAGAACATCTGCACTTAGATAACATAGGTCTGTGATGGACTTAGAGGCACCTTATCGCCTGTGCCTCGGACTCCTGCCCCGTTGTTGGAGAAGATCAAAGCACAGTGGAAAACTACGCCTGCTTGAATCCCTGAAATACCCGCGAGAACACCGGGTTCTCACACTCTGTGACTGTCTCTCTCGCTATCAAGGACACTCTTGCTCCGTGGTGCCTGCATCCTCCGCTCACATGCCTCTGCCCGGCTGCTGCCGCAAAGATTCCCCAATCTACGACGTATCGAGATTAAATTTGTGTTTTGCCTTTCGGCTTCGGTTTTGTCGTTGTTCCTGCGTCCTGTCTGTGTCGGTTCACACACAGTGCATGTATTAGTTGAGTATTTTCCTTTTTTATCTTGTTTTCCTATGTCCCAGGAATGAAAAAGGAGATTTGGAAATTCTCACCGCCTGGTCATGGGCTGGTTTCCCTCTGCCCTCAACTTATCTCAAGGCCTTCAGGCTCGGTTTCTTGGCTCGGGAGCCGGCAGCTGGTGCTCTATCAAGGCACTGCATTGAGCGATTCCCCTATCATCCTATCTCCAGGGACCTGCCTGCACGGGTCCTGCTGGGTGCTATCTCTTTTCCCCACCTGCCAGGTGCCTTGCATGTCCCCCCCGGACCCCATACCTCCAGGAGATGCTTTGAACAGTACAGCAGCAAGATCTTAGGTCAGACTCATGCAAGTAGGAAACAAGCTTATCACGATCGACACCATGTATCAGTTCTGGGTGCTTCTATATTCTTAAATATAGGAATGTCCCCCAACAGCCCGTCTAGCCATGCATCTGCCTTCGTGGAAGTCCACCTTTGGAAGGGTGTAAGGACAAGTGATACTTCCCCAGAATATTTCCTCAACCTCCAACATTTTGTTGTGACTCAGACTACCTGAGTCAGAGGTGTCCTTGTACTTAATATTCCTTCAGTAGATTTTTCTCCCATTAATTTGTTTAGTTATTTTTGAAGCTGAGTAAATTTTAAGCATTTGCAACATCCTGTGACAAAAAGCTGCCCAATCTAATGGCCTGTTTGGGTGCAGAATCATTTCCTTCATTTTTTTTTTGATTCTGCCACCTGCTAGGTTTTTTTTATGCTCTCATTCTCATGGTGGCCAAGGTGATGAGTGGTCCTTTTCTATCCAGCCACACTCTGCCTCTTGTAATTTTGCAGGGTCTGCCATAACCTTTCCCATGGATGTCTTTTGGGGACAGAAGAGTCCCAGCTTGAACAGCTGTTCCTCCTATGGACACAAAGACCTTATGGTCTTATGAACATCTGAAAATTATTTCCCTTTTTTCTCCATCCCTTTCATAATAAGTCTTGGGTACACCTCCCACCCTCAACCCACTCCCAGATTGCTTAAGAGACAAATCAAAGGAAAATGCCCCAAAGCAAGATGTCAGCCATCTCCCAGGTGACTTCAAATTGTCCTGTGCCTGTATTTTCTCCCCTGGGTGCTGCTGCTGTCCTCACCCAGGCTGCAAGACCTGCTGCCTGGGGGATCTGTCTCTTTGTGTTTCCTCCTACACCAGGCACAGGGGGGGCAAATGAAACCCCAAATGACAGCAGAGTCATTCCTCTCCAACATAAAAATTTAATGCAGTAACCAGCCTATTTCAGAACAGAGTCTGATCACCTGGGGGCAAGGAAGCCACCTTCTCATGACTCGGTAACCCACAGCAGGGCAGGATGGGGTATCCAAGCAAAAGTATCCATCTGAGAGTCTCAAGTGTGCCTGTCACCCCTTGGTCTGGGCATGTGGGATTTTTGGAACCACATGAACATTAGACAACACAAAGCCCTCAGCTCCCGTGCAGCCTTCAGTACTTTCTGGGGCCAGCTGGCCTCATCTCGTGTTCCTCTGACTCACCTTGAGGCATGTCTAAGCCTTAGACACTCTGGGTGTCTGAGCAAGGACAGGTGATTCCTACTCTTTGAGCTCACACCAGACTAAAGAACAGCAAAGCATATTTTCCCAGTTTTTGTTTTGGTGGAAGGACCCTCACATAGACTTCAAAGAGGTCTTCTCTGATGGGAAGCCATCTCTGATCTCAGCAGATGACAGCTCCGACTCACAGAGCAGGCTTGCAGGGTCTGTAGGGGCCAGGGAATAGGGGTTCATTCCAGCCCAAAGCCAGAGTACTTCCCTCTGTCCTTCCAGCCCCAAAGCACCCTGTGTGGTGAGGCCACATGCTTGGGACTCATCCCTGTGGAGAAGGAGGCCCAGGGGAGCAGCCTCAGCACCCACAGGGTAATACTTTTGCAAAATGTTCCTGGAGTGGCAGAGCTTTGAAGCTGGTTTCTGGTAGCACCCTCTTGTGTGGAGTCTCGGGTGGGTAGTAATGTGGTTCAGCACACCCTGCTATCTTTCTCTCAGTAGAGGAAGTCTTTGGGCTTTCTCCTTCTCCCAGATGAGCTGCCAAATTCCACAGAACATCTCTTAAACACCCACATCTGGTGGTGAATCTGCCTCCATGGGTTAAAAATGAACGAGGAGGGATCTGGCAAAGAGACAGACAACACAGTTGCATAATCTCTGTTTCTGTGAGAAGCAAAAGCGAAATGGAGAACTGTGAGGGAGTTTCCCAAAAGCCCATGTCAGTTCTGACGCAACTTTCCTGCACCTTGGCAAACCCTGCCACTGCCCTGCCTCTGCTTCCCCACTGGGGGAATGAGGATGGACCATACCTGTCTCAAAGAGTGATTGGAATGGCGGGGCTGGGCCAAATAAAAAAAGGGCTAGAGCTGTTAAATCTGAGCCAAGCGTGCCTGAAGATTTCAATTAAGTCATCATCACCACCATCATCATCACCTCTGCTGACATTTGCCCAGCACCATGTGGGTTGGGTTTGGCTGAAAGGGAAGGAGGGCACTCATGCAGCCAGGCACTTTGGCACTTGGAGGTTTAAAGCATGAATAAATAAAATCTGCATTTGCATGTTCCTGGCTCTCTCCACTCCCTCTAGTCTCAGGAGCTGCCCTGGAGATTGAATTTTTATTTTCTGGGGGCAAAACAGAGCATTATCCTACAGCAAGGGGATTACCGAGGGCTGCTTTGGTGGGACAGATGGGGCAAACCAACCATTGGTGATAAAACATGGCACGACTGCAAGAGGAAGGGGGGCAGAGCTCTTCCCCTCCCTCAGTGTCTCTGATGTGATTTTCGAGGCTGCAGGTTGTTTCTTACTATGAGAGAAAAAAGGACGAGTTTTTTTTTTCTCCTTGTTGCTATGTGTAAAGCCCACAGCAACAGCCGGGAAATCAGATACGTTTGCTCTCTAGCTTGTCGCAGAAAGCAAACAGAAGCAACCAGAAAATAAAAACAAGGGCACAAACCAATCTACGCTAAAAGCAAATTGGTGATTTAAAAGAAGGCAAAACACTGGCAGCACATTATTAAGTGTTATCAACTTCCCGTTAGTTTTCTTCATGTAATTCAGGTCATCACAGATTTGAGATAAAGCTGCCAGAGCCACTCTGACTTTGGACAGTCAAAAGCAGTCTCTCCCTCTCTGCCCCTGACCTATATGTATGGATTTGCTTTGGACTCTCCGAATTTTTGATCTTTTAGGCTTTTTTTTTTTTTTTTTTTGCCTAAGGCCGAGCATATAGCACACCCACCCAGCATATGAGCCACCGAGGAGGGCTCTGGCTGTCGTACCATCCCATGAACCTCGGCTTTACCCTCATGAAGGCCCAGAACCACTGCTGCCACTGGTGGGGGGATGCAAAATGGCTGCTCCATCCCCCATGCAGACAGTTGAGAATTAATCAACCAGGTGAGAATTAACGAATCATCATCCATCCATCCAAGCAACAAGCGGTGGTTGAGGCTCAGTTTAATCAACATGGTGCTTTGTTGCCTGGGTGGTCCCCCAGCTCCATGAGGGACCTTGGCATCCTTCTGACACCATCCCACAGGTGAGGAGCTGGTGGTGTCTGAGCCAGAAGGTGGGCTTCTGCTCTCCTGGGACCTTTTTTCTTTTGGTGGCTGCCAGGAACATGCTGGGTGCCTGCCTGAATCCCAGGGTGAAACCCTTGGGGTTTTGTTTAAAGCTTCAATGGCTACAAATATCTACTTTACCCTATTTCTTTGCCCTGATGAATTCCCCCACTTCTTGGCCATTGTGAAGATTGCTTATTAGTTTCTGTGATATGGCCATACTTGGGATGGAGAGTCAAACATTACGGCAGTGCTTTCTTGTATACTGGATTATTTTTCTCTGGGAATTACAAATGACTCTATCATGTGTTAATACTTGAGAATTAGAAGCACTTTAGAAACCAAAGGGAGGAACTACTTAATCCTACGATGAAATGCAGATTCTGCTGGGGCGGGACAGAACCCCCTCTCCCCAGGAGAAGCAAGAAACCCCACGAAATCTGGGTAAAGCTGCTGGGAGGGATAGGTGGGACAATGAGAAGTGCCACATCCCCGCATGGCTGGACTGTGGCTTTCTGCCTCACTCCAGGCACTGTCACTAAGATCAAGTTTGGGGGGGCTTGGAAAAAAACAAGCTGTGGGGTGGCCAAGGGGGTGTTAGAGATGGATGCAAAAGACTGGTGGGGAGAGCCCCAGGCAGGAGCTGGCTTTGCCCACGAGGAAGAGTGAGACATCCACAGGTGATGCTGAGCCCCGGGACATGCCGATGTTTTAGCTCAAGGTTTAGCTCCCCACAGCTGCCGTGGGACCGGAGCATTTCCGCAGCAGCAGCGTCTGCAGGAAGGCCCCGGGGTGGGATGAGACGGTGCGGAGGGAGCTGGGGTCAGCGTGATGGCTAAACCTGCTCGGCAGCCCCGTCCAACCGCAGCCCCTTCCCGCCGGCCGTGTGCGATGCCGGCGGCATTCCCGGGGAGGTGTGTGCACGTGGGTGTGTGTGCGGGTGTGCACTCGTGCAACAGCGGCACGAGCCAAGAGGTTGAGGGCATCAGCACCGTGGTGGGGTGAGGGTCTGAAGGTGCTCAGGTTTTTTGAGAGAGGCTTCCAGGAAAGGCAGGACCGAGCAGCTCCGTGCCTCGCCGCACTCCAGCTCAGCAGGTCCAAAGGTCCAAGCCTGCGGGCAGGAGGTTGCTGGGCTGGGATCTAGCACCCTGTTTGCAAATAGCCACGGCAGGCTAGAAGGGTTTGCGTCCCCTTGGAAAAAAACCCCACAGGAACTATGTCTGCAAATCACCACCAAGCTTTTCATTTTGCCCAAGTGTAAAGGGATGGTGGGGAGCAGCAACTCCCTTTTTCTTCTGCAACTCCCCCTTTTTGGGACACCATCGATCCTCGCTGGTGGTTCAACACTGCCCCTGGACCTTCTTGTGTTCCATGGAGAAGGACAGCCCTGTTCCACCAGCAGGGGTGAACCAATCAAGGAACAGATGGTAACAGGGGAGGGGAAAAAACTCAGCCCCAGCCTGTTGGTCCCATCGGGACTGTTATCTCATGTGAGGTATTTCGGGTACCGGCTGTCACCCTGGCTCATCCTGGTGTGGGGTGGCAGGCTGTGTGCCCATGTGTGAAGTGAGGGGATGGGTTGTGGTTTCTGCCCTGGGGTTGGTGTTCGTGGACAATCTAGGGTCCGGGGTTGACCGTGTAGGACACAGGATAAGGTATTTTTGGCTGGCTTGGCCACCTATGTGACAGTAGTGAGAGGCCTGGTCATGGGATTGTATATGTTTCAAAGGAAGAATGCATGTTATTTTGGGGAGTTTTGCCCTTTGTAAGATGTCACTGTTGAATTTTGATGTCCCTGTCTGCATAGCTGGTGTTGATGTGGGATTTCCCCAGGGGTGCATTAATGCCAGCTTGCCACCCTCAGGCCACTTCTCAGGAAAGCAGGAGCTCTGGAATGCCATGCCGAGAAGATGATGGCACATAGAGCTTGGGGATGCTCACCCTCGGTGAGAAACTGCCTGGGAATGGCTTCACCTGGACTGGGAACCCCCACATTCCTAAGAATGTAGTCAGGGGAAGGATTCCTCTGATTCCCCAGGGGTTTCCAGGAGGTGGGAATAAAGCATGGCCAGAAGAGGGAGCCCGGCAGTGGGTGGACAGCTGGGACCACGCTGTGGCTCTTGGGGCAAGGTGGTATGGTGGGAGGTGCGTGAATGCCTGCGAGGGCAGGCAGAAGGTGTGGAATGCTATAAAATGCTTTTTTAGTATTAGTATTAGCATTGTAGGATGGGGCATAATTAATGACTCATTAGGTGCTGAAATACTTTATTAAATAACCTGTTCTGGGAAAGGCGTCACTGGCCCCACTGCAGGGCTGACCAGGCTTCCCAGCTACCCCGAGGTGGCATGTCCAGGAGGAAACCTGCCCGGGTCCCTCCCCGTCCCTCTAATGCCCCCCTGCACCCTCAGCTCCCCAGGCCCCCCTGGCAGCTTCTTGCTGTGGCTCTGCGTGTGTGAGTGCAAGTGTCTGTAGGTTTGCGTGTGTGTGCATACGTGTATTTGTGTGTGTACATGTGTGTGTGTACATATGCACGTGTAGGGGTGTGTAAGAGGTGTGTGTACGTATGTGTGTGTGCGTGTGTATCACAGAATGGTTTAGGTTGGAAGAGGTATGCGTATGTGTATGTGTGTATGTGCGTATCTACACGTGTGCATGCGTCTACGTGTGCACATGTGTGCAGGCCTGTGTGTGCATGTGTGTGAGTAGGGGCGTGTGTATATATACGTATGTGTTCATCTGTGTGCATGCATGTGCATTTGTGTAAGTGTTTGCATGTGTGTATGTGCACATACGTACATGTATTCCTCTGTGTGTGTGTGTATGTGTGTGTGTGTGTGTGTGTGTGCATGCACGTGCCCTGTCCTGGAGGCTACGGGGTGAGTGCTTTTGCTGGGAAGCTGGGGGACGAGGGTGCTGGGGGGTGGCAGGCCGTTATTCAGCCCCCCCCTGGGGGCTAGACCCTGAGATTGTCTGCCACCCTGACTGGGTGTTACACCCCCATCCTGGGGACGGCAGGGGCTAAAGGGCGATGCTGAGGGGTTTGCACGATGGATGGGCAACCCACCCTGGACCTGCTGGTTATGCCCCAAGTGCTCGAGTCCCTCCTCCCCTGTTGCTCTCAAGCAGCGCAGGGACATGACCTCAGGACCAGGGATGACCAGACTGGTTTTCCCAGCCCTCTTAAAAATCCTGAGCAGGGCTGTAATTACCCTCACCTTGAATCAGAGGGCAGCCTGACACAGCAGGTGTGCCCACAGCCCTCGGAGGTGTCGGGCAGTGAATCACGTCTCCGGGAGCAGCGTGGCACAGTGAAGATGGGGCATGATGAACTGTGAAGGGGGAGAGGAGCAGAGACAGAGCATCGGTGCTCCTGGTCCTGTTGGGGGTAGGAGGGAAAGGGGAGAAACAGGAGCTCCTCTGGCCAAGGAGCTGTTTCTTTTGGGAACACAGAGGACAAATGCCTCACAAGTTAGGAGCTCATGCTGTAATTTGTACTCAGCGGAGTCACTGGGGCTCTGCACAAGAATTACTTGAAAACCAGACAGGAGTTAAACATCTACACTAACTGGAAGCAAATTTTGGAGAAGACCTGGGACACAAGGGAGTGCGGGGCAGCGCATGCACAGGCGTGAAGGGGGTCATCTCCCTGCCTTGAGGGGCAGCCCATGGGACCCAACCTGGGCCGCTGAGGTGGAGGAAGAAGCGATTTGGAGGTTACAATGAGCAAAAATCCTCTCCTGGGATGCTCTGGAGAGGGCTGGGGATGTTGCTGCTGGTGGCTGGGATTGAGAAAGGCTGAGATGCAGCAGCCAGGCAGGAGCTGCAACGAGCAGTAACAAGGACCAGCAGCCTGCTCTCATACCTACAGCTGTCACCCGCGTCCCTGCTGCAAGCGTTTGCGAGCAGGAGGTGGTCCCCAAATATAACAACGGGTCAGCTCAGCTCTTGGGAGACTTACCTTGGAAAACGGGAGCCAAACCCCCCCCTGCGGGAGTCACGGTCCCCTGGTGACACAAAGCTCAGGCCCGGCTTTCAGCAGGTTTTCCTCTGTGGAAGTTGTTAATACTAGGAACACGGGGCTTGAGGGGGCTCTTGGCAATGACACTGGTGGCCGTGCCCAGCTGGGGACAGGTGACACACAGGGCGATAACAGCCTTTTTTGGGAATAGAAACGATGCCTGGCATGGAACAGGAGCTGGGCACTGTGATTTCCCAGGCAGGTGGCGTGGAGCAGCAGCGTGTGGAAATGGGCTCTTGCGGGGTGAAAGCCGGGCAGGAACGGGCACCAGTGGAGGTGGCGTTGCTCTGCTTTCCCTGGCAGAGGTAAGGGAGGTGGCAGAGGTAAGCCAGATGCAGCAAAGACCTGCAGGGCAGACAGAAAAGGAGCTGAAAATATCCTCTGAACACTCAACTTTGTTTGTGGCTTTTTGGTGTTTTTTTTTTTTTTTCTCTCCACTACCCAGCCTGCTTATTTTTCCCCAAACCTGCTCATATTTCCCAACCAGCGCAGCCCATGAGCAGTGGGCTGATTTGGCTTTGGGGTCCTGTGTTGGGGACAGAGCTCAGCCCAATTCACTGGGGAGCTCTCTGAACTCCTACATCTACCTTCGGGATAGATCTACCCTCTTTCTTAACATAGAATCACAGAATCACATGGGGTTGGAAGGGACCTCTGGAGATCATCTAGTC
>JAOXJM010000019.1:9510511-9526952 GCA_026413425.1 Tringa solitaria | reverse complement strand
GCTGGGCTAGTGGCAGCTTGCTGGAAGGCAGAGCTGGAGCTGGGGGTCCTTCAGCTTCAGCTGTGCTCTGGCAGCTCCTGGCTGGCCCTACCAGCCCTCCTGGGCAGCATAGCAGGTCGGAGGGCTTTCCTATTTCCCTTCTCCCAACTGACACACCAGGAGGGTTTTGTCCACCTTCCCATATGCCTTCACTGAGGAAGGAGGTGTGCATGCAACAGAAAAATAGCTTTTGGGTGGTGTCTCTTCTCTTTCTGGGCTGCCTTCTGCAGGCTCTGCAGCGTTTAGCATTTGCTGGTCCTCAAGCACAGCCTGCACAGCAACCAAGTGCTTTCTCTTGGCTCAGCTGTGTTTGTAGCTGCAAGGAGGGACAGTGAAAAGGGACAAATCTTGCCTCCAGATCCATAGAAAGAATTGCTGGGGTGCTGAATCAAAACTCCAGTTCAGGCTGGAAGATGCTGTAGGTTGAAGCTCCCCTTTCACTTTAACCCAAGTAGTTTAGGAAGTGGCTGAAGGAAACTTGAAAGGATTTCTTTGAAGGTTTCCTCAACCCTAGTCACAGCTTCGTTACCTCCCATGCTGTCTGCCATCTGCATTTCGTGCTGATCTCTGCCCAGTCTATGGGAATCTGCTGTGGCTTCAACAGAGCTGCCAGTTCTAGCAAGGTGCAAGTTTGGTCCTTTGTCACTCACAGTAGGTTGCAACAGGCCTGGTGTGCGTGTGTGCAAGGAAGTGAGAGACAGGGATGCATGCAGGCCCTCTTTAAATTCAGGAAGACTTCAAAATTGTCCCACAAATTCTCTGCAAATAGCACTGCTTGTTTACCTGGAAAGTCATGGAGGGAGAAGGGAGGGGAGAGAAGGTGCTCAGTGCTCTCCTGCCTTCAGGAAGGAAGGTGGATTTGAAGATGGAGGTCCCACAGGACACATTGCAGAGAGTATTTAGAGGGTTTCTTGAGGTCCGGGATATGCAAGAGGAAAGGGGAGAAGCACCCAGCACAAGACTTCTTTAAAAGGGAAGGGAATGCATGGTGATTGGGAACTGTTCACTATTTCACTCTTTCCTGGCGTCTGGATCTGAGGAGGAATATCAACACCAGCCCCTGTCTTCTGTTTCCAGTATATTGAGGATTTGACCTGCCACCATGAAACCTCAACCAAGATGCCTAGGTCTGGACAGGAAATTGAGTTTCTTAAGCCTGAAATCCCTTTCCGCACCATGCTGTAAGGAGGGGTTAGAGTTGAAGGGAGCCTTTCAGCAGCTGCCAAGGTGCTGGAGGTGCCTGCATGGCCAGGGCCAGAGCCTCTGAGACCTGGCAGAAGGATGCCTTTGTGCTTGAAGAGGAACTGGCGGCTGTTGGATGAGCCAATGGCGAGAGCAGGGTCCTTGGGGAGGCTGTTAACAGGCTTGCAGCATATCGTGCTGTATATCGAGGCAGTCAGTTGGGAAACTCAACAGGGTGTGTTGCAGTTTATAGGATGTTTTTGTGCTTCTAGTCAACCTGCTGTCAGCAAATGGCTCCAGAAGTGAAAGGTGAAGAAGAGACTTCCCTGGAAAGCAGCTTTCGTTATCCTCTAAGCAATTATGACTTAATTGATCCAGTCAATTATGACGTCCAAGCTGAATCTTACTGTCTGTTTTCTCTAATAAAGGTAATAACAGAGTCAGAATAGGATTTCGTTGGGTTACAAATTGCAGCTAGTCCTAAATCCAATATACTAACACCCCAGTGAAGAAACATGGATACAACCAAAGGTCACGTTGCCTTGCTGGAAGCAGCGTTGTATTCACTTGGTGCCTCTCATTCTTTGGCCCAAGGGTGCTTGGGGGAGGAACAGAGCAGGAACCGGTCAGAGGTTTCTCTGAAGAGCGAGCCTGAAATCTGCCTCAGCAGCTCTGGCTGGGGGGCTTTTCCTCCTTTTGAAGGCTCTGAGATATGTATGGCTGTGTTCCCTTGCGGCTGTCATATTGGAGGTATCTTGCAGTACCAGTTCACTTGGCTCTTGTAGCTTCCAGATCCAGTAGCAGGCAGACCTGAAGGGGCTGATGAATATCTCTTTCTGGGCAAACAGGTGTTTCTTCTGGAAAAATTAAAGAGGTGATGCTGCACGTTCTCTCCAGTAACTCAGCCATGTCCACCTGTGTTGGAGGGCCTCAAAAGCTGACTTTTCACTGCAAGGTCATCAGGTGATGGATACTGTGATCAAAACTGCCCCATCAGAAATCATCTACCTCTGTGTCTGAGTATCAGTGTTGTTGCTTGAAGGCATGGGCTTTGTGCTTTGACCTGGCTTTGGTTGGTAGCCCCTCCAGCACCTTTGTATTTCTCCTTTCCTGGCTTTTGCTTCTCAAAGCAGTGTTCAGCTTATCCCCGTCCTGCAGACTGGGAGCTCCAGGGCTGATCCAAACACAGCAAGAAGTTGGTGCTGGAAAGGAGTGTGGTGACAGCAGTGAATCCTTACGAGAGATTTTGGAAGTGAAGGCACTTGGATGCAGAACTGGCTGGCTTTGACTCAGAGTAATTTGCTACCCCTTAATAGCACAAACCACAGAATTGAGCAACAGGATTGTAGCCGAGGCTGACAATGCAGCCGTGGTGGGTTTATACCAAGGAAGGGAGACATCTGCCACGCAGCAGTGCTGTGGGATTTTGTTCTCTTCTATGGGCAGAAAAGAAACATCTGCCCTTTTCTGGGCTTGACATGTGAAAAAGGGATTTCAATGCCCAGGCATATTGATTGAGTTGAGGGGGGCAGGTCGTAGCATCTCTCCCAGTGTTTGTGGCACAGTAATCAGGAGACCCACTTTTCTCCTGTCCAACCTGTTTGCTCCTGAGAAGTCCTTGTTCTTCACAAATCAAAGGGGTTAACAAGGCATGAGTGCTCTGGAGCCAAAGGATTGCTGTATGCCTTCCCCAGGGAGCCTAATCAGAGGAGGAAATGAAAGGAGGGGAGGTATTGAGTCCTGACTACTTTAATTTTTCCATCTCCAAGGAGATGTGCTGCAGGAGCTGGTCTGATCAAGTTGCTGTGGTGCCTGGGAGTCTCTGTGTAGAGATGAAAGGTCGGTCATGGGATTCAGATGGCAAATTCTTCAATTCCAGGACAGATCTGATAGAAAGGGCCTGTCTGGGGAGTCTGTCCAGATGAGAAGGCTTTGCAGACAGACACTTTTGAGGGAAAGCAGGTGCCAGACGTCCTGCAGAGAGGGCTTCCCTGGAGCTTTAGCCCATCACCAGCCTTCCTGGTGCCTATGGTCTCAAGCACCTCAGTGAGCAAACCCTGGGTCTGGTGCCAGGGGGAATTGTCCAGCAAGGCTAATTTGATTTTAAGTGTCTTACATGAAGCTTCTGTGGGATCTCTGTCATGATTGATGGTCTTTGATGCGGTGGCTGTTGAGCTGGAGAACCCCTAGCTGTTTGCTGGAGACATAGTGTGAAGGCTCGGTCAGCGCAGCTTTTACTTGAGGGTGGCTTGGCTGTCCTTGAGCTCAAGGGACGATCTTTCTGCCTGCACCCAGTGAGTCCTGTGGAGTCCTGCACACCCACCTGCGTGCATTCAGGAGCTCATGATGCCCGAAGGTTCTGGTCACCTCCCCGGGGTCCAGAGCTGTTTTCTCATGGTGGGGCAAATGGGATGAAGCTGCCTGTGCTGTGTCCATCTGCATGTCTGTAATGACTGTTAAAAGACCTAACATTTCTTAAAGGATCTTAGGTCTCAGTGGGTCACTGGGTGTTGAAGCACTTTGTTTCACTGAGGTTTAGCTTTCTCTGGCCACACACGTCTATCAGAGCTTGTGGCAGAGGAGCTGCCCATCTTGTACATGGGAGATGTTTCCTGTGCAGATGAGCAGGAAAATGTTTCCTGCTTTATTGTAAACAGCCTTCCCTCTGAAGCAATGTTTTGCATTTCTTGCACCTTCAGACAAGACCTATCCAGAAGATTTACAGCCCTTTCCTTTCTTCCTCCCACTACACAGGAATGCCTATCTTGCTACTGCATGTTAGGAAGGAATTAATGACATTAAAAGTTCTCGGTCTCTTACAGTATATAAGCTGTGGTTACGGGAGATAGCTGGAACTGGTGAAATTTCAGGTCACACTGCTCCCTTCCTGTTTTGACTGACAGGCTTGACTCCTCCTATGGACACTTCCAGACAGGCAGAGGTGAACTGAAAAGCCTCTGTGGGCTTTTGTAGCACTGAAAAAACTTTCCTGCCTGGATATATGCCTTTGGAGGGGCAGAGATGGCAGGAAATTCCCCACTCTTACAGCTTCAGAGCAGCTGTGTGACTCTCAGTGTAGTGTCAGGGCTGGATTCACACGTGTGCATATGCACACAGGTGTGTATTGAGGCATCAGCCCCTCGTGCTCCTTGAGTGAGCTCAAAGGGTACCTGTGGCTACCTTTGTCCTGTCTTGGTTATGCCTTACTAGAGGTCTGTCTTGGATTCGTTCTATAGGAAGCGACTGAAGACTTCCATTGCAGATGGTTTGGTGGACAAGGCATGTTTGTTAATGCAGGCAGAGCATGGCTAGCTTTTTCTGTGCCATACTTGGCTGCTGCCTCAAACCCCTGGGACAGGGATGCACATGTGGGTCTGTTGAAGCATTTGTAAGTGGAAAAGCTTGGATAGTTTGAAACACTTTTTACCAGGTGAATCTGAAACCTAACACACAGGCCTCTTTTCACTTTTAAAAGAGAAAAAGCCTGTTTATTTCCACAGTTCTACTTGCTCTGTTTGCATTTGGGGGAAGGCTCTGCCTGTACCACATAACCTGTGAGCATCAGGGCAGGTCACAGTAGAATGACAAGGACTTTAAAGTGTTAACCACAAATGGAGTGATTTGTTGGAACTAAATAGCTTTAATAGGATTTTACACTGGTAGATCACTTGCTGAGAGCACTTAAAATGTTCAAAACACTGAGCAAGTGTTGATTGATGCATTTGCCACTTGAACTGCCGTCGCACCAGGAAGCGCTGCTGGGCACATTTCGGTGCAGAGACCTCCCCAGAAAGGCTCTTCTTTTTCCAGCAGCTGTGATGCAATGACCGTGATCTCTGGGTATAAGTAGGAGCCGTGAAAAAGTGGGTGGATAAATTGTTAGGCCAAAAAAACCCACCCCTAAACAACAACGATGTAGTTGCTTAACTAGCAATGAGCACTTACCTCATTGCAAAATGCACGCTTCAGCCCAAACTGCTTAATCCAGTAATCCTGTTTTAGATCAGGGTATTGTTTTACTCACCACCTTTCTCCATTCTTTCATTCCTACAACCCAGGTGGCTTCTTACAGACCTTGAGCTAATCTTCCAGGTGCAATGTACCCCTTTCCCAGACAATGAAGCTGCTTTGAATTGCAGCCCTGAGTTTGCAGGTCCCCTCTCTTTCTGTGAAGTTGGAACCAGATGTAAGTTTTGCTGATAGTTGGGATCTTCCTGGGCAGGGAGAGCTTTCCCTAGGCCTTTAAAGCTGAATTGCAAGGAAAGATACAGGAGCTTGAGAAGGGAATTCCCTTCAAGGGAATTGAAGGGGTTCAAATGTGCTCTGTGCCTTTTCTTCCCCTTTTTCTTAATCTTTCCCTTGAGGAAGGTGTTTGCAGGCTCAGGCAAGTCCAGCGGCACTGGGCATTGAGCATGGGATGTGGAAAGGGAGGTGAGGACTGTTTGCTTTTACTCCCCAAGCCTCTGTACAAACATAAGCGCGGTGACTAATACACCAGACCCGTTTAATGCTGCAGTTTCCCAAGAGCTGAATGTTCCATAGCTTGGTGGAGCTGACCCGAAGCACTATCATGAGAATGACGCTGGGAGCAGTGCAAGTGCAGAAGCTTGCGCTTTGCTGGGATTATGAACTAAATGCCATCCTTTTAACCTCTGCTCTCTGCTGTCTGGATAAAAAAAAAAAAAAAAGGTGCTGGGTATCAGGCTGAACAGTGGTTTTACTGGGAAATGAGCTGAGCCTGGGAGAACTTTCCTGCAAGTGCTCCTGGCTCCTGCCCAGCAAGACAGGCCTGTAAAAAATATCTTTCTCTTAGGGAGCTTTGCGGGGCACTCAACCTCGCCCTGTAGAGTAGCGGGGCTTTTTCAGGTTCTCACATGTTCTGCTCCCCTCTGCTTCTGAAAGCTGCACGTTGGCGGTCAGCGTGCCCTTTGTTGAGCTTTCCCTCCCTCCTACTGTTTGCCTTTCGGCAAAAGGAGGAGCCTTCCCTGTTGACTGGGCTTTGAGCATAACCCGTCGCTCTCAGCTGAGAAATTCCAGGGCGGGTGGCCTCTTTCTCAATGTATTTTTAGACAGTGGTTTTTCTAGCCATTTTGTTGAGAATAATGCCTTGACCAGCCTTGCCCCCCTGAAGATCCCATGAAGTGGGATGAACTGGCAGGTCTCAGGATCTTTCCAGCTTGATGGCCTAATCGTGTTGCCCTCTGTTTGTGATATTTCAAGTCTGAACTCATAAATCTGGCTCTGAAGGTTCCAGACAGCTCCACCCCTCCCTACTTATCAGGTCTTTACTCTTAAAATGCCACTCCACCCTTTGGGATCACTGGTAATACCAACTCAATCCACGTTTTTCTCCTCCTACTGCAATCTTGGTATGTCCATACAAGACCCCTTCCAAGCTTGCCTTTGATGTTGATTATTTTTTGTGCACATCCTCATGAAAACCTCATGAGACAATGATCCCAGCAGAGATCTCTTTTTGTAAGAGCATGGGTGAGTTGTGGCTGGAAATTAAAGGGATGGAGAATAAGAAAGAAGAGGGAGCAGAGTGTCTGTATTTATTGCAGTAGGTAGCTCCAAAGCTGGTGAAGCCATATGCAGGAACTTGTTCTGTACTGATGCTGGGGGGCTGTTTGGTCTGCCTGATAAACTTGTGCTGTAGCCCAATGTTAATTTCCACCAGAATAAACAAGTCAAGGAGCAGCTTCTTAGATGTCTCGGTCAGCTGCGCTCAGGGTGCGCGTCTCTAGGTACCTGTGTGTTGGGTGCTGAGCTATAGGGCCAGACTTCTGGGTTTGAAAAGTTGCTTACACCCAGCATTGTTTACTTCTGCTGCAGTGGTCATCCCCTGCCTTCTTGCAGAGCTGGGAATCCAGCTTGCGTGGGCCGGGGGGAAACCAGACTGTGGCCTTTAATCATCTCTTTATGCAAGATCTCTTTTTGAGCTCTTCTGCTCTTCTGCTCTTCAGAAGAGCTCTTCTGCTCTTCTGCTCATTGACGCAGCTGCTGAAACGCAGGGGCCAGGTGAGCAGATTCCATCTCTTTGCACCTCACAGGTCTTTGTGTTACTTAAAATTGCTGCTGTTATGTTTCCTTTCGGGACACTGTGTGCTGACAGCACACACGGGGTTTGTCCTGGGGGGAAGAAGGAGCTTTGACACCTTTGTTGCACAGATTCCAGAGCTCGAGATGTTGGTCTTTGCTGCCATGTAATGAAACGTATTGCTGTCTGATGCACTGTGAAGTTTTGGACATGGCTGTTGGACACTGTGAGATAGGAGAGCTTGGTAGTGCCAGATCCAGCTGTTGGAGGACCATGGTGAGGAACATTCAATGGGTTGTCACCCAAGGGGTCCAATGTCCTAAAGATGGAAGCTGATTTCTCAGTGTTCTTCCAGGCCAATGAGAGGTGGTGGATCGTGTTTCTGCTTTCTGGGACAGCAAGAAGTAGTGAGCAATGAGGTCTGCATGCAAAACTTGCAGGCAGTGCACTGTATCCATCAAGACTGTGGGAGAAGAGGCAGCAGGAGGCACCTAGGACTTGTCCATGGGCTGCCAGTTGCTTTCCTTGTTGGTTATCCAGTAGAAGAGTTGCAGCTTTGGTCCTGGCTGGTATGGAGCTACTGTGTGTCCAAGCATAAGGAGATTGAATCAGGGATGGGCTCTGGCTCTGGGATGTCTGGCACAACCTTTGTTTGTTTTCTTTCCTAGGATGCCTTCAGTGATCTTGCCTTGTTCTTCTATGACAAGCACGGTGGGGAAGTGATTGCAGTTTTGTGGAAACCTTTGAGCTTTCAGCCTCAGCCTTTTAAGGTGAGTTTTTGACTCTACTTTAAGCTTCGTATTACCTTTATGCCCTGAAAGCTTGGAGAGCTTTTTTTATTTCTGCATTGTAATTGTTTTGTCTGACTCCTATCAGCACCAAAGGCCTTTGAGAAATGGAGCTCAAAATGTGTGTCCCTTCCTTGAAAGGGTGAAACCAAGACAGCGCTGTGGCCACAGTGGCCCCAGTCATCAGCAGAGCAAAGAAGGGAACATGTGTCTCTGGACAAGCCCCAGCACCATGATCATGGGTCAGAACAGGGTGCTCTGTCCCAGGTGCTCTTCTCTGGTCCCCTGCTGGGAGATGGGTGATGCCTCATTTGCCGAAGACATTTGGTGTGTCCGGCAGGCTGTCCTATTCTCATAGCTTTGGTCATCTTGCCCAGCAATGTCCAACCTGCAAGGTGCTGGGGTAGCAAGCCTAGGTTCACAGTGCCCAAGTCCTGTTCGATGTACAGAGATTTTCCAGCTACACTGTGTGGGTTGGCAAACTCTGGAGGGTGGTTAAGCTAGGTGTGAGGCACGCTGGAGTGATTCATGCTGCTTTCTATGAAGGAGAGACGCAAAGAAACCAGTGACTCACGGCTCAAAGCTGGCAGCCCAGGCTCCTGTTATCTGTCTCTGGGTGATTTATCTTCCCTCTCTTTATGGCCAGAGGGCATTGGACATTCAGCCTAGCTGCAGTTGTGAAACCCAGTTATTCATGGATGTGAAATGAGAGGAGGACGTGCTTGCATCTGAGCTGTGTGTGGCTTGATTTAAACACCAGGGTGTTTTTTCTGTTTTTTTTTGTTTTTTTTTTTTTTTTTACCCTGGTGAAGCCAAAGATCTCTTTCCACTTGAGTTTCTGCACCCAACAACAGAGCAGCGCACAGGCAGCTTTTGTTTGGGGTCATGGTGTGGTCCTTTTTGCATACCCTGACTTCTCTGCTCATACAGGCTCTGTCATGCACCTGTACACTTTTTTCCCATCTCCACCATGACCATGGCCATTGTTTCTCTTCCTCCCTTGCAGTCTTTGGGCTGTAGCTCCAGGGTAAACCCTAAAAGGAGCTGGAAGGGCCACTCTTGCAGTTTATTAGCTCTAATAATGAGCAATGATGGTGCTGAGAAATGAAGCTTAGAAAATTGTGTGTAGTGGTGTGGCGGGGATTGGGTGTGACAAGGCAGGAGAGCAATTTACTTCTCCTATATGGGGCTTGCAGAGGTTGTGAAGCAGCTCTGAGCGGGTACACTTTTGTGCAATGTTTGTTTATGTCCTACAGGTCTCCAATGTGAAAGGAAGGATGGTGACAACTCTGAACAATGAGCTCGTCTGTGTTCCCAATGTGGAGGCAATTCTGGAGGACTTCGAGGTTTTGGGAGAAGGCCTGGTCAAAAGCGTGGAAGCTCGTACAGAGAAATGGACAATCTGAAGCCACTGAGAGATGTCAGAGGGACCTGTTCTGAAGCAGAGTTGGTTCACTCTGGGACTGTTCCTTTTTATAAATCAGTCCTAGGAAGGGCTTTCAGCTTCTTAAGTCCCAGAACTGTGTGTTTTACTCTATTTATCTTTATATGCCTTGTTCAGAAAAGCGAAGGGATCTGTTTTTGTTTTCAAGAATACAAATGTCTTTTTATTTTGAAGAAAATATAAAGATGGGATAAAGTTTTTGAAAGTGTTCCTGCTCATTGTAGGAAACAGAGCTGTGTTCATGTGAAAAGGTCAAGGCCTCAAAACTCTGGCGGAGGTGTGCATTGGGAAGGCAGTTTCCTAGTTAAATAGAGAGTTGTTAGCAGCTGCTGTTACTCTAGTACTTAGCAAAACCAAAGAAATACTCAGCCATTCAAAAATGACCAAGTTACTGCCCTCAGTTCAGCCTTGGTGACGCACATCTTGCGTGCTGTTTCCAATGCTGGGCTCCCCAGTAGAAGAGAGACACAGGCACACGGGAGCAGGTCCTGTGAAGGGCATGGAAGATATCAAAGGGGTTGAAGCCTCTGTCATATGAGGAGGGGCTGCAAGAGCTGGCTGACATTGCTCAGCCTGGAGAAGAGAAGGCTTAGGGGATCTTACCAATGTGTATAAATAACTGATGGGGGAGTGGAGAAGACACTTCTTAGTTATGCCCAGTGAGGGAATGAGAGTCATAAATTGAAATGCAGGAAATTCTCCTTAAAACATTTTGGTTTTTTTATGAGGGTGGTTGAACACTGGCACAGTTTGCTGAGGAAGGTGGTGGAGTCTCCATCCTGGAGGTAGTCAAAACCCAAGTGGACGTGGTCCTGGGCAGCTGTGTGTTTGTGACCCTGCACAGATCAGGGACTTGGACTAGAGAATCTCTAGAGGTGCCTTCCAACCTCAGCTATTCTGTAGTATTTCTCTTGTCTGAAATGATCATGAGACTCCCGATGGGGAAAGAGAGAAATAAGAGGGAGGAAATGCACTAGTTCCATACCCTCTTCTGATGGAGGTAGCATGCATGTTCCAACACCAAAGCAAGGGTGAATCACATACAGAGTAAATAAAACAGAGTTGGTGACAGCAGATATTGCAGAAATGAAAAATAGATCAAGCTTGGGAGGGCAAGTGGGTGTTCAGGCAGTTTGATAACTGTAGACACGTCCTGCTTTGTGAGGAGCATTTCAGATGGGATGTGAAATCTGTTGCTTCAAGACCTAACCAGCCTCTCCCCCTGTTGGAAGTGGGTCTGAGGTTTTGTTGGAAGTGGGTCTGAGGAGATTCATGACTTGGTTTTCAAATGTTTTCTCTGAAGCATTCCCCACCACGGGCTGTGGTGGAGAGGCAGCACCAGGCTGAGATACTGCCTACCTAGTGCTCGTTCAACCTGGAGTTCGGAGGCGCAGCATATCCTATGGAATAGATACATGTGGGCAGCATCCCTGCTTTTGGGCTGTGGGTCTGTCTGCTGTATTAAAATCACAAGAAACAATTTTCTCTCTTCCCTGTGCTGGTGGCTGAGGGAGGCTGTAGGTAAAACCCTTTGCCCATCCTTTGCTCACAAGAGCTCTTTCAGAACACCTAAAATGAAAACACCAAAAGCACTTAGTGGGCAAAAGAGATATCAAACCTGAGAACAAAGCAGCACTTTCTGTTGCTACCATGACCCCCGCAGCCTAAGAAGCTGCTGACAGGCCCATTAGCAAACAAGAGGCAGGCAGTGATTTCGACAGGTTTCAGAAGTAGTTAATTAAGGATTACTTTTTAAGCTTCTCTTTGTTCTGTTCTATCATCCTTGAGATGTTGGAATCGCCCATTCTGCCTTCAGCGATGGCTGTAATTTTCCTCGGTAGTCAGATTGTTCCTGCTTTTCGTGCCCGTCTACCCTCACTCCGAATGCGCAGGTTGACATTGGGCTCCTGTAAATTTGCCCACACGATGGTCGGACAACACCTGAGTTGCCGCACTGGTTGCTTGTTCCCTCCACGCCTGTCCTGCCCTGGCTTCTCCCCTTGCTGTGTGTTGCAGATGTGTTTTTGGGCTGGGGCGCTCTGCTCGCTGTGTATATCCACGCTTTTCCCTGGGGCAGAGGTGTGTGCCGAAGCCTGCATTAGCTCGCCGGGGAACAGAGCTCTTCCAGCCCTGCTGCTGCACCAGGCGGACAGAAGTGTCCTGCTCCTCTGTCCTCAGGGCTGCCACAGGATACAGCCTCTCGCTGCTTATTCTCTGCCTGGCAATAGTTATGGAGAGGTGGTCTCTGCTTTTGCTGCTGAGCAGTGCTGTAGTCCCCCCTGCCTTGTCCTCCCCAGCCCACCTGTCATGGTGGGGTATCCTGTGAAGGATATACCCTCTAAGGGTAGCCCTCCAGCACCTCTGCTTTTATCGGCTTCTGTTGCGCTGTCGGGTATTGTATGGATGTTCTTTTTCCCTTTTGCCTTTAAAAAGGTATAAAACTATGCGTAGCTTCGATCTACTGTCTATTGGATCTCCTCTCTGCTCCTCCATCCTTGGGTAAAACACTGCCTGCTGTTTGCAGCAGGCAGCAGAGGGCCAGGAAGCATCCAGGCTAGCCTTCTGCAAACATAACGTTGCCAAGTTAACTGGTGATAAATGAACTCCCTCGTAACCAAGCCCTCATACAGGTACCAACCTGCTCGTGTTTCACAAGGTAACGCCATTGAGCTCAGCAGCCAGATGTGAGCCTCGGTCAGGCCTGTGCTGCAGATGTTTGCTGGGGTAAAAGTCTGATTTGGTGACAGGTACTGGTGTCTCAGCAAAGGCCTTGAGGTAAATGCACTGAAGACTGGCAAAACTGACTGCTGCTAACTCAGCTTACATCACCTGGAGGGATTTCATCTCTGTCAGCGAAAGTTACCCAAGTAACGCATTGTCCCAGCTGTGCTTCCAGTGCTCTGCACGTTGCCAAAGCCGTGGTTGATCCACGGGCTCGTGCCTCCTCTTTCAGAGGACGAGTAACTCCTCAGTGCCCCAAATCTCTCCCAGTATCCAAATATATAAAGTCACCTTTGAGCCATTATGGAGCTCTTTTTTGTACGGTCAAATATTGCAAATGTTCTGGGTCATCTTTTATCATCTGCTGAAGTCAGGCCCCTGTGGCTAATGTGGGTGGATAAAATCATCTTGAAATCTGGCTGGAAAGCCTGGGGATGCTTTTTGGGAGTGGGTGTTGGTGCTATCTGACTTGAGCAATGGTTGGTACCTAAAGCAAAATGCAGAGCACCTCTGCCTCAGGAGCAGAGGGTCCCCGTGGTCTGGAAAGGCAGGATCCAAAGAAAAGGGAGGTCTCAGGTACATGAGAGAGGACAAGCGAGGTCTCCGTTGCAACTTTATCTCCTGTTGCCCTATTTACGACTCCTGCTGGTGCGCTGTGACTAATTCCTATTGTGAAAGCTGGGGTAGGGCTTGGGTTTCCACTTCCAGAGCAGCGAGTGGGCACTGACTTGCAGGTGTTTGCTTAGCTGTGGTCCCGTCCGTAAAGGAGAGCTGTACAAACACACGAGCTGCCCTGGAGAGCCCGTGCCTTGTTGTGTCCCAAGGGGAAAGGGAGGGAAGCGCTGGAGCTGGGGTGGCAGCAATGGGCTTTGACATGTTGCCACTGCTACTGTCTTGATTTTGCAAAGCTGTCTTTCAGGCTCTTTTGAAGCTCTTCACAGTGAGTCTGCCATGAATGGGGGTGAACACAAATGGGGAGGTGTTTCCAAGCACAAGGCTGGGCTGGAGTGATGTTGATACGCTTAGTGGATGGATGGGGTCAGCCAAGACAGGGCTCAGCAGTATCTGCTTTCTAGTAGACCTCTCCCAAAGCTGGTGTGTCTTCCTGAGTCTTTACCTCAGCCACCCTTTGGGCACCTTTCTCCTAAAAGGATCAGCTCATGCTTTGCAAGGATGCTCTCTGAAATAGTGGTTGTTGGGAGGCAGCTGGTGCTGGGCCCAAGAGAAGAGGTGATGGATGGAGCCTTTCTTCTGCCACCAGACCCTGGCTTCCCCTTGACAGTTCTGAGTGGCAATCACAAGATTTATGAAGGGAAGCTGGGGAAACAAGTTGATGAAACAGAACTGGGATGATGGGGTCATCAGAGCAGGTTGAGTGCTGTGGGGTTTTTCTGCCCATTGAATTGTTCAGCCCCTTGCTTGTCACAGTTGCTGAGGTGTTATCAGAGGTGGTTTGGGTTCTTGGTGGCTGGCTGACTTCAGGCTGATCCCCTGAAGGCAAGAAGCTTGTGTCTTCTGGAAATAAAGGCACTTACAGAGAGCATTTTGCTTAGCCCCCCCCAATCACTGGTCATTTTTTAAAACCCTTAGCCTAAATTTCCATGGCTGGCTGGGGAGGAGCAGTTGCCTGGGGTTTGGTACAGCAAGGGAATATCCTCCCCTAGTTTGCTGTTCCCACAGTGACCGTGCTCCTTGGCTGGGGGCTAGCTTGTTTGCCAGGATTTCTGTTACCAGGAGAACGCTCTGGATCTGAAGTCATTTTTCCTGGCCAAGACAGCAGCTTTTGGGAACCATGGGTAGCGAAGCGGCAGCTTTTGATGTGCGTGGTCTCCCCAGGAAAGCAGAGCGATGCTGCTCAAGGGGTGAGGGTGGCACTTGGCAAGTGCAGGGTGCACCACAGGGAAGGGAAAATCAAAAGGTGGGGGAATTGAAAAATGGGAGAAATGCGGTCTGGAAAGTGTCCAGGGCTGGGAAAGAAAGGGCAATTTGGCGGTGGGGGAAGCGATGCTGGTTGCTGGCACCCCAGGGCCGTGCTGGGGGAGCAGGAGGAAACTGCAGGGTGCTCACACCGTGTGAACTGGCACAGAGGTGCAGCCCCCGGTGCCTGGAAGTCTTTGCCCCAAACCCAGGTGCTAAAGGCTCAGCAGCCACAGGGAGAAGAATCAGCATCAGCCGTGAGCACGGTGGGGAGGTACTGCGTGGCTGGTGATGCCATGGTGGGCTCTTTGCAGGGGAACGAGGCAGGGATGCATCTCCCCTTTACTCCACTTTCCAGCTGAGCACCGTGTACCAGGCTCAGCAGACTCACTGCCTCTTCCCACCAGAGAGTGAGAGAGAAGGGGAATCTGCTCCTCAGGTCTCCCTTTGCAGTCGCTAATGAAGGTGATGAGGGCTTGTGTTGGCTGTGAGCTGGCACAGAAAGGCTCGTGCCTTGTGCTGGTGGCTCCTGTGCTTCTCAAAGTACCAGACAGACTGTTCCTGTTCATGTTGCTTCTGGATGTGCCTGGAAAGGCTGAGGACAGTCCCAGCAAAGGAGCCTGGGAGGGTGTTGATTTATTCACTGAAGTCTCTTCCTTTTGGCTAACTCACCTGTTGGTTCTGTGCATATTAAAACACTGAGGACTGCAGTGTTTGGGAGGACAACTGCAGCAAGGCCTCCACTGGGCTGTGGGTTTGTAGCTTGCTGGCTTCTTGCTGCCAAAATGTGTGGTGGCCAAGCTTGGTTATGCTGAAGGCTGACTTTGCCTTGTGTTAACACACAGGGTGAGACCACGGTCATGGGCTGGAGATGCTGCCGTGGGGTAACGGTGTCCTTCTGCGTGCTTGGAGACCCTGGTGGTGTTACAGGGTGAGCAATGAGGGGTGTCTTGTTGCTGGTGGGCAGCCAGGTCCCTAGTGACACCAGGAAACAGCAGACCCTGTGTTAGAACGAGAAGCCCCCAGACCAAAGGCAGTGTGGAGGGGGCAGGTGGTGCTGGCTTTCCTCCATCCAGGTAGATCAGGGCTCGTGGGGCAGGACGGCCTGGTGTGAGGGGTGTCCTACAGCGCAGGGCCAAGCCAGCTCTCGCTGTTAGGTCTTGTTGGTGGGGATTAACTTTGCTGAAGGCTCAGCCAGGTGGAATAATGGGCAACCGAATCCCAGGCTCCCTCCCAGTTTAGCCTGGGGCTGCAGAAGGCTAACCCTCCTGTGGTTGGGGCACCAGGACCTCATCCCTCTTCCCCTGCCCTCCCATCCCAGAGACCTTTCCTTTCCCCTGTGCCCTTCAAAACAGACCTCCATGTCCCTCCCTTGCATGGACACAGGGCAATATATTGTCCTGCTTTATACCTGCCCTATACTTTACATAGGTATGCCAGCATCTTTCCTTCACTTTTTGGGGGGTCTCTGGGTGGCTGTTGGGGGATGGCAAGGTGTTGGGGAACCACATACCTTTCTTTCCCTGGCACAGGTAGCTGGGAAACCGGTGGCCTGTGCTGCTTCATCCTTAGCTGTCAGCGAGGAATGAGGTCTCTGAGGCTCCGTCCCTGCAGCTCCTGCCCCCGGCCCCTTCTGACACACAGCAATTCCCCGAGTGAGTAACACTTGCAGCTCCCGCCCCGTGACCGTTGATGTTTTTTCATCAGGAGCTACAGTTTGTTTAGCGCCAGCGATTTGCCGCAGCAGATCACGAAGATGCAGTGAGATACTTTCCCTGCCCCGAAGCACTGACGGTTGCAGGGAGGTGGGATGAGACATGGAGGGTGTGAGCGGCAGCCGAGGAAGGAGCGTCAGGGGGAGCGTGGGGTCCGGGGCAGGGATGGAGTGGTACATCGTAGTCCTGGAGTTACCTCAAAAACGTGGGGGATAGCTCCCTTTCTCACTTGCGCTGGCTCACAACGAGATGGGCTTGCAGGGCCTGCTCTTTTCCCTGCCGTGGACACCGGCCTCATCTCAGCCCTCAACAAAAGCATCCAAAAGTGTGTTTGGCATCCCTGCTGGCCCCAGCCATGTGCTGTTCATCCCAAGGTGGGACTGCAGCACTGGTGCTGCTGCCACCGCGCTGGGGAAAAGCCAGCCTGTGCTCCTTGTTGTTCTTACACCATTTCCCCATGCAGGAGCCATTCCCCCGTCTCCTCAGGGCCAGTTTCATAGAATCATGGAATGGTTAGAGTTGGAAAGGACCTTAAAGATCGAGTTCCAACCCCCCTGCCGTGGGCAGGGACACCTCCCACTAGACCAGGTTGCTC
>JAOXJM010000019.1:9449478-9504060 GCA_026413425.1 Tringa solitaria | reverse complement strand
AGTTGGACTAGATGATCTCTAGAGGTCCTTTCCAACTCTGACAATTCCATGATTCTGTGGACCATTTCCATCATGGCTTTATGCCACACCTGACCTTGTGCACATAGATCAGAGTCCCCAGAATGCCTTAACTTTTGTGGTAACTAATAAATATGACAGCAAAATGCTGGCAAATGTTTTATTGTGGCAAGAAGTATAAAATTATGTCCATATAATTAGGACAAATGGTAATTGTCACTGTCAATGTCACTGCGACCTGCCTCCCAATATATATACGTATATCACTTTCCATGACCATTCCTTAGCCAGGCACTGGATCCCAGAAACAAAGTGATAAATAAGCATGCTCTTGACTCTACTAGAGCCTGGGGAAGGGGTGGACACTGCTGTGGGTCTTCTGAGGGGCACCTGGTCCTACATAGAAGGAGATTTTGGACATGCAGCACACAGCTGCCTCTGCTCTCCAAGAGCTCCCCTTAAATCACCCTGACTCCAGTGGGTGCTTTAGTGACCCCACAGCAGCAGCCAGAGCTTTTCTGCACTGGGTTGTGGGTGACTCAGGTGTTGTTACACCTGCATCCTGCAGTCTTCTGTCCCGTGACCCTCCCTGCATGGCTGAAGGCACAGCAGATCCACCATGGCCATTTTCAACCAAGGCATGAAAAGCCTGTGCGAGGCTCCCTTGGGACACCTGGGGAAGGGGACTACTGTGGGACAGGGACACCCCTAACCCCAGTGGCCTTTGCCATCTAGGAAACACCATGTTAACTGCCCTGGCCTCTATACAGCTGGGGACATTCTCAAAATGCTCCAGTCTGAGAATGGACGTGTGTGGGCCAAATAGCCACCATTTCCAACCCCTTAATTCGGGGCAGGAGAGGGTATGTAGTCTTGGTCTGTCCTCTCCTACAGGTAGCTTCCTTTTCTTCCCTGGCTGCTTTCTTATTTTTACATTTTTACCTCTCTATCTCATCCTGTGGTTGCAGGAGGGCCAGCTCCAGCTCCCTCCCCACCAAGAGAGACCTGAACCCAAGTCTCTCATGAAAGCTCAAGTGGACTTGAGAGGGCACTGAGGTGAAGGGCTCTCACCAGCTCTCCTGCTGAAGGCCCTCTGCCATGCCCTTTCTGATGGAAGTGTACTTGCTCTTTTGAATTATTTCATGGAAAGTGGGAAAGCTTTCCAAAGGAGAAATGTGGGAATCTCACCCACGGCCATCCAACAGTTAGGGTGGCCATTAGCATGGGGGCTGATCTCTTCAGTTTTGTGTCTGATTTCTTCAGGGAGAGAAGGGAGTTGGGTATGGATTCCTCTGACTGTTGGGTGAACACCAGTACGTGAAGGAGGTCAGCCCAGACTCTTCTGCATTATAGCTGAGGCTTGACAAAGCCTTGGGAGATGGACTGGTGAGCCACTGCATTGCCAGGAACCCTTAGAATCATAGAATCAACTAGGTTGGAAGGGACCTTTAAGATCATCTAGTCCAACCATCAACCTAACTCTGATAAAAAAAAACCAAAAGAAAACCATACATCCCCCCTCTATTACTAAACCATGTCTCTAAGCACTGTGTCAGCCCATCTTTTGAAAACCTCCTGGGATGTTACCTCAAGCCACTTCCCTGGGCAGCCCATTCCAGTGCTTAATAACCCTTTCAGTGTAAAAAACATTCCTAATATCCAATCTGAACCTCCCCTGGTGCAATTTGAGGCCATTTCCTCTTGTCCTTCTCGTGCACTGCCTGTGTTGCACCAACATAGTCATTGCTTGGCCAAGTATGTGCCATTAGAAATTTTCATTGCTTGGTTTTGGTGCATGGTTTGACTCTCAGAGTTTTCAGTGTCCTCCTCTGAGTCTTGTTCTTTGGTGCAAAGTGTATTCATGTCACTGGTTCGCTGACCCAGGAGATCCCTGGTGTGGGAAGGCTGGTGCTGATCTGCATTGTCTCTGCCGTGGCCCATGGAGGGCTTCTCTGCAGCTGGAGGGTATCAACTCCCCTATGCATTTGAGCAATCATGCGCTGCTCCCCACAGTTACAAAAGCCCTGGGAGGCACCAGCCCGAGTATCAAACGGGATTCTGGGTTACCTGGATGTCACCTCTGAGGCTTGCCAGGACCAACTATGAGACCATTTTGTCAAATTCTATCGTCTTCTGTATGACTTTGATGGGAGCTTTATGTTAGTAGGAGCTCCAAAGTCTGATCTTAATAAGAATAGCATGACCCCATGATTATCTCCTCTTGCGCAGGTAGCAGCGCAAGGTCTGTTTGTATTGGTAATAAGTGGGAGCTCCGGAACACACCGTTTGTGTGAGACAGAGGTGTGGGTGGCACATCAGTCTTTTTGGGGGAAGCATGGGTGGAAGCAACTCTTCAATGCTGTTTGGCATAAAGGGAGGATTTGGTGCGGGCACCGCCAGGGCTGGGTTTCCCTGGTCACGCTGCAGAACCAGTTTCCCGACCAGATGAGCAGGAGGTGAAGCCAGCCCAAGCATCCCACGGGTTTGCATCTCTTCTCTGCCTGGGGAATTTTAGTTGGAGTACAAAAGCCCGAGCTTTCTGCCAGACATGGGGCCAGTCATCGTCGGGAACCCAGTGCCTTGTGCAAGAACCCTCTCGCCCTTGCATCACATGCGTTATCTCCCCGGTGGCACAGGTTTGCTTTCCATCTAGTGACTCAGCGAACTAACCTTGGCACAGAAAAGACTTTGTGTACTCAATAAACCCTAGATAACACCATTTTTGGAAGACAAGGAGGGTGGGTGGAAGAAGTAAGTAGGAGCAACACCCTCGCCTCTGCCCCCCAACCCAAACCCAATTGCTGTTGCAGCAGCCACCAAGCTCAGGCAGGTTCCAGGAGTATGAATTTCTCCTGTTGCCACAGCCAGGCTTTGCCATGTCAATCCTTCTGTGGTACCTCCACTCATGAGGACCTGTTTGACCTGACCTATGGAGACCTTGGCTGTAAAAAAGGTCTCCTGAGTTATCCTCCTCATTCCCATCACCCAAGGAGGGAAGTTCTCTCCCTGCTCTGCCTGTGCATGCTTGTGTGCCCCGTCGTGCCTGTGGTAACTTCTCCTTGACTCATTCATTTCTGCAGGACACATGGCAGGAACTCCCTACTGGGGCAGGGCTGGTTACAGGGAATGGTGCTCTGGCTCCCTTTCCACCTTTCACAATTTCCCTTTTGGTTTTATGACACAGAGCAAGATTTCAGTTGGTGGGGGTTTTTTTTGTTCGTTTGTTTGTTTTGTTTTGTTGGGTTTTTTTCCCCCTAAATCTGCTGCCAGCTGTGTTGGGATGTGCCAGAGAGGTACAACAGCCCTCCATCTGAGTGTCATCCATTTTTCCCACCTCTGTGTCCCCATGTTGACAGCTGGTGCTTCTGTGACCGAAGGGAAATGGTGCCAGTGTACAAAATCCCAGCTCCTCTTGGATCCTCTTACCATCATTCTCTTGTAAGGAGATGTTAGAAACCGCCTCCCTCCAAGGTTCAGAAACATCCTGCGACGACTTCTCTCACTCGCTTTTCAGAATGGCACCTTCCATTTAGAAGCCCAGCCCAGCAGCAAAACCAGCCCTCAGAGAGGGCATTTCTCCTCTCCTTACACCTTTCAGTCTCCCCGCTGGTACAAGGAACTTCTCCTCTGCAGATCTGACACAATGGACCAAGCGGTTCCCAGCATTTCTTTGCCTCTGGGCCTTTCTATGGTACTTCAAAGCACAGCTGAAACCTCACTGTTAATTTCCAGTGTATCTCCCCTGTAGATTTATTGCTTTTCCTTTGTAATGTACACTATTATCACTAAAAACAGCAGCAGTAACAAATTAATCTCACTGAGATCCCTGCTGATTCGATCTGATTCTGCTAGGCTTGGTGGAAACTTTTGCAGACATTTCCTGCCCTGAAGTGGTTGCAAGCTCAAAATCCTGCCCAAGACCTGTTGAAGCTGATTGAAAGAGTTGTACTAAAACCACAGGTAGCTTCAGGGATCTCCAAGAGAATGGTTTTCCAAGAGAAGTAGCAGGTCCCACCTGCCTTCACTATGGTCTAATTTAATGGGGTTCTTGGACCTTAAAATCTATGAATCTTAAATATTCTCCTGGAAAATCTGAATATTCGGGTGCAGAAATGGGACATTTGGCCTCTATTTTATGTCTTGAGGGCACCTCTGGCACCCAGGTTCAGCATAGCATTCCCATGTTGTTTCAGTTTCCACCTCCTGGTGTGACACTTGCTCTATTGCTGTCAGCATTCAGATGTTCCTCACAGCTATTTCCTGCTGATTTGAAATCAGAAAGTGTCAGAAAAGAAAACCAGGCCTTTTTGAGCAATGGATTCAAGAGAAACTTCTCATTTCTCCTCTCCAATGAATGTTACACCACTGGATAGGCACCATGGGCAACCCGATTAGAGCCAGATGAAGTTAATGGTGAGGTGGTAGTGATTATAGGTCTGTTTTTTGTGGGACACATAACCCTCCCTCCAGTTCTGGAGTCCTACAGGTGGGCTTAGAGCCCAAAGGTAGCGTTTGGCTGGGAGATGCTCCTCTTTGGCAGCTTGGGGTTGGAGGTGCGCTGGGTGGGCATGTTTGCAACATGTGTGCCACATGCCTCCTTAAGAGAAGGAAAGCATCCTCCTCCTACGTGCCTTTCCTTTCCTTTCCTTGCTGCTCCTCGGATTAATTTTTCTTGATGTAAGGGAGCCGAGTGCTGGTTGATTGGGCCATGACCCCAGTTTTATATAATGCGTTGCACAATGCACTTTATGTAATCGGAGGTTTCTTGTGTAATTTATTTGCAGGGCATTTGCCGAATCAAGGATGACACCCGCTTCGTGTTACAGGGAAGAAGGCTAAGTGGAGGGGCACGGAGGGGTTGGCTGTTTCTGGGCTGTTCCCTGCCTGGGAGGGTATAGTGTTAGATGGATGGAAAAGCAGCTGTGGGTTCCATGGCTCTTGGTCCATGTACATCTCCAAAAAGGTCTCTCCATTCTCTTTAGAAAGAAAGAAGGCAGGGCTTGGGTTAGTCCTCCTGAGGGCCAGGTCTGAAGGGGGCTCAGCTGCCCCCACTTTCCTTGCTTATAGTGGAAGTCTCTGGCATGGCTTTCCTCTTTGATGCCTCAGTGATGTGTTCGGAGTTAGCCCTCGCTACTTCCTCGCCAAGGGGGCTGGATCGTGCTAGAAGGTGGGTCAGGAATGTGAGGCAAGGACGTGATTCAGGCTGTGAGCGGAGGATATGACCCCTGCGGCATGAAATTAAAATCCACTTCTTCCTGGCAGCTGCTGCTTGGGTGCACAAATCGTGCCTGCTGTTCAAGCTGCCCACTGAGGTGGTTAATCCACCAGTGGGGCCTCATCCGTGCTCGTGGAGTGGAAGCATCCACACCCATGCTCTGATGGAAAGCTAATGGCCTGGAAACAGCCGATGCAGATGCCAAATGGAAGAAAAATAGCTATGGGTCCCTCTCAAGAAACGGTACTGCTTGGTTCTTGCATGGCCAGCAAATGAGTTGTCCCAAGGGGTGGTCAAATGGAGTGCTGCAGCATCTCAGAGACTCCCTGGTGTTCCTATCAGTCCTCTCCAGCCTTTCTGCCCTCCTGTTAAAGGAGTAGTCAGGTTATTATGCTGAGATTGCTAAGGGATGTGCTGCAAACATGGCCGTGGCATGGCACGGCTTGCACAGCCTGGTGAGGGGGGACTGCCCTGTCCATCTCACTGAGCACCAGGGTCCTGTGCAATATTCTTTCATGCTACAGAAGCTGTGTGTGTGGGATAACTCATGATTTCATATTCTTTTGTATTCCTTTGAATTTGAAGTATTTCACAAAGGCAGGAGAACCTGACACCTGTCTGTGTGTGAGCGAGGAGGCTGATGGGGTTGTCAGGCATGTGAACAATGTCCGGCATGGAAAAATACAGTGGAGAAAGCTGTAGGGCTTTGGATGCTGAAGCACGCACTCCTCAGACAGTTCAGGCCTAATTTGTAAGGGAGATTCTAGTGATGAAGAGATCCTGATAGAAAGCAAAGAAGATAGAAAGACAATTTGATCGACCTTCGTTCTGTCTTCATCTGTGACCTGAACTATCTGAGAAGCTTGATGCCAGTTAAAATATTCTTCAGTGTGAAGAGAAATAAAAAAGGGAAATTTAATGAGATGAGCATTACCAGATCCTTCATGGATCTGCTTGGCTTGTCCTCATGCCTCTGCAGGAGGTGGAGTGCCCTGGTCTCACCGACAAGCATGGTCTGCAGAGGACACCGTACATGATATATCCCACACAACTCTGGTCCATGGGGCATTTCAGAGTAAAAATATTCAGTCAAATGTCCCAGAATTAATTCTTTTGATAAAGCTAGAAAATTTCCTGAGACTTCCCCTTCATCCATCCTCCTGTTTCTTTCCTCTATTTTGCATTGAATTTCAGCTTTTGCTGAAGTGTGTATGAAAAGCTGGGATGACTCTGATGGGTTTCCTGGTTTATCCATCCCACTCACCAAGCAGCCAAGGTCCAGCAGCTCCAGGTAGACGCTGAAGCTCCAACTTACAGGGAGGGCACAGGGTGACTATCCTCCAGGGGTGAAATGTGAAGCTAAAATGGGTTGTTGTGTCGAGTTTTTTGCCGTGAGGCGGGCTGTGCTGGGTAATGGCTCAGGGACTAGGAAAGCTGCGCTTTTCGCTTTTGCTTCTGGGAATCCCTGCCTGAACTTCCTCGTTCCTTGGAGATAACCAGAGCTGCATGGTGTCAAGCGTTACAATCACACACTCTTTTGCACAAGTCCTTATGAAGCATGTGCTATTTGGCTTGTGTATTGCATTCTGTCAGCAAGGAATCAGGTGGTGTTGGGAGAATTTCCCACTCGGAAGCAGAGATTATATTAAAAAAACCACAATGTAACTGGCTGCAGGTAGAATAGACGTTGCTAGAGAGTTGTCTACTGTGGTGGTCAAGTCTCTCTGCAGAGAGGCTGAACTAAGCAACGTTTTGAATAATTCAAATGTTTTTTCCCTGGCAGTTGGCATTATGGAGTTCCATCTGCCATGGTCAGAGACCACTGTACGGTCACCGTGCCCAGCCCAATCAGCTCTTTGCTCATCATTTTCATTACCTCTGACCGGAGAGAAGGAATGCAATTTGAGGAGAATGACGCAGGTTTCGGTATGGATGCAGGAATATAAACAGGGGAGAGGCAGACAAAGAGTTGGGTAGGCTGGAGCTGCATAGAAAAGGCTTTGCAGGTGGTTATAGTGAGTATCTGCTGACCATAAGTCAACAGCGTCATGGTGTTGAAAAAAAGAAAGGAAAAGTTAAACATCCCTGGGGTGTATAAACAGCAGCATTGTTTGTAGGACACACGAAACAGTTCCAACACTCTGTTAGTGCAGACTGTGCCTACACAGTGTTAGTACAACCAACTCTGGGCACTGCCCTTCAGGAGAGATATGTACCACTGGGAGAGTCTAGAGGAATGCAGCAGAAGTGATTGGAGGAAACGTGACACATGGAGAAGGACTGATGACACTGGGGTTGTTTAGTCTACAGCAGCGATGTTTCGGACTGTGGTCTATTGTCTTTTGGCCTATTTTTACAGGGTCTGGAAGAGGTGACTAAGAAAAGGAAGTTTCTATTGCTTTAGAGGTCTCTATCAATATCTCTAAAAAAGGTCTGCACTTGCAGGAGAACTTATTCGGGTTCAACACTGAAGTGAGAGACAACGAACTACTGCTGTGGCACAGAGAAGACTGAAAGAGGCCCACTGCCAATTTTCACATGCATAAAATTTAAAATAAAATTCTAAATGAAATACAAGAAGGAAGCTGTTCACTAAGTTAGAGGGGCAGAAGCTTTGGAGTGTGCATGGTAGCAATGGAGAGGGAGGGAGTGAAATCTTATGGATAGCAGGATCACTAGCTGCTGGAATGTGTCAGCCAGGCAGGCTTGAGATTCCTGGCATGGGAATCTCAAAGAACAGGCTAGATAAACATCTCGCTGCAATCATAGGGATAGGGCTGACCCCTTCTTGGCTCTCTCAAGGTCACTTTGCATCCCAATTCTCTATGATTGTGTAACTAACTGGTGTTCATTTATGGTCACTGTTATTTAATATATTCATAAACACAGTTGAGAAGGGAGAGAGCAATGATGCAGTTGTCACCTAACTGCTCACTTCCTTTTCTGGATTAGTAAAAGTACATTGAGCAATACTAATCCACTAATCCACCCCCAGGTATTGACGAATTGCTAGGCAGACCTACCCAGGTCTATTTTTCTGTGATTCTGCATCACAGGACTGCCGTTAACAGGTTCTGGGAGTTAAATGCAGTGGCCAGAGATACTCCTTTTTTACAGCATCTGATTTGATCCTAACTTTTCACAGTGATGACAAATAAAACTTACTGAACTTCATCCACCTCTCCCCTAAACTGTGCTGTCTTGAATTTTACCTGGTAGCAGCAAGACAAAAGGTAATTTCAGGAACGGGAACCTTGGCTGTGATGCTATTACAGACAAGATCCTGTTTGACAAAGATCCGATTCCTCTAAAAGCACTTGCTGTGGCTTGAAGGAAGGAAAAGCTGCAGTTACTTACAGCAATATCTCTATTTGTTAGCAAGGAGAGATGTTTGGAAGCCAGTCAAAGTCTTGTTGTATACAAAATTTTTTTAGAGAGGCAGTGGTTTTTGCAGAGGACCTCACTAAAAAGTAGGAGAAAAAGTGGAAGAGGTGGTGGTCTTGGACGGTGGTTTGAGAACAGGGTATTTAATGAGGGTGAGCCAGGCGAGGTGAGACACTTTCACTCCATGTGGGTGGACTCAGGACCTCTGTAATTGCAGTGTAAGGGCCGGGGCTTGCCTTTTTTTGTGTGGTTTTTTTTTTTTTTGGGTTTTTTTTTTTGTTTTTGTTTTTTTGGCTCTATTCTGGTTACATTCACTGCACTTCATTTGCAGTTTCAAAAGCTTCTTGTCTCTCAAATCCTTGACTGACTTGTCTAAAAGACTTTGGTAAGTTGGGACACAGTTTATACGTGGGGCAGTCATTATGGCTCTGGCGTGCCCCACATTATCTTCCCAGCACTGATGAAAATGCACCTCACCTTAGTCTGGACACCACCTGGGGCACCGACATGTGCTGCTTGATTTTTCTTAACAGACTCTCTTTTAATCCCACTTCATGGAGAGGGGGTTTCCACTCCAGAGGGTTTCCCGGATATCTTTGCCCAGGACTTATGGGGCAGCATAATCAAAGGTGAAGTTATTTTGAAGGTTGATTGTTCAAGTAAGTGGAAAGCAAACAGTGTTCTGTGCTAGCTGCAACCCCTTTGCAGAAAGGCCTTGAAGGAATTACAGATCTAAGTGGGCTCACCCTTTTGCCCGGATTAGCAGAAGAGCTGCTGTAAGTGTCATCAGTAGCTAAGAGGCTTCACAGGCAGCAGTACCATTTCCTTGTTGGAGAATCCTTACGGGCACATCCACAATAAATTCTTATGTTGAATGGACAAGCACAACTGTTATTAATAAGTCCTGTGAAATCAAAGAAATCCTCTAAGCCTATTATTCAGAAGTCGTCATCTAGAGACTTGTCTTGAGATAGCAAATCTCTGTAACCTAGCCAAAGCACAACCAAATCCTACTGGTTTTCTTTCCCATTGAAATTCTGTTTGTGTTTTATCTCCAAGAAAACACGGCCCAATTGTGAGATTAACAGGGATATACTGAGTTAACCAGAATGTTTAAAAAAATCCATTAACATTTATAAAGGTGTCATTCTGATTTGTGGGCAGCGGTTTAGATGTTTTGCCCCACCCAGAGCGCAGAAGCCTCTGATACGTCATTTTGCTAAGACTTTGCTGAGTCTGACAGTTGTGCTATGTGATAAACTCTTTTATTTCTGTTGTTGCTCTTGCTGAGGTTGTTTGCAGAGAGGGTGTGATGAGTGCTGAGGGATGAGGATAGACACATGTTGAGTTCAGAGCTTTTTTTATGATCACTTCTTTCCAAAGACCCAAAGAAGAAAAAAAATACAGTTCTTTTCTACTTGTCTGGTTTTGAAGCAATTTGAAGCTGTGTTCCTTCCATGTCCTGGCGATGTGTCATTGTCCTTGTGGGGTTAACTTGTTGAAATTTTCAGCTTATGGCTTTGTGGACTCTTTTCATTCTTGGAGAAACTATTTTTGTTTCTCTTTTTTCTTGAGTAGTGAAATTATCTGAATGGATTTCAATTTTGGTGAGATACTATTCTAGAGTTTTTAGGTTCTTGGAGGAGCAGAGATTTTGTTCCAGATAAAGTGGACAAACTTCACTATTTGTATAAAAGTCTTACAGCATGCAAGCTGTCATTTTAATTATATTAATTCTTGAAAAAAGTTCTTGACATTTATTTTCTTTTTTTAAAATATCATGATCCTTCAGATCTTTCTGAATTTCTAAGGAAGGTGTCTAGGTGTTGCCAGACAAATAATTTCCTGATTCTTATAAATACTCTGTGTTCTGCTGATGAACATGCTAACAAATGTTTTTTTAGGGACTTTGCCATATGCCAAATAAACCCTCCCAGATTTACACAAGAAAGCAATGAATGGGTAATTACAAGAAGGTTTGTATAAGGTAAAAAAAAAATAATCCACACTAAATTTCTTCAAAGAGTTTTGTCATCACAATCAGTTAAGGAATAGCCAAGACTAGTTAGAGTCTTGTGTCAGAAGATAACCAATGTCTGTAGAGGCTTTTCCAGCCATCTATCAGTTTGAGGTATCTGGAGGATTGAAAGTGCCTCTAGAAGAACATACTTTCCTTACAAAATCTATAATGCCTTTTGTCCATACTTCTACTAGTACCTTTCTGAAAGCAGTGTCTTTCTCCAAGTAGCATCTTTCTCAAGCAGAATGCAGGGTCCTGTTTTTCAGACATAGCTAATGGCTCTAATGGCTCTAATAACACCCTCCTACATCTTTGCTCCCAGCCAACAAGCCATGTAATATTTCTTGCACAATAGCAGCTCATTGAAAAACATAAATATCTTGCAAAGCTTGCTTTCCTCATGTAGATGTTGTGTCTACACTAAATCTGATGTCTTGTATGTGTAGGAGTTGCCTTCCCATAAGAAGACATTAATTGTTTCCCTGCCTTTTGGACCAAAGGATCCCTGTTTTTATAACCTGCTATGTACAGCAGGTTTATAAGTTGCATGTAAAGGTTATTTTCTGGCTTGTGATCAAGTTCAAGTGAATGTCTTGATCTGTTCTTTTGTGTGTAAATTACTACACACTCCAGCGTCACTGGGAGGTGACATTAACTGGGAGCTTCCTAAACCACATCTCAAGCCAACTGTAGTCTGGATTTCCTTGTCCACTTGGTATAAAGCACATTGAATTCTGCATGGTTTCCCCGCCAATATGCAAGCACAGAGTTTTTAACCCTCTTCCAGCAGTGCCCCAGTTTGCACACACAGCTCCCACATGCTCTGCCTGCAAATTCGGGGAAGATTGGGTAATAATTGGCATTAGGTTATAATTGCTTCTATCTAATAAGCATGGGCAGAGACAGAAAACCATGTTGCTTTGTGCTGAGTGGCCTGTTGTGGCTCAGAGTTTTTTCCTGAAAGGTGAATCCATCTCCAAAAGACTCTGCTCCAACAGTGAGGGGCATGGGGGAGCAGCTTGGGTAAAATAAATGGAGAAGGAGGGTTGGCTCATGTGGCTCAACTTTGGGGCAGATGACACTAGGCTTGCCCCCAGTGTAAACCTATTCCTTGGGCGCATGCTCACCCTTTGGGTAAGTTTCCTTCCTTGAACCTCTTCAGACAATTGCAGCAGCAACCTGATGTGACTGGTGAGCATCTCCTGCTTGGGAAAATGTCCTTCAGCCCCATGGAAATGGGAATCTTGCTTGATGGTACTGTCTTATCCTACTCAATGCCAACTGTGGAGGCATCTCCTGGGGGAGGGAATGGCATATTTAAAAAAAAAAAACAACCAAAAAACCCCCTATGAAAGTAAAACCTGGCTTCCCTTTCTCCTTCTCCTGATGAATAATGTTCTTGCGTCATGAGTTGGCAGGGTCTCTTTGGTGCAGGTGACTGAGGACAAGGTGAGGTGGTGCTGTGTTGGGGAGGGGATGGGTGTGTGGAGACAGGCTGGCCTTAGGTGCCCGGTATCTCAGCAAAAGTGGGGCTGGCAAGGCAAACAGGGACCTTGTGGGGAGCTCAAGCAGAGGGGTGCTGCTTCCATTCCTCCTCATTGAATCATCTGCATCCTGTCACCTGGGGCATTAGTCAGAGAACTGGACAGATGGGGTGATGGTGACTCTTTGCTTCTTCCCTTTACCCTCCTTGCCTTGTTCTCATGGGCTTTTCATGAGCCTCGGCTAGATTCCTGCTGGTGAACATGTGTATCTCTCTGTTTTCCAGTCAAGGCCTCATGCCCTTGGGTTTGTTCTGGCAGAAAGGTCTGTGCTATAAATGGGTACTGACTGGTGGAAAACATGAAGTCCAGGTCTGTGTAAGCAAAGGTGATGTCTCTCCTGTGCAAAGCCCTTGCACACTCAGTGCTGTTTTCCCCTAAACTCAGCAGCAGCGTGCAAAGCCCCCAGAGAATGCAGCTACTCTGGTATAAAACCTTAGGCAGGACTTGTGAAAGAGGGTCGGTGATACCAGCACACGCTGGAGCTTGGAGAGCACAAATACCACCATCAGCACCCTGGTGATGCCTGCAGGACCCTCATTCTCCCTGGCTCATGTAGGTGTCCCAACCCTGCCTGCAAGTCCCTGCCATGTGCAATGCTTGGGGTCTTCATGCTGGGCTTCTGTCATCTGGGAGCTGTGCTCCAGGTAGGTTGCAACTCACACCAAACCTCTCCATTGGAAACCTCCAAGCCTTCTTGCTGACCTGTCCTGACTCCCTCTGGCTTGCCCGTGCTGTTTCAGAGGCACAGTACCTGCAGTTGGACACTGGACTCCAGCTCCAGCTGCATCAGCATTGAAAAAAGCAAAATAATTACTTCCTGTGCCCCAATTCTGGCTCTCCTATGCTAACCACCCACACAATTGCCATCTTTCTTTTTTTTTCTTCCTGGGCACTACAGCCCTTTATTTTGGTTTATTAAAGTAATTTATATTCTACCTGAGTCTGTTCTCCAAAGCCCTCCCAGACTCACTTGTAAGCCTTCTCTTCTTCTGCCTGGGAATCAGTAAAAACACAAACCAAAAGGATGCCCAGGGCTAGCCTTCTGAACATCCTTTTGAGGCGTTCCCAGATTTGACAGCATGCTTTGCACAACAAAGTTTCTGAGCGCAGACTTTTTTTTTTAAATCAGAACTGCAGCCACTCTCTGTTGATTTCATATTAGAATTTCATGCAGGACAGTGCCAAGAGTGGTACCTCATGTCCTGATTCCTCCCAGACCATGAAGTAATCTGCCAGGAAACAGGTTTGATTTGACGTGGTTTCTCCTCAACAAGGCCGTCTTGTCTGCATCTATCACCTTGTTACATTCCCAGCACTTACAAACAGATCAGTTAATAGGGCAGGCGGGGAACTTTCCGGGTACAGAAGGGGGCTTGACCGAGGTGGGGTTCCCGGTGTCCTCCTGAGTCTGCTTTTTAAAGATAGATATTGTGTTTACCCTGCACCAGTCCTATGGGAACACCAAGAGATCTCAGAGATAATTACTAATGGGTCTGAAGTGTCTCCAGCTGCTTCCTTAAGTACCCCAGGCTAATTAGATGCTGCTCACTGGGCTTCAACCTGTGTTTTTCCTATTCTAGACTCTTCTCCCACCCCTTATTAATATTTTCTGTTGATGGTAGGTTGTTCCAGTCAGCATTTTTCTGCATCTGAAGCATGGCACAGGGCATACCATCTTCCATTCTGTCACTTGCTATTTGTTCTCTTTTCCTGCAAATAGCAGAGCTGCATTTCTTCAATTTCCACTTACTCCCAATGTAATTCAGGAACCTTATCTATAGAGCCCTCTGTATATCTGGCTTCTAGTCCTTTTCAGGTTCTTCAACCTAAGAAGTTTATCCTTGCCCGCCTGGGCCTTTCCATCATGCTCATCATTACTCGTGTGACAGCATTTCCATTTCTTGTGCAATTCCTTTCTGATTCCCAGATAATCAACCCGTGTCTGAGGCTGTCACTGTCATCCCTCACTGTACTTCCTCTCTCCCCTGTGCATCAGGACAGTTTTCCTTTGTGTGCATAATTAAGGGCATGTTCCTGTGATTGCAAGAGAATTAAGTCAACACATCATAAGAAATTATTACCTGTCAGATGAAACACTGTAACTGACTCTCTCCTTCTGTTTGAGCCTGTCCTGGTTGTGAAATTAAATGGGTTAGTTTAAACACCTTCATGGCTGGGTTAAGCAAACCCTTTTTATCACATTTGCAATGCACTGGTCTTTTGTATATAGTCAATTATCACATTAGTTTATTGGCAGTAATGCCTTCCGATGCACTAATTGATCTCTTGTGATGAGTAAACATATCCGTAATGTCTTTTGGTAGCACACAGGCTCTGTTGCACTTGTGTTATTGATTTTGATTATTTTTCCCTAAGGTCATTTTCACAAGTTTGCTGACTACTCCTTTTTTGAGACCCACTATCCATGTTTTAAATCCCCTCTTTGGAGCCTGCTGTCCTTATGCTGTTACTGCCACATGAGATCCAATAGTACAAGGCAAGGCTGGTGGAGGAGAGCTCAGTTTGAACCAAGGCATGTATGGAGAAAAACAAAGTCCACCTGGTCGTTTCTGTTGTGACCTCCTCCAATCTGCAGAACTCAGGAGAGAGTTTCTACCTGACACCCTGAGAGCAGCTGTCAGTCCTGTCTCTTTTGACACACAGACATCTTCCAGTGTGAAGTCGTTAGTCAGATGCAGTAGAAATCCCACAGAGGAAAAAGTTGTGGGATCTGATAGGTGGTAGAAGATGATTAAGTGTCCTCACCTTCACAAGAGCACTTGTAGTTCCTTTCTTCTCCTTTCTTCATCTTGATGTCCCTTTACTTTATAACTTTCACTGTGGCAGGAGACCCAGCTAGAGTAGAGATCTGTGTCATGAGTAGGTCAGATATTTACATGATCCCAACTTATTCAAGGATGTAGGACAATTTGCAGATGTAATTCGATAAAATGTGGCTAGGTCTGGTCTGCCGGTCTGCCCTCATAAGCAGACCAGTGTTGGGGAACACAGAAACACTAAAAGTAGGTCCACTGATTCTGCAGCAGTGATGAGATCTTGTTCCTGATGGACTTCTCTTGCAAGGAAGGTTGAGGGGTTTAGCTTCTTTGTGATGAAGTGAGGTCAACCATACAGCAAATGTAGAGATGGGGAAGGAGACATGATGCTGCAGGGGGTGTGAGAGAGTGTAAAAGCAGTGAGTGTGGGAGCCGGGACAAATAAGACAATACGTGCAGATGGGGTGGAGTTGCTCAGATGGAAATCTACCTCCTCTTAGCTAAAGAAGCATAAACAGCAAGATGCTGTGAGTCATCATTTATTTATTTTTGCTTCTTGTTGGACAGTAAGGGACAGATTGGATGTTTGCAATTTACTTTTTGATTCTGCATTAATTGGGGGACCAGGAAAATTCCCTCTTTAATGATGCCTGCCATAATCCCAAGTTTCACACCCTGGAATCAGTACTGTTTATGGCGACTGGTATGTCTCCTCTCAGGACCTCCAGGCAGAAGAGACAGAAGAGAAACAGACTTCAGACCTAGAGCAGGGCACAACACCTACCTTTTAATCCATTTATTTGTGTTTAGCACAGTTTAGTCCTACTTATACCGAAGCTATTAAATCTGTTGGTTTGGGGTTTATGATTGAGCTAGTGTTATAATGTGGACATGACCCAGACTTATTCATGGCTATAAAACAGGTCTTGCAAGAGCCTGCAAGAATAAATATTGCTTGTTAAGATTTGCTTGTTAAGATTTAACCAATAACTCTGGGCTGCTTTTGGAAATCTGGGCCCGAGCATGGTTGGCAAGGCTTTAAAAGTTGGTTCTTTGAGATGTTTTGGAAATGTGTGGTTCCAGAAACCTGAGGGATGGGAACAAAAAAAGGTTGTAGCTTTGTAAAATAATACCACTGAAAATCAGTCTGTATTTAATTTGCTTTTTCTCTTTGAATGGTTGAGCTCATCCCAAATGCACAATGGGTTCCTGACAGTGCAAAAGACTCAGCAGAATCTCAACAGGATGATGGAAAGTAATAAGGAAGAATGTGGCTCCTAAAAGCAGTGTTGCAACCAAGAGCAAACAATGTTCATGAAAGCACCACAGCCACCAGCAGAACATGTTGCTGAAGTTCTGTGATGTTCAGGCTGCACAAACTGACTCTACCATAGCCAGAAGTCACTGGGAAGCAATTTATGAAGAGGAGAGTAGGCACAATAGACTCATAAGGTACTAGTGTGGTGTCTCAGGTGTCAGACAAAAGGCATCTGAGTGACTGACTTTCTGAATAGCTTTGGGCAAATACTCTGACTCCTCTGAACTTCCATCTGCAATATGAGGAGACTTCCCCATCAAACTGGGGAGTTCCAGACTGATGATATCTCAGAGACACCCTGAAGCTTAAGTGTATTTCCTGAGGCTAGACCTCTTTGTTGGAGGTGGGGATAGAATCAGGAGGTAGATCCTGACACCAGGATCTGAGAGGAGACATCATTATGTCACTGAGTCTCAGAGAAGAGCAGTGATTTCCTAATGGGACCTGCTTGTTTGCTGCACACCTCTGCTGGGGAGTTAGACAGAAGTCACAAAACAGGAGAAAAAAAAAAAGTGTTTGATCATGGAATCATAGACTACCAGGTTGGATGGTTGCTTTGGCATTGGTCCTCTACCATGGTGAACGGTGGATGAAATACAGGGGTGTTCAGAGAGAGTGCTGCACTGACAGCTGCATTGCTATTTCCACACCTCAACACATGGACTCTAGGGAGTCCTCTAGCTTTGTTCTGTAGTGTGTGTAGGACATTGTATCACCACACTTTTAGACCAGGCCTGATTGGTTTTGGGCTCTGGATGGAAGACAGGAAATAGCTTGAGGGCCCCCTGGGCCCCCAGACATAAGCCAATATGGGTCCTGCTGATACTTCTCCATGGGAAGAGAACTGTTGGTGGTTGACATTGACTTGTCCATATTCCTGCTCTGCTTCTGGTTCCACAGTGCTTCATCTGCCCCATCTTTCACCTTACTGAGTGGCATCAACTTGTGTAACTCCCTTAGACTAGTACATTATAGTCACTTATGTTAAAGACCCCTGAAAGCAAGTGGGCTTGGACTTGTGGATCCTGCTTTTGTAGGTCAGAGCCATTCCTGTTCTCCTGAGGACCTGTTTGGGGAAGTTTATCCAGCTTCCCTGTGTGTACTTCCCTGGGTGTGTGAGTGGGAGAGCTGCTGACAGCTGATGCACCTGGTTCTGGACCGACCTGCAGAGAAAGTCACCATGGCTTAGAGGCACCCGGCGCTCTGCAAGCGGCCAAGCAGGAGGCACAGTCACAGGCTTCCAAGTCGCTCTTTCAAGCCCTCACAGGGAAGATCATTTTACATGTCAGTGTAAATGCTAGGCTGCAATTTGAGGTCTTTAAGGATGCTAGAGTGCCTAAGGGATTCAGTAGGCTCTCTGAGGTCAGATGGTAATTTGGACGCACCTGTAAATGCCTGAAAACCTTTGTAATCTAAAGCCCTTCATCATCCATGGCACGGATTTCCCAAACACAACCTCTACTTTCCTCTATGAACCTCTAGGACCCAGTCCACCCTTTTGCCAAAACTCCTATGTTCCTCCATGTTTTCTCCTCCTCCCTTCCCTGGTGCTTCTTGCAAAGCTCAAGTCCTCTTGATCCAGCAATGTGTGTCCTTCACCCCTCCTCTGCAGTGTCAACAGGCTGCATCAAACTTGATGCCCCTCATCCCTCCTCAGGGTTCTTCCTAAATTCGTCTGCTAGAGTTTGCCTGGAATTGTCTCTTTGCCAGTAGAGTCAATCTCTTCTGCTCCATCACCAGGGTCAGCCCTAAACACCTAGTAATCAGAGAATACCACCTATGTGGTCCTTGTTTGTGGAACATCCACCCAGCTCCAGTTCTCTAGACATCAGCTGGTTCAAAGACCAAACCAAACCTCATTTCTATCATCTTGCGAGAATTTGACAAAATTTGTCAAAATATTGAGCTCCATTTTCTCTCCATCTGTATGCCAAGTTCTCCATTCCTGGATGTTGCTCTCCCTGCCTCTTTCTGTCCTGCCCTCCATGTATCGTTTGTTATCTTTGACAACAAGGTTTTCAAGTGTGAATATTTGCATTGTGAGGATAGTCTATCCTTACAACAACTATTTAATCTTTCACAGTTGTTTATTACAGCTTTGACTATTCTAATTCTCCATGGCACATGTTCTCTCTCATGAACATCATTTTCAAACACGTGAATCATCGCTAGACATCCGTTTTCCCAACTGGATCTTTGGCAAGACAAGGTTTTGCTCATTTCCTTGGACTTTCAGTTTGCGTGACTTTGACATGAGTATGGCCTAATTTGGCCTCAGCCCTGCTGTGTCAGGTGCCTTTGCACATGCATGCACACACACATACACATACACGTGTGTCACTGTACAGGATTAACTGGACTCTACACCTCTGTCTTTGTCAGCTGTCATCCTCCTTCTGACTCATGGCTGAGGCAGATAAGCAGCTGGCTTTCCTATTGCCTTCATGATAATAAGTAAACAGTAATTAATATTTTGCAATCATATAGCTCTTTGAATTAGACAATCTGAAAGCACTTAATTAACATTAATTAGTCATCATGGCATGGCCCACATGAGGTAGATAAGGTTTTATTGTGCAGAAGGGGAAACTGAAGCAGAAAGGAATACCAGGATCAGGCAGGTTGAACTGTCTGAAGGGTTTGCAGTGTCTTGGTTCTTCTCAAAACCTGCTGCAGCCCCATTTTGAAGGCACCAAATGTGTAGTTGGGTCTAAAATGGGGAGAGAAAAATCCTGCCCCTGCTCCGCCCACCACTGTTTGGGATAGAGCCTCTCAAGGTTAACTGAGACCTCAATTCCTGCCTGGCTCTGCCTGGCCACTGCTTTGTCTTTTCCTACTTCTGCTGCTGTTTGATACTTTGCAAATCACTAAGACCCCAGTGCAACAGGTGAGATGGGCATCTAACAGAGACAAAATAGTGGTGCAGATCTAGGCCTTGGCTGTATCTGGCCTGAGAGACATGTTTTAGAGACATTTTTTCAGTTGCCCAGAGATAACGTTTGCCAAATAATCCAAATAACTTAGCAGTCAAAGTCCTTGCACAAGTGCGTAACGGCCAGCAGAAGGACCAGATACAGATCAAAGTATTAGGATAAAGGAAAATATGTCTAGCCATTGCGTGGGATTTACAAATTCACACCAATGTCTCACATCTGAGGCTTGATTCAGTTACCTAAACGTAGATGCTCAGGGCTCTTTGAGATGACCTGGATGTCTTTCCTGACCTCTTTGGAAGGAGAAGCCTTTCCTGAAAGTTCCATTCTGGATCTGCCAATTGGTTTGGCAGGGCACTTCAGAGATTCTAGTTTTGGGTAACTGAATTGTGCCACAAATATCCAGCTTGATGACCTATGTTGTCAGTGCATGTCCAGCATACATTTCACAATATCAAAGCCTATTTCTGTAAGGATGTAGTCCTATCTCAGGTACTGAGTAAGGGACTCTGTAAAGTCTTTGAAATTCCCTGGGCAAGAAGTCGAAGCACTTGTTGGGTCCAGCTCCTATATTTACCTCCCACTTCTGGACCCAAATCCTTCTGGAAAAGATCTCTATCTGCTTGCTGATGCTACACTCGTAAAGTAGGATCAAGGTCACTGCAGGACCTACTGTTCCCCTCAGAGTTCTCAGTCCCCCTGTTATCATCCCTATGGCTCGTTACATACTGGGTCTCCCCTCCGGTATCCTTCTCTCCATTGTTGGCCCAATTGAAATCAGTATCACCAGGAGGATTTAAAGCCAACTGGTTCCTCCAAATTGTCAGTCATGGTCCTGGTTTCCTTTAATGACAACTGTTGGGACTTCATTATTTGCTTATGTATATGTCATTTCTAGTTAGTGGCGGTCTGCATGACAACGACAACAGAAGATCAGGGGCAACTGGGGAGCAGCAAGAGGAAAACAGAAGATGCAAGTGCTGCTTATCAGTTGAGTACTGCCTATTGAACATGCCAAAGGAGGGAAATGTAGTGGGGACTATATCTTCACTTGTGAACTCAAAGCGTATTTCTTTTTAACCAACGCTGTGTTGATGAACTTCAGGCTGGCACTTCTTAATGGAGGGCTGTGCTTTAAAACCTTAACAAGCTTCCTTTAATGCCTGCATCTGGAGCAGTTCTCTGTGGTTAAAAAAACCCACCCAACTGATCAAAACCTAGGTCTTACTCAGTCCTCATGATTCATTACACCCCCTCCCCTTCCACCAGAGAAGAGGAAGCTGCGGAGAGCCAGATGGTGGGAAGCCCTGGTCTTGTTATGAAGTGGGGTTGAAACATGTTTTGCCTGAAGGTCTTCATGAGTATTTGCTGACAGCAGAGGAAAGGGTGAGAATCATGGCTCTCTTGGGGCTTAGCAGTGAAGCCTGTTGCAGTTGATACATGCTTGTTTCCTCAGATTCACTCCTTTTTGGAGCATCTCCTCCTGTCTGCCCCAGTCTTTTTGCCCTCCTCTAGGTCCCCCTGCCCAGTTCAAGACTTTCAGCCCCTGGAGTCCTAAATTAGTGCCAGTTCCCTTCTTCTTTGCCTCCCTGTGGAGACACTCCCACCTCTCCCTTTCTTAACCTCAGACCCTTTATCTGCTGAGTCTCAACTCCCAGTTTAAGCTCCTAGTTTAAAACGCCTTTGCATGCATCTTGCTGGTCCCAGTCCCTCTGCCACCTCTCCTGAGTCCCTTATCAGCTGCATGCATGCCTTGTCCCTGGCCTCTGTTGCAGATGTTGCATCTCCAATGCCAGGTCTCCCCAGAGCTCTCCCACCCACCTCCCATCCCTTACCATAACCTCCACAGCCTGGCAGTCCCTGTCACCTGGTCCAGCCACCCCTGAGTCCCTCCTACTGCCTTCTCATCTGTCCTGATTTCTCTCTGTGGAATCAGGAGGTGATATCTCCAAGAAAGGTTTTACCTGGCATCCCATCCCAATCCTCATCTCAGTCCCCATCTCTTTCCTTTCCTTCTCCTTGCCTTGTCTCCCTTTCTAAATCCCAGAGATTCCCTCCACCTTCCCAGTCCTGTTGTCACTAGTGTTCATTTCACAGTGTACTTGCCCCTCTGACCCAGTCTGGGTTTTCACCCTCAGACAAGCCTCCTTCCTTGTAGACACCATCTCATGGAGAAGAACATGGTCAGGGGAGGTTGTCAGACCTGGTTTTCATCCCTGGTGCCCACCTCCTGCCATGGAGACATCAAGAGCTGCCAGCTGGAGGCAACAGATCAGTTTTCTCTGTGGGGATGGTGTAATGAATGGTCTTGTCCCCCCTAGGAGCTGCAGAAAATTTCAGAAAATGTGGATGAATTTCAAAATTTCAGGGTCAGCAAAAATCTGCCAACCCTCTGCTGAGGTCACCTGAGCTGTGCCTGGACCACACTGGGGTGGATTTTCAACAACAGGCAGAAGCACTTAACTACATCTCTGCCTCCCAATCACATCTCAAATCCCAAATCCAAGACAAGGTCACCAAGGCATTTATACGTATGATATTAAGATGGGGAAATGCATAGATTTTTTACTAGCCTGCTTTTTGTAGTGCTTGAAATTGTCTTCTTGGCAGATGGAGGTGCATATATGTGCTTGAGGCAAACAAACGAGGCAGAAAATGTCCAACTGCCAGCAGTGCCTGCTTGGCGACGCTACGGGCAAGCTTGGGAGAAGGGCAACAGGCTGTGCTGGCGGCCAATGTGCCAATGAAGCACAGCAGAAGCACTTGTGCAGGGAGACGTTTGGGCCTCACAGGCAAAACCACCTCTGTCTCCCTTTGCCCAAAAGTCTGCGGCAGGTCCCTCTGCTGCCTGAGCCAGCCGGGCTGCCCCCATGCCATCCCACTCACACCTTCGGGATGCAGGAACAGCTCGGCTCCCAGCACCGCGGGTGGGAGGCCCACCTCTCCCTGCCTTGCCCTGGGCATTGCTCCTGCCCTGGTGGGACGCGTGTGCTGGCACTGGGCACCGGCTGAGTCTCGGGACGTGTGTGGGGTGCGTTTGTGTGGCTGCATCCTCCTGATGTGGGCAGTCTGGCTGTGTCCCATGGCGCACGCGTGGCGTGAAGAGGCAAGGGAGGATCAGTGGAAGACGATTGTAGGAGCCTGCAGTGGAGGGGATAAGAAGCAAAATGTGCTAGATCTGATGGGTTGGTTGAAATACTTGTTTTGGGCTTGGGATGAGGTGTTTAAGCACATTTGTCATCCTCTTGTGGGATCAGAGAAGTGTCTCTCATTGCAGCGCATGGCCCTGCAGATGCATCCTGTCCTTCACGCAAGGAGAAGGGAACTGTCTGTGCCCTGTGCTGGCCCTTCACGCAAGGGGACCAGGGGTGTCCATGCCCTGTGGTGGTGCAGTCCCTGTCCCCCTGCTTGGGAGGCTGCCCCACGCCATGCAGCTCCACAGTCAGCAAGCGATGAATCGCCTCCGGGCCCTGCCATTATATAAGGGAGGGGAGGCAGGTTTCCCAGTCATAAAGGTGTTGCACAATTAATTATTCTGGCTTGGCTCTGGATCCCTGGAGCTCAAGAGTGCCACACAGCATGACTAGTGCTGCGCAGGCTCGGCCGGGCTGAGCCTCAGGCTAGCAAATCACCTCCGCTCGGGTCTCCCTCCTTCCGCTGAAGTGTGTGCTCCTTCCGAAGGGGGATGTGATGGAGCACGCTCTGCTGCAGCAGCACCCGCAGTCAATGGGCACCTAGAAAGTTATTCTAGCTCCTTCCACTGGCATCTTCCCTCCTGCCCCTAGAGACACCCCTTTGCCGAGCCCACCAGCCTGCTTGCCCCAGGATAGGGAGCAGTGCCCTGGAGAAGTGAGAATCCCTTTGCCTGGGCTTCTCATTTGCATTTGTCTGGCCCAAGGCTAAAAGCCCTTTGGCTTGACGTGCCTTTCTCCTGGGAATTAAAGACCTTGTATTTTTCTCCCCACAGTGGTATTTGTACCCTGTAATCAAGCTGCTTCTCCATCTTCTCTCTGAAAGGTCGAACATGCTGAACTTTCAACTTCTCCCTGCAAAGGGTTATTTGCTTTAGCCCTGGGGTGAATTTCCTGGTGGTGTCTTCACCGTCTTTAACTTTTTAACATCCTTCAGAAAAGTGAAAAAACCTGTAACCCCACAGCCCTGCACCCATCAGTGCTGGGTGCAGACACTCCTGTCTTGCTGATGTGCTGTCATGCAAGGTCCCATTCCCCTCCCTTCCACACTCTCCAGCAAAACTCCAACTAGTGGATACTTACTCCATAAACAACGCTAGCAAGGAGGTCAGACTGTAGTGACAACCTTTTCATTGCTATGGCCTTTAAAAAGCTGGTCCAGGTGGACAGGAAGTCACAGGACAGCAGGGCTCTGTACTGCCTCTCCAGCTCTTGCAATTGCATGATGGTGGTCTTGGCAGTCCCAGTAGGGAACAAGGATGCGGGACCAGAACATCACTATTGTTGGAAATCCCAGGACCAAGAAGCGGATCTTATATCCATGCAGACTGCTAATCAGGGCTCTTTGAACTCCATTGCAGCTAAAGTTTGTAGCCAGTGAGACTGCTGAGTGAGACTCAGCTTTGATACACACATGGTATCTCTGCTTTCTTCTGTCTTCTATCCCATGAGAGGAGGCAATAGCTGAAGAGCCCCAGTTACCAGGGCTCTTACACCACCCGTAGTGCTGCTCACAGGCCGATGGTGCAGAGTGCAAGCAGGGGAACATCCCAGGTCAGAGGGCAACCAAGTGTTAGGGGCCAAATTCTCTGCTGCTGAAGACCAAAGACACCACATTTTACACACATGGAGGATTTAGCCCAACATTTCTTGTTATATAAGTTAACAATAACCTTAAGGTGTTGGTTTGGAGCACATCCATTGAATGATGCATTGTCCCAGAAACAGGGATGGAAAGTTGCCTGTTTACCAAGTGGTGAAAACAATAGTGATGAAAGACAGAGCAGCAATGAGAGTTCAACAGCTCCAGCAGCTAGAGGTAATAATGACAGATGTGATCATTTACTGTGGAGGTCCACGAGCTGGTTTAGAGTTTCATGGCCCAGAGTCATCCTCAGGGCACCGCACATTCCAGAAACATCTCTGAAGCACCTTACAGTAAATGGCAATGAGCAGAAAGTGGTCAGGACTGGTGTCAAGGGAGTAGCGTTCCTCCTCAGACTCTGACGAAACTCCATTTCAATGAGTAAAAATTGATTCCTTTCTAGATATGGGTCCTTGTGAAGAGTTACCAGCAATCGGCCCTGGTTCCTGGGCTACTGTCAGCAGTGCTTGCTGTGGTCCCACTTGAAGTAACCTATCGGCTTGCTTGTTTAGCCTGAGTGTATGTCTGCACCTCCCTCCTGGGACACCACTGGAGTAAAGGCATGGTGCCTCCTCTAGGACACGGGTCTTTATCCCCTACTTGATGTCCCCTTGAAAGGTGAGTCCCAGCTGACGGGAATTTCACCTCTCCAGCATGGGTTGTACATGGGTGCTGACTGCAGAAGGCCTCTTGTCTCTTGACTGAAGCTGAAAAAGAGTCTTGGCCCATTTCTGAGGGAGACAGGGTGGTGTGCTGCTCCTGGGAACAATACAAAACACAGCAGCAAAGGGCTGTTTTCCCACAAGCAAGCCCCACCACCACTAAGGTGATTCCTTTTGCAACAGCTTTGCCCTCCAAGATGCCCTAGGTCTGGATCCTTGTGGGCTGCTCAGAGCCCGCCACCCTTGGCTGAAAACCCAGCAGTGTTTGCTGACTCTCTGCATGAGCTGGCTCTGGACAGCTTGTGCTTGGAGGCCTGCTGAGCTCAGCCACCACCCTTACACCTTGGTCCTGTGTCCACAAGGCATCGGGGTGCCCACTGGAAGAGCTGCAGAGTGCTCTCCTTCATGCTGCAGAGCCTCCTGTTCCAGCAGTGGGCATGCAGGTGGCACAGCTCCTGACTCTTGACAATCTCAGGTGTGCTGGGATGGCAAACCCTACCTGAGGAAGACTGCTGCCTCCTCTCCCCATCACACACACCTTTGCTCTCCTGCAGAAGAAAAGCAAAACATTCCCTATATAGGTTAATAATAGCCTTTGGTTCAGAATTCCCATGACTTCCTTGGCAGCAGCTGGGACCAAGTCTTCCTGGTACATCCCTTAGGGAAATCTCCCACAGACAACTGTCATGCCTTATTCCTCCCTAGCGGTCCACACTGGGGTATCCCACCAGGTTTTCTCCACCCTTCCCTTGTCATTGCTGACTTGACGTGCCAGGTAGAGGGATGAATGAGCGGCGCGGTGGCCATGCCAAGCCCCACTCCCTCCTTCCGCACACCGTCATTTCTGCCAGCTGAGTGTATTTGTTGTGGGAGGGGTGGGAGAGCATGTGTGGAGCCAGGGCTGGTGCTTCTTCGTAAGGGTTTTGCAAGGCTGAGTGGATGCCCCAGCTGGATGCCTGCAATAGATACTCCCCAAGCCACAAGCAGGATGAGTGTAAGTGATCTTATCTTGCCTTTCAGTAATAGGTATCCAATTTGCTGACTCCGGTTGCCCAACTCAGGTCTGATTCAGGTCTCTGTGGGCTTCCTGCAGGATGTGGTGGCAGGAGGGGTGGGTGCGACGTCTGAGTGGTGGGCTCGGGGAAACAGGGGTGGACATCAAAGATCCATGACCTGCACCCTCCCAGTAGGAGCTGGGGAGTTTGATACCCAAGGTCTGGAGCTGAACAATGGGTACATCAGTGTGTAGGTTAACAGGCAAAGCAGGAGAAATGCTGCCTGTCCCCAGAGGATCCAGAGCTCCCGCCTGGGAAGTCCCAGCCACACACAACAGACTTGCATTGGCAGATTTTGCTGGGAAATGGTTTCCCAAGCAGGGTGTGCGGCAAGATACCATGCTAAGAGTGGAAATTTTGGTACCTTGGCAGCATTGCCCTGTTCCTACCACCACACAAAACACACATAGCAGCAAAGTGCCTGCGATGGGGAGACTCGGGGCTGCTGCCAGCCCAGCCTGGGGAGGGGTGACCTCTTCTGCTCTCTGTGTTTTTGAGCGTCCTGTCCCACTCCTGCTCGTCACCTTTCTGTTGCTCCTTCTCCAGTCTGGAAGTGGACAGGAGCTGTGGTGGCATTGGGACTCCACTATTGGGATTTGTCAGGAGGGCTGGAGCTGGGAGATGTGGGGCTGTAAGGACAATTGAATCCATCCCCTCTCCAGCCCAGAGGGGAGAGAGATGCAAGGGCTCTCTGTGGGTGGGGAGGACGCCTTGTTCGCCCCTTCGGTGCACTCAGTGCTTGCCTCCATCCCGTGCCGCTTTGAGGTTTCATCCTGCCCTCCGTGGGCTCTGGCAGCCAGTGGGGTTGGGGGTTTCCTCACCTAAGGGAGAAAGGGTGTCTGACCACAGGAGGAGGTAGTTGGAATTGGGAACTGCTGCCAATGTTGGCTACAAATGCAGTGGTGACTCACGGGAAAGCATCTGTTCTCATCTGCTGGTTTCTGACTGCCAGACACCCATCCTGTTCCAGAGCAAGCAGCTCCTGTGGCTTCTGGGCTGGTTCTTCTCATCATCTGGGCCTGCTCTCAGATGTAAGTGGCATGGTGAGATCAGGGAGGTCTGAGCTGGGCTGCCTTTCTGGGAACGGATTGCCCCTGCATGTTGTCCCCTCTGCTTCCACAAACCACTTTGGTTTGACAGTGGGTTTCTCAAGAAAATGAGGAAAATCCATCCATGCTTTGGGGCATGAAGCAAACTGGGGCTTGGATTTCCTGTGTCCACACATGGGAACTAATGAATATATTCCCGAGCACCGGATTAGCCCATTTCAGTGCTTATAGTTTAGGACTGACATTCTGAATATCTCTTCCACCCTACTTTGGCATCTAGTTTTGCTGACTCTTCTTAGTGCTTTCAGTGTGTAAATCCCCACTTTTGTTCCTTCTGGGCAGCCCAAGGAAAAGAGGCCAGGACAGTTTTCTAAGGAAACGTTGGCTCATTACCCTTGGGATATTCCAGGTAAGCCATAGGGTCAGTCAACCAATGTAACTCCATTCAAGGGGAGGAAGAAGAAGACAGTATCTCTCATTAGAACAGCATTTAAGTTCTTTGCTTTTCCCTGCTCATAAGACCAAGCCTTCCTTGAAGCCTCCAGAACCAGTTTAAAAGCTATCGCCCCAAACCAGCTCATGTCCCATGCCTGCTGATGTCTGTCTGTGCAGGAGCTGTAAGGTGAAGGAGACGTTCTCCCTCTCTTTGGGAGAGGGACTCTCCTGGTGAATTGGGGAGTGGAGGGTGGGCGTTTATGTCTCTTCAGACCTTGGGTGTTGCATCCACTACACAGCCCAGCCCTTCTGTTTACAGCCCTGTTATCTCCACTGCCGCGGGCGCTCGTCTCAGGTGGCTTGTCCATGCCAAATCCCTGTTGCATTATGGAATCTGAGAAATGCCCATTACAATGGAGTTCCTTAATGCCTGTTTGCTTAAGGATGATGTTTAATACTTAAACTACCCAGAGGAAAAAAAAAATAAAATAGGCCAGCATGGAAATTCCCCCAGGATTCAGGCTGATTTAAAATTGGCTGAAGGAATGAACGTCCCAAAGAGGACTGCAGACTCTGTTCTCACTTGCAGCAAGTGTAGGCAAGCTCACTTTGCATTTGCAGAGGTGGATTTAGGGAGTGTCCAGGTAAACTGGTAGTTAAAGTCCTTCAACAGCCCTGAGAGACAGAAAAGTGTAGTTTGCTCCAAAGGTGCTTTTACAGTTCAGGAGCCTGATTCTTTTCTCTGAAAGGGCAGGTTAGCAGGAACTCCCTTGCAGAGACCATATGAGGACAGGCAAGACTGGGGGATACAGAATTGGGTCAGAGTACAGAAAACAGGGAAAAAGAGTTAATTATTTCAGGGAACTCCATGCCTCCTTTCAGATTTAACCCTCTTATACTTTCTGCCGTTGCATCTCCTGCGAGAGGAAAACGTCTTCCTGGAACTGGAAAATATCTGTAGAACATCCATGCTCTTATGGTTTCTACTCTCCAGCCTAAAATTATCCATGGCTGGTTCATCCCTAGTTGCACTTGTGTCAACACAAACAGTTTTTTTGCTTCTTGATGTACTTTTTGACAGCAGCGTGTCCCAGCTTGGTCTTGGGTTTGCTGCATTACCTAATTTGACCAGTTTTGGCCCATACTAGAATGGAGATACTCTCTTCACCTGATCGTTCTTCTGATATTTCTTTGTACCTCTTTCACTTTCAGTTTGTCTTTCTTGAGCATGGGTGATCTGAAATTCATGTGGTATTGCAGAGAGAGCCCCTGCTGTGAATTACGGATGAGTATTAAGACTTCCCTGCTCCTATTGCAAATACTCCATCTGTGATACAAATACTTTTGCATTTTGCACTTTGCCCCTCCTTATAGACTGGGGGTGGCTTACACCAACTATATGTAGCTGTCTCCTGCTGGGTGAGTTGTTTTAAGCTTCCTTTATAGCCAAGAAAGAGATGCTTCTAAAGTGATCACAAGGACTAGACATCTAAAATGACATCTAGGTGGTTTTTTGCTCTTAAAGTGATCGTTTCTGTGCCCAGGGACATCTGTGCAGGGAATACCTGTGGTTAGGTTGGAGAGCAGGCACACTCTCGATTCCTGGACATGTCCTCACCCTGTAGGGAAAGTTCTTGTCATTGCTCCTGACTCACACTTTGGGCTGGTGGAATTTCAACCCATTTATGTGTCTTCTGCCTTCAGGGTCTTTGAACTCTCCTGCTGTGGTGTGCAGCAGCAGTGTCTCCAAGTCAGGACTGGCTCTGCAGCTCTCAGAAGAACAACTGTCTACACAGAGCAGTTTATGGGAGAAGGTCCTGCCAAAACCCTATTTCAGGGGAGCTGTGTATAATAGCTTTCCTTTCAGATGTGTTATTAAGAAGTTTTCTTCTGGAGCAACTGGTGCTTTTCCAGTGTGCAGTAGTTATTCTGGTATGCAACTGCTTATACTGGAAAATGGCTTCTCTACAGGAATGACATGTGACAAACGATGTTTAGTTCTGTAAACCAGGACCGACTTTGGGATGAGGAGGAAATCAGACATGACAAGGAACCACCAGTGGGAACAGGCAGTGGGACACATGCACTAATATAACTCGGGGTGATCCATCCCTATGGGACACTTCTGAATAAGAGCTACAGACAGCTCAGGGTCACCTTTTGCTCCACTTGGTCCTAAGCAGAGGACTTCAAGAAGAGGTGTTGTCAGGGATTTTAAATATTATTCCCATTACTATATTGTAATTCAAAGTCCAAATCCAGTTTGTCAACTTCCAGGCCTCTCTTAGAAGTCCAATGAACCTAAATTAAGATTCCAGTTTCACCTTAAGTTTCTCCAAACACAGATGACACCAACAATCCTCAGTTGCGTATACTACCCCTGTATCCCTGGAGGAATTTCTCCCATTTTCTAACTCAAGGTGGAGGGCTAAGCAGACCCAGACATGAAATAAACACCTGTCTCTGCAAATCTGGAGATTCAAGGCAAGGTGTTGAAATCTCCACTCAACCCTCCAGCTAGAATCATTTAGAAAGCTTATAAACTTCCTACCCACTCACTTCCTACACTGCCTCCCTAGGCAAGCTATAATTTTTACTTTTAATGAAATCTTCTGAACAGGTCACCATATTGCTCTGTCAAGTAGATCATGGGGAGAAGATGGTCAGAGGCATCTTCCAAAGGGAGATTTCACAAGGACGAATCCTGTCATGCTTTGACCCAGTGACCTCTCCTGGCATAACGGCTTTTGCACCAGGTGACCCAGCCATCAGTGCAATGACTCATTACAGATTTGTGTGATTCACGCTTTTCTTCTCATTGGATTGCACCATGCATCCTGGGATGGATGAATCAATTTGGCTCGGATGAGATGTGGAACCCATTGGTCAAGGTTTATCCATTCAGCTGCTTAAAGAAAAGTCTGGTTACTTTGTCAAAGTTGGTTTTTAAAAGGAAAAATTACATTGCTGGAGGCTAATTCAGCACTCTACAGAAGCCAAGGAGTTTATGAGCCTAAGTTTATTTTGTGTCACTAGAGCCAGTAGGAAAACAGCTGAAGAGGAGCCAAGGATCAGTTCTTCCTTTAAAATTTCACCTGTATTTTTCCCCCAGAGTAGAGTGATGAGAGAGGGAGCCAAGCGGCAATGCAAACAGTAAACTTGGAACCCAGGTGTTGGTTTTGGATCATGTCTAGAAATAATAGCCCAAGCACAGTGAGTTTCTTGTGGCATATTGTATAGTTTTACGGGAGGTAAAGAAAGGGAACAAGAAAGTGACAAACATTATGGACAAGTGCTCTGGTGGACTGGGGTCAGAGGGCATGGGTTCAAATCTTGGTCCTAGCTACTCCCATATTTCTGGGTACCAGAAGATATTGGAAGAAAAGATTGAGATTTGCAAACGAGCACAACAGAACAATGTTGCCTCCGATTTCCTGCTAAGCTGAGCTTCCTTTTTCTCTTTTCTTCTGGGCAACCAGCGGGTTCCATAAACTAAAGTGTTACATTGCTCCCCTCACCTCCCTGCAACGCCTTGATTTTTTGACACTGTAGAGATGGATAGGGGTAGTTCACCTTAGGCACTTCAACACCTGATGTTTGAGTCAGGCCATGACTGACAACAGATGTTCCTTCCTTGGGCTTCAGTAGCTTTGGCATCACCACCAGGAGGTCCCATATGAGCTTTTTGTGACAGAGGTTTGGTTGAGCCTTTGTGCATCTTTAAATGTCTATGCAAGGCAATGCTAAAGGCATGGACATCTCACTGTGTCCACCCAATGCTAGAAAAGCCCAGCAACAATGAGGTCCTACCTTGTTCGTCTTACCACTACATCCATCCTTGTTTACTTTTACTTACCTGTTGACTTCTTCTGACCACACTTCTTCTACCAGTACCCTGTGCACCAGTTACTGTGGGAGATGGGCTTGTTTGGAAACCTACTGCCACTGAGGCACATTTTAGTTGTTTTGTGCTTAGATCTTGTGCCCCTGGAGTCCAACTGAATGGTGTGGCAGGGAAATTCCTGCCTTGGCACAGAGAACCTCTAGAATTGGAGTTTTTCAGCCTTTACCCACATTTTGATTACCTATTACTTCTGAAAAGATCTTCCACTTCTCCCAGTGTTGCATCACTGCCCCTTCCCCAAGCACCTTCCTAGATAATAACATGGCTTTCTGTTGGGAAAGCAATTGCATAAGTCCCTATTGCTCATTTCAAGTCATTGGATCTTGGGCTCTAGTGATTCACCCTCACAACGCCCCTGGAAGGGAATTTGAGGTCTCTCTCTCTAATTTACTGACGGAGAAGCTGAGGTGTGGAAAGGTGAAGGATTTGCTCAGGGTCAGGCAGTGAGTCAGCTGCAGAGACGGGGTTGGAGTGCCCACCCCACCCTGGCTCCTTGCGCTTGTGTCTGTCTAGACTTTTCCAAGTACCAGCTTTGATGCTAGTGTTACCATCATCTTCTGTTGTCAACCTGGGAGCCTAGACATCTCCCCTCCTTTCACCAGTCACGAGGAAATTTCTGCATCCTCAACTCGTAGCCAGAGGGGCTCAGGTGCTGCAGACAGGAGAAATGTACCTACCTACCTGGAGAACATCACACCTCCCCATGCCTCTTTCTCCTCGCCTGTCTCCTCTGGTCTTATGGCCCTGTCCCCACCACCAGGGAAGGAATGGGGTCCAGGACCTGGTCTAAATAAATCTCAATAAAGCTACACCACAGAACACAGCATCTGCACACTGGTGGTTCAGAAAATGGCAAAACAGCCCACAGACCTTAGCTTAGGAACTGACAAAAGGGGAAACAAAACCAACATGCAGCCTCATTTTTGGCTACGGTGGCTTCGATACAGAGTCAGGGTGAAAAGAACAGAGTGGAATATGGGGAGGAGTGCAGGAGGAAGCGAGGCAGAGGAGCGCCTGTGGATCCTTCACGGCTCAGATGATGCACAGCAGGAGGGTGAGAGGAGAAAGAGGGAAATAAGGTAAAAAATGGGTGTCCTGAGAGTTGGTTTGCAAACCTCAGCCACAGCCAGCATGCATGGGGCTGACAGAACACTCGCTGTGTGTCAGATCCCACTGATGCTGGTGATAACAGACAGGGCCTGAGCACAAAATAATGAGGAAAGTTTCTTGTCCCTGTAATTGTGTTTGGACCCAAATGTTTCCCTGCATTTGATTCCTCACACATTAATGTTTTCTAAACGACATTCCTGACTCTACTCCTTGGGCTGGCTGCAGTTTCTGTATGAAATAAAGACCCATTCACCAGTGCAGTAAAAAGGTCTGCTTTTCCAACAGGAGAGTTGATGGTTAAATAAGGGGAAGAGGAAAAGCCAGGCATTTGCCAGTGCCTTTGCAGAGGAGGCGGGGGAACAAATCCAGGAAAGGGGTCCCCCTTAGTCCTGCAAATTCAGCCCTGCTGCTCTGCATCAAGCCCCAGTGAGTCAAAGAGCCCCGGGAATTTTTACTACTCACTTAACAGAAACCAGATGCCACGAGTTGCGTGCGTCCTGTTAGCAGCCCTCACCCCAGATGGTACGGAATGGGACAGCTTTCATTCAGACTGTCCAGTAGAACTGTCCCAGGGTGATTCAGGATGTTGCCGAAGGTAAAAAGGCAGCAAGGGTTGGTTCCTGCAAGGTTAAGTGAGTTGGTGGTCTTCTTGTCAAGGTCCTGTGATGAGGCATTGGCTCTGCACTTGGGACCTCTCTCTACTTTCTTCACATCTTTCACGGGGATTGGGCTGGAAATGCTCTCTCAAAGCCCTGTCAGGCAGAGAGGAACCCTAACAATGCACAAGAGTTTGGACCTAGATGCAGCTTTTCATGGAGAGAGGTCCGGTCTTGCTTCTTCACACCAGCTTCAGCTGGGTAATTGCTGGCATCAGGAGGTGCATTGGCCTTGGCCCACCGTACAGATGTGGGGGACCAAACCCTCCCACCCCACGATGTTGTTGCAAAAGCACCTCCAGCCTCTGGGTTAGCACAGGAGTACTCACCACTTTGCCACCCTGCAGGAATTTGGGAGGGAAAGCAAGCTGAAACCAGGGTACTGTGATTGCACAAATGGGTTAAGGCACCGCTCAGTCCATGCATTTAGCCTTTAGGACCTCGGCTGGAGCTGGAGGGGGGCAGATATAGCCCCATGTTTTAGGCGGTAAGTGGTGAAAACAGTAGGGGTTCGAGCAGGACGTCTTTGTGGCATTAAATTCCTCCTTCTGAAACTCCTTTGCTCACCTATGCAAGCAATAAAGAAAATGAAGAAAACCACCCACTCTGTCTCAGGCTGAAAAGGAGTGTGTGTGTGGGGGAAATAAGTTGGGTGGAAGGGGTGTGGTTACCCAGGAGGTGTGTCAGGCACCGCTGAACTTATTTATAAGCCAAGGCATCTCTGCTGGGTAAGAAACCTTGCCGAGGCTTTGTCAGCCGCTGCTTTTTCCCTGACAAGGCTCGAAGGGCACCTCTGCTGCGATGGGGAGGCAAAAGGACGTTCTTGCTACTATTGAGGAGCACCTGAGGATCAGAAACAAATTGGTCCGGCAAGCGCTGGCTGAGTGCCTGGGGACGCTGATCCTGGTGGTGAGTCTATACCGTGGTGTGGGGATGCTCTACAGCCCCCGGGTGCGGGGTGGACATTGTCCTGGTGGGTGGATGGGGAAACTCTGCCAAAACTGCTCAAGCTGCTGCCAGAGTTTGCATCGGGGATGAGCCCAGCTCCAATGCAACCTGCTCCGAGGGGGGACTAGAGAGGCCCTTATCCACAGGAGAAAAATATTCATGCAACTTTCCATAGGATGAGCTTTGGGGTCGCTGGCAAAGGGTGGGCTCTGCAGAGGTCAGTGGGTGTTTGGAGGCTTCCATGTGTCTGCAAAGTGCAGGGAGCAACAAGTCTCTGTGCGAACATCGAGTGTTTCACTAGAGATCATGCAAAACTTCCTTTCTTTCTGCCCTGGAATATTTTCTTGGCACTGAAATAACGTCAAGTGTTATCACCCGGGGGAAGTGAAAGCTTTTTCCTCACCTCGTTTTGTTTTCCTGATGCATCCTATGGAGAAAAAAATAGCCAGAATTTAAACGGTTGCAGTGGGTTGTTTGGTTGGGTTTTTTTTTGGCTGTTGGCTGCACGTTCCCCAGGGTCTTATCAGTGGGGCTGCACAACACCACAGCAGCCTGTGCCGGCAGCTGATGGGGACCCTGGGCTTGCTGTGTGTGTGGCTGTGCCGAGCTGTCAGATGGTGTGTTTTTAAGTGGTAAACAGCAACACAACTCTCCTGCCCGCTTTAATGCTCTGTTTCCGAAGGGATGGGACATAAGGGATAAAGTGGGGTGGGTAACTCTATAGGTGACTTGGTTAGAGGATGTTTTGAGCGGCCCTCACTTGCTTTGAGTTCAAAGACAAGATGGGAAGAGCATGGACAGTTGTGTGTGAGGAGTGGGGAGCTGGTGTAGCAAAACTGGGGTAGGGGCATCTGTCTTTGGGCATCTGCGTCTGAAAATGCAGGACTGGCCAAGAGGCCACGAGCCTGTTGCGTTGACGTTGCAGCAGAAATGAGTTGATGTCCCCCCGGCGAACACCGGCGGGTGAAAGTTCCTCTGAAGTGGTGCAAAGCCAGAGCGCTCCCGTCGGCTTCAGGGGAGTGAGCCTGGGTTTACAGCTCTTCGTAACTGATGGCAGGATGGTTTGGGGGAAAATCTAACAGTTGGAGGAGCTGAAAGCAGTGAAAGGTTTGATGAAGCTGCTCATGCTCCTGGGCACAACACAGAAGGACCGACACATTATCTTATGCTTTAATAAATAAGATTCTTTTTTGATGAGGAAGAGGAGACTACTGGGTCTTGTGTGTGGGGGTATAAGGGTCCCCCTACAATGCTACCACTCTTAAAAGAAAGCAGCTTTGCACAGTGCAGTGTCTTTATCATCAGAGTGACCCACCTTTGCTGATTTGCAAACAAGTCTTGTTGATTTTTCAGGGAAGGATTATTCGGGTTTAAGGTGGGTAAAAGCTGATAGGAAAGTGGTTAACAGGTAGAAAGCTGCTGTCTATGAATCACTGACGTTGCTGCAGTTAGTCTTGGGCTTGAAGCAAGGCAAGACTTGTAAGAAGGAATAATGTTTCCTGCTAGACAAGTTAACGTTTCTGGAGAAACAAAGCAAGCCTTTAGCCATGGGGATCTGAGCTTTCAGAAGGGCTTGTGATCCAAAAAATGTTCCTTCTTCCAACGCTATTATTGGGTATGACAGAGATAACTTTTCCTCTGCAGCCTTGTCCTTCTGGGGCAGAGAGGAGCTGGGATGCGCTCAGAGCCTGAGGAAGGACTTGGTCCAAAATTATAACCAGCCTCCGAAATGAGGGTGGTGGTGGGCGCCCACCAGCCAGGCTGGGCAATGCACTGGCAAAAGTAGGCAACGCATGCCTTGTCCTTGGCATGTGTTTTAAAGTATGTGTGTACAAGCAGATCCCTCACCTTCTTCAGGAATTCCTGAGCTGGTGTCTGGGGACAAGAAAATGATGGTTTTAGTGACACATTCAGCTTCATCTTACAGGTCTTGTGACAGTGACCTGGGATCTCCTGCAGGAATACTGCAGTGGATGGAGGACTGTGGGTCCTCTCTCCAACTATGTGGGAGAAGGTGGGGTGGACTGGTGGGAGAAATGGGAAAGTCCCAAACATGGTGAATGCTCCAGGGTTGTCAGCAGACAAAAACAGGGTATACAGCAGAGAGGGAAATGAGTTCCAGGGCAACAAGCCTGCAGTATGGCTCTGCCGGGCATCAATCCCTTTCTGCCTTGGGACTGCCCTAGTCTATTCTTCTATTAATGAAGCGACACTTAAAGATTCTATTTATTTTACTTAAAAAAAGAAAAAAAAATATTTTTTTGCTCCCTACCACCCCAATTCTTTTGCATCTTTTTATTTTATCACCTTCCTAAAACAGAAAGTGCCTTGAAGATTATGTTCTCCCCCTTTCAGATGGCCTGGGTAGCAGTTTGAATTGGGCAGACCCAGGAGACAGTTGTCATTCTGTACCTTGCAGAAGCCCCTGCTGCCAACCCTACCAGCAGGCTGAGCTGGGCTTGTGTGCATTTAGCTGCATTTCAGCCTGGTGAATATCTCTTATGGCTTCAGACAATAAAATACCTGAGGAAAGACATGGGATCCATGAAATTGTCTTCACAGGAGACGGAACTGATTGAACGCAAACATGCAAATATGTCTAGAGCAGAACAATATTAGGGATGGATTTAAGGCTTGATACACACTGAAATTAACTTCCTGAGCTGAAGGGAAGGAGACTATTTAAAGTTTCCAGTTTACTTTAAATTTCACTGTGTAATGTAAAACTTGCCCCACCGTGGATATTGGCAGGGCTTCAGCTTCTTCCCTCCTCCCTTGCACTTGCATAACGACCGCAGCGCTCTCAGACTCTTCTAAAGCAAAGCGGTTTCAGACCCCTGCGAAGTCTCTTTGCCTGTAAGAATTAACCTAGTGCTTGATTTTATTTTTCTTATTTTTTTAAGGAGGTCATAAAGATAGCAGAACGTTAAAACAAAATTGTGCCTCTTTTTTTTTTTTTTTTAAGATAAGATAAGAAAAATAATCCAACTGAGGCAGGCAAGCCCTGAATAGCACAAGGGCAGGGGTGCTCTTTCCTTGCGAGCTGATTTTGCTGCGTACAGCACCTTGCACAATGGGGTTTTGCTCTGCAAGTAGTGTCCTTTCTGTTACAAGAACAGTAATGTTGATTCCACCTTTCCTCTGATAACTAAAATGACTAATTTTTTTTGTTTTGTTTTGTTTTTTCCTCTTCAAAATGCGCTTTCCAAGTGGTACTTTAGGTTTGAAATTTATACCTATGTCAGAAGCACCCCTTGCTGGCAGTGGTTAAGCAACGCAAACGCTGAAGGCGTTTTCCCGGTGGCTTGCTGTTTGTGTTATTACTGTAGCAGCTCACTACAGCTAGATTTCCAGCGGCAGCCCTCCGTGCCTCCCTTAAAGCCTCGATCTGTTTGCCTTGCTCTGCTGGCCGTAACTACCAAACCTGGCTCTGTTTGGTTTTCACGTTTGCAGGAGGAGGAACTTGCTGTTTAAAGTCGACTTCCCAGTCAGGCTAACTGGGGTTCACTGCCGCGGAGGGGCACAAAGAAAGAGCAAAACGGTTCCTCGCTGCTTTTCAATTGGGGCTCTCTTGACTTTTTGGGGCAGGTGGGAGGTTTTTGGAGTATGAGCGTGGCCCTGCAGACCACGGAAACCAAAGCTGCAAAGTGGTTGGGATGATCGAGGCGAAGGGAGGGCCTCGGTGCGCCGTTGGCAGCGCAGAGCCTGAAGCTGCCCCTCATCCCGCAGCCACGGGGGGCTGCAGGGCGATTCCCACGGTGGGTGTTTGATTGGTGCCCATTTGCTTGAACCTAGCTTGTCGCATTTGGAGAACGAGATCTTTTAAATTTATTTTTTATTTTTAAATTTCCTTTTTTTCTTAATGCTTCACTCGGGTTTGAAAGGGGCTGGAAATCTTTGCTGTGAGCATTTCGAGCCCTGCTGGTCCTCCCCCGTGAAGGGTCTGTGCAGCTGGGTGTGGAGGACTGGGAAAAGGTTCCACTGGGAGAGCTTGAAGCTCTTCACTCACTGTCCAAAACTGTGCCTCCTTGCTGGCCCCGTGCAGGAGCAGGGAGTTTTCTCCTTCCTTACAAACAGGACAGTTCAGGCACCAAGACTTGCCGTCAGCAGTGCCCAACCCTGTGACCAAAACCCAGCTAGAAGTATACAGGTCTTCCTGAGACCTAAAACCTCCCAATGTGAGGGATACCAGGGATATAAGTGTTTTGGCTTCCATGGTTGGGGAAGGGGGAGTAGAGAATAAAGTAAAATAGTGAATTTCCTCTCTAATGCCCGACAACTCTGCTGACGGTTGCTCAGGTTTCTCTCCCTGAGCGCCGCTTGTCTCCCCAGCCTTGTGCAGTGTTGTTGTAGCACGTGATGTGTGTGTGGCACAACTGTCCTTAGACCCTCTTATCTCTCGAGTCCTGCAGCCCTGCCTGGCTCTGCGACAGTGTGCTGTGAAGAAGGAGCCATAACATGAAGGACCATCTGTGGCTGCCCTTCCCCGTAGGACTGCTTCTGACCAGGGTGGCTCCAGCCGAGCTGGGCAAGAAGCCTGACGGTGGGGTCTAGTGTTTCTCCTTGCTTTGCAAATTGTAAATGGTGGCCAGCCTGGTTGTTCAAGAGGTGGTCTGGGGAAAGGCAAAAATGACGTTACTCCTTGCACTGCCTTTGTGGCTGATGGAGGTTGTTCTGGCTGCGTGGGCCATGCAGATGAGGAAGATCTCCGCATGCTATTTGAGCAGAAACAGCAATGGGGATGGGTCTGTCATCAGATCTACCCAGCTGGGTCCTGCTCCTTGGGGAGGGCAGCAAGGGGCCACGGGGGAGACTTCCAGTCCCTTTAACCCCTTCTTGCATTGAGCTGCAGAGGAGTTGGGAAGTTGTTCTGAACTGTCTGTAAAGTGATAGTCTTCTGCCCCCTCCCTCCCAGTCTCCCCCCTTAAAGGGAACATAGGACAGCCCTAAGTTCAACTCTGATATGAAGAGGAGGGGTCCCTTTACATGTCTAATGCTTAAAATCTTCTATCAATATCTCAGGGTCACTTTCTTCAGAGTAGACCCGTGGTTTGACTGCCCTTCTGGCAACTTTCTCCACTTACCAGTGAGGGCTGAGCAGCCTTTTCCATCCACCCAGGTGATTAGGGTACATTTACAGCAGGGTCCTTGCCTAATCCCTGGTTTATTTGCTGGATGAAAAGGAAGCTGGTAACTCAGGTAATAACACTCCTCCTTGGCTATGCCAGCAAAACTTTCCCATCTTGATCTGGAGATCAGTCTGTCTGAAGTCCAAAAGCAAATGCATCCAGGCCCTTTGTGTTGCACCTGAAGGTGTGAAAAAGCACCACAAAGAAAAGAGGAGGCAAATGAGGGAGGAAATTTGGCTGTTGTGCAGGTGAGTGCTGAGCACTACCTTTCTCCCAAGTTCACATTCGGAGATGCTTTTCACAAGGTCTGCCGATAAACTCAGGTGGCCTCACTTCTTCATTAGCTTTTTTAACTTTTTTTGTCCTCCAAGGTCCTTTCCTGCCAGCCTTGACTAGTTCCAGAGCTATCTTGTCTCTAGACATTGAGACAGGGTGTTTTTACCTTGGGTGATAAAGCCAAATGGCCAGTCTCCAGATATGCCCTGGACACAGGGAGTTTAAGGCTCCCCTGAGCTTGAGGTTTCACCCAGTGACCTGCTCCCTTTTCCTGGTTTTACTGCTACTGCTTCTGGCTGTCCCCTGCCTTGTACAGGCTTTGGAGTTTGTCAGTCCCTCCACCCCTGAACCAGTTCAACTCACAGATCCTGCAGAACATGGGCTTTGTTATTTTTTGGAGTGCAAGGAGTTGGATCAGCTCATGAGGGAAGAGGAGAAGCCTCACAGTAGGCAGGGAAAGCCATTAGATCTGCTAGAGCCAGTAAGATGAAATTAGGGAGCAGGCTTCCATTAACCTGGTTAATGGGTGCATTGACCTCAATTCCTGGGAGAGGGGCTTTAATCCATCAGAGTAATGCTTTGTTTTGATCATTTTATTAACACTTTAAAACTGCTTTTGAACTTGACCAGTAGATCATGGGCATATAACAGTTGACTGCCACACACGCTGTGGTGTGAGGTGATAACCTGGCTTTCTGTTGGTTGGGATGTCCTTCCATTGATGTCCAGGTTTTTTCTAAACAAACAAAAAAAAAAAGAAGAAAAGCAGTGTTGGAGGCAGGTTATTAAAATCAATAATCGAGGGGTCATCTCTGCCTTGGGCATGCACCACTGTTTGTGAACATAATGCTCCAATATTGATTGAGAACTTTTACATCTATTGCATGGACTTTAAAGCCACTGGGATAAATGTTTAATTACTTTTACTTGACCTTTCTGGCCTTTCAACTCAAGGTAGCTGCTCCTAAACTCTTACCTGCAAGCACTGGAAAGAGAAGACTTAAAATATGGATGCTGAGGGTCTCCTGTCTCATATGACCTGAGAAAATGAATTGGAAGAAAAACTAGCAAATAGCAGAAGTGGAAATGGTGTGATTAAAAGTCATAATAGCCACTACCACAACAAAACTTTGTAATGTCAAGCCACTTGCCACAAAAGCACGGGTGAACATGATTTGAACTGGTTCCTGAAAGTCAAGTGCCACGGATGGATGCCATGCATGAGCATATACTTTCATGCTCAGTGGACTCCACTGGTGCAGGATGGAATTGCACATGTGCCTATCAAACTTGTCCTTAAATATCACCTCACTTTTTATCTGCTGAGGGTCAGGTTTTTCACTGTTATGCTGAATTAAGCCAAATAGTGCTCAGGGCTGATCTGATAAGTAATTGTAATGCTCCTGCAGAGTGGCTCTGGGGTGTTTTTACACGGCCCATAGACTCTCTTCTGAGGAAAAGCTGGAGAGCTATTGCCATATGTAGGATGGGGGGAGAGGAGGATGGGGAACAATCTCTTGAGAAAAGGCAGATCTGGCCTTCCTCCAGGTTAAGGGAAGGCCTTTGTGGGTGAACAGGGGGATATAGGGGGGGGAAATTTACTCTGTGGTTTCTGTAACCGAAAGGTATGTGGCTAATGAACCAACCAGCATCCACTTGCAGAACTGCCAGTTCTTTCAGAGTGAATAACACAAATACCTTCATCAACGGGAAGAACCCGGGACCAACCCTGCCAAACTCAGATGTCCATTGCAATTTTTGTGGGCTCACCCCTCCCATCATCAGACTGATGAGCTGTGTGGCATTAGAGAACTGAATGCCATGGCCGAGTGCTCTCTCTAAACCTCTGTCTAAAGCATGCTGGGGCTCTTCTGGGGTAAGGGAAGGAACAGATGTCACCCTGGTTATCAGCCAGTATTTATTTGCTCAGTTGGAGCTAAGCTGCCCTCAGTGGTTTGGGCATAGCTGGGAATGATGGCTCTGTTTGCTGCGCAATAAACGAGACTCATCTTTTCTGTCTTTGCCCAGGTGTCTCCTCTGCTGTGGTTTCCCAGCTGGGCAGCTCGGTGTTAGGACACTGAAGGGGCTGTTCTGAGTGCTCCCAGTAGAGAGCAGTGCTGGACGTCCCCTCTCATTAACTAACGAGTTCTACAGGTTCCTTTGTTCTTGATACACAAGGTCCTGTGTTGGGGACCTGGCTCCTTGTCAAGAGGCACCTGTGTACAGAGTGTCCACCTCGTGAATCAGCCCGCAGCCTACCTGGCTGCTCCTTTCCCAGCAGGCTGAGTGCAGTGTTTGCTTTACTAGTAATTCACCCCTTGTCAAGGTGATGGGAGGGGATGAGTTAGGTGTGTTTTGGCTTTGCCCCTCCTCTGGCATTGCTCAATGGGCATGTCCAGTATTGGTAGGAGAGGTGAAGAGAGCTACCCCTGGTGCCTATTTGGTGTCTTATTCCCCAGGAGCAGATACTGACTCTGTGGCAATTGAGTAATCCTGGGATGACAGAGTTCATAGAAGCAGAAAGTCTTGATGGGTGTGTAGATATGGGTATGTGGTTAGTAGAAATAAGGCAAGCCTTGATCCCTAGATTTAAGGATCTTAGGAACAAGCTATTAATCCCTGTTCTAGTTTAAGGATGCTCTCGGTACCTGCTGATGTAATAATACCTGGTATATGCCAAGAATCAATTCAGGTGGAGTCAGTGGAAGGCAAAAGTGTACAAAAGATCAGGATTAGGGCTCCTTCTATTACATAGTGTGAAGTTGAGAGACTTGGCCATGCAGAAAGCCTCCAGATGCATGAGCTATGACCTGAACTACCAGGGGAATCTGGTCTGGGTTGTCAAGGGTGAGCATAGAAAGGAAGGTTTTGGATGTGGTTGGGAAGAGAAGGATAACACATTTGGAGCAAACACTTTTGAGCAAGAGCACATGTCTGCCTTAGCTACTGGGAAACAGCCCTTATCAGCCAGCAGAAAGAACTTTTGTCCCCTAAAGTGCTTGGGGCAGCCATGATCTTGGACAGAAGGCCAAGCGTCCAGCTGACCTGGTGGAACGCTGTCTGTGGAATATGGACTTTGCTTGATGGTTCCTGTGCCATGTTGGTGGTGCAGAGACAGGCCAGCTGTGTTGTCCTGATCCTTTCTTATGTGGTTTTTCCATTGGAAGGGTATGGCTATTTTGGGATGGTGTGGGCTGTGCTCAGAGTGCCCACAACAGAGAGCATCCCTTGGGGCCAGGACAACTGCAGGTACTCAAGGAAGCCCCAGTCTCTCATTGTCAGCCATTGCCAGCTAAAAGAGGACTCCATGAATGTCAGGCTGTATATGACCTTCTTCAGTCATGTCTGTATTTCCAGGCATTAGCAAAATTGTCCCCTGCCAATCTATGTGCTACGGCATTGAACAATTAGCCTTTTTAACAATAAGGACTCAGATCCACCATTTGAATGGTAAATACCTCAGTCCAGGGTGCTGTGTGGCTGATTCTTCTCACCTACCACCTGAAAATCACATGGTTGGACAAAATGTCTAGTCTCCTGGAGAGGTGAACTGTGGTTTGATCTTTCTGTTGGTTTTGGTCCTGGCTTTGTTTCCCCCTGCCAGGAGATAGGCTTGTTCTGTGTCTTTTCTCCTTCCCTGCTACCCCTGGTGATAACACCTAGATACTTTGACTGCAGATTGAAAGCTTTGAGTCATGGGTGGGCTGTGATGGCGTAAGCAAAGTGCAAGTGTAAGCAAAGAAGATGCAGACACTGGTCAGCAACTGGTCGTGATGTGAAATGGAGAGGGTAATTTCAATCTCTTCTTCTCCTCCTAGCTGTTTGGCTGTGGCTCCGTTGCGCAGATTGTGCTCAGCAGAGGGACTCATGGAGGTTTCTTGACTGTCAACCTGGCCTTTGGCTTTGCTGTGATGCTTGGCATTTTGATCTCAGGACAGGTATCAGGTACGTTGTGGCTCCATGTGGGCTGGATTTCACTTGTGACAATTGTTGTGTAGGCCTAGATGGCAGTGCTTTTCCTATGTGGCACTGGTATGGAAACCAATTTCCCTTGCCTCATCTCTGGGACATAAATTCTGCCTATAAAATGCAATAACCACCATCCTCTCTGCAGGTGGACATCTGAACCCAGCTGTCACTTTTGCAATGTGCTTCTTGGCTCGGGAGCCCTGGATCAAGCTACCGATTTATGCCCTGGCGCAAACACTGGGGGCTTTCCTGGGAGCTGGAATTGTCTTTGGGCTGTACTATGGTAAGTGCAGAAATGTTCTGTGTTTGTTGGAGTGAGATGGATGGTCTTCATGACTCACTGAAGGAAGGCTGGATCCTAAATCGGAGAGAAGCATTTTCTTGCACAGCAGACATGAAAAACCTCCTTACTGTGTTTCTGGGGAGGCTTTCATGTTCTCAACATGATGATGGGTTCAAATCAATCTGAAGGCCAACGAGCATTGCCAACGTGTGAGTCTTTGTCCTTGAGAACTTATCACTGTAACATGGACCAATGGATGGTCCCAGTTTTAGGTAGTATCTGTATTAAACAGATCTTTCAGAAATGCTGATGGAACACTAGTAGTAATGGACATTTTATCTGTGCATCATTCCACAGATGTTTTATCCTTTGAAAAAGGTAAAAAGTAAAGACTTCACCATGGATGTTTTCTGCATTGTGTCATGTTAGCTTTCAGACAATGGGATTTCTAGAAGTTTTTGCTGCATTTATCAGAAGGATTCTATACCTTAGAAAGCATCCTAGAAATCGAGTTCCTCATGCATCTGTTCCTCATCACAGGGCAATATTCAGTGGGCAAGAACTGACTTTTTGTACTGGAAATTGCTCTTCCTCAAATATCAAGGGTGGCGTTTTGACTCGGAGTTTGCCTCCTGATGTCTGTTTCTGGCGATAGGAGCAGTGTTGCCTGTGGCTGAGCAGAACATTTGGGTCCCCTGGAGGGAGGAAGTGGCCACCCAAGCACTAGCACCAACTGCTTTTCAAAGAAGCAGGATGACCTACCTTCATCTATGTTAACATCAGGACTACAGTTCAACACCAGTTACCTTTCTAGTTGGTGGTCTGAAGTCTCCTCTTCAGAAGACTTAATCCCATCTTAGGTGCCTAAACCATGGAAGAGCTACCTTCAGAAAATGCCCGTTTTTCTCCTCACTGACCATAGAGGGAATCTAGACAGCCCAGCTAGGCTAGTTATCCAGTTTCTACATAGTGGTAGGCAAGGAGCTGACTGCTGTGCAAGACAACCCTGAGAGGTGAAACTAATTGTATATTGGCTTAGAGGAAAGTGCAAGATCAGTCAAGATCCTGCTTGCTGCAGATCAGTTCCATAGCACTATTTCATATCTTGACACCAAGACTGATACCACAGGCATCTGGGTACCTTTGGGAGAGATTTGGAGTTAGGTTAGTGTTTACTTTTTGGCTCTAACTCTTTCCTGGTGCCTGGCAAGCAAGATCTATTAGGAGCAGGGATTCAGGCCACTTGCATCTGAGCATGACTGGTAAAATGCTGTGGTGGATTATGCCCTAAATTTTCCAAATGAGTGCCCTATGACAGATGGTATTGCAACACATAGCAGTGAGGTGCTCCAGGAATTCTGTTTCAACATCCATGGCTCTGTGGAGCCTACATTTTAGCCATCTTCCAAGCAGGGTCCTCTCTCTGATGCCTGTTGGAAAATGACTGACCTCTCTACCTTTCTTTTTATTTTTCTTTTCTTCCTCCCCCCCATTCCAGATGCCATCTGGGCTTTTGGCAGCAACCAGCTGTATGTAACAGGACAAAATGGCACTGCTGGTATCTTTGCCACCTACCCGTCTCAGCATCTGAACATTGTGAATGGATTCTTTGACCAGGTAAGAGGCTGCTGGGAGGTTAAAGATGCATTTGAAGAGGAATCTTTTGGGGTGGTTCTGGGTGTCTCCTTTAATTACAGAATGAATTGAAATTTAAAGAGAAGATAACCAGAAAAGTTTTTAGAGCTGGCACAAGTCTCTTACTAGCCCATAGGAAGAGCAGAACCAGAAAACACCCTTACAGCAAGAAGACCTGTGTTAAGGGGATTACTGAGTTGCACAAGACTGGCCAGGACACTGGTGAAAAGGATAATACTTGGTCTTAGCCCCAGAGGAGCAATAGTGTGAGAATGGATGGTTCTTCCTCACTCCCACTGTCTACTGTGGCTATTGCACAACACAGATGTCAACTGTGTGTGGGGTTCTGGGTGGTGTTGAAGGTGACTGTCTCCACCTTAAAGTTCCCATCAACCACAAAGGGACAGCAGCCACCCAGCTGTGGCAGGTCGGAAGCATGTTCAGGAAGATGTCTTCAGTTTTTCTGGCTTCTCAAACAGTTATTCATAGTTCTTCTATGGGTAGGGAAAAAGGCATGGGCTTGATTGAGCCTGTGGGCTACCAGGAACACATTCCACTATCGCATTCCTGTGGGTGCTCAGTCTCCTGTGGTTTGATAATGCCATGGGATGACTTAGTGCAGATCTTTGAGTTTAGAAGAGGAGTCCTAAATGCATGGGGCTTCAGTGGAGTTAAATAATTTGGTTAAAAGAGTAACCTGGATTAAATTCTTCTTCTTTTTCCCCCTCCCTCCCCAGTTCATTGGCACTGCCTCCCTGATTGTTTGTGTCTTGGCTATTGTCGATCCCTACAACAACCCTGTCCCCACGGGGCTGGAGGCTTTCACAGTTGGTTTTGTTGTTCTCGTTATTGGAACCTCCATGGGCTTCAACTCTGGCTACGCTGTCAACCCTGCCAGGGACTTTGGGCCTCGTCTCTTCACAGCCATCGCTGGCTGGGGCACTGAAGTGTTCTGGTAAGTACTTGCAATGAAAACCCTGTGTGTCAAGAAGAAAAAGATTACAAGTCCAAGTAGTTGGTGGCTCTGGCATTATAAAGAGTCTTAGCAGCCATGAAGTACCTTTGAACTTTATAAACGTTTTTAAAAGACAGTGTTTGCTTTTACGAAATCATAGAAGCTTGGCAGCTTCCAGCAGTGAGAGCAAATGACCTAAATTTGCTATCAGAGAGGCAACCTAAGAGCATCCATGAGAAGTTCAGGTTTACCTTGAAGATTAGCCTAACATCATTTTTTTAGCAGTAGAAAATGTAAGGCGTTTGTTATATTTGGATTTTGCTGTTGTTGGAGAAAATTAAGAGAGCCATGAGCAGTGCCTTCCTGCAAGCAGTGGGGGGGAAGTGAAAGTGCCTAAGCACTGCAGCTGCTTCTCTCCTTTCTTGGTGGAGAGACAGTCTTTGAGTTCCTGCAAGTAGATGTCCAGAATTTCTTGTCATCAGGGCTTGCAACATCTGCCTGGGAAACTGCTGTGCGCATGCAGGTACTTTTGTCTTTTGCAAGTCAATGGTAATGTTTGGAGGTGACCAGATTTTACATTGTTCCAGATCCAAACGTGAACATCCTAATGTGTATGCTGCAGTTCTTACCTTGTGTATTTTATCTTTGTTTTCCAGGACTGGTAGACAGTGGTGGTGGGTTCCAATTGTTGCTCCATTCCTTGGGGCGATTGCAGGAGTGATTGTCTACCAGCTGATGATAGGATGTCACGATGAGCCTTCTCCACCTGCCTCTGAGCAGGAAACAGTCAAGCTGGCTAACGTGAAGCACAAGGAAAGGGTGTGAGGAAGACCAGATCTGGCAGACATTCATTACTCAGGACTCCAGCTGGCAAAGAGGAGGAAGAAGTTAAGAAGAGCTTCAAGAACAACAGGAAGGCATTTTTTTCCTGTCTTGAGATATTCTAACCTTTTTTTTTTTTTTTGTGCGCGCGCGCGTGTGTGTATCCCTGATGCATTTGCTTTAGGCATTTTCCTGTGAGCCTTTCCCCAAATGCAGTATCATGTAATCTTTTCCTAGTAGAAGGGGATTGAGGACTGTAGGAGTTCAGGAAAGAAGCGGGCATTGCTGATCAACACCTCCAACGTGGGCCAGTTGTTCAGGAATCTGGAGCTCTTTTGGACTGTGTTGCTGGCCTTGCCTGTGAGCTTGGCAAACTGTTTCCCTCCAAACCTGTGTACCCATCTGTAGAGTGGGGATCGGGCAAAACTTACATTGTTTTCTAACATGGAATGGAAACTCCTACATCCTGGAAAAAAAATTACCTGTGATTCTAGTATCGGTCAAATTCATGCTTGGTGTTGCTCTAAACTCAGTAGATTGGCACCAGGAATGAACTCGTCTAAAGGATTTTTATTGGCCAGAGTTTTTTTTCTATCTCCCATGAATTCTTAGAATATCAAATCAATCAGCTGACCCATAATGTCAGAGCAGAGCATGAGAATGCACTGGATTCCTATTTAACATTAAGACAAAGTGTTTACAAACCACTGCACCCTTGTGTTCTAATCACAGTTTTAAATATTGCCAACTCCTTGAATATAACACATAGGAAATCCTTGTTCTAGCCAGGGTCTAACCTGGAAAGAAAGCTTGGGTCCCTGTAGCAGCCTTTCCAATTAATCAGCATTGTATATAAAAAGCAAGCAGCTAATAGCCAAGTTCCACTGGAAACATGGTGTTGCTAAAGTTGTGTGTGTTTGTGTAAATTTCACAATAGTGTTTTTTTTTAAAAAAAAAGGTAGATGATTTATATATAAATATACTCCTTAAAGCTGTTACTAAATACCAGGTTTGGGATGAGTCAGTTTAAAGATGTGTGGAAACTGCCTGTACTCTGACAGTTTTGAGATCCTGTCGGATTTTCCTGAGGTGGCCTTAGATTATGGCATTGCATTGGAACATCTCCTCTTGTACCTTGCAGTATTACTGGGTTGTCCCTGGTAATCACATAAGGTCAGGCACCTCCTGTACGAGCAGTTCTGGCATCTCAGGGGATCTCTGGCTCTCCCAAAACCATATTATCACAGAGTATTTGAAACAAGCAGTATCGGTTGTGAAAGAATTTGTAGGTCCCATGCCACTGCATTAGAGAAACTGTTTCAAAGCCTGTTTCTTTAATGTATGAATTCCTTGAAATATATAACTTTGTACACATTTCCAGTCACTAAAATGATGTATTCCTTTTTTTTTTTTTCTTTTTAAAAAATAAAATGTCAATACCCACCCTGTAAAATGCTAGCGTTTCTTGTATTTTTAAGCAGCTGTTAGTAAACTTTTCCATGGAAAAGTCATCTATAGCAATAGCTTCCTCAAGCATTCTTCCTCTTCAGCCTGTAAGAGAAAAATGGAATTAACTCTTTCAGGCAATACATCTACACGTTCCATTTGGGTTTTATTTCTTTCCCTTTAGGGGTGGGTGTGAGGAGACTGAGTGCCTGTACTCAGCACAAAGCCCAAGGTATAGGCTGCTGGGGGGGGATGTCCTGCTGCCGGGCACAGTATTCTTCAGGCAAAAGGAACAGCATTTGTCCCTTGCCCTTTGCCACATTTAACTTTTCTCATTATTCTTTCAATTAATGCCATTCTTCTGAGTATGCACTGCATTCAGCACACTGTCCAGCATCACCTGGCTTATTTCACTTGTCACTTCTTTTTATTAGCTATGCCATACAAGGAAAAAATGTCACAGAGCTGAGCCCAGTGCTAAAAGAACTGCACACATAGTTTTCTTCCAGCCTGTGACCCCTGTAAATAAAATTATTGTTGCTCTTTGGCTGATTTGTGTCCTGCTGTATTTTTCCTGTATTAATTGTGGTGCCTCAAAATAACTCATAACTTCCCATACAGTGCTGTACCGAACAATTCGGTGAGGTCTGGATGAATGTGGTTTCCTGCAATTCACCAATCAGAAATGAAATGGCTTTTGGCAAGAAAGTTGCTGAGTTTGTTTGGTACGCTCTATCTGCAGTCAGCATGCTGCTTCATTCCATTTCTATCTTAAAAGTTTATCCCTCAAGGTCTGTGTAGAAGTCTTGTATGCTACTGTGATAAACTAACATAGCTGCAGAGGTCATTTCCCATTTCCCTTCAGGACTGTTAGTCCTTTTTCTACTCTTCTTCCACGTGGCATCTTCAACGGGCTTGATCAATGAATAAAAATTCTTACTACAGACCTTAAGATTTTGATTTAAGGTGTGGTTTTGGGTTTGTTTGGGGTTTTTTTGTTTGTGGGGTTTTTTTTCCTCTTTTTTTTTCTTGGTGAATTCTCTCCTGCTTCCACTTGGCATGTGCCCTTGCCTTGCTTCTGCCTCAGTGGTTCTATGTTCTTGCCCTTATAAAAAGTGCAATAAAATACCAGGTTTGGGTGAAAATTGCCTTAACTATAACCCCATTGTGTAAAGCTTTGGCTTTTTTGGCATCTGTTGGAGCAGCACCAAGAACCGCTGAGTAGAGAGACATTACCATGTGGAAAAGGGCAGGCTCAGCCTTTTGGAGGGGGAACTGTGGAGAACTTAGCCTCACCTTCCAGAAGGGTCTGGTCTATATGAAACTTGTAATTAGGGCAGCCCTTTGCTAACCATGCAAGGAGGGCAATGCACAGAACAGTTTGATATGCCAAGAGCTGTAGAAGTGTTTTTGAAGTGTGGGGAGGTAAAGATGGAGTTAACCACAGATGGCATTTCCCCTGGCAGCAGGTACCCTTAAATTGCTGCAAGTTGTGGTTCTGTTTGTTTTCAATGTAGCTCCCTTGAGAGAGCTTCTGGGCGTTATTCAGCTGGCAGGCCCATGCAAACGAAAAGATATTTTTTTCTTTTTTCTCCATACTTAAATTTCAAAGGCAATGATTCATCTTGTAGTTAATGCCTTGTTTTTGGAGTCACTGGAGAGGTAAGACTCATCTGGCCAAATATAGTCATCCGGGTTTTAGGTCAGATGAACTCCAGCTGCCAAGCTGTTGAAATATACTTACTTTGTAGGAAGAAATAAATCTTTGACTTAAACTATTCATGCTTGACAGGGAGAGTAATTTGTCGCTGGAACAAAATGTGAAAAGATGTTGTGGATTCTCTATTGTGTGAGGCTTTCAAATTAAGACTGGCTGTCTTGCAAAAAGGTCTTGCAGTTAAACTGCAAGCAAGTCCCACTGGAGGAAATTCCCAGACCTCTATATTACAGAAGGTCAAGTTGACAGGAATTGTCCCTTCTGACTTTAAAACCTACAAAATTTATAAGCTAGGCTGAAACTGGCCTCGATTCTCAGCTGGTCTAAGCTCTTCACTGCAGGTGGTGTAACGTGGTAGTACATCAGCTAGGACCCTGAGAAACCTGCTTTTTGTTCCCCAGTCTCCTGGTGCCTTGAGACACACCCTCAGGAGGCTCTTCCAGCTCTGTTTGCTTTGTCCATCTGTGAAGTGCCAGCTGCAGAACTGATCTCTTCCAGACCCTCCTCTGCTTCACCTTGTGGGAGAGAGGTGGCATCATGGATCAAGGGGCCGATGCTTCTGGGAACCGTGGAGCAGTCGGGAGACTAGTACAGCCTCCCTTTGTGCAGCTCTTCTATCCCCAAGTGAGTTTCAGCTCTTCATCTGCCAGTGGTAGGTGCTGGGGTCGCAAGAGCAGGTTGGCACTTGGCTGGCCACCTCCAAATGAGAAGGACAGTTCCTTGCCTGCTCTCCTAGAAAGAGGGTGAAGGACTAGGCTCTATTGAGGGATAATATTGGCAAAGAAGAGATCATGAAAGCCATTGCATTCTCTGCTGCCTCCTTGGTAGTTCTGCATACTCAGGTCATACTTGAACTCACAGCCCTCCTGTGCAGCCAGAGATTTTTCCCCTCATCCTATATCTCAAGGCAGAAAGAAGTCCTAGCCCACTTCCCAATTCCAGAGTGTCCTGGTGTCTCCAGGGCCTCTGAGTTTGTGGGCATTCAACTCTTTAGGAGCTTCTGTGTAGGAGCTCCTCTAAGAGTGCTCAGCTCTTATAGGAACCTTCCACAAGTCTTTTGGACTCAATGGTCTTTAATGATCTTAAGTGATTTTTTCCTAACCTAAATGATTCTATGATTCTAATTAAACAATTTCGGTTATTATTTACTGTGTAAAAGATAATAACAATCCTTCCTGGCACCACAGACTCCTTGTTGAGTGGGACGTTCCTCTTCAGTCTTCCCCATTCAAGGCCTGGTTCAGGACCAATGTCCTTCATGATGGTTTCTCTTGTTGCAGAGTGTGCACATGAGGAGGACATCAAGGAACCCAGGCAAATGTGTCTGCAACCCAGTTGCTGTCATGTGGCTTGTCACTGCTGCAAAAGGCTAATTTGGCTGGAGAAGCAAGCACAACCATCTCACTCCAGGGGGCTGGAGAATGATTATACAGCCAAATGAGCTTATAGATTGAAAATATTTTCCTATCTAGCCATAAAATAATAACAAAAAAGCTACACTGGAAAATGAAAGGTGAACAGCATAAAGACACAGAGAGAATGACTCCATCATTTTAAAGGGTAATGTTTTTATTCATGAAGCAGCTGAAATACTCTGCTAGCAAAATTTTGTGGTGTGGCTTGTATTTATCATTATTAAGTTAAAGTGTGGAGGTGGATTCAAACTTTAGTCAAGAAAGATTTCAGGGTATTTTTTTTATTTGCAAAACTGGTGTGACTACGGTTTTCCTCCAGCCCTCTAACAGCAGTCTGAAGAAGGAATGAACATTAAACTTTTCTTGTTAAACCGTGCAACAAGCTTAGGGCTGCAAATTCGGATTTGCTCTGTTGTTCCTAAAATTTCTGAAGCATTTTAAAAAATCAGTGTCTGATCTCCATAAACCCATCTTGAAATCAAATTGTCTTGCTTTCTGAAAGCAGCATGTCTCTGCTAGCATCAGAACCCTCCCCCTGCAAACGAAACAGCACAGATTGCACGAAGGGCTCAAAATTTGCATTCACATTTGGATAGGTCTGCGCAGATTACGCTCCCAGAACACGTCCACACCAAGAGCTGCTGCACTGCTGAATGAAACCCTTGATCCCATATTTGCCATAGTTCCAGGCAGCCCTGCAGGACCCCTATCCCTTGGGTTTGGGGTTTTTGTTTATTTGCTTGTTTGTTTGGGTTCTTTTTTACGGATGGTAGGTGTACAGGGGTGTCTGGTATTTTGGAAGGAAAACCAGCTGCACAGAGCGGGCATTGAGTGAGACATACAGACACCTGAGAAACTTTTTGACATGAAATTACGCAGGTTATGAAATCCAACATAAACAACACTTACTAAAAAGTTACATCAACATGAAAGGGAAGCCAACCAATTTTGGATCCTTTCCCTTACCAGGGAAGGTACCCAGTTGTATGTCAGCAGTACCTGTGGGAAAGCAAGCAGAAAATATCACCAAGCAGATTTCTGCACCTGTGGAGCCCATGGGAATGTGGCCCTATCCCTTTAGACATGCTTGTAAATCCCACTGAGTGGGTACCCGCACTTGAACAAAGTATCTTGCTAAACCTGGGTGCAAGTGGTGTGGGAATCTAAATGGTTGTGGGGTTTATTCCTCCCCTTACCCCCCATCTCTCATTGGTTGCAATGGTGGCTGTCCCCTTCAGCTGCTGCAGCTTCTCCCTTCTCAGGCTCATCTTTCCCCTTTGGTGCCTGAGCTGACTGTGCTTGCTGGCCACACCTCTGGCTTTGGTACCCTCCCCATTGCTGTCTCTGGTCTTGGAGGATGCAGCCAGGGTAGAAAATCTCACCCTTAGCTCCTGCAGCCTGGTGCAGTCCCAGTGGGCCACCACTTGTGCTGGAAAAGCCTAAGAGGTGGGACAAGTGTGGTGTGATCTCAGCTTTAGTGGTACTTTCTCCACATCTGGTGAACTGCGTGACAGTTCTTAGCTGGAGGTTGCATCAATAACAGGGAAATTAGTAACCACCCCTGAATCATAGAATGCTTTGGGTTGGAAGGGACCTTAAAGATCATGTAGTTCCCACCCCTCTACCATGGGCAGGGACACCTCCCACAAGACCAGGTTGCTCAAAGCCCCATCCAGCCTGGTCTTGAACACCTCCAGGGGTGGGGCATTCACAACTTGCCTGGGCAACCTGTTCCAGTGCCTCACCATCCTTATAGTGAAAAATTTCTTCCTGATATTTAATCTAAATCTACATCTACCCTCTTCCAGCCTGAAACCATTATCCCCTGTCCTATCTCTACATGCCCTTGTAAGAAGTCCCTCTCCAGCTTTCTTGTTGACCCCCTTCAGAAACTAGAAAGTTGCTGTAAGGTCTCCCTGGAGCCTTCTCTTCTCCAGGCTGAACAATCCGAACTCTCTCAGCCTGTCCTCATAGGAGAGGTGCTCCATCCCCCTGATCATCTTTGTGGCCCTCCTCTTTGCCCTGAGGTCTTTTTTTGTTCCATTCTTACTGAGTCCTGTGACTCTCGTCATATGTAGTGTGACTGTAATGAGCAAGAATGGGGTGGGGTAGAGGGACAGCCAGGGGACTTTTCAGGTCTTGTCATCCTAAAAACCCTTTTGCTCCAAGAAAAGTAGTGAGTGCAGAATAGGTATATATCTGTTGACAGGATTTACCCTCTTCTAATCTGGGACATTCAGCATTTACCCACTCCTCTGTGCCTGGAACACCACTAACTCCTTAAAGTCATCTCTCTGCCCCTGGTGGAAATGCAAGATAACAGAGTCTCCTCTATCTCTGAGCAGCAGAGTCACAAAATGACGTGTTGCCAAACCTCTCACCCGTGTCTGCTGCCTCTTAGCCCAGACCCTTCAAGCGCTGAGCAGATGTCAGGCACTGAGACCCAGCTCTGCTCACCCAGATGGGTGGCTGAGCTTGAAAACCACACCACAGTGACGAATGTTCCTGAGACTGGGATGGTATTTGTCCCTCCAGACACAAGACAAAGAGGATGGTGTCTTCAGCCTCCGGACACAAAGATGAAACACTTAGAAGACCTCTGTGCTGCCTCCAGGGACTGGAGGGTGGAGGGACGAGTGCGTAAGAGTTCTGGAAGAGCCATCACAAGGGGATGGGTGCAGAAGCTGATTGTATCTGAGCCCTGCAGCCCGTGGCTGTGAGACAAACCTAGGGCAAGAGGGACAAACAGCAGCTGAGGGAAGCCTGGGAGCCGAGGACTCTGCTTGGGCTGACAAGCAACAGCACGAGCTTTCATTGAGTCCACCTGCAAAGGAGAACTAAATTGCTTCATTGACTGTGCTGACTGTGGGCTCAGTTCAGATCACAGAATCATAGAATCATGGAACCATCCTGGTTGGAAAAGACTCTGGGGATCATCGAGTCCAACCATCTACCCTACTCTACAAAGTTCTCCCCTACATCATATCCCCCAACACTACACCTAAAAGACTCTTAAACTCAACCACCTCCCTGGGCAGCCTATTCCAGTGTCTGACCACTCTTTCTGTGAA
>JAOXJM010000019.1:9431549-9449378 GCA_026413425.1 Tringa solitaria | reverse complement strand
CCCCTCAGTCTCCTCTTCCTCAAACTAAACAGTCCCAGCTCCTTCAATCGCTCTTCACTCCTCAGGGGTCTGGAACCATTTGAGATGCTCTGAGGAGTCCTGCCTGCTCTAGCTGCCCCTCCAGAACAGTTGAGGTCTCCTGCAGGCCCTGTGTCATAGCTCCAAACCCCAAGTAGGCACCTTTCAGCATCCTATGTGTGTGCAACTAGGTCAAGCCCTGGAGATCACTAAACTCGAACTGAATTCCTTCCCAGGAAACTATGGCTTGGGCAGAGGCAGAAACTCAACAAATCTCCATATTTCTATTTCCTTTGTGGTGGAATGCCCATTTCCATAGAGGCACAGGGAACAGATGAAAGGTCTGCCTGCCCCTGTGCCCCATCTCCAACAACAACCACTTACACCTCCCTACGCCCTTCAGGAATGCTGCAATACAGAGTAATAAAAACCACATGGATGAGGTGGCTTTTGAGTTCCCAGATACTCTTCTTGGTTTGGTTTGAGTTGTGACAATGTTGGTTGAAACCATCTCTCTTGAGGAGCCACAGTAACACTGCATTTGCATACTAACTGAAAGGAGTTTGTTGGTTGATATTGGGAGGGGCAACCTTATTCACTGTCCCAAGGAGAAACACTGATGTTGTCTTATAATTAACACTTTTCTTTCTCTAATTTTCTTCCTGGGAGACAACTTCCCTTACCAGGCAGGCTTGGCTTGTCCCAGGAGATCTTCAACTGTTCTAAGTTGCACTTGGGAGTACAGCAACACCTTTCTGGACAACCTGGCAGGGAACCCCCACCCCTGATGCTTGTGTTTGGGTGTCCCATCACTGGGAAATAGCCCCAGGTGGGCGTTCCCTGCCAGAGGCAGCAGCCAAGGCTCAGCCTGGGCTATTGGAGCTTGAGTCAAAGAGTCGGGCTGGTTTCCTTGTCCTAGCTGACCTGAGCACACTCAGGCGTCAGTCACACACACATGTCATTTCACATGTCAGGCTCTTATTAGGACTGTCCCCTGTCTCTGGCCAAATGCCTCAAACCCAGAGCATGGGTAACTAACTTGAATGGCTAATATCTAGGTAATGCTAGCCTCTCAGGTATGAGTCATTGGGACAACTTGTAATAGTTGAATTTTGTGCCTCGGCTGGCGTCAGCTCAGTCCCTGAAACAATTACATTTTCACTTAAACCTCCTGGGCTCACTCGCAACCTCTGAACTCCACCCAGCACAGAAGGGCAGGGTTTCTGTCGACCTTTAACTTGGCTTTCCCTTTCTTGCTGCATTGCTTTAGGTAATCTCCAGCCACATTGTTGCGTGTCTGAGTCCTTTCCTCTCATTTAACTTGTGATCACTCGGGAAATGTTTACAGTTGTATTGGCCCTTCAGGAGGAGAGAAGCTGATGTCTCACATCAGGAGAAGCCACGCTGATAAACCTGTTCTTAGCCAGGGGAACAGAAGTACTGACACCTGGTCCACAGGAGAGCGACAGCCCAGTAAATCCCAGCCCAGATGCTCCCTGACCTCTAGGAACAGCATTGGTGCTCCACCACATCTGGTGGATCCCTGGCCAGAAGAACTTGGCTTTTGTATCAGCCCTGCTAAGACTCTTAAGCTCAGTGGTCCTGTGAAGGGCTGTGGGATCCCTAATTACCTCAAGTGCAAGGCTCTTGCCTGGGTGTTGTGGTCACCCACCTTCCCTCCTTCTCAGGCTGCACTTACTGGGAGGTAAATCCACGGGACAGAAAGCAGCAAAGCAAGGGAGATCCTGGCCCTGAAGGAGTGAGGGTAGCAACAGTTCTGCTTGATTTCAGCTCAGTGTCTTTAAAGTTTTGGATCCCACTCTCAGTGAGAGCAGCTGGATTTAAACAAATGAAAACCAGGGTGTTCGGGTCTGTCTTGAACCGTGGAAGCAGGGAAAAAAGTTGTATTTCGTACCTATAACCAAGGGGAAAATAGTACAGAACGGAAAGTCTTGAGGACCGCCCTCGGTCACTGAAGATGGGAGCCGGCTTTGGGAGGGGTGACTCTCCCTCTTTGTGCCACAGGGCGCTTGTGGCTCTCCTGCGGTGTGCATGCCAGGTGTCTGGAAGTGAGGAGTGGCGACGCAGAGCTTTCCCACGCCCGGGACCCTTTGCTGGTCTGGGCATGAGCCTTTGTGCGCCTTTAAAGTAGAGACAGCGGCACCACCCTGCCCCTGGGCAGGCGGGGAGATGGTGTACGCTGAAGATAGTGTCGTGCACTGATGGAGACAGCCTGTACACAACATTTGCTATTCAATCATTTTGGTTAAGTGGCTCAGTATTTTCCCTTCCCATGACCTCTTCTCCACTCAGCCCTTTTATGCACCTCTTCCGCGTTTCAGCATCTCTGAGATTAATTTGTCTTCCAGGTTTTGTTCTGCTCTTCTCTTTCATTAAGAAACTCTTCCTCTTCCTCCTCTTCAGTGTTTTTCCCTCTCCTCTACCCTCCTCTCAGTCCTAGCAGAGCCCTCAGCCCCGTTTATACTTGTGGGTCATGAGGCAATGGGGGGAGGACCAACCCCAGTGAAGCAAGCTGGGAATTTGGGGGCACAGGGGACCTGGGAGCTCTTGCTCCAGGCTAGCGGCCAGCCACATTTTGCTGAGGAGCTCTGAAAATATTCCCAGTGTTTTATCAAAGAGGTGATGCTGTCACGGGTTTGTTTATTATTTCCCTTCGGGGCTTGGTCTCTTCATGGCTTCTTCCTTTCATTTTTGAGGAGGAAATGTTTGCAGTTCTGTCAACCCCCGGGAGGAAAGTAAGCTACAAAGGGAGCAGGGGTAATGAGAGCATTTTCCTGAGCCAAGGTAATGCAGCTTTAGGGTCACCTATGCCCTAAACATGTGGGAACCGAGATCAGCCTTCAAGGACACTGAGGGCTGGGAGCTGGTCACTGGAGGAAAGAGCCATGGCAGAGGATCAGGGACACAGCCTGTCTGCTGTCCCATGGACCCTTTGGGCTCTGTTCCTCCATGTGCTTCTCTCCTTCCTAGGTCTCTGACCAGGCTTCTCCTCCTGTAGCACCCAAGCCTTCCTCTCTGAGGTGTTCCTCACTGTCTCCTCACCTCCCACCCAGGGCACCCACGCAGCCACTTCAGCTGAGCTTTGAGAAAATCTGTCTAAACACTTCCCTTCTTCTTCCTCTTCATTTCCCGTAGAAGCCTACATTAGCTTTCACAAGGTACTTCTCCATGGTGGAGGCAGATGAAGGGACAAACGCAAGTAAGTTTCTGTCCCCTGATGCCGCCTGTCCCTGTCTTTGCTCCACACATGTACTATGCCATGGCCTTGCCTGGGTAACCCCTTGAGCCTAGGACCAGACCTCCTTCGCCTGATGCCCTCAGGCCGTTCTTTCTCCACCCTTGGTGTGCAGCTTGGTCACTTTGCACCTTCCCAGAGTTTTGGAAGAAGCTTCTGCTCTTGTGCTGGTACCTTTTTTTCCTAATGCATTTCGCACATCCCCTCAGCCCCCAGGCCAATTTCTAACTCAGTTACTCCTGTTGAAGATGTGTCTCCCTGTCACCATCTCTGGAAGCATTGCATGTATATAAGCACAGCAGCAGGCTCTCAGGGTCCTTTGAGAGGACTGGCAGGCTGGAAGCCCTCTGTTATTTTCTCCTGTACTGTCTCCTTTTCCTTCCTTACACTCTTTCCCCTCTGCATGTTTGGAAGCATCATGAAGCATGTCTCTGGGAAACTCCAATTCAAAGCCAGGAGAAAGCACGAACAAGGAAATGAATGAAAAGATGGGGGGATATTCTTTTGTGATGTATGCCCTTGATAGTAGCTTTGGTCTCATGTTTTTTTTTTCCTTCTGGCATCAGAGTTGTCCCATGCTGAAGGGGGCAGAGATGTGTCTCTGTGGGAAGGTTTGGATTGCAGATGAGCTCTTGGCTATACCTTTCAGTATTGACTGTAAAGCAGGCAGATAAGCAGGCAATTCTGAGTAATTTTTCCTGTGAGGCTTTGTTTAGCTTCTTCAAAGGAAACCCAGGAAAAATCTTCTAGAGTGATCTGCGTGCAAACAAGCTGTCAGTTTCAAAACAAGCCTCGGCTCTGCCTTGGATACGGAGCTCACATGGTTCTCTTCATCTCATGTTTTTAGTGTATGAGCACTCCACAGGCAGGGGAAATCTACCCACACAAGAAGCGATCTCTCCTGCAGGGGATAATTTTACTCTTGGAGGCATACAATGAGGAGATGATTATCCACTTCTGTCTGGTTTCCCCAGGAGACCAGGACTATGTGATCATGCAGTCTGGGTGTGCGAGAGGGTGGGGAGGTGTGTGTGTGTCTCTGTTCCCCTGACAACTTTGGCCGATTGCAGGCAAATATGGAATAGTGGCAGATGTAGCAGGACTGATGGATTCCTACAAATTTCATGACAGTCTCTGGCTGGGTAGAAGACTAAGATGGTGTTATTGACTCAACTGAGGGGGATATTAGTAAGTTTGACATTTGTTGGATGAGAGACTCAATATGTTTGCAAATCATCAGAAAACAGATCACTGCCGTGCACAGAAAAGCTCATTTTCAGTTAGGGACTCTGGATCTCCCAAAGTCATGGAGAACTGGCGAGACCAAGTAATCACATCATGCTTGCGTAAGTTCCCTAGGATGGTATGGGGAAGCAGTTACTTGTGGTAACGACATAATAGAATTGTGGAAGATATATATAAGATATATAAAAAAAAATATATATAACATTTTTGGGACCAATCTTGGTTTTCAAAGCTTGTCCTGTTTAAAATGGAATTGATGAAAATTGATGAGCAGATAACTGGGCTTTTTGAAGAGGAAAGCCTGTTTTGTCTAAGCAGGCCTTTCTTGCACAGGGCTCCCACCTGGTTAGACACAATCCTCTCCATAGTTGGCTGCTCACAGCTGCAGCTCAGTTCTAGCCTATTTTCCCCTATGTGGAACTACACCTATTAAAAAAAAAAAAAGTTAAATAAAAGACAAAAATGGAGGGAGAGTCAAGAGGGGAAAAAAAATAAAAAAAAATTAATGATGGCAGCTTCTCAGCAGTTCTGCGAATTAGAAGTGCTGGCTGACTTCTATCCGTTTCATCAGTTAAGAACTTTATTTTAATTTTAGCCATGAAAGCAAGGATCTATGCTCACTAGCCTGCCCCTTGGCTCTGCACGAAACTCCTCCAGTCCCCACAGCCTTCTGGCTGGTTTTGGGTGTTGTTTTCCCTCTTGGGCAAACCAGGACCAAACACCAAGCCGTGACTCACTGCTCTAAGTCAGCTCAGAAGATATCCGTGATTCTGTGCTGTTACTCATTTTTGGGAAGGAGAAGACAATTACGTTGGTCTTTCTGATGTTGAAGGAAAATGTGTGCTGTTCCAGGGAGTAGAGTTGGCTTCTGGAAGATGCTGGTGTAAGATCCAGGTACGCCATCACACTCGCCTACCCACTGCCCAGTGCTGCTAGATGCTCAAACCTGTACCCTTGGCACTTGGAGCCCATGCAGCAGACTCCTTGTCTTGCGTGTTTGTCAGTCATCTTTATTATTTTCTCTCTTGTGAGAAAACAAAAGAGAGCAATGAGGACAAGGATCAAAGCTCCAAGTCCCTGGAGGAACTGTGGGCGAAACACATGGATCCTCTCCAGATATGAGGCGAACACAATCACGTCATCAGGGCACTGCAGACATTGTGCCGGGAAGGGGCCAGCTCTCTGGGGAGACTGGAGTGAAATGAAACCCCACACTGGGGAAGGAAAGGGATTTTCTTGCTACTGTTTCCTCATCTGAGGCCTGCTGAGATGCTTGCCTGAGGGACTTGGAGCTGTGGAGTTGACGGGTGGCTCTCCTTTGCTTGTTGTCCAAGGTGTTTGAGTGCAGCTGGGGTAATGCAAACCTTTAATTTAGATAGTATTTATGCTAATGCATGGTTAGTGTTAGAGCACTGCAGTCTCCAAGGTATAAAAGCCTTGAGTACAAACCTGTCATGGGCAAAACCACATCTATTTCTCAGCTAAATTTATAGCAGAAAAAGACTTTTCCTGAGGGATTGGTCTGTGTTTATTTCACACTTCTTTTCCCATTACTGGATGCCTCAGTCCATGGCCTGCAGAGTTGCAGATCCAAGGTGTTTAATCTTTCTGCCCAAGGTACAAAACCTGTGGCCTCTTGGTCCAAGTTTTGGGCAACACCCTCAGGTGTGTCCCCCAGCCCACAGCTCAGAGGGTAATTTGACAAAAAAAGGTTTTTAGATCTGTAACAAGACGCATGCATGTCTAGAAGGGGAAACACAGTGATGTCTATGGTTAGTTACCAGCTGACAGTTGTGGCCACAGTTCAATGAGGATGGGGAGTTCGGGTTTTATTGCATTATTTAAAGAATAATGCAATCGTCAGGCACAACCAACATGGGTTCTCAAAGGGAAAGACCTGTTTAACTTATTTGATATCCTTCTATGATAGGTGGATGAAGGGAAGGTGGTGCATGTAGTTTTTCTGGATTTTATCCTGTCCCTCATGGCATCCTACTGGACAAGTTGTCCAACTGTGTGATGAGCTGGTTCACAGTGCACTGAGTGAAGAGCTGACTGAAGGACAGAACTCAGCGGGTTCTAATGAATGGCTGGCAACCGACACCAGTGGTGTTCCTTCAGGTTCAGTTCTAAGGCCAGTCCTGTTCAATACATCTATTAATGATCTGGCAGTAGTTCAATGCAAGATGAGCAAGTTTGTTGACGATACCAAACTGGGATGTGCTGTTGGGCCTCTCAAGGGCCAAGAGGCCTCGCAGAGGGATCTGGACAGATTGGTGCTTTGGGCTATGATTAATGGGATGAAATGTAGTGAGTTTAAATGCCAGATTCTGCACCTAGCTGGGCACAGGTAGGTGTAACTTGAGAGAGGAGTGGCTGGACAGCAGCCCTACAGAAAGGGGTCCGGGGTGCTGATCAACAGCAGGCTCCATGTGGGTTGGCAGTGAAACCTGGAAGCCAAAAGGGCAAACCAAATCCTGGGATGCATCAAGCACAGCACAACCAGCAGGTCAAAAGAGGGGGTTATCCACTATATTCAGCATTGGTGCAGCCTCACCTTGAGCACTGTGTGCAATTCTGGGCCCCAAAACTTCAGAAGGTTGTGAAAGTCCTTGAATGCATCCAGAGGAGGGCGACAAAGCTGGTGAAAGGGCTGGAAAGCATGACCTGTGAGGAGTGGCTGAGGACTATGGACTTGTCTAGTTTGGAGAAAAGGAGGCTGAGGAGTGACCTCATTGCTCTTTACAGCTCCCTGAGGAAGGGATGTGGGGAGAGAGATGCTGATCTCTTCTCCTTGATATCCAGCACTAGGACACATGGGAATAGTTCAAAACTGCACCAGACTGCGCATTAGGAAGCATTTCTTTACTGAGAGGGTGGTCAAACACTGGAACGGTCTTGCTAGAGAAGTGGTGAATGCCCAACCCTGTCAGTGTTTAACAGGCATTTGGACAACTTGGTCAGCCCAGAATTGTTCAAGCAGTTGGACTAGATGGTGGTTGTGGGTCCCTTCCAACTGAAATAGTCCTGTTCTGGTGTAAGGTGACAGCTATTCCTTTCTGCTCTACCATCCTCCCTTTCACGCCCTGGTTTTTCATTTTCTTAACTGATCTCTCTTTTTCTTCTTTGCCTTTGGGTCTGGAGACGTTTCCTATTGGAGTGGGCCTGTCTCTGGCTTTCAAGCATCTTTCATCTATCAGCTGATGTGGATCCAGTGTCTTGTAGAAAATGAATGTGACATACAGAGCCTGGGCTAGAGACAGCTATGGGACACTCATGTTGTGTCTTCCAGCCTTGCTTGTGTCCAAGGCAGCAGTTCTCCTCCTGCTATATGGACAAGACTTTCAAGCTAGCAGGAACTGGTGGTTTTCTAATGTGACTGTCCCTACAGAGCATCACCCAGCTCCCTCTGCACTGAGCTCCAGAGATGTGGACATAGTTAAGATTTTTGCAGAAGTTCCGTATTTCCTAAGAAGGCAACATTTGGCTGAGAAGTGATTTGAATAAAAACGTTGACTAACTGTACTGCTAGATGTTGACTCTACAGCCAGGGAGTCTTTGGGATTCCTCTGGAGGCCATTTCCCTTGATTACTTCTGTAGTGTTTGTGCATATAATTCTGTTGCCATAATAGAAAATAAGTGACCTAATTGTGGATGTGGACTCCCCTGTGCCTCGCAGTGTATAAGGACACAGGCCCATTTCATGGTGTTTACAGCCAATGTCAGACAAGAACCAACACCTGGATGAAAACCCATGGGGCAGAAGAAGGGACTGAGAAGGGATCAGCCTCACAAATGGTGGTTTGAACACAAAGGGGTGTCACAAGGTGAGAAGCAGGGGGTGTGATGCTTCCAGTGGTCATCTTTGAGGAAATTCCCCCAGGAATGAGGAACAGAGAATAAAAGATAAATGCACATGTTTGAAAACCAGCAGGCAATGGTACAGGCTACCTGGACTACCCAGGGCTGGGAGCGAAACCCTTTGTGGTGACCACTGGTGCCTTCCCAGGTGGGATTTGAAAAGCTGGAAGAAGTGACCACACATCCTGGTGACTTCAGTAGCTCCCTGTCATCCAATGCCTGATAGATCCTTCCAGCTCTGTGCTCAGTCCTTGGCATGATGGATATCTAGGTCCTTGAAAGTGGCACCAGAATGGGTGCTACCACACAAAGTCTTTGCTGAATTTGTATGGCATCATTAATTCACAACCGACTTTTGGTCCTCCTGCCCTGCTCAGACACTTGTTCCTTGGGAATCTAGCTTGGAAAAACATTTCTGGAGCAGTTATTAACGCTTTATAGAGCAGCTTTGTTGCTGTTGGTTTGGTAGCAGACGTGGGATGTGACGAGAAATGAGATTTCCTGATTCTGCTTTCCTGCTTGGTACACCCTGGACAATGGGCACATGAAGAGTAGCAGCCAAGATATTACATCTTGTGGTGATCTGCAACAACTGTGTGGCCTCAGCCCGTTCCATCTGTCAAGACATCATTTGTCACCATCTCTTTGGCCGTGAACTCACGACACCTACAAATGATCCACTATTCCTGGGTTAGACAATGCTACTGTTCAAAAGGAGAAAAAAAGAGAAGAGCAATTGGCTTACACTGAAGAAGAGTGTGAGACCAGAAACCCACATTTTGTACCTTGGTGCTGTTCCAAATGGAGCCAGAGCCACTGCAGGATCCCAGCATTGTAAGAAACACAGTATAACCTTCCTGGAGGACCTCAGAGACTCTCCCCACTGTCCATTGGAAAAGCATTGCAAAGAGCTTTCCTGGAAAACACACTTTTTTTCACATGCCTTCTCCATTTCCTATCCCCGGGGTGGTCCATGAAGGTCACTGACTTAGTTTCCTGGAGTATTGTAATATCATGGGCAGGGGAGAGAGTTATCACACCCATTGGCATGGTCTTCTTGGAGTGGCAATTAATTCAACAACGTTTCAATGCCAGCCAAGCTAAAGAAACATAAACAAAGAATTTGTCTATGAAAGCAAAACAAACAGAAGGGTTGAATATGCTGGAAGAAAAGATGAATGAGAGAAAACCACACTTTGTACTAATCATCCTAAGGCTGGCATGCATGACCTCTCTTGCTGTGCATCACGCAGCTAGCCCAGGACCCCTTTCTCAACCTATCCTGTTGTGCTTTTCTCATGCAACCTCTGCAGCCTTAAATTGTCTTTCGTGGCAGAAAATGCATATTTCAATATTTATCTTCCTTTTGTGCCCAAACTCTCTGTGAAGTTCTGTTCAGATTCAGATCTTGCCTCCTCTCCACACGAATGACCTCTTTCATTACTGATCTGATTAGGAGGCAGTCTTTTCCCTGTGAAATTAGCTATGCTGAATTGTTATTGTACGGTGAAGCAGGACTCTTGTGCTCCTACATGTACTCGCACACGTGGTTCATTACATGCTCCTGATTGAGACTGACAAGCAGTAAGTTGAGGATGATTTGGCTGAGGGAGACTGATCCCTAGCTGGGGTTTTGAGGGTTACAGTCCTGCTGATGGTAGACCCCTCCCCACAGACTCAGCAGCTATTATGAGTGCTCCGTTTGCACATCAAACATGGCTCATGCCAGAGGGCTGGTTTTCCCCCACCTGTGAGCAAAATGCCACAGCCATAGACCTACACTGAAAGGGATCTCAAGGAAAACCCCAACTGCTTTGTGAGGAGGGGTGAGATTTAACTCTTCCCTCTGACTTACTCTGCAGTGCAGTGTCCCAAAAGCATATTAAGGAGCAGTGTGGGAAGCACCATCATCAAATGATGCCTGTGTTGCTTGTGGTCTGTAAAGATCTCATCAGATATTGCTGAGGATGTTAGCTCTGATACCCTGGGAAAGTTCCAGCACAGATAATTGCCTCCTGCCTAATTCAATTCACTTTTAATAGAGTGGCAACACTCAAGTGAATGCCCCCAGGGTAGATGAGTGGTGGGAATCAAGAGTGCACAGAAAGAAGATTAAGCAGCAGAGATGGAAATCCATTGAGAATCAATGTTTGGTTAAAAGATCTCCTCCCCTGCCCCAGGAAGGCTTGAGCCAATTTCCCACTTTAAGCTGTGCCAACCTGAACGTATGAAAAGAAGCCTTGAGTTGTGCTTGTTTGAGAAGGGTGATGTCATGAAGGATTACATTGTGGATGGTGCCATGAGAGATGCCACAATTCTTTCTGCAAAGCTCTTCACAAACCTTATGGGGGAGACACCCCATGTTCTCTCCAGGCCTTGTTGTAAGTGTTACGTGGGCCACGGACTTTTGTTTCCATGTACTTGCTGTCTGCCTCCTAGGGAAAAGGGAAGGTATTCTACTTGCAATGGGAAGGCAGCAATAATGTGAGTATACAACACTTCTATAATGTGGCTATTGGTGCAGACTCTCTGCATTACAGGGCTGACACCATTTACCTCCTGTGTTCATCTTAAAGTATTTAAACACGTTATCTGCAGAGGAAAAGCAGAAACACTACTAGGATAGCTGGAGATAGGCATGACAGAGGGGCAAGAAGATTTGTCTTGTCTTAGACATGGGTAAGCTGACACTTGCTCCTGTATTGCATATTCTTGTTGAGTCCTTCCTCCCCGCACATTAAGCAAACTGAAATGGGTTGGTTTTGCTGAAGATCTTCCTTGAAGTGCTGAAGGAAAAGTCCCTGCCCAGTCAGAGGCTTGCTTTTTCTGCTCTGCATTGTCTGAGATTATATCTACTATATGTTTATTATTTTTCTTAATAGATTGGCAGCCTCATTGGGTTCTGTGCTCCTCCGTGCCAGGTGCTATGCATGCGTTTAGTGAAAGATTTGTCAGAGATCCCACAGCTCCAGATAGATCACGGCAGGACAAGAAGACAGTGACAGCCTCTTTATACCAGGTTCCCATCTTTGCTTTTAGCTTCTCTGGGTGCTGTGTGGAGGCACAGAGATATGCAGCTTACCTTCCCTTATCTTTGGTGTGAGGAATTGTACCACTACAGATAAAAAGTTGGAAATCTCAACTTCCTTGCAGTGCTGACATCCTCCTGTTTTGTCCCCTGAGCTGCCTGTTGCCCATCCCTTTCCACAGCAGACAGGAGCCCTCTCTCCTTTCCAAAAATCACATCTAAGCTGCTCCTTGGGGCTATTCCCAACCTTATAGCTTACAGTCAAGTCTGAGCACCATCCTACTGCAAAACAGCCCTTCAGATAAGCCCCCAAGCAGAACTACTTCTTTTCCATCCGTGCAGCCCTGGGGTCCCCTCTCCCAGCTCTCTGTTAGCAATAATATAATAGCTGCTTGTGAATCCCAGGTGGTGACCCTGAGACAGACAGCCTCTGCAGAGAAGTTAGCCCAAAGCCTTCAACTCATCTCTCAGCCCCGAGAGCAGACCTGCTGTAATCTGTGCAAGTACAGGAGGAGAGAACTGAGAGTAGGACCTGACTAGATTTTTCCATTTCAATCCAAATTGAATCAATTACTCATCCAACCGTGCTTTCCTTGTTATGCACATAAGTGATATTCTCACTTAAGCAATTTCTGAGCCAGAGTCTTATTTGGAGGGTGTGTTATAATTTAGCTAGCAAGCTGGGGCAGCTCTCCCTGGCAAGCTGGAGGTACTGAAAGGATTTTGGCTTCAACAGATGAAGATAATTGGGGAGATTGGACGAAGGAGAAAGAAGAGAGGGGAGAGAGCTTTTTTCACGCAGTTATGCATACAGAATATTAAGTAATCACATAACTTGGTAGTACTGATTCATCTTGGTGATGCCTTGTTAAAGTTCTGGGCTAGTTGAATCTTGTGGCGCGCTCTAGGCTGAAATGGGGACAAAAGCATCTCTGGCTTTGAGGGCTTGTTAAATATTGCATAAGGGACTCAGCTCCCTTTTCTAGTGGAAGCAGAGGCTAAAACGGGAGGGCTTAGTGTGCCTGGGTGGGGGCTTTCAAAATGGCAGGGGAAACCCACTGGTGGTGGAAGATACTTCTGAAATGAGGAGAGACATGTGCTTCTAGGCAGTGGAAAACATGGGGCTTTGTCAACAGGCTGCTCTTGGCAAAATGTACTCTTGCCAACTGTAACCTTGGCAGAGAGCATATATGAGCTATGCACATGCCTTCCTTCTAGTGACATTAATTAGGCAGCCATTTCCTTTGGGGCCAACAGCATTTTGGAGCAGTAGGCACTGCTTACTGTGCAGGATTACTGTGTTTTCATCCTGGGTTTTGTTTTATGCAGATCTGCTTCATACCCCTTCATGGAAACCAGTTCCTCTGTCTGCAGTCTGTAATAGGAAGCAGCAGTTTTCTTTGGCCGTGACACTGTGGGTCCACAGTGGGGAGTAAAAGGAGAAGAAAGAGCCTTTTTCTTCTTGGTGTGAATTTCAGCCCAGCCAGCACAGCAGAGGAGGGGATCCCGTGTTACATGCACATTGTGTTACTTGTGACAAGCTGAAGTATCATGTTCTTGGCTTTAAATATATGGAAAGGCAAACCCCGGACAGCCTGGGGCATAGGAAGGTCTAGAAATTGGAATCACCAGTTGATTCCTGGAATGGGGATGTCGTAAGAGTCCTATGACATATTTGAGTTTCCAAGTATTGTGACCTTGGTTCCCCATGTGATCAGGAATGAATTTCTTAGCTTCCCTTGCAGGAGTGTCACTGAGTTCTTCTGTCCAAGATGGAAGTGTACTCACGTCTCAAAAGATGAATCTGGGACCCTGTAAGAGGTCCCAACAAAAAAAGCCAGGAACTGTATGAATGATGCAGATGGGGGTTGTGCTTCTATAACCCTGAGTACCAGGCCTGTATGCTGCTGGGTCACGACACAACACAGATTTGAACCAAACCAGGTCTGAGTTCTGAATAAATTTAAATTCAATTAGTCAGGATGCATAATACAGACTTTAGGCAGCAGGTATGTTCTTATACATGCTTGACCCTGCACATGCACTATGCTGAAGACAGAGTTAGTGTGTGGTTCCCTGCCAACATCTGCCAAGTGAAATAAGTGGGCTGCTGCCGCCTTGTCCTCTGTGCCTCTGCCAGCTTGAACACATGGCTTGGCCATATATCCCTCTTCTTTGCTGGGTGAGTGTTAGATGGATCTATCTCCTGAGCTGTCTTGCCAGGGTGCCACAAGAACACTGGCAGTGGGGCAAGGGAGAAGAAGGAGGAGAAAGCAGAAGGAGAAGAAGGAGGACACACAAAGAAGATAATGTGGGAGAAGGAAGTGATGAACTTGGTTTAACTGCCGTGCTGTGATATTATATGGGCGGATGACATCTGATCTGAGCTAGAGACAGTGTAGTACAGACTGTGCTGGGTCTGATCTGGAACAAAGCCTGCCAGGTCAGAGGTTGGAATACACTGAAATACATTTTTGCCAGCAGTGTCAACTTCTGCTGCACCAGAGCTTTGCTTCATGTGGCTACAGCTGGTTTTTTTTCTGGTATTAGGAGCCCTTGAACCCTTGGACGCATGTAGAGAGGGCACTGGCTTTCTGCTCACCTAGTTCCATCCTCAAGGACAACTCATGTCTGACAGGCCAGTATGGTAGGAAATATCTATTCCTTGGCATAGACAAAAGGCACGTCAGGACCTGTAATCCCACAGCTCTTTTCCACCTGGCAGGTCTTGATGGATGCAAAGCCATGAGGAGCACAAAAGCTAGTCCCTTAGTGACTAGCTAGTGGTAAGGGGTATATTGGAGTAGCTGGAGCATCTCTAGCATGATGTCGTGTGTCTTGCCTCACTTGTGCATTGCTTTCAGAGCAGGAGAGGCTTCTTGCTGTCTCTAAACCTGCCACATAGGTTTGTCACCAACCCCCACATAGGGTTGTCACCATAATGGGATTGTCACAGGGATGGAGTGATATATGTACAGGCAGCAAGTCCTTTGCTGAGTCTATGCTTTACATATTTCTCCATTTGTTCTTGAGATGTCTGATAAAAGGAGTCCGTAAAGTCTTTCTCAAAGCTCCAAGTTTCATCTTCACTTTCATCTTTGTGTGTATCCTCTTTTGTCTCTGCACATGGAGCTGCATGTGAGAATTTTTCATCACTGATGTCATACCCTTTTCTAAGGATGCAACTGTATTCAGACTACTCCTTCAAACTGCAGATGCGCCCGTAATTAACAGATCACAAAGTGGTGGTTTTCCATGCCAACGTTTTCCAAACTTTTTGCCTGCTTGTATTAAACTGAACTCCCTTGTCTGAGTCAGGCAGGCAAGTGGGAATGAGAGAAGCAGCATTTCTCAGCGTTCAGTTCAATCAGAGACACATCCCCAGAAATTGCTCCCCACCCTGATGATCTGAGCTGTGCCCAACAGCTCAAGCTCAGCTACTGGACCTGTGGTGTTGGGCCACTCAGTTAGCTGGTCTGCACCGATCCCATTCCCTGATCTGCCTGACAAGAGGGTCAGGATGATAATTTTTAACACTCTGCCCATGGCCACAGCTCCCAGAGTGCCATCAACCCAGGACGCGTGTGTGCCTGCCCTGTTGAAGCTCATCTTTTCCTCCAGTGAACATTTTCTTTTGCAACAAAAAAGGGATAATACATCAATTCCCTTTGCCCAGCACATGTAATTCCTTTCTCTTAACTGTCTGCATTCCCAGGCTGAGGACAGAAGCTGAATCCCCTTTGTTATGTTCTTCCTCGTTTGCCTTTACAAACTTCTAGGGTTTGGTTACATGTCACTAGGAGACAGACTTGGGTGGACTCTACCTTTCCACCAAGGTGGCCTGGAGGGCTTATCCAGGAGCTACAGGAATCCCAATACATTCCCCTTTTCAGAACAGTTGCTCAGAGCTCCCCACTGCTTACTGCAAATTTTCCAGGACATGAGTTGTTGTGGGCATCAGGTAAATGTCCCAGGGGAAAAATGTGTTTTCCATCCATGAAGAAACATAGAGCTGGTGTGTGCTAGGGAGGTGTTGGTCAGGACATCTGTGAAAGTAATGTTTTGGAGGCTACTTTAAGAAAGAATTGTTTCACTTCACAATCGGTTGAAACTTAAAAAAGGGGAAAGTGTCAAAAACATTCCTTTGAAGTGCAATCGAGTCTTTGTCTAAATCTAAATACATTACTTCCTAGTTTCATCGGTTTGGTTTAATGAAGAGAGAATAGAAAGAGCAGGCTTTCCACTAGTTGTATTACTGGCTTGCTCTCATCCAGGCATGGCCCAAGAGACGTCAAATATGTGTGTGTTGTCAGCAGGTCTTCCTTGGGATCATGACTTTCAGAAAGTCCTGTGCTCTGTGGTCTCACTAAGGTCCTTCCTGGCTCTATGTCCCCTTTTGTAGCCTTTTCCAGGAGGGAGCATCAGGGTGCAACAGTTGGGGTTTTTTTGTGTATCAGCCTCGCACTAGGGTTTTCCATGCAAGCTGTGAATGTAATTTTGGCTTTCCTCAAACTGACATAAAATGTGATGGTCATATTTGGTGACTTTATACAGGTATTTTAAAGAACTGATTAAGACAATGCAAATGCAAAGATGACAAAAACTTTCTTGAAAATAGTTATGTTACTGAGGACATTTTGCTCTAATATGGAACAGCCCTAGTCTTTTAATAATCTTATAACCCTTTTTTTTTTACATATCTGCCTTTCTTCTCTCACATTTGTTTTTATTTTCATTCTGCAGCCACCTAATTATCATTTCCATACATTTCATATCACTAGCACTGGAATTTCCCATGTCTTATCTGTATGACATTATTTTTTATTTACTCATTATACTGCATGATTAAGTTGTTAAGTAAAATTCTTTTAATCTGTTTCCATAAACTCGAATGTCTCGGGGGAAGGCTCATTAAAATCTTGTGGTTTCCCAGATGATTCCTTGAGGCCAAAAAGAGACACAAACCCCATCCATTTATCAGTATATCACCCCCATCAGGTATATTTATAATATCCCAGGTTTGAAGATGTGGGGCAGACCAATTAAAGACCGTGTTTGGGGGGATTGTGTTTGCATCTATGTCACTGATATGTTAAGAAACTTTTTATTGGGACATGTTCTTGTTGTAAAACTTTGATTTCATATAAACAAACAGTTTGCAAAGGCCCCCAAGACATCTTACAGCCTTGTCTCTTGACTTGCTGAAACCAGTTCCTTTTTGGTTGGTGTAGCAGAGTGAGGGCCTGTGTGTGAAAATGTATTTATTATCATATATTATACTGGAGAGAGCTCCTTGCCAGAGTGGTTTTTAACCCCACTACCAGGGTGTTTGTTAGGGAGTGAGAAACTCTGGTTCATGTCCTTTTGGGCTGGGTGGGTAGGAGCGTGGCATCCAGGAAAGAGTTTGTTGCTTGCAACGTCGCTCATCTCTTTTTTTGCTCATTGTTTCTGCCTGGTTCTTTCCAGTCTGCCCAGTTGAAGGCAAACAATCACAAAGTAATTAGTCTTGTGTCATACACAGCTCTGGACAGTGGCAACCAGCACCTGACACTGGTTTCCGGCCCCCCAATTACTGGTGTAACCAGATGGGAGGTTGCTGTCTGAGCATCTCCATGCTGTGCAGGGCAGCACCCAGGCTCTGGGTCTCGGAGGTCATCATGCCATCCCCACACTCAACTTGATTGCAGGACATGAGCTGACATCTCCACATGGTGCTATGCCACAAGCTGTACCAGCTTATGCTGAGCTACTGCAGGTGTCTCCTTGCTGGTTATGGTGGAGATTTACTTGGCTCCCTCCCCCTGACATTCACTGTTTGCTGTTTCTGGGCATTTGTCTGACATTTACTTTGTAATCTTTGAACATCCCACAGTACTACAGCTTGTCAAACAGTTGTTTTGCTTGGGGGCCTGCCCTGCCTTCCACAATGGATGCATTTCCTTGTGAATGTGTAAGAAAATTCAAGAACAAAGAATACGCTTTCTTCAGCTCTTAAAAACAACCAGGCAAACACAACAACAACTTTTGCTTTCTGAAAGTGACTGTTGACTAAAAAATCTGCCCAAACCAATGCAGCAATGAGCAAATGTGTCCCTCTTAGTGCAGTGTGAACACTCATCTGGGAATACCTTTATTTTATGACGCTTATCACACAATGAATAATGTTGGATTGGAAAGTGATGGCAAAGATGACTATCACTTGGAAAGCTGGGAGCATGTCTCTTGGTGCTGCAGGGCATGACTTTCTGGACTCTCCATTATGCAATGTGTCATCCTTCACAATAAGGGACTGGAAAGAGGAGGCAGAAGCTGGCGCTGATAAGCACACAACACCTGGGCTCACTAGAAATGACGTGTGCTTTGCACACACGGGAAAAGTCTTGCAACAGAAAAGAACAGCACTGATGGAGTGAGGTCACA
>JAOXJM010000019.1:9420143-9431449 GCA_026413425.1 Tringa solitaria | reverse complement strand
CACACGGGAAAAGTCTTGCAACAGAAAAGAACAGCACTGATGGAGTGAGGTCACACGTCTCGGAGATGGGATGCCAAAAATTGTAATGAGGGTTCATTCGGTTCCAGATCATGTCAGTTTAAGAAAAGGTGGTAAATGAGGTTGTCTGGATCTTCAGGCTTCAAAGACCTCCAGTATAAACAGACCAGCTGCACCTGCGTGGTGGTTCAAAGGAATACCTGCATGCAAATACTTCCCACCATGGGGAGAGTTTGTAGCCACCAACTAACCTTTTCTCTTGGGCCTATTGGTACCACATTTATTTTTCATTTTTCTGATTTGGCTGCATCTGCCCATCTCCAAGGCAGGTCTTAGTCAGCCATGACTATTTTCATGATAAGATCTTGTTTCCTGCTGGTGGAACTTGATTAGTAATTGACTGAATTGGAAGAGAGGGTGGGAAAGCAATAAAGTAATATTTTTAAGAATAAATGTAGTCAAGGGCAAGAATGAATCCCTTTACCCATTACACATCTTCTGATTCCACATATCTTGTAGTCTGTTTTAAGGAGGCTTCCTGTGCCAGATGTGCCCAGATGGGATCAGTGGATAGCTGGAGGGAAGGAGAGTGTGAGTAAGGGACTGAATGAATCTTTGTCTTCCAAAACCCTCCAGATCAGCCTAGCACCTGCAAGCCATGGATGCCTCATCTTCAGGTTGGCTTTGGCTGGCTCCTTTCTTCGTCCACAAAATTTGGCTTTTAATGGAAGCTTATAAATTGCTGTTCTCTTCACTGCTTCCTTCACAAATTCCAGCATGATGCCCAAGGCAGCCACTTGTGTTTCCCAGGATTTGGGACATTCATCTCCAAGCCCAAGCTTCTGCTGGATGGAAGAAGGGGTCTCATAGAAAGCAGCAAACCAGAAGGACATTTAGAAGAGATGGAGACTTTCAGGCACGCTAAGTCAGGTTACCAGTGACCCGAGGTGAGGCCAGTTCTCTAAGAGGCAAGAGCAGACAAAAAAAAAGTGCCCGCTTAAAAGTGATCACTGAAAGGTCGATTTTCTGTTCCATTTTGAGGGTCCTAACCACTGCCATTAACCGTAAGAAAAATGTGTGGATATTAGTATTGTATTAGAAGATTGGCCCTCCTCTTATACATTCATTGTCTATTGACACCAGCCCATGGCCACATTGGCTTTATCTTAACGGACCAGTTAAAACTGGTAAACTGTGCTGCCTCAGCTGCCAGCCTGGAACTGTCTTAGCAAACAAACTTTGCTGCTGGCAGATGTTAACTAAGTCACATGTTGGAACAAATCACTTAAGAGGAGGCTGAGATATGAATGTCTAACAAGGACAGTGAATATCTAATAAAGACTTACTTTTAACATCATCTGCCAGTGGATTAAGTAATTGCTGGTGTCTTGATTGCTTGAAGATGACATTGCTGATCCTAAATGCCAGAAAAGAAAGCTTGTTCCACATGCTAACATGTATGTAAATTTATCTTCATTCCAGGACACCTGAAAAACAGCTGGATTCCCTGGCAATTATTTCAATTGAAAAGGTATATGCTGGAGAGGGTACAAAAAATTCATCAGCGTTAATGTAATCATTGCCATAAATGGTGTAGGATCACAGGTAAAATAAAATTCCCTTCAAATGTCTTGATCTCTTGAAAAATGAAGTTATCTAATTTGATAAGTCAGTAATTTGATTGTGTGTATTTTCACTATGGTGGTGGTATATATATGTCATAACACGTTAAATACCATCTTTTTTCACCACAAGAGAAAACCTTTAAGCAGCAGTTTCATATTACATTTGTATTATTTCCAGCCTTCAGCTTCTCTTCCATGGTTCCCAAACCCTTTGCTGACAGGAGCTCTCCCCTGGAGGGACTGACCTGGCTGAAAACTCACCCCTTAAGGGTGTCTTCAGGCAGGGGAGGTCTGGGGCTGGCCAGAGGCAGGAGGGAGCCCACGGCTGGGCATGGGACAAGGACAGGGCTCAGTGCAGCTGCTTTGAAGCTGGTGGTGGCACTGTGCTGTTGGAGACACCCTTTACCCTGGGGCAACCCATTGCTGTCACAGCCCCCTGCCTGAGATCCATGTTGGGATGTGATTCCTCCTTGCCATGTTCCTGGTGACTCACTAGTAAAAGCAGCGTTGCTTTCAAAGTAAATACACAGCTCTGCACAGAGGGATCCCCATGGGAAATTAATGTGTGACAATTAGTGTCCCATTACAGGCATGCTGCTCTTCCAGGCATGCACTGACTTCCTCGCTGACAAGCCCTCAGGACTGACTGTGAGCTCTTGTGTAGGCAGCAGGAATAGTCTTGCTTCTTTGAACCATACGGGTGCCACCAGCCCTCCCTCCCCAGCTCCTGTTTCAAGCGCTGAGCCCAGCAGATGGGGGGAGACAATAACTCCCCTCCTCTCTGGCCTGGGTTAGTTGGTGAAGCACTGCAGGGAGGAACACAACTAAGGGGGGGCCTTGCAGGTTGCTGGGAAGACCCTAATCAGGAGTGGCAATTAGATTTGTACTGGCTTCCCACCTCCTGGCCAGTTTATTAATCTACGCAAGCACAGCTGGAACAAATGACTGTCAAAAGTCATTTAGATGTGGTGTTGGGGGGATGTGGTGTAGGGGAGAACTTTGTAGAGTAGGGTAGATGGTTGGCCTCGATGATCCCAATGGTCTTTTCCAACCTAAATGATTATATATGATTATATGAAAAGCTTCTTCAGCCTGTAGCTAGCAAGTAAGCAGTGGGACTCCTCCTGCTCCCACTCTTTGGGATAGGCACTCTAGTCCCCACATGATATGATTAGGGTTGCTGTCTTTTGTTTCCTAGCCTGGTTAACTAGATTGGCAGGTTTTGCCAATCTCTGTTCTGCAGAACAAGGAATCGGCTCAGAAAATGGGTGGGTTTGATTCTTCTTCTTCTTCTTCTACATCTTTTTTTTTATGGGCTGTGGATGACTTCACTGTTGAAATGTCCCAACATGTTGCAGCTCTGCCCTCTTGCACTGTGTGTAAAGGGAGGTAAGAGAGGTACCTTTGCTCTACTTGTTCCCACAGAAGCTGCTCCTGGGCTTTTTGGACTTTTTCTCTCTTAATGGTGGTGTTAGAACTGGCAGGGGTGTACAAGGTCCTAGGGCCCAAATGTCAGCCTCGTGAAGCTTAAGAGTCAGGACTGTCCTCCAGCAGAAGAAGAGGCACATTGTTCTTAAAAATGGCTACTATGGGCATCATGGCACCTCCAGCCTGGTTTTGGAGCTGTGTCTTGGTCATGTGGGGATAGTGGGTGACAGTGCTGCTGTGGCTGCTACCAGTACAGATGTCCCTGTGGACCTAGCTGAGCACCCAGACCATGCAAGGACCCTGCGTACAGGTGTTCAACCTGACACTGTGACATGCGACTGACTATATCATCCATGATCTGGAGCACAGAAGTAACCATATTTCTCCTCAGGTCTCTGCTTTGACTTGAGCCTCACCTGCTCCCCCTCTCTCGGCTACAAGCAGTGGCAGAAGGTGTCATGCTCTGCTTCTCTCTAGCCACCCCAACCCCATCAAGCTGCTGCTGCAGCTGGTTGGTGGCCAAATTTTACCCAAAAGTTGCTCATCCCTAGAGCTAGCTGCAGTATGCAGCACTCATGCACTGTTGGGGGTAGGAGCCTGGGAAAAAACCACCCCAAAATCCCACCAGTGGACATAAGCAGAGCCCTGAGGAAGAGAAAGAACAGAGCAAATGTGTGTGATACTCCTGTCTCTGTACTACTCTGCCAGCCTCACCTACTTCAGTGTTGGGTCTTCTGAGTCAGTTGTGGTTTCACAGAATTAGCGACCCCCAGTGTGAGTTGTGCTTCTGAGCTGAGCAGTTCCACCACAGAGGCCTTCATTTTGTCCGCTGCTGCAGAAGGTGCTTTTCCGGCTGCCCAGGTGCCAGGAGAGGAGCCTTTGTCATGGTTCTGCCATTTGTCGAAACCACAGTAACTGGGAGGAGGGAGGGCTGGCAGCCGCAGTGCTCTTCCCTGGTCCCAGGGCTGTGTCAGCTTCACCCTGGACCCAGGCACACGCTGTCCTTCTGGCTCATTCCCAAGTGTTTCATCACAGGAACAGGGTGCTCTTCGAGGTTCCAGCTGATCTCACCACTGGAGGGTTTATCCTCAGCTCTAATCTCACTTCTTCTTTCTTAAAGCCATCATTGTCGTTATCCCTTCCATTTCAAGGCCACTAAGGTCTGTATAAGGCTTTTCCCCAGAATCTCCTATGCAAGCTGTGTACCTGCAGCCCTTTTTCTATTCTGCTTTCTTTGTCAAACCTTAGCTACTTTTCTTACTTTTTTACAGAACTTTCTGACCTGGGTTCTTCAGTTGTAATGTAAACCTGTTTCATTATCTTCTTGCTTTGATGACATATCTTTATATTTGGGCTCTTAGGATGAGAGGACACAGCCTCAAGTTGTGCCGGGGGAAGTTTAGGTTGGATATTAAGAAAAATGTCTTCACTGAAAGTGTTGTCAAGCACTGGAACAGGCTGCTCACAGAAGTGGTTGAGTTGCCATCCCTGGAGGTGTTTAAAAAATGTGTAGATGTGGTGTTTAGGGACATGGTTTAGTGTTGGACTTGGTAGTCCAGGTTAATGGCTGGACTCGATGATCTTAAGGGTCTTTTCCAAACTAAATGGCTCTATGAAAACCACTCTCATTTTCTGCCACAAGCCTGCATGACAAATTCACATATGATTTTTGTCCATGCTGTAGCCCAGATGGGCGTCTTTCATATTTCTTTTGAAAGTATCCCCTTTATCTCACCTTCCTGCCAATGCTATTTTCTGGTTTGAATTTCTAACTTCTCTCACCATTTTCTCTGACGTCCTCAGCCTGTGCCTCACATCCCCGTAGAGTGTGGCTCCCGTGTTACCACCCTCCTCTGCTTCTGGAAACACGGACATGCTGCAGGAGACAGCTGCTTCATGCACACCATGAAATTAAACTATAAGAACCAATTTAGAAAGGATCTTGAGAGACAGCATCTAATCAACCTCTCATCCCTGGAGCACGATCCTATCAACTTAAATAATTCCCCAATAAGTATTTGTCTAGCCTGTTTTTCCAACCCACCCAGGATGGAAGATCCACACCTTCATAGGCAACCAGCTTCACTACTGTCACTGTCAGAAAACTCACCCAATGTCTAATATAAGGCTCCTGTGGTAGTTTTTCCTATCCAGCCCTTGTTTCTGCAGATATATGTGATATGACTTGGTGTCCCCTGACCACCTTTATTCTCTCCATCTTGTCTCTTAAGCCTTATTTTCCATGTCTCTTATTGCTGCAGTCTGTGGCTCCTCCTTGTTACACTTGGTTTCATCTCTAAAGATGCACGTGAAAAGGCTGCAGCTTCACACCCTCCCTCCACGAGAGGTGGGAAACAGGTGAGTTCAATACAATTCAGTGGGGCTAGTGCAGTCATGTCATTCAGGGAAAATCCCCCAGGCACTTCAGTAATCATCTTAAATGAAAGGGCATGAAATTAAAATCACCAGAGACAGCCACATCCACCCATCTTGCTATCTGTGTCTGCAGACCCACACGTAGTTAAATGGCAGGATCACCCTGATCTGAGTACCCCAGCCTGCCTGGGGACAGGGTTTTATTCAGTCTGAGGTTTAAAATCAATGAGGACTGAATCTTAATCCTGGATTGGCTGCAGTGAGAAGTTTGCTTTCATTATAATGTATCTACTGTGACATGAGGCCACTTCTCAGCTGAAAAAGAAATTCAAGATGATGATATTTTTCTCCCTTGTCTTGTGATATCGACTTTATGGACATTGGGGGACCTAGGCTTTTATGCAGTGTGATTGCACTAATTTCCATTCTCATAGTGCTGTGGGCTTAGCTAAAAAGACAACCCACTGGACCAATCAATGTATTTGGAAATGTCACAAACCCACTTTTTCTCTGATGAGGCTAGTCCCAAATGGGAAAAGCAGATAGTAAGGTGGGAAAGAGAAACAGACAATCAAAGTGTAAGTGGAAAGATCAGCAGGATCTGTCATTTTTCTCTATGGATTTGCAGGAAATCTTTGGTGGAGCCAGGAGCAGCACTTAGCTTGTTTGTGCATCAGTAGGAAACCTCAGCAGTGAAAACCTCTTAGCTCTTCACCAAACACCTAGCCCTCCCAGGTTCAAGGTGAGACTCCCTCCCCAGCAGACCAGATTTCCCAGCTACATGACATTGTCCTGGGCAGCAGGAAGGACTGGGTGAACCTTGGAAAGTCCTTGCATCTCATATTTGTGATTAATTGTTTCTCTGTATTTGTGGTCTGCATGTCCTTGCTGTGGAGGACTTGTTGTTTGGATTGCCTTTGTGTCTGGAGGCCCAGCATCCCTGCTGTGCTACAGAGCGAAAAGTCTACCCGGAGCAATATCATGCCCAAGGAGCTGCTACTGCAGTTCAGAGGGAGCACAAGAGCATTTCAGTTCTTCATTGCCGTCAGTGGAAAAAGTCCTGGAGGACCATAAACTAACTGGCTGTGTCTTATCTGGTGCAGGACAGGAGTATAGAGGGTACCCTCAGGGTAGGGAACAGATTCAGTGAGGCAGCACCACCTAATAGAGCCTTCACATGGGGCAGGAAACCTTTGGGCTGATGGTAGGTTGGTCACTGCTGCTTGGCATTGGCTCATGATGAGATGTCAGGACATGGAAAACCTGCCGTAACATTACCTAAGCTGTGACCAGGCTGTCTCATAGACACATCGATGCTTTCTCCCTGCTGCCTGGTTTGATTTAAAGCCCAGAGGTACAACAGAAGACTTTCTTATCAACTTCCAACCAAACCCCACAACCTGGATGACCCGTGCTGCAGCTCTGATGTATTCAACCCCAGGAACCCCTGACTGAGCCTGCTCCAAGGTATGCACTGGCAGTTATTTTGCAAACAGAAGCGGCACACCAGCTTGGAGAGGAAGCTTCCTCTGCTTTGCTGCTGCACTCAGGGTATGAGAGCTCCTGACTGATGGGAAGAGAGATGGGAAACCAGCCAGCAAGAACTCAGCCATGAGGAAATTTCCCAGCTGGCCCTTGCTACAATTTGCTTCTATGGGCCTAACGGTGAGAGCACAACAGGGCTGTTCAAATTGTTTCTCCTCCATCATTCATATGTATGGCAGAGGCTGAATGTTGTCCAAACAACATTTGCACCAGAGACATACCTGATTAGACCCCAGGCAAGCCAGTCTTGCCCCACAGGCTGCATAGTCTAGAACAGGAAAGACAAACAGCATTCCTCATGTGGAGGAAAAGGCAGAACTTGTGCTTTAAATGAAAAAACAAACATGCCAGCACTCTGCAGTGTCTATATTCTTCAGACCACTTCTTCAGCCTTACTTCCGCAAAACATCCTGTTTTCCTTCCGTTCATAGAGCCTTTGTGGCACACAGTGCTGTGTTCAGCAAGGCTTGGCAGCTCCCTGTGCTTGCATCCCATCAGCATGAAATATTCCCTTGGCCTCAGCATCTTCCTGGCGTTCCTGGATCCAGGTGAGTTTTCCACTGGGACTTGTGGGGCTGTGCAACGTGGAAGAGGTCTGGGATCAGGTGCTCTGCATGAGGGGCCATTCCTGCCACCTGGGCTGTAGGAGCCCCTCATCCGGGGGGATGTGCACGGCAGGGGGTGGCTGGTCTTGGAGGATCTTTGGTGCTGTGAGCCAACGTGCAGATAGAGGTGTAGGCATTTACCATGTGAACTGGTTGTCTAAGCTCCTGCTGAGGTCGCTGGTGATCCAGCTGGGTCAGTCACAGGAGTGATTCAGGTTACTCTTGGGCAGGCAGATCTTTGAATCAATCTCTGGCCACAATTTTCCACAAATTTAAGGGGTCATTTATTTTGCTTGTGCCCAGGGTCATGTCTGGGCTTTTTATGTCATCTCAGTTGTCCTTCAGCTCTGCTCCAGAAGCGTCTTGGAGGTCTTGTGTCATACCTCATGTAGATGTCACAGCCACTGCAAGGTGCCTTAGATGGCACCTGGCTTTAGGGAACAACATGTCCTGGACCTCTTAATCTACATGCTGGACACTTGGGTCCCAGTGAGAGTGTGTCAGGGATGATGTGCTGTTTGCCCTCTGCTGATGAACGCTTTATTCCTTTCTAAGTGTCTCCTGCTGACTGCCTCATATTCTGATCTGCTTAAGATGTTGCAGCAGGCAGTTGGCAAAGTGGTTTCCCTTAGTGCCTACAAAGAGTTATGCTATTCCCCAGTTAGTACATAGCCCAGTCAATACCTGCTGGCAGCTTCTTGGTCCCCAGGGCTTGGGTGCCCCTGCTCACTGCAAAGAGAAGATTTGGGGCCTAGGAATCCAGGGACATCTGATGCCTGCCAGGATGGAAGGGTTTGTGGGGATGGCAACCTATGGAAAACCAAGAAACATCATCACATAGGAGACAATGGAAGCTGGATGGGTATTGGTGGTTAAAATGTAAAATGCTATCCCAAAATACCTTCCCCTCTCTTGCCCAAATTCAAGTTCATACTAGAATAAATAATAATAGAAATAATAGAAAATAACCCAAAATTGGGCAACAAAATAAGGAAAGAGGAATGTGAAAAGTGCTGATCAAATGCTGAAGGAAAATGTTGATGAAAGAGGAAGTGAGATCCCTCATGACTGCTACACCCAGGAATGTGTCCTCCTTTCCCAGGGACCTCCCTTCAGTGTGAGGTTTGTCACAGCATAGGAAAAAGCTGCTCCGGCCCCATGAAAACCTGTACTGGTGGTGAAGATACCTGTGGCATCATTCTGCACGAGGTCATGATAGGTAGGTGAGACATCCACTATGGCTGTATGCCAGCACAGCTTTTGGAATGGGGCTGGGGAACGTGTCTCTCTCCCCCACCTCTGTCACTGGCCTTATGGTGAGTCCTTGGACAAGCTGTTCATTTTGTTTTTCACTGACTGAGGATCCAGAGACCTGGGGTGGGAAAAGGTCTCTTCATCTATCTCAAGTAGCAGCTTCCTAGTGGGAGGGCTTCATTCTTATTGTGGAGGAGAGGACCTAAGCAGCATGGTGGGAGGAGACATTGGCTTTTAATTCTGGCTAAGGTGAGCAGTTGAGTTGAGAGGCTGGGCTGTGAGGGACACAAGGCCGCTGGCATCTAGCACTGGTGGTGGACTGGCCATGGGTGAAGGGGGAAACTGGTCTGCATCTCACTCCCTGCTTCAAGCAGGCAAGAAGACACCAGGCACCACCAGAGGTGAGCTATCACCATTTCCCCGCGGTTGATAAGCCCGAGACTGGTGGTGAGCCCCACACAACTGCACACTTGGTTGTCTTAGTGACATGGCCTTGGTCATTGACCAGCTTCGGTAATGTGACTGTTGGCTTTTAGACTGGAGACTCTCTGGTGCTTGCAGCTCCAGTGCATGTCTTCCCTCTGCTCGAGCAAAGCCACTTTCCCTCCTCACAACACTGCCAGGGCCTCACTAGACTGCAACGTAACTGTAATGATCTGCCCCCCAATATACCTTCTGCATTTAGTTCACAGGAAAGACTAGACTTGTCTCTGTCAGGATGCTCGCAGCTGCAATAGATGGAGTGCTCTGTAGGCTGTGCATGGAGAAGCGTGGGCTGTGGGTCAGAGGCATGTGGGTCACCCCATGAGCCATGGTTGGGCTGCTCTGGCTAAGATGAACATCTGCAACAAGGCCAGCTGGCTGTGAGGACTCTCCTCCTGCCTTTAAGCACAATGTGGAGAAGGAGAAATTCCTCACTAGTGTCTCAGATATGATGGCACTCTCAGTCCTCTGAGAAGATCACCAGGACCACTGCTGCTGCTTTTGGGGTGGCCCCGCTGTCCCCAGACCCTTCTCAGGCGCCAGGAGGGCTGCTTAGCAGCTGCTGCAGTAGGAACCGATGTGAGGGGAAGGGAGTTACCTCGTAGTTAACGACTTGGTGCTGCCTTGGCTTCGTTACAGGGGGGATGGCAATCCCTTCGTCCATCAAGTCCTGCCTGCCGTCCAGCATTTGCCAGCTTGGCCCTATCACCATGAATTATGGGAAGGTAAAAGCAAGGAGCCACTTGGCTTGCTGCACGGGCGACGACTGTCGAACAATCTCTGTCTCGCGTAAGCGCCCTTTTTCCTTACATCTCATCCCCTCTGTGTCTACCCCGACCCGAGGGGTGAGGCTTTCCAGGCTAAGCCATCGCCTGGCTCGTTCCTCTCCTTCCCTCCTTAAAACCAGTTATGACCTGTCTCTTTCCTTCCAGTGCCACCAGAGGACACTGTGCCCAATGGGTACCAGTGTCCCGCCTGCTACAGCATGGACTCCTTCCAGTGTGGTAATGAAATTGTAAACTGCAGTGGATCTGAAACCCAGTGTGTTGACCTGGCTGGGTTAATGAATTCTGGTAATTGCCTTTTATTTGGGGCTGTCTCTCATCTTTTTGGTTAAGTGGGTAAAAGCAAGCTAGAAAGAAGCATTGCAGAAAAATAAAAATGGGCAAAAAATTGTGAAGGGAAAAAAAGAGGAAGAGACATGGAACTGAAGGAGAACATGCTTAAAGCTGCTAAAAGAGTGGGGGTGGTTTTTTCTTCTTACTTCCCCATTGTGCACAGATAACTGTTGGAATTCCTCATAGCACAGCATAACTGAGGTCAAGAGCTGAAATGCACTCCTGAAGCAATCAGATACAAGATCACGTAGTAGATCTGACCAAGACCCTGAACCTGCTATCCCTAGCTAGGACACATAAGGATGAATCTGGATCTAAGCCAGTTGCCTACTTAATGGGAGCTCAGATGAAACCAATACAGAGCCATTGGCTTCCTCACGAGGTGACACTGGCCATCGGGGACAAGTCACTGTTTGTTGTAGTGGTGCCTCTGCCCCTAGAAAGCCAGGGACAGGTCTCTCCCCGTGAATACTGCAGCTGAGCCTCCAGGATCCCCAAAGATCTTCCCTGCAGGGGAGCTCCAGTCTTTGAACAGCTGGGGTCACCAGCAGCATGTAATGCTCTCATTCAGAAGTCTTTGTCCAACCCCAAGAGCTGTAATTAGATAGAGGCAAGGAAACAGCAAGCTCCCTGGTCTTTCCCCTTTCCCTCACTGCTGCAGGTGAAAGACTTCCATGTTCCACGGTAACACCACCTGTGCTCCAGCAGACAGGAAAAATAACGTGGAAATTAAGGGTGGCTGCACCTGCCCACAAAAGACTGGAAAAAAACTACCTTGTGTGTCACAGAATCAGAGAAAGGTTAGAGTTGGAAGAGACCTTAAAGATCATCAAGTTCCAACCCCCCTGCCATGG
>JAOXJM010000019.1:9396798-9407558 GCA_026413425.1 Tringa solitaria | reverse complement strand
CTGGATGATCTCCAGAGGTCCCTTCCAACCCCATATCATTCTGTGATTCTATGATTCTATGACAAAATGTGATGAACTTGGCAGTGAGAAACGTGTTTGCCTCTCTCATTCCAAGCTGTGGCTCTTGTTGGAGACACCTTTCCAGCTGTGCTTGGAGTTCTTCAGTCAGAATTACCTTCTCAAAGAAGGAGTCGAAACCTGAGATGACTGTAGGTGAGTCAAAGATAGTGAGCCTGTGCCCTGCCCTGGGTGTGAATGTTCTCTCCTTTACAAGTTATTTCAGCTCACAGCAATTTGAGAGGAGCAGGAGTTTGTGAAAAATACCAATTTGGGTAAATTAAGGGCTTAACTGACAGCCAAATAAGTAAAGGGTTATGTGTGTGTGTGTAAGCACAAGCTGGGAGTAGATGATATATTTATTTAAAGTGAGGACTGGAAAAGGCCCAGCAGGAGCATTTTGAATAGCTGCACCTTTTACTAGCTATGCTGAGTTCACCAAAATCTTGGCTCCTGGTGCCAATCAGTACCTGGAGGCTGGTGGCTGCTGTGAAAGAAACAGTTGTCCTATGCATCCTCAAACAGGTAAACCGGGCAGGATAAACTTTGAGGGGAAGGACTTGTGTTCACTTCTCTCATGTCATTGAAGTCACTGCCTGTAGAGGTCTTCTGAGCTCCACAAGTGTCTATAGTGAATTTTTCATGCTATGTGCGAAGTGTTGTTATGGGCAAAGAGGAACATATTATATTAACGTACAGCAAAAAGCGTACTCAAAATCTTAGTCTAATCAAGACATAATAAAGTTATTATTAGTCCAGTTGCAATATTAACACTTATAATGCAGACCGATACAGAAAAGTCTCATTAAAAATAATACTCCTAAAACTGTTATAAAACAGAATTTACTAATATCTAATCCTCTTCTCCAGTGCTGTCCTCTCTGAGTCTTGCGTTTGGTGGCACCAGCCTTCTCAAGCAGGGAGGCGCTGGGATGTCTCTGTCAGTCTTCAGTATTCCAAGCTGTTCACGGGGAGAAGCCCAATGTTCATGGTGAGGTTCTCCTCCTCCTCAGTCCTGGAGTCTGCTTAGGGCTGGTTTCATGTGCTTCTTCACCACACTCTCCTTCCTCGGCATTTCCACGTAAAGTTTGAAAGTGGCTCAACAGCTTCCCGCAGCCTCAATTAACATGAGGGGGTATTTATTGTTATGCAGTGACTACCTGCGTTTGTCAGACATTTTACCATATATGGTATCACAGAGATAAAGCTGGAACCAGTTATACAGAAGTTGCCTGACCACTAGCTATTGTTAAAGTAAATCAGCACCAGCTCAGGTGAAGATAAATCTGGAGACATCCTGAGATGCCAAAGCCTGTGTCTTTCACTAAAAATTTCAAAAATTGCATTTACTGGGCTTCATCCACAGCCTGGCAGATATAAACCTTCAAATATTGTTGCATCCTGTGGCTGCAAGAGGAGGTCCCCGAACACGAGAAGGTATCACACATAGCGATGACAGGACCCTGCCTGGTGAGTCTATGAGATCCGTGTTCACCAATTGTCAGGTTCCAGTGTTGCTCCTGCTCACCCATCCCAGCAGTGTAATGGAGTCACCAGTGCTGTCACTCATGACATCATTGCTAATTTTCTCAGGTGGAAGTCTCCCCACTACAGGGTTGTACTGAGAACTAGCAGGATGGTTTTTGTCCAAGGATGCAAGGAGATTTTGCCTATTCCTAGTTATCTTCATTTATTTTTTTTTCCCCTCACATGTTTGGTCTGTCAAGGTTGTATCATCCTTGGGACAAAGACTATATTCCTTTCTCTTTTCTTTCTTCTTTCTCTGACATATGTTTGCGGCTCTGTCTTCAGTCTTTAGTCTCAGAGATGTCTGCAGAGAACCAATACAGCTGATATTTCTGCAAAGTGTTTGTAATGAGCAATGCTGGCAAGCTTCCCCCTGGGAATGATGAGTAGAGACTCAGGGCTTGTTTCAATCCCAGGAGGAGTTTTTCCCCCTCCATTAACATGAAAAAATAAGTCAGATGGGAATAATTTTATTTTTTTTAATATACCTTCCCTGTGCTTTATACTATGCTTGCCCACAGTGCTAGGCCCACCGCAACTGGCAGTTCAGCTTAGAGAAGCTGAAGGTGTCTGAGTGGGCTGGTGTGCACTTGCTCTTCCCCAGGGTGCCAGTGCATCTCCTGTCCCCAGGGCAGGAGAGGGTGTCAGTCCCACAGAAGAGCGGTTTCTTGAAGGCAGGAGTGCTACTGCCACCTCTTGGAGCTGGGAATAAGGGACGGGCCCAGCATGGGAGGGACTGTCGTGATTTGCTGGAAGAGGCCAACCTGTGGGAAGCTCAGGGTGGTCACCTCTTCATTTTGCTCATGTCTTTGCCCTGGCAAGCTGTGGTCTGGTCAAAGCCAAAAATCTGAAACAGGTGTGATTTATTTGGTCTCATCCAGTCCCTCAACCAACACAGGATCCATACCAACATTTGATTTTCAAAGGGTAATTTTTAAGTCAGGTTTTAAAGGGGTGTATGTGATGTATCTCCAGTTTCCAGGGGAGGCTGTACACCAGTGCAATGAATGTCAACTTTCTGAAGCTTTTACTGCCTCTAAAATGCTATTTAAGTGCTATATGCATTACTGTAAATGCTCCAATAAATAGGGGGATCGAAACCAGGCTGTTTTAAAGTCACACTAAGATCTGACCTGCTCTCTGCATAACTAGCATCATTACTTCTCTTCCTCTCCTTTGCTATCTCAGTTCTTAAGTGGTGCTTATCAGCATAATATCTGTGTGCTATCTAGGAATGCATTAAGCAACAGCTGTTACATGTTTAGTTCTCATCCTGCTCATGGGGGGAAAATATGTGTAATTAAATTGTTTTGTTTGAAATCCTCATTGCACCGAGTCAGTCTCTCCCTTGCTTTTTCACAGAAACGCACATGTGGACACACACGTAGAGCTCTCCTTTTAAGCTCGTGGAGGTAGACCAGAAGGTAGAGAGCTTTATGATCGTTTTTAGTTCTGGGGAAATTTTGGTCCACAGCCTGTGTCTGGCCCCACACAGGCTCTTCCTCCAACACAGAGGGACAGAGTTCATTACAGCTCAGAGGAGCCAAAGGACAGACATTGTCAAGGGAAGCTTTGATTCCGATGCCACAGGACTTTTTAGATATTTTGGTGCTACCAAAACCTTTGAAAACAGGGAGTGAAGGTGATTTGGTGCTCTCTGGGAATGCAGTGGCATCTGGTGCTGCTGTTCGTAGCAGTCCAGGCTTCAGAGGAAGCCTACCATGGTCAAGCCTACCCATGTCCATCTAAGCATTGAGAGACTCAGGAGTAACGGCTCAGAGTTTGAGGCAGGGAAGAGAAGGCTCCTTCCCTCACTAGCACATCATCTGCTCCAAGTGGGAGCAGCAGCAAATGTTAGTAGCAGTTTCAGAAATGGGAAGAGCAAAAGTCAGATTTGGAGGCTCTGGGCTCAGACTCTACAAGAGGTTTAGGTGACCTTCTTGCTGCTCAAGTTAATATTTGATTCTCTGTGATCTGTTCAGCAACAGGATGATGGTTCATTGCCATATGTAGCAGTAAATGATAGGATCTGACAACATCAGGACTGACAAAACTGGCAAGCCATGATGGAGATCTCCTGAAGACAGCTCAGGGAGGAATATGTTAGGAAGGCAAGAGATCTCCAGAACCACCTGCTCTCCTGGTCGTCAAGAGGAGCACCTGACGGATCCAGATAGGATTCAAGGAGCTGGTTTCCAAACCTCTCTCTGGTACTGTCTGTACTGTGGGTCTCTCCTTGGCCAGCCAGAGGAGGCTGCTGGTCTTTCCTGTTCAGGTCACCACCAACTGTGAAGGTCATGGAAGTGTCCATGAGTTTGCTGATCCACTCTCTACTGAACTATTTCATCCCATCCCAACCAGCTTAATCTTGTGAACTTCTCTTGAATATCAGGAATGGCCTGGAAACATGCACAGCTGGCATACTCATTTGAGGAAAATGCTGGTGAGTAAGGAGTAGAGGATCTGACTTTCATTGGGATAGAACAGGACTGAAGTTGGACACCATGGACTCTGGCTCAGTTGTGAGTCATGTCCATATGGCCCTCAACAGGGCTGGACAGGTAGAGAAGGTCACAGGACATCCAAGTCTCCAAGCGCTCCAAGGATTAAAGCATGGGGTCTTAGTTGACAGGGTAGAGAGTGCTGCAGGAGCTCAGCATGGATTCATTTCCCAGACAACCCCACATGGCATGTAGGGTTGACCTGCCTTTCCTAATCATAAACAGAAGCAAGCACAAACACAAAGCAAGGTGAGTTTATCAATCATCAAGGCTTGGAGCTGGAAGTGGACATGGTATGCTCAGAATCACAAGTCCCCAAAGCTGATGTGAGCTGGGCTCAGTGAGAGCTGGAGCTTGGCTGGAGCCTGGAGTCCACGCTTGATGGGCATCACCTTATGGGATCACACAGGAGCACTTTGAGGGGAGAATATATACCATGAGAGAGAGCCACAGGGGGGTCTTCCTCCAGCACCAAAATCTGCAGCAGTAAAACATGTTTCCTGGGGTGTATTGTGGTTCCTCTAGTGTGCTAACACACAGAGCTCATGTGGGCATATGATCGGCTGCTTGTAAGAGATACAAAAATCTCTTCGTACATCCTCCTTGCTACAATTCATGTTGGCACAGATGGTTGTTACAGCAGTACCTCTAGGCTCTTCCTGACTGTGCCAGACCGACAAAAATGCATTAGGAGAGCCAATCCTTGTTCCAAAGAGCTTATTATAACTGATTTGAAAAGGGTGATACGGAGATAGAAGGCAGATCCTCTGTCCAAATATGGATTGTCCATCAACTGCCTTAACAGTAATAGAGAGAATGAAGGATGTGTTTATTATTCAGGCGGGTAAAAGTGTCTCAGCCACAGAGTGATTGCTCCTTCACTGCACTGTGTTTGTGTAAACATGACTATTCCATGTATTTTTAATTTTTTTTTGTGGCTCAGACTCAAATGCAAAATACACAGGAAATCTGTGCAAATAACACCAGTGGAGCTCTCCAGTCAAACTTGTCTAGATGTTTTCTAGTTTCAGCAGACCAGTTCTGCCTGGCAAACAGCAAGGCAGTCTCTGCAGCTGACTTGTATGCGTGAAATCTTGCTCCCATCTTTGCCTCTGGACATGGTCTGGTTTCCCCGTTGGTGTCAGATGTACATGACGCAGGTCCTGGGCTGGGAGGCTGCCATGCCACAAGGCTAACGAGGCATGCTCTGGTCTGATTAACACTAAGGCATGGATGGTCAGAGTGACTGAGTGAGGGGCCAAGCCCCCATGGCACAAGGGTGTTTTAATTTTAGGACTAGACAGGTTGGTATTTGCACATTTGCAGGGGAAACTGGCTGTCATTCAGTTATTTGAAGCCATCCAAGCAGCTGCCTTATGAATAAATAGAGTATGAAGGCACACTGACACCAAGTGCTCCTCTCTGGAGTGATGAAGAGGGTCCTGGAGCCAGGAGCTTGGCCAGGAGACAGGGCCAGCAGACCTTGTGTACTGATGGAGGAGTGCACCTCCAGTTTTGTGAGATGTTGCTGTGTGCAGCCTGGGAGAACAGACCTGCCCTTCCTGCCTTTCCTGGAGTGTGACACAGGCGTGGGAAGAACTGTCTGGGTCTAGCACTCAAGGGAGGGTGAGATATGTCCTAGACCTCTCCAAATGCACCAGTAGTGGTAGAAACAGGAATTCTGGGCTCTAAGGGGCAGCATAGGAGACATCACCTCACCTATGCTACTCAAAGTTCAGCAGCAGCAGGCAGCAATCTCTCCTTGTTGATCCTTCCCAACCAGCTTCCTCAAAGCCTCTCTTGGACTAGATGATCTTAAAAGGTCCCTTCCAACCTAGGTGATTCTGTGAAAGCTCTCTGGTGTGTCCTAAAGCACTCTGATGTGTCCTACAGCTCCCAGCACGGAGCAGAGGCCCTGGGAGCCACCGCACATGGCTCTGTGCTTCTGCCTCCCATTGCCCTGCTGCACGAGTGGTGTCAGAGTGACTCTGGGCACACTGCCCTCCTGCTTCCCAGCTTGTTCCCCCTTGGCTCCCCTTTTTCTGTCCTAGCCTCCTTTGTGTTTCTTGCCCCTGCCCTTTTGGGGTGGTTGAAATGGGAGCTGAGCCAAAAGCTACCCTGCTGTCAAGGTCCTTGCCTAACTGAAGCCAGCCCAGGGCAGAGCTTAGACCAGGGACCCATCCTGCTGTAGAGGAGCAGTCAAGACCTATGTGTTGAGCTATTGCATGTACAACAGATGATACAAATGCTGTTGGAGCTCTGCAGTCTGGCTGTCATCTCCTAGCTGGGGCTGATGGTACCATCTGTGATTTACAAGCCCCTTGTCCCCCAGGACCTGTTTCTGGCAGCAGGACTCCTGTCTTGATCTGCAGATCTCTAGCATCCAAGTTGTGTGGGTCCTAAATGCTTGGGAGCTGAGGTACGCTGCTCCAGTTTCTGAAGGAACAGGACACCTATAAACTTGCTGGAGTAGTGACCTTTGGTGTCCCTCCTGGGCATGAGGCCACCCTGCAGCTGTGCCAGCAGGTTGGTTGGAGATCAGCTGTGGAAGGAACATGCCAAGTAGTTTTCAAAGGGCCTTCATTTGCTCTCCAATGATGATCTGAAAAAGATTTTTTATTAAACACTATATTAAAGGGGAGGAGGGTGTGAGTAGAGATTGTACTGGAACTAGCTACTGTGGCAGATAACTGTAATGCAAGAAAGTGGCCCATGGCACATTTTAGTCACTCATTTATGGAAACCATGAAACGATACTGTACAAATGCTGGAGAGGGAATACAACAGCCAATTTTGTGGCATTTTCTGTAAACAGCCATTGTCTGATGCTCCAGTGACTCATTCACACAGCATTTTTCCAGATCTGATAATATCCTGGACTCTGAGCAACTCTCCTAGCTATGCAGATCTTTTTTTTTCTTTTTTTTTTTTTCCCCCTTCTCAAACATACTTCATGCACCTTTGCACATAACACAACATTGCTGTATGCGTAACTGCCGACTCTAGATCTCTATCCGCTCTTTCTATCCTTTGCTTACGTTTGCCTCGGCTTACGATCCTATCAGCTGCTGAAAGCTAAGCAGGACTGATCCGGCAGGACGGGTCAGCACTTGAAAGGGAGACCTCTGCTTAAAGCCGAGTGCTGCAGCAAGTGGTGACAGCATCTGGGGAGGGATGCGCGCCGGTCAGACAGGCAGCTGGTGGGGTGGGACACCGGACGTGGGAGCACCATCTTTCCTATATATTTGACTTGTGGTCATCCAAGGCAATCATGAACTGACACTGTAGGGCTCTTCCACCAGATTTGCAGTTTGTTTTCCATGCTGTGGGGTTGCCAGCAGGCAGGGAGAAATTCACGAGCACCTGGGCTGCTTTCGCCAAAAGATACCTTTTCTTTTGAAGATACAGATGTGCATTGAGTCAGCTGGTATGATAGAATCATAGAATAGTTTGCATTAAAAAGGAATTTTAAAGGTCATCTAGTCCAACCCCCCAGCAATGAGCAGGGACATGTTCAACTAGGTCTGGTTGCTCAGAGCCCCCTGCGACCTGACCTTGGCTGTTTCCAGGGCTGGGGCACCTCCCATCTCTCTGGGCAACCTGTGCCAGTGTTTCGCCAGCCTCATGGTAAGAACTGTCTTCCTAGTACCTAGCCTGAATCTACCCTCTTTTAGTTTAAAACTGTTACCCCTTTCTACATTGTCCCATTCCTACAGGTGCTACTAAAAAGTCTGTCCCCATCTCTCTTACAAGCCCCCTTTAAGTACTAAAAGGCCACAATAAGGTCTTCCTGGAGCTTTCTCTTCTCCAGGCTGAGCAACCTCAACTCTCTCAGCATGTACTCATAGGAGAGGGGCTCCAGCCCTCAGATCATTTTTTTGTGGCGTCCTCTGGACCTGCTTCACCAGGTCCATGTCCTTGCTGTACTAATACAGACATGTAGACAGAATATTTTAGGCTTTGACCCTGTGTTACAGATTAGGGTCAGTCTGCTGAGAAATCACAGGTGATTATGAGTTATTAACCTCCGGTTCTCTGTCTTGATCGATCTTATAATCCTATTAGCAAGTATGAATCAACAAATGCAAATTATGAACCTGTTTTTTTCCTTGGTGTCGACAACCTAGAACAAAACATGTTTTTGTCACTGCTGGCTCATATCTTGCTCTGCGCAGATGTTGATCAGGGCAGGATGTCTTCCATCAGACTGTTGCCTACGGGTACAAGGCATTTGTGATGGATTATTTTGGCAGTGCTTCCAAACGTGTCAGAGCCCAGAAAACAAGGGGTAATTGTACAACAGAAATAACAACTAACCAGAACTTCTCCAAAGCTCTTGAAGGAACACAGGTTTTGAGAGTCCAGCTGCAGGCCCAGATCATTATGAAGTTGGATACCTATCTTCTTCCCCTGTACCATCCTGTGGCTACATACACAAACATCCTGTATGCCACAAAATGGTTGGTTATAAGATTTTCCCCTTGCTTCTTCAAAGGTAGTTGCTTGAGTGGGCTTAAGAGAGGTCTTGTGCGTTCAGGGGACTTTGTTCATGTCCTAAATTTCCAGGCACCACCGGTATAAGGGAACGGGTGGTTAGGTGGGACATGGCAAACCCCATGGCGCTTGCAAGGCAGTGAGGCCCTGCTCTGAAACTCCTTTCCTCAGACCAGAGCTCACACGTGGACCAGGGACAGACTGACCAGGAGGATGAAAGGTGCCATTTATCATGCTGGGCAGAGCAGAGGGAGCCCAGAGAGGGTCCTGCAACACTCCCATGGCTCTGGCACTCCTTTTTCTCCCCCAGGCTCTTGCTGACAGTGTTCTGTGACCACGGCGTGGCAATGCCATGTCCGAAGCTGCTGTCTCATGGGGCTGTGCAGAGGAGACAAGCGCAGGAGGGGAGATGGTGCCTGTGCAGGGGAGGGGGCAGGCGAGCGGTAAGCAGGCTCTCTGCTCTGTTAGCTCGCTTTCCCCTGTGAAGCGCTGTACAAACAGCAGAGGCAATAAAACACGAGATGAACAAGACCAAGTCAGTTATTTACTGCCCTAAAGCAGGGCAAGATTGTTCCCCATGGTGAGTTTTCAAGTGCCTTTTGCTTCTAGTCTGCTTTTAAATGACGCATATGATGTGGCTTCCTCCAGCTCCTGGCGGGGAAGGAGAAGGTAGACTCTACCACACAGCAATAAATCTCCCTTTTCTAAAGCTTTTGCTGTATCTAAAATGCCACTGAGTTGCTGCACTGCCGTGGGCATTGCAGTAAGTTCTTTGGTGAGCAGAGGGAGCTGTTCTGCTGACTTGACCTGTTGAGGTTGTGAAGGACACTCCTACCTGCTCTTATGACCACTGGCCTCACCAGTGGTGAAGTGGACGCTGAGACACATGTGTCCTCTGCTGTCCTGGGACTGGGAGAGGTCACTATGTGCAAGGAGGAGAGCAAGGAGGAGGTGGATGACTCAGGATGACCCAGGGGCTGGTGGCACTTCCAGCACTAGGCTGGGGCAGGTGTTTTAGTAAGGATCACTGTAAGCAATTGCAAATGTGTCCTCTGCCCGCCCTGAACTGCTTCTGAACAAGGTGTCTTTGGTCACACCCTGTGGATGGGGAACTGGTCTGGGAGGAGCAGTGGACGCTCGGGACTCACACTGGGGAGCAGCAGAGCTGGGAATGTATTTCAAGTATTTTCATGTCATTTCAGGATAACTGAGCAATGCAAGAATGTTCTAGTAAGTCTTCTGGTCTTCTGTTCCTGTGGCTGAAGTGGTGGACATCCTATTCCACGGGACATCACTGTCAGCCAGGTAGTGGCGACTGAAAAGGGTTGGACCTATGGAGGAGATTCTAGGTGTGATGGGAGAAGAGTGTGTGAACATAACAAATGTATTTCCCCAGAAATATTTTACAATCACCAAAAATTCACAGCTCAGGGACCACTTGTGACAGAGGGGTGCACTTGTTTAATAGACATTGGTGGATTTTTACCTTCATGAATTTGTACAACCATCTGTAGGTCCCTTTTTTAGCACCTGCAGCATCCTGTGTCAAGAACTTCTAGAGGTGTATCCCCGTGCATGAGAAGCAGTTTGAGCTCATTGTGAAGGTGAGCAGTCAAACCCATGTGGGCAGCGAAACATATTTCCCTATGAATTGGGCTGGCTGCTCCTGTAGGTGAGAGCTCCAGCCAGGCACCTGCTGTACCTAATGCTGCAGTTTGTCATATGCACGAACATTTCAGGTGGAAAAAAATCAGCATCTATAGCTTCACAGTCCTGTTATGAAGTCAAAATTGAGAGGGTGGTATGCAACAGGTACTTCTTCACTAGGAAATGGGTGATAAGGACGTGTGTGCTTGTGTCTGTGCAAAAACAAACATAGGGACAATAAGGATCAGTGACAATATTTAGTATTAGGAACTAATTAGGAACACCTGCACTGCTGGTGATGGTTGATGTGTTGTGCCCTGCGTTTTAGGAAATAGACTGCATTTGTCTGCAAATTTGTCTGCACTGCATTAAGTGCTTTGCTTAATACTGATTTCATAGAATCATAGAATCATATGGGATTGGAAGGGACCTCTGGAGATCATCTAGACCAACCACCCTGCCAGAGCTGGTCTACATAGAGCACATTGCACAGGAACTTGTCCAGGTGGGTTTTGAATGTCTCCAGAGAAGGAG
>JAOXJM010000019.1:9383607-9396052 GCA_026413425.1 Tringa solitaria | reverse complement strand
GAATGTCTCCAGAGAAGGAGACTCCACCACCTCCCTGGGCAGCCTGTTCCAGTGCCCTGCCATTTTTGTGAATTTCCTGCTTCTTCTGCCATGCAGGACTTGTGCTGAGAAACTACACGAGCAAGGAAAACTGACTTTTGTTCAGGTGACACGAATGGATGGATTTTCAGTTTCTCTGGCTTTTCCTGGGTCAGTAACTTTAAACGTAGGAACTGATAAGAGGGCAATACCCAGGAATCCACTCAGATCCACCACACCTGGCCCCTCTTTCCTGTCTCCCAAAACAGCACAGGAGAGGCCAAAGGGGCTGGGAGGCATAAAGGTGATGGGGTCTGGCTGTCAATGGAGCAAACCTCCACACCCCACTGAAATGCCTGTGGGGCTCCTTGAGGCCCCAGGAAAGGCTGGGCAGCGTCTGGGGGGATTTGTGCCTGTGTCTGCAAAGAATCTGTGGCATCTCCTCCCCACCACGATAGCGGGAGCTTATCGGGGGTTTCCTTCGGATGCCTTCACGTCTGCACCGGCGGCAGCCCTCTGGGCTGGGGCTGCTTGGCTCTGAGAAAGCTGATCCAGCTGCCTGCATCCTGGCTTTTTTCTTCCCTGCAGAGAGAGCAAGGACGAACCCCACGTGGCAGGCGTTGCTCGCCGCCGACGTGAGTCATGCCAGCCGCTGGATGGCCTTTGGACACCCCGTGGCAGGTGTGATATGGGAGAGCACGGTCGTGTGGCTGACGGTAATTCACTGATTACACACATGGGTACTGATTAGTGTCACTAGTTGGTTCCTCACCCCACAAAGTATCTCTATCACAGCTAGCAGTGAAGATGGTCTGGTGAACGAGAAACTCAACATGAGCCAGCAATGTGCGCTGGCAGCCCAGAGAGCCAACCACAACTGGGCTGGATCAAAAGCAGTGTGGCCAGCAGGTCGAGGGAGGTGATTCTACCCCTCTACTCTGCTCTGGGGAGACCCCACCTGGAGTACTGTGTCCAGCTCTGGAGTCCTCAACACAGGAAGGACATGGACCTGTTGGAACAGGTCCAGTGGGGGGCATGAAGATGATCAGAGGGCTGGAGCGGCTCTCCTACGAAGACAGGCTGAGGAAATTGAGGTTTTTCAGCCTGGAGAAGAGAAGGCTCTGGGAAGACCTTATAACAGCCTTCGACTACCTGAAGTGGACTACAGGAGAGATGGGGAAGGACTCTTTGTCAGGGAGTTGAGCGATAGGACGAGGGGTAACAGGTTTAAACTAAAAAAGGGGAGATTTAGATTAGATCTTAGGAAGAAATTCTTTACTTGGAAGGTGGTGAGGCACTGGAACAGGTTGCCCCGAGAAGCTGTGGATTCCCCATCCCTGGAAGTGTTCAAGGCCAGGCTGGATGAGGCTTTGAGCAACCTGCTCTAGTGGGAGCTCTCTCTGCCCAGGGCCGGGGCAGGGGGGGGGTTGGAACTTGATGATTTTTAAGGTCCCCTCCAATTCTAACCATTCTGTGATTCTGTGGTTCAGCTATGGGTTTAGCACCATCTCTTGAAGGGTGTAGCTTATGTGGGTGGAATGTATGGATGCATCCCACCTTTAAGCATCTTGGTGGCTGTGAAGGACTGCGTTGACTCATGGCTTAGCCTTGCTCCAGCAGCGCCGAGGGAGCAGGCGTGGCTGTGTTCACGTCATTGTCCCCTGCTCTGGTTTTGCTCTTTGGGATTGTTCACACAGGCTCAAGCCTTTTTGGTGCTGCTTAGGGGGATACTGGGCTGGCGGGTCCTGCAGACCCTTCTGGACTGGAGCAGCTGGAGGAGGAATGAAGCAGAGGAGATGGAATGAATTGAACCATGAGGGGCTCTATTTGTAATGTGGCACAATATGTAAGAGTAAACTCATTGCGTCCTGAGGGGAGGACACAGCCATTCTGTGGTGTCTCCTGGGTACGGTCAGAGGCAGGGAAACGTTCAGGTCAGCATGCTGGCTCCATCAGACTGCCACTTCAGGACCTCACTGAACTCACACAGTGCCTCCCCCCCCATGCCTGCAGCTTTTCCTCTTTAATCTCTCCTTTCAGAATGCGGGTGTTCACTCTCTTCCAGGAGAAAGCCTGTCTCCTCTTATCTCCAGGGTGATGATGTCCTGTGAGCCCTGTGGTTTCCCCGGCTTTCACCTTATCTGTAGATTGAAGGCAGACCTGAGCAGGCACCTCAAAGCTCAGCAGGACATTTGTACCCACAGAGCCCACTGCTCTCTACCTGGGTCTGGAGGAGCTCCTCAGTGGGGTCCTGGGGCAGGCAGGCAGATGCTCCCACACACGGGGAACGGTGGGAGCCTGGCTCTGAGCTAGTCAGGAGAAAAAGATGCTCACAAGTCAGGGATAGGGCAGAGAACAGGGGATGACAGCAGATGAAGAGCTGATAGGACCTCTTATGGGACCTGAGGTGCCCCCGTGTGTTTCTCTCTCTGTTAAATACCCTAGGGTACGTATGGAGGAGACTTCCCAGGGCTATGAGCAGATGGAAGCCAGCGAGGTGCCTCAAATACCGTTATGCTTTGCTGTGTATAAAACCAACCCTATTCTGCCTGGAAATCCAGATGGAGGTCAGGAGGGGAGGGTGGCCCAGTGTGGGGTGGGTAGGTCCCTGCCTCTGCTCTGTTGCCCAACAATGGGGCCAGCACTGCCCCAGGAGGCGACCTCTTCCTGGGCAGCCCTGTTCTCCCCCTAATGACCAACAAGAGCCGTGTAAGTCCCCTCCTGCTGACACCACCACCTCAGGGATTACCTCCGGCTGAGTGAGCTTTAGCAGTCTGGGGCAGGGAGGCACCGTGCCCCCGGGGAGGGAAGCAGAGGGCTGCAGACCCGAGCAGGATCCCACCGTCATGCCACCAGATCCCTGTGCCGGTCCCTCTGGCTCTCACTTCTGCCCAGCGTGGTAAGAGCTAGCCTGGTTTCACTGGAAAGGAGCACGTGCAGGTGATGTGTCTTTGGCCAGCTTCTGGGCAGGGGGTGATGGCAGGCAGGGTGAGATGAAAGGCTGTGGAGGATGGTGTCCTGGGAACGGGGAGCTGGGTAGGGAGAACAAAGGTGTCTGCTGAGAGATGGGTATCTGGGGTGTTTGTGACTCACTCAGTGCCTGCCATCTGTTAAAGGGAGGATGAGATAGACCATCAATGTTAGATGTGGTACCATGGGTTGTAGGTACTCTAGGTATGTTGAGTGGGGTTTGTCCTGGACAGTTAAGGTCGTACCAGGGGTGTACTGGTCTCTCTGACCTGACCTTCCTTCCTAAAGGGGCCTGGAGATGTCTCGGTGACATGTTCATTTGGTCTGATGGAGGAGCAAGCTGTCCTCATCCACGGTGAGGAGATCCTCTGCTGTGCTGTCTGCTCATGCTCCTCTGAGCCTCTGGGGAGACTTTAAAGCTTCACCAGCAGGGCTGAAGCTACTAGAGTGGTGACATTCCAGCTGTTGCTTAGCGCAATTAAGAGATAAATGAGCTCCTGGGTGCAGAGGAAACATGTGCACTGTCAAACTGGGTTGGAGACGCTATTCCTTGCAGAAGCATTGACTGCCCTGGAGTCCCTGGGCACTCATCCTTCCCAGGGATGCTCTAGCAGGACCCAGGAGGGTTGTTCCCCTGGCTCTTTAGTGTCATATTTATCAACCGCAGCACTATTAGTGGGCTTAGACTGTGCCAGAATTTTCCTCTCCAAACTGAGGCCTTTATTACTCGTGCTGAAAGCACACCTGCCTTAGGGAAGAAAATGGGTTTGGTTTAGCAGGTGGTTGCTTAATGTGCGGTGGAAAACACAGTAAAACCATTGTATGGTCAATGTTGAGTGAAGTTTCAACATGTGAGCAAGTCAACATCAGGAGGTGGTGCAGAGCTAAGCATGAGCAGCTAACGCTCCTAACAAACCCAACAGGAAAACTTTATGGGATAGTACCTATAAGAGATGAGTTAACTCATGATTGCGATGGGGTAATGCTGGCACATGAACAAATGGCTTTGAGAATTTGGCTGGAAATTAGATCTCTGATCTCCACAGAAGCAAGTTGTGGTAACAGGCTTCCAGCAGAAACAGTTGGAGCAAAAAGCACTTACCCCTAAAATGGTGACTGGCCTGGTCAGGAAAAAGATGTGGTGTGGCTGCTTATGCTAGTAGGGGACTGTATTTGGTGACCCTAGAGGCCCTCATCAGCCCTGCAGGTAAGTGAAACCATGCAAGTACAAACAGGTCATGTTGGGCAACTGGCAGATCCTCTGGCTCCAGCTTGTGGTTGGTTGAGTGTGCTCAAGATCACCACATCTGGATGGAGGGAAGAAGGGCAGTCCAGCTCACCTGGCGGCAGATATCTCCATGTGGATGGGCACCCTGGGGCTGATTACGCCACATCCCTGGTGCAGACACCAGAGAGAAACTGCCAGCATCCAGAGTAACTCATAGGTCTGTCCTCACATGCTGATTTTAGGTGGAGATGAACTGCCCTTTGGAGCTGCCTGGTTTTCTCTGCTCGTCATTAAGTGCAGGGTGACAGGTGAGGCTCACACATTTCAGTTTTGTGTGCTGTCACAGCAGTGGTGCTCTGCCCTATAGGACTCGGAGAACATTTTTTCCTGTTGCTGATACACTCCTTGAACATTGGCAGATCACCTTTCTTTAATGTATAAAAGTGCCTGGAGGAATCCTACTACTAAAGGGTTCTCACATTTTCAGCAGCCAACAGAGAAACGTATCTGTACAATTTTAAGGGAGAAATTAATGTCTCAGTGCCACCTTGTGGAATGACCTGCGTACAAGGACAAGCAGTGGCAAGAGGCACATCCATGATGCCATCCTAGGACCATGCTGGAGTTTTAGGGAATTTGGTGGCAATATCGGGGATTATGCTGCTAATATTATCACCAAGTCAAATATTTCTATTGCAAACTGGGATTTCTTTTTTTTGCTGAGAAGACTGCAAGTCCATGGGAGCCTGGTGTTCCCCAAAAATACCTGTCCATTTTTCAGCCCAAATTAGAATATGGAGATGCCTATTGTTAATGCTTGAATACAGGAGACAATGGCTTCCAGAGACACAACAGCTTTCTTGTTTGCCCACAAGGGAAGAATCCACTTCGAAGGCTCCCTGAGATCTAGGAGTAAAAAGCCAAGTTGTAGGTCCAGTTGTGGGAGATACTGACCCAGTCACACCTTGTCTATCTAAGAAAGCCTGTGAGATCTCCAACACATGCTAATGCCAGGACCTCAGCTTTACATGTCAGCTGGAAATTACCCTGTGCAGAAGAAATTTGAGGCTCTTGGCACCACCCTGACCTGGTACTCCAAGGCCCGTGTTTGAGTGCTCCACCAATAAACATTTATTTGCATGGCAGAGAATGAAATGACTTGGAAAAATTAATTGGCTGCCATTTCTGTGCCACAGCATGGCTCACAGACTCTTAGGACAAAATAACCTTCCCGCCTAGAAACATGCAGGAGGAACACCCTTGCCAGCAGCATGGTTATCATCCTTCATGATTAGATGGTCCTTACTATTAACAACAGAATAGTAAATTACTGCATATTTAGCCAGGTGTTCACTGAGGTCAGTAGTTAATCTGTCACTGGAGGAGGGCTTACCCTAGTCCATAAAACCCTTCCCTGCCACAAGATAGACAATCATCTGTGGAGCAAAGAGAAGAATCAGCTTCCCAGATTTTTCCATAGAGCTGCTCAGTGTCCTGTGGATGAAAGAAAAGCTGGTGAACTTCTGCAGTGCAGTAGTGCCAGAGGGAGGTGACACCAGGGCCAGAGTGAGCAGAGCACTACTTCCCCATCGGGTCAGCTGCTGGTCACCCCTCCAGAGCTGTGTGCTGAGTCCCCTCCAGAGCCACCCTGAGAAGCTGCAGCAGGTTGAGAGAAAGGTGAAGAAAACCAGCAAAGAACCAGACAAGGCCTGCAGAAAAAGGTCTTGAGCGGTCAGTGGGTTTATGTTTTTCAGTGATCAAGCAAAGGTATTAAAACCTTTTCACAGTGGGGAGGTGAGAGCACTTGGAGAGCAGGGAGACCAGCAGAGGGAATCAGGAGGCAGAGGAGGAATCAGGACAGTGAGGGTTCTGCTCTGGCAGCCAGGTGAGATTGAAGGTCTCTGCAGACCATTGCTGAGACTGGTCTCTCTCCTTGCCCGACACAAGAGGACAGACTGGGGGCCTGATGGGGAGGGTCCCCAGTAGTGATGGGAGATGTAGGCAGAGGTGTGTTCAGCAAGAACAAATATTCAACCTGAAGAAATGCCCCAGGCACTGTGCCCTTCCCAGCTGCAGACAGCGGTGTGTCCAGGCAGAGCATCCTGGGGCAATGGCTTTAAGCTGCAGAACAGCAGACTTAGATTGGATATTAGGAATAAGTTCTTTACTGTGAGGGTGGTGGAACACTGGAACAGGTTGCCAAGGGAGGTGGTTGAGGCCCCTTCCCTGGAGATATTCAAGGTGAGGCGGAACGAGGCCCTGGGCAACCTTGTCTGTTTGGTCTAGTTGGGGGTATCCCTGCTGACTGTGGGGAGGTCCGACTAGATGACCTTTGGAGGTCCCTTCTGGCCCGGGCCATTCTATGATTCTATGATTCTCTCCGCAGGCTGGGCACCCAAATGGACCTTCAAAGCACAGGCAAACGGTCCTCATCCCACCCATTGGAAAATAAACGTCACCAAAACCACCAGCCAGTGGGTTTACAACGCAGAGCACAGCCAGAATTCCTTTTCAGAGCTTTGTGGGAAGGGATATAGAGAAAGACAGAGGCATTAGGAGCACACCAAGACTGGTAGCTCCACCAGTCTGGAGATAGGCTGGTCCTGGGCATAGGCGCAGAGTTCGCAGCGCCCCAGGAGCAGAAATATTGCAGCCTTACCATATAGTTTTAAATGGATGGCCTGTGTGCGTGTCTCTGGGTGGGAAGACTTTGAAGCGAGCTGCTGCTTTATTGGCTTGTTCATCGTTAACCAAATGAGTGAAGGTGTCTGGGGGTGAAGGGAGGGTGCCAGGTTTCAAAGGGTAACTTAGCTGGGCGCAATGAAGTGTGCTGTCACAACAGGAGCTCCTGTGGCTGCGGGCTGGAGCCGGAGAGCAAAATGCTGGAGAAGATTCAGAAGGCGCTCACGACTCGTAGCGGCACCATGAGGGAGCTGCTGGCAGAAGCACTGGGGATGTTCATCCTCATGGTAAGGAGGAGATGGGACCAGATGTGTGTGTCTGCGTGTGTGCGTGTGTGCTGGATGGGTGAGGGGGTAAGCGTTCACACCAGTTTGTAAGGTCCTTGTTTGTGGTTTCCTACCACGTCCCCGGGGTTGCTAAGCGGCTGGTTGCTACTTCTCACCCCTCCGCTCTGGTGGGGCAGCAGCTTCCCAGGGGGTAGGCCGTATGTCAAAAAACCTTCTGCAGGAAAAAACCAATGTGGAGGGTGGCAGGTAGGTGATGGGAGAGGGTGAAGCAAGTGGAGATCAGCTGCTGTTTCAGTTCTCTTCTATGAAAAAAAAAACCAAACCAAAAAGAGGAAGAGTCTGGGAATGAACTAGTGTCTGGTCAGATGGGGCAATGCAATGCTTCTACCAGACCCCCTAAAATATCCCATGTAGTGAATTGAGGCTTTTCTTCCTGCCATGTCTGAGGCAATGGGGTGGCTGGAGGGTCCTCCACATGTTTGGGGAGCAGACCTTGACTCCTCTGCCACTGGCAGCCTCTGTGAAATGAGGGCAGGAAATGATCCCGTTTTCCTCCTGGGGTTGCCAGGGTAATGAACGCCTGTGAAACTCTCCGGAGCCACAACCCACCATTAGGAAACGTAATTAGCAGGTGTAAAGCATGCCAGGATTTTGCTTTTGATTTTCTTACGCTGGCAAACGAATAGTGCTTATCCAAGTCACACAGAAATTCCCCTTTTACCGGAGGGATCTGTTTCATGCAGAAAAAGTGGTTTTGAGCTCTTGGGCTCCTTCAGAGGTGTTTGGGAAGAGGGTGAGGAAGGCTTTGCAGTCAGAGAGACGCTTTAGACTGGACAGAGGCTGGCATGGAAGGGCTGGGGATAATCCACATAACTCGTACTTGGAGATTTGCACAGGAGGAAGATAAGATTTGTGTAAGCATGGGGACCTTTTGACACAGCTGCCTGTACAGATAAAGGCGCTTATTCTCAAAGGCAACAATGCACGTGCAAAGGATGCCTGCTTTTTATCACATCTTTACACACATCCAGCTCCTTGAAGTTCACTCCTCACTACACAGGTAGTTTTGCACGCATTGGAAGTCAGTGTACAGACACCTGTGACTCCTCAGCAGGAGCTGAACAAAACCATTTTCCTTTTCCATCCCCTTTATTTCTTGGTGGTGGGAATTTCCAGGTGATAAAGATCCAAGTTCAGGGGCGTCCTGTCAGGGCTGTCTCTGGGAAGCAGCATGAGGAGGAGACTTCTCTGCACTCTGAAAGTCCAAGGCAGGTTTTGGAGCCTGCACCTCATGATGGATCCCCATCAGGGAACGGAGTAGGAGGTGGGACACTGCACCAAGGGCTGGCCACAAACAGCATCCAGCATCCAAATGTGCCACCCAGCATCCAACTCTTCAGCAGCCCCCCAGGCACTACTGCAACTGGGAATGTGCTAGATGTACCTCTGGGATGCCCGGTTGGCTGCTGGTTGGATGATAGCACTCAGCCAGGGCTTCTTGCTTCAACAGACAGGCTATGTTCATGCAGGAGGGAACCAGGCAGCAGGAGTAAACAGCACGAGGAGTAGGGAGGTAGGAAAAAAAAGAAAAAATAAGGCTATTTTGGGACTGTGACAATAGAGGAAGAGACCAGAGATTTGTATCCATACTGAAAAAGAGATTCTCTGGCCTGTCCTGTGGGGTTTTATTTTAGGATAGAGCTGTTGAGCTGCAACAGCCACGTCTCCTCCCTGTACCTGCGTGCTGTCCTGCAAAACCCGAGCCTTATGTGTTTGGCCTCTCTTGGATGTGGCTTTGGAAAAGCTCACAGATGAGCAGGCAAAGTTTTTATAAGGGCACTGCAGATGCTGGGGAACATCCCAGACACTGCTTTTTGGGGCTTTTGCTGAGGCAGACTGAGGAAAGGGCTCACACCGTACAGGCTGTAGCTCCATGCAGAGCACGGAGTGTGGTCTGTGTATTCAAGAGAGATAAGAACGGTGGCTCTGGGGAAAAGGGGGTTTTGGTGCTGTCTGAAAGGGAAGAGGGAGAGCAGATGCGTGAGATAAAATTTGGGTCCAGTCAAAGCAGCCAGTAAAGATCCAAGTCAAAATAGGACAGGGCAAAGCAGAAGCTTAGATGACTTTTTTGTCTTGGAGGGACATGTCACCCTGGGTAAACACTGCTGCAGTCCAAGGAACAGGATATATTCTCCAAGCCCTAAGTCGTTTGTGAAGCAGGCAGAGACCTCGAGAGCAGTTTTGTCCTTCTGCAGATTTCAGTGCAAGAGTTGTGCAATGAACTAATTTTTCTACCCTCTGACCACATTAAAAAAGTGAAATGCAATTACTTTTAGGCCAGAGCAATTTCTTCAATGTCTTTTCCTGCTGGAGAGTGTTTACTTTTTTAAAAACTTTTTTTCCCAGTTCCCCTTAGTCACTAAAAAAATATTGATACTTTTTCTGTTTTTGAAGTGAAAATATATGCGTTGAAAAGAAAAGCAAAACCAGAATTTCCTCCCTTGTTTTTTTTTCCAGAATAGGTTACCAAAATTAGGCTTGAATTTGGCAAATAGCTTTGTGCTGCCCAAACTACATTTTTAGTCAATAAATTGCACACCAATAGAAGAAAGACAACAAGAATTGGCCCACCCTTCTTCCATCTGGCTTGGGCACTGCCTCTGGGTGCTCTGAGGTGATGCTCCCCTGGCTCATGTCCCTGGCTTCAGGTGCAGAAGCCCTTACCATGGCCGCGTGAGTGATCCCAGACGAGCCCAGGACCTCAGTGTGGGTGTCTAGCGTTTGTGTCCCTGTAGCAGAGTGTCTTGTTTGGTGTGATGGTCACCAACGAGGAATAAGCCAGTTATCTGTTCCATTTTTGCAGAGGAAGGTCATTTTCATTTCATGTCCTGACCATGGGCATCTTAGAGTCTTCCTGTCTTCGGGAATTTGTTAGTATTGTAGAAAAAGTACCAAAGAAGTTCAGCCTACCACAGTGATAACATTACTTTTAACACCCCTTTCTCTCTTTTTCCATGCACTAGGTCTTTGGCTTGTCTTCTGTGGCACAAGTGGTATTAGGAAGAGGACAGTTTGGGCAGCATCTGAGCATAAATTTGGGATTTGGCATTGGTGTTACCTTGGGCATCCACGCGGCTGGAGGAATCTCTGGTGAGTGGGACACTTGAGCACAGGACATGTCTATGTCCCATAAAGGCCACATGAGTCAGGGGCGGGCAGGAGTGGGCTGCGGAGGGGTGGGTGATGGCATGGCAAGGTGGGGCAAGTGACCTCACCAGCAAAAAATGCAGTCCTAGGGTCCCCAAGCAAGAAGAGCAGGACAGGTCTGGTGACCATAACCAGGGTCAGCCTTGTGACCCAGTGATCACAGCCAAGTCTGCAGGGGGGGAGGCACGTCTGAGATCAAGCCAAGGAGTCGCGATGGCGCCGCAAGGTCAGGAGAAGCTGGGGACAAGGCGGGCACAGCATACCTCCAGTATTCTGGCCTCCAAAAGTGTGTCCTGAGCTGAGATGTGGGCAAGTCAGACAGGGAGACTGGCAGAGTGTGGCCATCTCCTCCTGCTGCAATCAGTGGAGCCAGGTTTCAGCAGTGCCCCCTTTAGGTGCTTGGGATACACCACCATGGCCCAAGGAGATAAGGAGCTCTGGAAACGTGCTGCCAATCTGACCCATGGGGAAGTAAATCATTTATTGTAAAGGAGAGCTTACTGCTGATGTTGCAACAAGGAATGGTATGAAAATTTTCTCCTTATCATGCACACCCATGCGCACACGCCCCACACGAATGCAGGAGGTGTGTTTCAGGGCCATGGAGTTGTATTCTCACATGACAGAGTACTACCTTTGCCTTGTGCAATTTCTGCATTCATTTGCACCATGAGAAGACATTACGGGCTCTAGTGGGCAGAAAATTAAAGCAAGTCCTTGCTCTTGAACTGTCGGAGCAGAGAGATGTCCAAGGCTGGGGCTGGGTTGGAAAGGAAAAATTTTCCAACTGTCATCTTTTGACCTCCCTGTTCTTTTGGAGCTGGTGGAGACATCCTGAGGAAAGTGAGCTATGGAAAGTAGGTCTCTGCAGTCCTGGGTGACATCTGATCTGCTGAGAGCTGGGAGGTGAGAGGAAGGGTCTCAGCTCAGTCAGCAACAGGGTGGCTCTGGAGTCAGCTTCAGGGCTTCTTAGCTCTGAGATTTGTCTTCATTTGAGTCACACAATGTTTCTTGTGATCTCTGAAATGGCTGGACATGCCTGCAAAGGATCAAAGAATGGAAGAAAAAGGGGTATCCCCCCATTTCTGTTGTGGTTGTGGGACTGTAGCAGGTGGTACATGCACTTTCACTTCACTCTTCCTGTACTTTGATGAGACGATGCGTGTCTGGCTTTTCCTCCTTTATGAGTCTGGAGTAGGAAGAGGCCGCTCTGGTCGGAGTATTTACTAACCCCCAAAGTTTACATCTACTGAAAAAAAGCAAAAAAGCAAATATTTCCTTCGGACTCGTAGGGAGATGAGGCATGGAGAACAAATGTGTTTTGCACCAAGGCCATCAAACCTGGATCCACTTAGTTGTACTCCAAAAGCACCACTGTGATAGCAACTTCCTCTGTAGAAAGCGGACAACAGGAGCTATGCACTAGAAGATGTAAGGAAATGAAGACCAAGATCACAAACTCTGCGACGGAAGGACAGGGTCTGCTCCACACTAGTGCAGATTGACCGTCTGGTAACCCCTTCTCAATGTGGTGACATCTAAGGGCTAATCTGAGTCCCTGCCAACAGCCTTGCCTAGGATTTGCTGTACAGATGTGAAGATAAGGGGCATCAGTAGTTGATTTTACAGTTCATTTCCCCGGCATCCCATGCCTTGCCTGCCAGATGTGCTAAGGGCCTGCAGCTCCCATCGGCTGGAGTGCTCAGCTGTGTCAGGGTGAGGCCCTCCTTGTCTATCAGGTGTTTTCAGCAGGCCTTGCAATTATTTAGGACAAGGTTTGTCTCATCTACCTGTAGCCATACAGAAGGTGGGTTGTGAGTCTAAGTTCTGGGCTCCCTTTAAGCTGAATGGAGAAATTCATACAGAGAGAAAGCCACAGAATCATAGAATGATATAGGGTTGGAAGGGACCTCTGGAGATATCTAGTCCAATCCCCCTGCCAAACCAGGTCCACCTAGAGCAGGTTGCACAGGAACATCTCCAGGTGGGTTTTATTTATCTCCAGAGACGGAGACTCCACCACCTCTCTGGGCAGCCTGTTCCAGTGCTCTGC
>JAOXJM010000019.1:9358037-9374468 GCA_026413425.1 Tringa solitaria | reverse complement strand
TTTTTTTTTTTTTTTTATTGGTTGGACTAGATGATCTTAAAAGGTCCCTTCCAACGTAGGTGATTCTGTGATTCTGAGAAACTGACAAGCTGGATCCTGCTGTCCTACCTTGACCTGGGGGCTGACCCCATAGCTGGTGAAGGCGTACTGCCACTGTGGGAGACCCAGGTGGGTAATGAGCAGGCGATAGTAGGCTGTGAAGGTTTTGGTCAGGAAATGCCAATACAGAGCTCTGTCAAGGAACCATATCTCTGTGTCCGGGGAGACAACTAGAACAAACCAAACATAAATTACACTGTTGCTTTGCAGTGATAAGATATGCCCCTGGCCATTGTCAGGTGGGAGACAAAACATATATTTCTCAGAAAGGCTGCAGCTTCTAAAACACAGCATCCCTGACTAACATAGATGATTATCCAGAGGCAATGCAGTTTAAAGGTTAGAGGTTGTGGACTGAAAAGGATTTGGTTTTGCTTCCAGCCTTACTAAAAATACTTGTGCAATAGCCATTATTAATTTTCCCCACCATAAAATGGATGCGGTGCTATTCCTTCCCAACCTGGGATTGAAGTTCTACATGGAACATGCTTGGACATCAGCAACTTCATATGGTAAGTTCAAAGTACAATTATGGCAAACATTTATCTACCCCACAAAGCAAAAAGCAACTAACTCAATTGTCTGTCATCTGGATTAGTGAATAGAGTCCAGAGTCTGGAAGTCATGGCAGTGTGTACTGCCAACAAAAACACATTTTGCAAGATCCTTCCACAGTGATCAAATATTTCTCTGGTAGTGACATCCTTTGGAGCATAAAAAGAAGTGGTTTTACTTGGAAAACTGAGATGCTGAACATCATCTATTAAACACAGTGCCCCCTGTGCTGACACCAACACCTGTAAACAAGGCTCCCTCCCCTTGCCCTGGCTATCCACTGCACATTGCGACATCACCAAGATTGGAAGGCAAGAGGACAAGTAAGTAGTTTCTGCCTTGGGTGTTGCAGTCACACCCAATGAAAGACACATGATAACAACCAAAGGGTTTTCTCAAGAATAGGTCTATCACAATTGCACAGCCCTACACAGCATACAGGTATACACGTACACCTAGTGACCTGTGCACCCTGTCAGATGATGACTACTGTAAAAGTGACTTGGGTATTTCACTAATCCCTGACTGACAGAGCTTTCTGTGTATCTGTCAGGAGAAGCTCAGCTCACGTTTCACTCTCCTGCTCAACCCTTCATGCCAAATTTTGACCTAGTTGGCACCTGGAGGCTCTGCGTCCATGCACAAGGTGAAAGAACCAGTCTAAGTCTGTCTCAATCAGCTATGGACCTTTTTTACCATCTACCCCTTGCTTCTAAGCAGCATTAGACTCTTTCTCATCAAAATGTAAGGGTATTGTTCAGAGACAGGCAAGTGACCAGAGGTATCTTAGAGCTTAGCCTTTTCTAATGCCTAATGCCTTCTGCATTATTTCAGCATGATTGTCTGTAGGTCACATGTGAATGCTTCCCTGTTTCAGTATGCAAGTATGCTATGCATGCAGAAATCTTAAGTTATAACTTGGACTCAAACATTAAGGAGGGAAAATGTTAGCTGCAGTTAACTCTCTGTAGTGTTTAGCCCCCGACTTTAGTGGACACAAGACATCCCTGCAAACCTTCATCTACAAATTGCAAAGAAGATCAGAAACATAACCTGGTTTTATGCATGTAGCCTCCAGACACAATCGACAACAAGAGATGGCTAACTTTGCTCTTTTCATTCTTACCTGGTTTAGCGTGCTTATAAACAAGACAAACTTTCCCATTGCCATTGCAAGGGTCTAATTCAAAGATAAGACTACGAGAATCAAAGTGTGGCTTCTCTGGTTTGTCTCCGTTACCTGAAAATAGAAAAAAATCTTCATGAAACCTGTTTGGAGAACGGACTATGAGTCAGCTGCAGAGAGTCTACCTATTTGATACTTATTAATAAATCAGCTGAGGAAGAACTAAATCAAACTATCATATTTATACTTCCTGGAAAGGATTAAGTTCCCTGTGTTTTAACAAAAATAGTAAGAAAAATGTTAATCTTCATTAAGAAAACAAACTACAGAGTCAAAATCTGATGGCTGAAAAAAGACATCAAGCTGCCCTCCAGTCCTTCCCTGGCATAAAGCAAGATCAGCTTTACAGATGTCACTCCTGAGAGGCATTTGTCTAATCTTTTCTTAAAGTCCTCCAGTGCTGTAGATACCACAAGCTCCAGGCAGTCAACCCAAATCCATGGTTATCACATAGAAGCTTTCCTCAAGTGGACCCTGAATGTTCCTTGCTGCAATTGAAGCCTATTACTTCTATCCACTATCTCTTTTTTTGCCCAGTTTCTTTTTTTCTCAGGAGGATGGGGAGAACAGTTTATTCTTTTTCTCTTCACAGAAGGCTTTTATGAACTTGGAGACATATAATTTTTTTTTCATATATTCCAGTGTGACATCAGTGTCACACACTTCTCAACAGCCACGTGTTCCAACTCGTATCCAACTTCTGATCCACAACCTCTACATAGCCTTTCCACAAGACCATTTTGGGATTGTGCAGCTGCAAGTTCTTGCAGAATAAAATTTTGAATTCTAATGCTAGGAAGGGAGCCACAAGAGCTGTACTCTTCGGAAGAGCTTTTCATGAAAGTCAGAATGAGAACACTGGTGAGGACGTAACTTTTTCTCAGTGTACATTATAACTGGATCAGTGGCAGTCTGAGTGGCTAAATGGAAGCAGAATTTGGCCCATTTCATTTCAACAGCTAAGAGATCAGGACTGCAGCAAAGCTGGAATGTGCAAAAAGAAACTTTCAGACACATTTAAAAGCTACAAGAGCTACAGAGATTCAGAGATAAGACTGAAATCAAATAGGAATTTTTTAAGGAGCCAGCATGACACCTGGCTCTGTTCTTATCTTCTTGCTTCTTCCAATCTTGTTAGACTGGAAGAGCTCTGAGAAAAAGCATGGACTTTTTTTCTTCTTTTTCTCTCTAAACTGCAGGATGCCCAGCATTTTTAGGCAGTCTGGAACCACATATTTTCCAGTGCCACCTCACACTTACATGCATTTGGCAGTTATTTTTCCATATCCAGCTGTCTTTTCAATACCAGGACAAAATCTGTTATCTTTTGTTCATGTAAACCCATAAGCACACGAAGACTTTAGAAGCTGAATCATTGGAGGAAGCCTCTCTTAAAACTTTAAGTGGAGAAAAGGCAGAACAGGAGGACTGCCAGACTGTTAAGAGCATGCAAATAATACTAGAGACTGCAGCATTAACAATTCCCGAGAGGTTCACAACGTAAGGTCTACCTCTCAAGGCTGAAGGGAACTAGTAGGACATAACAGTAGATGAGGGCCAGGAGACAAAGGAAACCCCATCTACTTGGAGTGACTTTTTCTGTTGCTTTATTCATGTGCTACATCCTAACATTACCCTCAACAGAGCAAAAGGGATGAGATCTAGCTTGCTAACAGGACCTTACCTTCCTCCTCTGTGTCATCTTCCAGGTCAGCAAGAGTTGGTGCATTAGGCAGAGTGTACACAGAGGAACCTCCAAGGCGACATAGCTTCGAGACACTATTAATCACCATGGAGCCCAGGGGCATTGGGGTATCTGCAATAAGACTGATCATTAATCACACCCAGTGTCAGGAAAGCATAGGAGGCACTTCTTCCTCCACACATCATTGCGTGGAAGGTATACCCTGTTTTTCTCTCCCTCTGTTCTAAAACATAGAGGGGGAGAAAAGATGGGTAGACCCAGCAGACCTGGACACTTAACCAAGTCAGGCTCCACAGGAGCAAAAATTAGGCTTTTTCAAACACAGAATCACACTTATGGGTGACATGACACCATCTCAGAGTCATGCAGCTATGAGAATTACACTGCCGGCTAAGCCTGCGCTGCAGCTGCTAGCCCAGTCCTGTGAAACTGGCTATTAAAAGTCCTGGCTAGATACAGCCACCTCCTAAAAACTCTTTTCCCTGCTGCTCTCTTTCCTACCATAAACAACCCCACCCATTCAGAGTGTATTGGGCAGCTTGTCCTCTTCCACCCCATGCGCCTGCTCAGGGTGCACCCTCTTGGCTTCCACCCCAATACAGGATTTTATCAGTGTGTCAATATGTGGGTGCTCCTCAATGAACACTTGAGGACTTGTCACTTGTGTCTCTTTCTAAGGACTTGTACTCTTACCAGATATCAAGCAAAGGAGGACCCTGTTCAGCCATGCACCAGTGTGAAGGGCCTCAGAAGGCACTACTGGATGCTTGCTCAAACAAGACAGTTATGTGAGCTGCCTTGTTCTCTTGTATGCCCTGAAAATAAGACTCTTCAGAGGTCACAACACTCTAAATCCCACTTGAAGCACAATGGAACTCAGTACAGTTGCTAGAGCCCTGATGTCAACTGTCTCTGAAATTAAATACCACTTCCTGAGGAAAACCCTGCATTTGACACCCATCTCCAGAAGCGAGCACTGACCACAGCCCCATTGACAAACTCGCTTGAAGGCAATGGGAGTCAGGATAATAGTTGCAGGGCTCCAGTGCAGAGCGAACAAACCAGCTGACTCTTGCTAAACAAGGATGGACAATAAAGCTCAGTCCTGTTCTCACTTCCACCCCTGACTCCAGAAGTAACTGCAGTGAATGGACTTTAGCTGGTGGAAAGTAGAATCAGGCTCAGGCATGTACATATACTTTTTAATGAGAAAGAGGCGTTATCAGAGGATGACTCTTCCTACTGCTTTATAATAGGATAATGTGCTAGAGCTCCTCTCTCCATGAACTACAGAGGAAGTCTAGGTATAAGACTTAAACTGCATATCTAAATCTGAGTGTCAACAGATGGCCAGTGTATTACAGAATGGTATTTATGACATGAGGACTTGTTTGGTTTCTAGCCAGCGCTCAGTATATGCATCTGTTCTGTAGAACAGGCTTTGCCCTGCTGCATCAGGAAGGGACCTCAGATGTGCAGTCCTATTTTTTTCTTCACCAGGACATTGCTAAAACAGTCTACAATCCCATGCAGTCACTTACCAATTCAGAGGTCGATTTTCTTTAGTCACTGATCAAGCTGCCTAGCAGAAACAAGCTACTTCACTTTTTTGCAAGTTAAAGGAATGGTGCTAATTTTTTATTCAAAATTACTTTGTGCATGTGCTTTTGCCCAGACTCATGCAGGACGCTGACAGATGTGTACTGACTGTGCAGAAAGTAAGTTTGAAATTACAGAGATTCTGCAAAGGAAATACTGGATGCAATGAAATGAGTATCATTTGATACCTCATTCATTTGATTTGATCATTTGATTCCTAGACGAATATATGGACTCACCATCGGTCTTCACACTCCAGGTCATCTGGAAGCCATCGGTCATCAGATAGAAGTTCTTTAAATCCTCTGGTAATATGCATGAGTTTTTCTGCAAATCACAATCAAAATGTTATGGGAAAATGCAGAGCATGCCTTAAGCCCAAAGAACAACTGAATATTGGTACAGAAATATTTGCCACCATAGGTTTTAATCTTTGTTAGGAAAAGGAAGGAACTCCAAGATGACTCAAATCAGCTCAAATATCTCATCCTAAAACTTTGAGAGAAAACTGAGTATTTCTTGGGTCAAAGATGACTTGGGAAGGTTTCAAAATGAGCAGTCAGTTATGAGATGATTATGACAGGATTGTTCCCCAACTAAGATGAGGTTATACTTTAGAGTATATATACTCCAAGATCGCATATATAAGAACACTTATACATATATGGCTTACAAAACTAGAGTTTTGCTTTAAGTGAAATCAGACTAAATCTACCTATTCCACTAAAGCATGTACAATATCAGCACTAGGACTCTCTTCTGAGGCAATTCAGTTCCAAGTAGGTGAGAGAAGCATAGACTCAATAGTTGCACATAATCAAGCAGGCTTGACGTTTCATTTAACAAGCAGCATGCGTGCAAACACACACAGAATCAGTCTCACAAACCTGCTGGTCTGGCTTCGTCCCACCAAACTTCAGCACTTGGCTGGGGCTCCTAAGCCTGCTTCCTTCTGATCTAACAGTGAAAGAAGCCACTCCAGTGAGCTGGTGAGAGTGCTCCTAAGAACGAGGACCCTTCTTATACACCTTTCTTGGCTGTGGAAGGAGCCTTTCTTAAGAGTCTTAAGCCTAACTTAAGAGTCTTCAGCTAAGCAACAGATATGAGGAAGAGAATGTAAAATAAAGGCTTAATCCTCAGCACAACAGGAAGCCCAAAGAGCTATAGGCAACTGCAGGCACTGCTCCTGGTGACAGGACTGGCCTCAGACCACTGACCCTCCATTCCTGTTGATGTGTCAAGAACACAAAATGAAACAGTACAGAAGCTTGTCGGTTTTAAGAAGACAAGCAACATGCACAACTAAAGCAGTTCTCTGTTGACAGTCACAGGGCTCTGAGAGCTACATTTTAAGGGGAAAATGGACAAATAACATGAGATTTGCAACACAGCATGTCTGATAATTCAGGTACTTTTGTGACAGGAAAAAGAGGTGTATTTCTTTCATTCAGCCATTTTTAAAGACAAGCTGTTGGACACGAACAATGAATTTGAAGCTCAAAGTAAGAAAAGATAGAATTACAAACTTTAAGAACATTTATAGGTCAGTAGTACTATCCCTCATATAGGCTTAATCTGTCACAGATAAAGACATTATTCAGGTAGGTATTTACAGCCTGGCCTCAGAAGCCTGGGTGCGTTTTGGAGCAGTTATGGTATTGCTTTGGAGAAAGCAGAGTAGTCAGATGTTAACAGATTTCCAATACTGTGCCTCTGCTGGGACTACTTCCCTACAGCTACTAGAAAATGCAACATTCAAAGTCTCATAAAGGAAGAATATTTGGGTAACCAGTAGTTAAGGAAAAGAAACATAAACACACAGTTCATGTAGCTCTGTTTCACTTGGGACATGACTTTTTAACATTCAAGGCCCTTCAAGGCTGTTAAAACCCTATTTGCAGTCACTTTCTTTGAGTTGTTACAGACCCTGTCCCCTAAAGTGTGGTGTGTGCACTGTGCAGGATCCTCTAACATGCCCACAACTTTCACTCCTGTGTGTTAACTTACTTTCTAAGCATATCCATTTATGCCGACAGACTGCTACTGACAAGTCCCAGGTACTAATGGCTTTGCCGCTTGCGCTTGGCACAGTGCTCTCCTACCCCAGGTAGGGAAAAATCTTCAGAGGCAACAGGTATTAAAGCAGAGAATCTGATACTGTAGAAACTTTGTTTTGAGAAGAATTTATTGTCCTTTGATAAGAGTCTGCTGATGACTGAGGCCCTGGTGGTAAGTTTCAGGAGATTACTAAACCACATGGACATATCTGAAGTTCCTAAAATGCCTTTAACAAACACACCTTCTTCTGTGGGTTCTTCTCAGTCCTAAATATTTATAATTTCATGTTGTGCTTTCACTGCTTCCAACTTCAAGCTGTAGTTGTAAGCACAGTGACTACATTTAAAACTATGAAGAAAGAAAATATGACAGACCTGTCAAACCTTTACAAAGTCTCAGAAGAGTATAAATGTTTACACCGCACTTTCAGTCCTTTTACACAACTCCCTGCCCCAGTTTTAACTAATCTACCCCAGCAGTAAAAATACACATGGGAAGAGCTCTCTTGACTTCAGAGTGTGCTCTCCTCTAAGCAAGAAAAGCAGACCAATTGGGATGACAAAGTCTAAGATTTTAAGACTTCCACTGTAGTATCCAGTAAATACTAGCACAAACCATGCACAGCACCTATTTTACAAACATAACTGATTAAGACAAGGGAAAAAATCACATCTGGGTAGGCCTTCTGCTCTGAATCCTCTTTTTTTGGGTGGAAAGATCAACATGTGCACATTTCTTCAAACGACTGTCCTCCCCCACTTTGTTTTAGGATTCTTTCTAACTATGTCCCTTCCATGACTTTCCAAATGATGGTGCAAAATATATGGGTGGAAAACGTACAGCAAATCTGGGGTATACAGGTAAAGGCATTTATATAGAAAGCTTCATTAATACCCATCTCTCCCATCTGATGGAAAGGATTGACTAATTTGTCGGATAACAGAGTCAGAAAAACAAGCCACTACCGCATCTTTAAAATGGCTTCTCAAGCTCTGTACTCCCTCTGCTCAACTGGTAGTATCCATGGTTATGATCTCCAGCCCCATAAAATACAATATTCCTAATAACGTGCCAGAAGTTGCTTAACCACAGCCCTGGCAAGCAGCTGTTTTCACTCCAGTCATCTGGTTACACTCATCAGCTCATAAAACAAAACATCCCAAGTGCCCAATATGGTGTGTGGGTTCCATTTCTTTTGCTTAATGCCCATAATATCCCCAAATAGTCTCCCAAGAAAGAACAGTCCACTGAAGAAAGAGAAGAGTATTAGAACCAGGGTAGCCTTGCTGCCAAGATCCAAACAACTAAAACACTGACATATGGCAATTCACTTAAAGCACTGTTGTAAAAATGCATCCTAAGCAAATATACTGAAGGACAGCATATTGCTCTAGAGGGACTTCTCTAAAAACCTGAATGAGATTTATCCAACCTCGGGGGACAAAAGGAAGGGATTTATGTCACTTCTCAGGGCTTCCACGCAGCAGAGCACCTCAGCAGCCACCCTTCTCTCCCCTAGATGTCATGCTGTTCTGTAACTGGTCTGCTCAAGCTCCTAGCGAACGCAGAAGATGTTAATTTATGTAAGATACCGAGACACTCTTGTTGCACCTTTTATAAATCTGATCTGGCAGAGGAGGTCTCCCTGAAGATCACCTGAAAAGATACAGGGCTGGGGTAGACCTGTCCCCTGCGGCAGAGAACAGGATTTGGCAATTCACTTGAGGATGGTGCTGTGTAGTTGATTTTTTTTAACTGCCATATTATGAGACCCCACAGGAGGAGAACACTGTGTCAAAAACACTATCTACCTCCCAGTAGTCCTCCAGCCTCTCTTCCACTATGCAGCTTGAAGAAATATACCTTTTCTCATGCACTGGTTCTGCTGGATCCACTTCCCCACCACTCCCATGGCCAGGGCCACAAGGCAGCTTCAAGATGGGCAGATCCTAGAGATCAGGGATGGCAGGCTCGCCCAATGCTGAGGGAGGGTCTTACAAGGAGGATGGCAAGAAGGGCCCTTGTGGGTGCTCATGCCTGCATGCATACTTTTGATCAAAAAGAGCTGTGTTAGAAGCAACAAGGGAGACATCTAGAATAGCCAGAAAACACCACCACAATTCCCACAGATTTACAGGCAGAGAGTTTCTAAATGGTTTGGCAGCCTAAAACAGTCCATGACAGGAAAGCACCAGACTGCTTGAGGGCATTTTTATGGTTTCATTACAGAAAAATAAATTCTTGTAGACAAAGTGCATAAGGAGAAACAATGATTCCCTATGCAGAGTTGCAGAATATCAACGCTCCAGCAAGCATGGTGGGATTGCTTACAGCCACCCGGGGGGCAGTTCAGACACTGCTAACAAGCCAATTAGAGGAACAGGCAGAATGACTCCATTTTGCTTGGTCTGATCTGGTGCTAAGCCCTGGGACCTCTAGCACCCTGTAACACTTTTTGAAAACCAAAACAATGATGTGAGTGACTTATTTGTCTTCTGGTTGAGGTAAAAAGAAAATGGGGTTCAGACACTGTCGCTGCAGATACCAGAGTGCCTCCTAGCAATATTTTGGTACAACATCTACTTTTAAAAACTGCACACGGAGGGGAGCAGGGCAGTTGCCAACCTAATTTTAGGAGTGGGAACAGGTTCACAGGACAAGATACAGTTATTAGCACTGGTGTTTCAGTGACCCTGTCTCTACTCCCCCTTCTACTGCTTGCCTCACTTTCTTGGGGAAAAGATAACATCTTGGTAGTTCTAAATACAGGAGAGGTGAAAAAATTATCTGCATTTATGAAAATAGTTTGTGCTTCAAAGTTTTGGGGAAGCAATGCTACTCATGTAAACGCTTGACAAACTTTCCTTAAATATTTTGCAGAGTGTGCTGATTTCCAGTAATTGATTTCAGGTATAATTTCCTGAAGTGTAAGACTTAACAGTTCTTTCTGCCTCTGCAGAAACCCTTGGAAAAAACGTGTTCTCCTCTCGTACTCTTACTGAACTGTGCCCTGCCATGAAGCTTGCCTTTCCCTGCAAAGCCTTATAGCAGTTAATGGACATCCAACAAGCTGCTCTAAGATTTTAAAACTTCCTTTGTAGTATTTAGTTAAATACTAGCACAACGTAGCCATAGCCCAATTTAACAAACACAGCTGATGGAGAATAAAAAAAAAGCATATTGACAGCATTATAAGAACATAATTTTAATCATTCATTATTTTTAAAAGGCTGATTTTCTTTTAAGAGTTTCTGAAGACCATAGATTTTCTCTCAGAAGAAATACCTTTCTGTTGTAAAACTGAAATAGGACTGGAAAAAATGGTTCAAGAAAAAATATCTTAAGAATAGAGCTTTTATTTGGTAAATCTCAATGAAAAGAGAGGCTTTTTGTGAAAAAGAATGTAATTTTGGGAATAGTTTGACCAGTTCTCCCTATAACAAACAAAAACGCCTGCAAACACTTTCATAACCACAGAGAGGAGTTAAAAATACAGACTGTGACAAGATCTTGTTCAAATCTAAACGCTGGAGAAATGGTTACATGTATAAGTATTGCCACCTAGTGGCTATGAAAAAAACCAATACAGCTATAACTCAGTTCACCTAAACTTGTATTCAAATTCAAGCAGGATGAGTTTGAGGAAAAGGAGGTGCAAGTTCATCCAGGGGGGGCCTTGTGAGGTCCCGAGGGATTTACACTTAATCATCACTGCAGGAGGTAGGCAATTGCATGGACTGCGTTAGTTATCAAACTTCATCCCCAAAGCTCAAGGAAAAAAAGGAAAAAGAAAATTGCAATCTTTTAATTTGAGAAGGGAGATTTCAGGTTTTGTCAGTGCAACTGGAAACAAAAGCAAAGAAATAGATAGCAAAGTCCTTCACCATTAGCAGTCCAGCTCAACTGTATCTACTTAATTTTCACAATTTACTTCCACAATTAACTTACTCCATCACTGGGGAGGGAGGGAGCTGAAGTTTTGTTTTGATATCTTTGGAGTAAAGTGCTTTGGCTTCAGGATTTAAAAATTTGGCTTTAAAAGAACAGCTCTATACTAAACAAACCTGATTTAGTTTGGAGGAGTAGGGTAATACCATGTTCAGGAGAAGCAGTCCTCTCCACTCAACAGAAGAATGAGCGAACGTTGCTCTGCTGCTCCCACACCTGAGCTGGCTCCCACTCAGGATGCCTCAGACTTTCCAGCACAGTTAATCTGACACCTTAACAACAGCTACAGGATATCAGGAATCAGTTCATGAGAACCTGAAAAACCGGACATTTCTGCCTGACCACAGCTGCTGGCTGCTGTACAAGATTCAGTAAATAATGTAGGTTTACATCACATACATTCTCACCCGGATTTACAAATTCTTCGTAAATAGCACTAATTGGAATGGGGCGTTACCAAAACTACTGAATGATTTTTCCCGACTGTTTTGGAAAAACTGTAAATGGCAAGGTGTGATTAACTGGGAAGTTATTTAACGTAATGGTAACAAGTGCAGTCCCTGGGAGCATGTGTGTTAGGGCATAGCCAGGGTCAGGGCAGAGGATGATTCACCTAACTCTGTCCTTAGCCATCCCCTTTTCCAAAGGCCCGTCAGCTTCTACTGTCCCTTCCGTAGATATGAGTAATACCAAGAAAGCAGTTATTCCCCCACAGTCAAGGGATTGACAAACAAACGTATATTCAAAAAGGGAACCAAAAGTGTCATCTCTGCCCACCAGAGTCACACGGCAGTATTCAGGAGCCCTCTGGCCACACACTCGATGCAATGAGGTCAGTGGAGTGAAGGTAGCATGTGCCATTCATAGTCTTCTAGAACAGGCAACGGGACACGCCTTGTCCAAAAGACTGGGTTTGTTAGCCAAAGAGGAGGTGGAAGGACGGACTATACGAAATGGAATTGAAGTGCTGAGATTGAAAAGAGAAATAGATAACTGGAACGAACTGGGTGGCTCAGTGGTATTTTCCAGCTTGAGGCCTTTACCTTTCATGGCCATAAATAGTAAAGACTCTTCATTTTGTTTCCAAGGGTGTTGGAAAATGGTTTCAGAACTGAGTCAGAACAATGTTTGTTCTCCACTGAGTCACCACTGTTGCTGCCTACTACACTTATGTGACTTCTTCCTAGAGTTGTCAGTCTGAATATACCCACACTGATGAAGCTTCTCTAACAGATCAGGTGCATGTGATAGCCTAAAACCTGGTAATACCTGATTAAAAAAAATAAAATAAAATCTGATTAGGCTCCATCGTGCATCAAACTTGGCAGCAGGCTGTCTCACACACAAACACAAGGTAGCTGTGGCATTTGACATCCTCCATGGGCCACTGTACATTTAGACTGACCTCCCCGCAGTGTTATCATGAAAATACTCACTTGCTCCCATGAAACGATTGCGTGGCGTTCGGCTGGCTCCTTTTCCACAAACGTCACCTCAGCAACTCCTGGAGAAGTCTCTAAAAGGGAAAGCGGAGCACGTTTGCAGCTGGCACAGGTGACACCAAACACTGTGAGACAGGCGATTTTGCAAGCGAGCCTGACTGACAGCCCAGGAAAAGGCATTAATAACTACAAGCACTGTGCTGGTGCCTCAACAGTCGCTTTCTTTTTTGTGTGTAACCGTACTCAGTGTGTCTTGGCATGAGGATGCCTAGTGCTGCACATGATGCCATCCTTTGATGTTTTTTATAGAGAGATATATATACACACACACTTTTTGTATGTGATCTTTTGCAGAGGATTCATGGAAAAATCAATCGTGGGTTCCTGGGCAACTCTAAAGAGAGACGAATCCTTCTTTGTAAGCATGCCTTGCGGTTTCAGTTGGGTAGGATATTCTCAGCTTGACACATGATGTTGTGCAGTGCTGCTGTGAAATGTTAACAACCACATTCCACAAAGACGGGCACACTTCAGCGCTAGATTCGGTGGGTTTGACCAGACGCAGAATGGTCCTGATCCTGCTGAAGGGACCTACACGGGCAAACATTAGGAATCCCAGCTGGACAAACACCAACCTCTTATAAGCACCGAGCTCATCATTTATAAAAATCACCTGAATATTTTATGGGAAAGAATCCTGTATAAATGTGAGATACTAATCTACACGGTGCTATTCTCACAGGTGCGTGATGGCAGAACAGTCTCCCTTGCACTTATTTTATAATCTGTTACTTCATCTACAGCCAACTGAAATAGTTCCCACTGACTTCATTCACTTTGGACCAGGTCCAGAAAGATTACCAACTTGTTGTGGGAACTGCAAGCCCAGCACACGAGGCCGTGGAGTAGAAGTGATCACTATGCCTGGCTTTCAAGACTGGCTCTGCTGTGAAAGTCCTGGCTCCCAAAACAGTCACACATATTGTAATTGCTTTCTGGTAAAATATACACAGTGCACCAGACAGGAAAGGCAGGCACCAGAGAGCTTTGGTTTGTTTTTTATCTCCAGTGTTGGGCTTTTAATTCTAGCAATGGTGTTGCCCTTGTCTCTTCTGCTGCTGGCAGAGCAGCAATTTGTTTCAGGAACTGTAAATTTTGTTTTAATGGGAAGTATTGACTGTTACATTGTTAGATAATTTAAAAGACAAAGCATAGCACCAGAAAACCAAACTCCAAGTTAAAGACAGAAAAAAGGAAAAAAAATAAAAACACAGTAGGTCATCTAGGTAATCTGTCTGGCCAAGGTGGGGGGCCAACATACTGATGTTTTGCCAAGTTAGGTGGGTGCAAGGCAGGGGGATCTGTGTCTTGCTCAAATATATATGACCATATGTATTCTGCTTCTAAAGAAGTGTGTGGAATCAAGGATCTAACTGGTCTTAAGCTATGCAAGCCTTATGACAAGTTAAGAGATTATAATAACAGAGTAATTGTTATTTCTGTGATCAAAGAAAACAGCAGGGATGTTTAATTCATCATGCACAACGGCTCAGCTGGGATGACGGAAGATTAAATATTGTATCAATCAAAGAAGATGTCTAGGAATGAGAGAACTGCAACTTCTAAAGAGGTCTGAACCAAATCCAAGATCAAAAGAAAGAGAGATTTCGTCTTAAAAGCCGAAAGTTACAGTAAAAATATCCTGTGGGTAAATTGAAGACCATGTTTAAGATGTGTGAAGGAATGGATGGGAGCTCCATAAAACATTAATGAGGAAAATGCCATCCAATGTCATGGATGTCTTTTTCTTCCAGATGGAAGAAATAAAGAAGCCACCTAGGTTAGACAAGAGATATAGGATAAAGCTTAACTAGTTCAGAAGAATCATCCCTACCAACTATTCTGCATCAAGATTATAGTAAAGTCTGTCCTATTTTTAGGACATTTCATCTACAAGCTTCCAAAAATGCTTTGCAGTATTAATCAGAAGGAATCCATGTAATGGTCTGATACAAAGCTAAAGCAGGAGATCACAGCATTCTCAGTCCGTACAGTACTGCTGGTACTGCCTATAAGTTGGATAAACTCTCAGCATCTTTTTAAGATGTCCAAATAATTGAATTCTTATCTAATAAAGACTGTAAATAGTGAATTATAGTCCTGCTCTGGGCAGTCCAGAACAGCTAACACCTCCCATTAAGATTTAGTTGTGAGCAATCATCCTTTCTGAAATTTGCTATTAGCCATAGAACTTCAGCAAAATGAATCATACTAGCAATGGCAAAGATGCCTTTTTTTTTGCTATTAGCAATACACTTTGGTTACTAGATGAAACTCACTGTCGCACAATATAGCGTCTGCGTGAGGTAATTACGGCAGTCACTTCTGGCTTTAAAATTTATAGGAAGAAGTTCCAGAACGGCAATTTCTAATGTTGTGGTATGCGAGGCTCGGGATAAAGCTATTGCTTTCCACCCACACAAATATAACAGTTCTGTGCCCCAAGCTGCTGAAAGGTCTGATGCTAAAATCCTTTGCAGATGCAAACACTTCCACCAATTCTTGCGATTCTACTGCCATGAGTAAAGTTTTGTCTGAGAAGCCTTAATTTTAAATGTTGAATGCCTTGCACTCCTGGTGCACTTCAATGGTAAATGCAGAGATGCAAGGCGGCTCAAGATCTGAGCAAAAACTGGAGATGGCAAGCAGGGGCTGTTGTGGAAAAAGCCCCAGGGTGTGGGAATAAGCTGCAGGGTGACTATTTATGGGGAGCTGATCCTGAGCAGACCCAGTGATTAGTCTTCTGCTGGAACACCGCACTGAACTCCCTCCACTGGGCAACGCTCCCTGCTGGTGCTACATTTCAACAGGGGCTAAGCACCCTGTATGGTTTTGAACAAAACATCGCTTTATCTTCCTTTGATTTTTTGGGGGTCTGTTATGTTGAGAGATTCAGGGTTTTGGCCGCTTGTGCGCAGGCGAAGCACAGCTTTATGATCCCAGAGGGGCGACCCTGGCACAACCCACCAGGCCAGGTGCTACCAGGCCTCAACCAGCAGCACGGCCTCCCCGCCCCTCCCCGCCTTCCCAGGCCGCAGGCTGAGGCTGCCGGCCGGTTCTCCGCCCCAGGGCGGGCACTGGCAGCCACCGGGCGGGCCCGGGCCCACCGCTGCCACCTGAGGCGAGGACCAGGCCGTGGCCTCCGGGCCCGCCCTGACGGGGCGCGGCCCCCCTCGCCACCGGACGGTGTCTCCATGACAACCAAGCGACACACCCCTCGCCCCCGCCCGGCTCTGTGGCCTCTCCCCACTCACCCAGTATCCGTGTGACCCCCAGGGTGAGCTTGTCCAGGTAGGGCTTGATGCTGGCGGAGGGCTTCTCCTCCATCCTCGGCCAGCTCCCCTCACCCTCAGCGCGTCAGGGAGACCGGGGGAGCCGTGTGGGTAGGAACGCGTTATGTCCTTCGTGCCTCCCTGTAGCGGCGGCGGTGCTGCCGCGACGTGCGCCGGGAGTAGTAGTCCTCTCCGCAGGACGCGGCCGGTGGGGAGTGGCCTTTCGGCGGGGGGGCAAGGCCCACTGGCTCATTGGCGATAGAGGACTACAACTCCCAGTATGCCCTTTTATTCCGCCTGCCGACGGCCCCGGCAGCCAATGGGCAGCCAGCGCTGGGGGGGGAGCGGGGGGCAGGCTGGGAGTGGCGGTTGTTTCAAGATGGCGGAGGTGGCCGCCGGGCCGGGCGGAGGCGTTTACTGGAGTCGGGACGGTATCCTTCCGTAGGGCGGGGACGGCTACCGGGGAGTGGGGAGAAGCCGCGGCGGGGCCTCCGCCCCAGTGTTGTC
>JAOXJM010000019.1:9313339-9338642 GCA_026413425.1 Tringa solitaria | reverse complement strand
AAAAGGAAATAGTACGTGATTCATCAGGAACTGTATTTCAAGTAGGGGGGATACTAATGCTATTTTAAAAAATGTTGATGAAACCTAGTGTGCAATACTAGTTTCAGTCCCGAGTCATGCCTTGTTTAAGTGAAAAATGAAGCTAGTGAAAGAAGTTGTGGAGAAGGGCTACTTAAGCTGATGAGGAGAAGCTGTTTTCTAAGAATTGGCTAAAGTGTGTGTGTGACTACGCTTATGGATCATGACTGGCCATATAGAAGTAAGTCGAGATGGTGGTAAGGTGAATAGAGGGAGGAAGAGGCAATGGTGAGTCAAAAATCAGTTCTCAAGCTATAGCCCAGTGTTGGAACAGAAATAAATGAAGATAAACAGTCCACAAACTTAAACATCAAGTTAGAGGAGAGTTCTGCAAAATTCAAGTGATCATATTTCACAGTTTAGCACTGGAAAGCTTAACCAAAAAAAAAAAAGCTTTTTTATGATGGAGCTTATGAAAGGAATTGGCTTATGAAAGGAATTCAGTGAAATGTTGTCTCTGTCAGCAGGGGATTGCCCTTGATCACCCAGAAGATCCTTTGTAGCACAGTGGCGCATGTATTGATAGAAAGAATTTGGCCTGTTTGTACTAAATACTATACACATCAACAAGCTTAGCCCAGCATGGAACAGTTCCTGGAAAATATTAAATCTGATGTGCCATTGGATGTAACTACAACTCTTTTACATTGATTTCACTGAAGGTAGTATTTGGGTGTATATTATGTCTTGTGTATTCAGTCAGCTCATGAATGTGGGTGGGAGGTATGTTCTTGATGAATATTTTTTAATTGTATGTACAGAAGTCTTTCACTAATTTGTCAGGTTTATTTGGTTACTGGGAAGTAGGCATGCTTGCTTGAGGTTTTTTGTTGTTTTCTTTTTTCTTTACTAGAAATAGATTGCACAAGCATGAATACTTTTTCAGAAGCCTGGTAGACAGAAGGTTAATGCATGCAATTTTACACTTCATAAAACTCTGTGAAACCTAGAAATATAAAACAAGGTTATAATTTAAAACTATAATTTTAACTACTGCAGTACTTACCTATCATACATGAATGATTCAAGATCCTCAATGTACCTCTGATCAGTTAATTTTTTTCATCTAAAAGCTTGTTGCAGAGGCAAGAAATGGTAGAAATGACTTGCCAAATTTGAATACAGATTCTGGCTATTTTCAAGTACAGCAACTTGAAATTCTTCACGTTCTCTGACATGTACAGACTTCAGTTACAAATGAGATATCAGGGATATAATACCATAAGAAAAAAACTTAGTCTGGTAAAATGAGTTTTATTTACCTTTTTTCTTTCTTTCTTCCCCCAAAGCAAATTTATTCTCTATAAAATTACTTTATCTAGCCCAGTATTTAAAATTACAATAATAAATTGGTACTTCTGATATAACTGCAGCTATACAGTGAAGTGTAACTTCAATTTAGTAAAGGTTTAATTTAAATAGCACGGGGAGTGTGGGTTTTCTTCAGGTACATGCATTTTGTTGTATGGTTTTGGTTATTTTTCTTATTAGGAGTCTTGCAGCAAAGATATGTTTTGTCTGTTTGAAATCCCTACTTTAAAGGCAGGTTTTCCTTTTTGTTGTGGTTTATTTTATTTTATTTTCGAGAAGCTATCTGGACTCATCCGTTTGAATTCATTGCTGATGAACCATGAGAAAAGCTTTTGGGGGCCAGGGGAGCAGGTGGCATGCAGTGATCTCATGGCAAAGCCTTGAGTAACTTACCAGTATTGAAAAAACACTGTCTGTGTTTGCTTTGGAATTGGTCAGTGCTGTCTGGGTAGGGAACAACAACTAAAATTTCATGCCAACTTAAAAGTAAATTCTATCCTTCCATTGCAGTTGAAACTTTGGAATTTGAGTAGTTTTTACTAGGGCGTGCAGTTAATGGAGGACAACTCTGATGAGCACGCTGTGAATCATAAGTAGGACAGCCTGTTGTCAGGGTTGCCAAATACTTATTATCATAGAATTAAGGAAAATTAGGGATTTCAAGTAGTCATCTGGCCTACTCCTTTTCCCTAAAGCAGTATCATTAGACTTGTCGTATTAAATTATAATTTTGTTAAAAGTAGATATTTTGGCTTAGCTATTCACAGGGCGTGCCTACTTGAAATTGACCTTTTTCAAAAGGAAGAAGAAACACTTGATCAAGTGTTTCAACCAGTTCCAGAACCAAAAGAGGATCGAACCTGTATTTTGTCTATAATAAACTCTTGTAGCTTTTTTTTTTCGAAAAAGTTCTAGTGCTGCTCTTCTTTGCAGATGTGAGGCTTAGAGGTGTAAGGTGTGCGTGCTGTGATGACACCTTTTGCCTTTCTTACTAAAATCAGCACAGTTGGGCCAAAAGGGAAAATCCAGTAACAGGAGCTCCCCTTCTTTTGATGCCCTCCATGGTGAGAGCATCTTATAGCTATGAGGATAAGAAAGTGATGGAAAAAATTAATCATCTGAAAGGGAATATCAAGCAGGAGGTAGAGGATAATACGTAAGTGGAGGCTGTACTGGGGAAGTGAGAACCAGAACCTGGCTGGAAGGAAGAACTTGGAAAAGGAGGTTGGGTTGGTCATGGCTGATGTAAAAGTGGTAAAGCCTGTGACTAATGAGTACAAAAGTGTTTGGGATCAGTCAGAGGATTGTAAGACAGCTGATGAAAGCAGGGATGTATCTGTTTAGTGTATTCTAGTGCCTTCCAAACTTTGAAAGAGAATTTGGGACTAAGCTCACATGAGAAGGCTCACTATGTGTAACCTCCCTTCATGTCTTCCTCAGCACCTGCTCATAGTATTTGTCTCCTCTTTGCTTCTGTGTTCCCAGATCATGGTGGATATATACCAGGTGACTGAACTGTGCTTCTGGTGGCAATCTAAACTATGGTGTTGCCCTTGGAGTATTTGACTTGCAAGTTCAATGTTCTTTTTTTTCTTTTTTTTGTTGTTTCATTTGCATTTTCAGAATAAGGAATGAGCAACGTGCACCATGTTATGCTTTTTTGGCTACTTGCGCTGTCCCTTCTTCCACTTCTGCTGGGAGCTGTTAAGAGTAAAGCTTCTGGCTTTCCTTTTGTTTCTGGCATATTTACAAGCACCTATTATTAATTTAGGTCCCAAATACGATTTAATTTAAGAAACAGGAAAATATCTTCTGTAAGATGCCCCAGTACTGTCATCATAGATGTCTTAGGAAAGAAATTATAATAATGAGATTATTAAGAAACAAATACTACTGTTATTTCAGAGCCCAAAGAAATTAAGTTATGGTCTTTAGCTTTTCTTGTTATCACCATTAAGGATTGTTTTTGTCTAAATTTGGTGGTGTTCCATAAATGAAGAAGCAAAAACAGCTTTAACATTTCTGTGAAGGTTTATTAATTGGGGAAGAGGGAACTACTTAAAAATTTCTTTTTTTAAAAAAATGGGTATTGAATTCTAAGATATGCTGAAATTATCATTTTGGAGACAAAGAATAGCAAGGTAAAGGAAAGAAGAGATTCTGCTTATTACAAACATATTTTTTTCTTTTTGTTAATGTCAACTCACTAGCCCTACTAAACTACTGTTTAGATTTATATTTAAAATCTACCTGGATTACTTAAGCTATTTGTTGGAATTATTTTTTGGCTGAAAATGATCTATTGATTTGAAGACCCAGCCAAGTTCATACAACAAATCCCATATGATTTACTTTTCTAGTCTTAAAAATGATCAGAGACTCTGTTTACATATGTCCTTAATATTGTAACTTAGGACTACTTAATTAGTTGATTTTGCATGCATTTAATATGAATATTAATTTAGCTAAAACAGTTCATTTGCTGATATTGTTAGTGAGACCTAGAATATTAATTTGCTGGAAGAATAATGGACCTTTTATACACATTATATAGAGTCTTTAATAAAATACTCTTATTTTTGCTATTGTACTGTTTATTACATTATTTTTGCATATACTCATAAATTAATCCTGTTTACATATTTTCTCCTTTTCCTATTTCTCTGTGTTAATGCAGAATTAGTATTATTTTTCAGAAGAAAAATAGTTGAAGGCCAAAGAACAAGAAAATAGAAAAGCAGGTATCAGGGAACGGAATTTACTGGTTTGTGCTGTTATACTTACTTTTCTCAATCGTGTTGAATTTGCTTTTCTGAGAATGGGGGAAGAAATAGGCACTTCTCTTTCCTTTCCTTTTTCAGTCTGACCCACCAAGTTGTCATCATAGGTGAAGAAACAAAACACAAGGTTTTGCACAGAAAGCCTTTGGCAACATACTTTGAGTGCGTGATCCTGGTGTCCTGCTTAACAGATGTGTGTGTGTGCGCCTCCCCAGGGCTGCTGTTTGCCAAAGGACAGTTAATCTGAATTCACAGCAACAACACAGTGTCATGGAGAAATGGGGTATGGAAATTAACAGTATAGTTAAGCATGTATATATATCTATGTATATGAAAGCTGGATCCCTCTCTGGTGACTGCCCCTCTCACACCAAAATAATAAAAGGAAAGAAGGAAATTTCTGTAGAGAGAAAAAATTGCTGTTTGCAGAACAGTCATGCCTACTGATTTTGAAAGTCAGGTTATTTATTTAATGGTCAGAAACAGTTTTAGAGTTTAACTGTAACAAAGTCTAAGGCTGATTTTTTGCTATAGTTTCTGCAGTGTAATTCCTGGTAGTATAGTTTCTGAGAAGTTACGAACTGAGGGTTTGGAATGACCATCATAATTTTTCTTCTATTTCTCAACTTGGCTCCCTCAGCTTATTGTTTTGCATTTTCCCCTTCCTATTTTTCATATCTGAATGCATACTATGTATCTTTTTGTGCACCATCATTTGTTTGAAGGCATGTGAGGAGAATGAAAAAAATAGTATTCTGCTCTTTTCTTCCATTTTATGCAAGGTGTTTCCCTTACTGTTATTATAGGTCTCCTACCAGTAAATGTTTCTAAGCAACCATTATGGTCTATTGAATAAAAGCTGAACTTATTAAAAAGTCCCTGAATATTTATATGCTATTCTGTAACAGCAGTATTGGTTAAATAATGTATGTATTTAAGAACTTCTTAAATATAGAAGAATTAGTCAAGGACTATTGAGTAAATAAGATATTTTGAATTTTTCATGAACTTTTAAACTAAAACAAGGTGAAACATATTGTAATGTTGAGTGTTCAAATGGATCAATGACTGGAGATTCATTTAAAGCTCAGCTTTCTATGTTTAATACTAGCTAGTGCCTTAGAGAACAAGTGAGCTGCACTGCCCATGTTAAGAAATTATCCAGAATCAACAGGCAGCATCTAAACATTCAGCATCAGCCTCTGGAGGACGTGAGCTAGGTAGGCTTTTTGCTCTAAAATTTCACACTCGGTGTAGGATTGTTTGTGAGATGGCACTGTCAATACAGAAGTGTATCTGTGGAATAGTCCTTAGTGACGTGGTTTAGTGACGGCTTTTTATCAGTTAGGTTGATGTTTGGAGTAGATGATCTCAAAGGTCCCTTACAACCTAGATAATTCTATGATTCTACTAAGAGAAGGAGAGATGCTTTGTAATTTATACTGTAAAGTGTGGTATGATGTTGTTCTGTGTGTCCCTAACTGAAGAGAAGACTTTCACACCCAGCAGCTCTGGGATAGAATTTTGGAAGCCCACTGAGGTGAGCGTTGAGGGCTAGTAGTGTTCTTGCATCTCCTCTGTTTCGTGACATTTTTTAATGCTGCGGCAATCTGTTCCTGGTACTAGAGATTTGATGTTTCTGACCTGCAGTCTGGCTACAGAACTAGAGTTCTGCTCTGCCAGGTTGTTGATAGCTTCTGGTAGGTATACACTTCGCCTACAGCCTGTCTTCTAGCTCTGGAGGATGAGTGGTATCTAAAGCACAGACACGATATTATCTATACTGACTCTGGTGTGGGTCTCAGAACTGGGTATGATGATGAGCTGCCCCTGTCTGAACTTAAAGGGAGGGACCTGTCATTAGAAATGTAGCTTCAGCCATGGCAGTCTCATGTATCAACATCAGTCAGCACAATGAAAAACCCTTAAGTAGGTCAGGTAAAAGGTATTTCTCTGTAGAAGTCAGGCTGGTGAGAAGGGCTGTATCTCAGGTGGAAGGCAGATCTTTCTTTTTTCAGGCACTTAAACTGCCCAGGCTACCTACCTGACTGAATTTAGCCCCTGCTTTTGTGGCTATTGCTGCAATGTTTGGCTTCAGGCATGTGAGCTTTCAAAGTGATGTTTTTTTGAGTTACATTTTCCTTTATGACATTTGGCTTATTCGGAAACAAAGACTGAGATCTCTTAAAAGGAGGCACAAATGGGAAAATGAGATCATTAATTGTTGAAGCTGGTACTGTAACAAATTGACTAGAAATGTGGATTCAGAGAAATTGATGTACTTTATCCTTCCAAACTAAATGAATTCTCCATCTGCTTCAGCTTCTCAACGATAATGAGGACGTTGGGCTGACTCTGCTATTGGTTTCTCTGTCTTCCTGAACTATTTTGGAAAGTTTAAACATTTCTTGCATGATTAAATACACTTTCAATAAATCAATCTCATAATAACTGTTGTTCAGGAGAGTTCATTATTCAGTTTAGTCTTTTAAATTACTGTTCTTCTTTAAAGGATTCTTCTGACGTAATGGCTTCTGCTAAATCCATTTGCCATGCTCTGGCTTGTAATTACTTTAGATTTGAAGAATAAAATGAATGGCTTTATTATTAATCAGTAGCAAATTTGTCTTACTGTTTTTAACCTTAGAGTGGCCTTCACTCATGAAATAGGTTTAATGGTCTAGATAGCAAAACACTTCATACCTTTCTTTCAACAGAGATTTAGTGAAAGCAATCAGACAGTTTTGTGTTTTTTCTTCCGTTGCTCCCCCATCAAACATTTGTCACAGTGACTGTCATCACGTATGTGTTTGCTGTTGTATGCTGTCAGCTGCTGGCCCTCTGAAAGCCTAGTTCTGCTACCTGCTTTTAGGTTGTAATTTTTTTCAGGCGTCAGTAGCCTTTATTTTTGCCTTATGCTATGGAGAGTGCACTGTAATTAAATGTAGCGTTAATTTAACATTGGCTGTTATAGTGGACATTGGGCTACGTGAACTTTGTGACTGTTCATGCACGATGAAAACTTAAACTATTACTTTCCTCCTTCCTATTGGTATGGGGTTTTGTAGTTCTTATTAATGATGGGTTGTGAGCCTGTGCTGTGACTTTCAGTAGTGGGGTGCCATCTTGGACTGAAGTTTTGCAGCAGCTGAGACTGGGCAGATAACTGTCCTTTGTGAATCTTCTTCATTTGGTATCAGTTCTTTGTCCATAGTCTCTTGTAAGGTTGTTCAAACCTATCCTTAATTTGAAACTACCACTGAATGCAAATTAGCATAAAAGCATTTTCAGCCTTGCTAAACTTCTTAGAATTTAGTGGATGTTACCTGAATATCTAATTTTCAGAGACCACTTAGAAAATGAAAGTGGGTTAGTTGTAGACTTACAGACATTGAATAAATTTCAGTTTTTAATTTCTGTAGGGATTCATTGCTATAACAGCACTGTGTTGGTTTTGTTTTCTCTATCAATTCTGATGGTTAACCAGGGCTAAGAATTTTTCAAGTAATGCGGAGGAATTGGAGAAAACGTCCAACGAGGGATGAACAGCATCCTTGAAGTCTTAATTCCATAGCTCTCTAGGAGGTCATTAAAAGTGTAAGTGTAAAACTGGATGGAATTTATCCTAAAACAAGAACTTCATAGAAGACTTCCATCTGTACCTTTTATCTTTAATTCTATTCGTATTACACCACCTTGCTCCAGTTTCAGGAATTGTAGTTTTTCATTGCACATCTGCATTTTTCAGTTTGCATTCTAGTGTGTATATGTTTATTTAAATGTATTTTTAATTGTGAAAATGGTAAGCTTTTACTGATGGCAGTATGGTCACTTTCATTGTGTATATGTCAAGAGTTTTACATAAAGGTTAGCCCCTTCTTGGGACAAAAAATACCCCAGGGCTATAGCACAGGGAGTATAGTTGAAGTAATAAAGATTATGTTGCTGATAAGTTCCCCTCAAGGCCCCATGATGGTAATACCCCTATATTTTGTCTTTAAAGAAAACTGCTGAGAGCCAATAATTTTTTTTGTATGTGTCCCATTTTCATTAATGCATGGTAATTGATGGAGTTGCAGTGACTTGTAACAGTAATGAGTTCTAAACATAAGAATGCACTCCTTTCTAATAAGTGAGCACTGCTGGGGTTTAAAAGCGTACTAAATCAGTTGCTTTAGTATGAATTTATTAGTTTTTTTCAGCATTAGCTTTAATAGTAGTTATTTACATAAGCGTACATCCCATTAACCGCCATCAGGGCTGGAAAACATGCTGAACTGTTCATATTTTCATATAATTATTGAACATAATGGTTTCATTTGCATTTCTAAACAGTGATGTTTCTGTCAGGCTTGGAAATAGTGTCTTTACGCAGTCCCTATTTCACATCCACTTATTTGACATCGTTAAATTTTATGCTAATGTGCTTCCCTAGAATATCATCAGTAGGACAGATGCTTGCGCTTTAATATACAAATCAGAGATGCTTTTCCCTCCCCCCCCCTCCCCTGAACAGCAAAAGAAATAAAAAAGCATATCTGCACTTTTTAGATATAGTTTGTTTCATTCTAAAGAATCTATAAGAAATGAAACTTAGCTTTCACCCCTAGTAGTCTTTTCCAAATGTTGTAACAGATACCTTCTTTATGAAGGGTGGGAGACTATCCTCCGAATGAAGGAGGAAGAGTCTTCTAAAATTCAAGTTAATGATGTGTTAAAATAAAGATTGTAACCTTGAGATTGCCTCATGTAAGGCATGGAGCCTTACATAGCAGGTTGCCTATCCGGGCAGTGGTCCATGGACTGGCTTTCCTGGCAGCAGATACTGCTGTAGAGAAGGAAGGGAGCAGTTTCAGCTGATAGACTTGATGCTTGTCAGCAGTAGTGCATTTGGAATTGTACACTGTCATGTTTTTAGTTTTACAATTTAAATAGATTGCAAAATTACAAACAAAAAAAATAGGCAGAAGTATATGACCCCTCACTAACTAAGTGGGGATGGTGGTGGTTGTATGATCAGTGCTGCTTTGATTCTTTATATCTATGTAAGACCTTTGATACTTGTACAGAAGTTAACAGTGGAAGCAGAGCATCAAAAACCTAAGAGATGGTGCCAGTAATTGCAGTTCTGAATGTGGAAATGATGGAATAAAAATAAATAAATAAAATCAGCAGCACCACAAAAACCTCATTGCTTTTCTTCCATTTAAAAATGAAATTATTATATTGCATCTTGTTCTGTATGAACTTTGTCTTAGGATGACTTACCTACAGTTGTGAGTAGAGTGCCAGAGGTAGAGCGGATGAGTGCACCCTGCAGTATACAGCTGCAGTCACAGGAAAATGTAGATGTCATGATGTATAGTACTTTGCCCACGAGCCAGACATGACCCATGTGAATGACCATGGAAACCCAGTTAATACCCAGCTCAGTTCTGTGCTTTTACTGACTTACCATTTGTGACATTGGGCAACTCTGTTGTCTTCTCTCCTACTTAGCTATTTCAAAATTTGGAGTACTGCTTGCTGGCCTTTGCGGGACATGAAAGGTTAAATTTATGCACATTGCTTAGTTATGGCATTTCACAGACACCCTCAGCCTTGAGCAAAACAAACATTGTATATCTGAAAATCTTAAATAAAACCAAGAACGATAGTGTCAAGCAAAAGAATGAGAAGTATCTCACACAGATTTATCATTTTCATTGTGTTTTAAACGTAAAAATAAATGTTAAAAAATGGCTCTCTTCTTGGGCATCTTGTAGAAGATTTGAAGGAGGTACCCAAATGGAAAAGGGTACTTGGACTGAAATGAAAGGGCATATTTTATGCATAAAGGACCACGTGAGCAAACTGGAGATATACTCTGATGGGTTCTGGGCTTATGGTGTCTTTAATTATAGATGATTAACAATTTGCTAGTTGCTTTGCAGACAAGTAATAGAGACAAAAATCCCTGCTGAGAAATGCTTGCAATCTAAGACCTCATTCTGGTGGCGTGTGTAGCGCTATATTTTAAGTCACAAGAAGCAGCAATATTAAAACAACAACAAAAAATTTGCTTTCATTATCTCGGAGAGAACCATTGGCTTTTCGAAGTATTTCTATTACAGTTTTGAGCTTGTGATAGTGCATGCAGCCAGCTCATACAAAACAATTTGGAGCAAGGTGCTTTTTGGTAAACCTGTTACTCGGGATTAAAATAGGACGCTTCAAAGTGGGGTAGCAAGTGGTGAGATGTACCAATTTCAGATGTGAAGTACTGGGAAATTTAAAGAGAGCACCTCTGGCACACTGAGCAGACTGTTGTACTGCAGAGATTCTGAGCTGACCTCTTGTCAACTTTTCATTTGAATCCTGAAAGGAAGGCTCTAGGTAATTGGCAAGTATCCTTATTTTAATATGCGGCCATAAAAAGTTAAAGTATGATGATTTTTAACATCAGAAGATTAACATTTTACCTTTAAATAAAATATGATTAAGTGGTACAGAATTAAAAGTAATAGAACTGAAATATTCAAACTATGACTCTGTGGTGTCAGATTATGCATCAAGTGTGACAGTTTAAGTACTGAAGTGATTTAAAAATGATCCAGCTGAAGGATGTATATCCCAAGTATCAAGAATAAAATGGAATAAAACAATCATGGCTATCAAAACTTTCTCAAACCCTCCTGGCTGAACGAACCAGGAAATCCAAAAAGTAGCCTTGTTTATGGTGACTGTTTCTTGCCTGGTGCCAGTGCAGGTGCAGTGAGGGAGTACTCCACATGCTGTGACGGCATCCTAAGCTATGGTTTTAAGTCTGCCAGATGATGATTATGCTTAAATTTAATTGCCAGGCCAAGACTATTGCTTCTGGATTCATCTACCAGCCAGGTTAAAATGTGATTGATATAGCAATGTGTCTTGTCTTTCAGGAGTTTGCAGTCAGCCAGGCTTCATATTATCCCTGTACAGTTTCATTTCTGGTTGATTGGCACATGTTTTGATAAATGAAACCACATATTTGCCATCTGAACTACTTAGTGTTACTGTTTGGAAATCTCAAAATGCCTTTGTGAAGGTTTGTCATTTGACTTCTGCATATTTTAAGCCCTTGTTAGTAAAGATGATTTTTTTTTTCCCCAACACAGTGGTTCTATAAACTCAGCTTGGAATTTGACAGTAAAGTGGCACCTTGCTGTCTTCTGAAGTCCTCTAAATGAAGTTTTTGAGTGCAATTTGGACGTTTAGTAATCCTCTTGTAGACATTGCTTTTAGCAGGTTTGTGCATATTAAGCTATGACACCTTGAAATTGTTTATGAAGCATCAAGAGGAGGAGTGGAATGTGGCTCATGTTCCAAAATGGGGGAAAAAGAAAAGTGTTAAAGAAAATGTACTGTGGTCACAATAATTGGCAGGTCTAATTTTGTTTACATCCAGGGAACAGGATACTGAAGTAAGGGGATGTTGCTTTCATGTAGTTTCTTCAGAGGGTAGAACTTTTGAAATTATGTAAAAACGCAAGCAAAGCACTTAGCAGCCTTCATAGTACATGAAATCTTCCAGGTTTACTATTCAGATTCTTGCATGGATTTCTTCATATTACATTATCTTCAGTGAGAAGTTTTTGATAGCTATAAATGCCATTAGCCACATTGATGAAAGATCCTTAGATGCTTTTAAAGGTGTTACTCATCATCTCTTAACAGTGCAGAATAAGACTCAAGTGAGCGTAGCTCCTAATATCCAGCTGTCCCTTCAGGTAATTGGACAAGTTCTGTGAGGCCTTACTGATCTGTTTCAATGGAAATAACCATATATTCAGCTTGTCAATGCTCTTTGCTTTAACCTGCCAATAAATCTACTGGATAAATTTGTCCTATGAATAGAGGGAAATTAATAATTAGAAACAAGTTTCTAATTACCTGCAGAGAGAAGTTACGGGAGCAAGTAATACACATTTACCTTCAGGACATAGTTTGATCGTGGAAAGGATTGCACAGTATTATCTCTGGTAGTTTGAGACTAGATTTGGTTACCCTAAAGAACTTCTTCGTTTGCCCAGAAAGTCATCTTGGTGCGCTGCCGTAGGTACATCTGCTGTGAAGTATGGGGATTTGGGCTCAGCCTGTAAATCTTACTTGATTTTAACAAACTATTTATATTGAACTTGCCTCATGTTGGGCAAGGTTCATGTTGTGCATTACACTCCTCTTTCTGGAAACAGCCACAGGACAGTCCACAGAATTTAAGATCTATCTAATTGTATTGTTCTGACTGAACAGTGAATGCATTGGAGGTTCTCCTGGCTCATCTGCATGGGACAGATGACCATCAGGAACCTTCTGGCTTTCTCAAAGAATCCTCTAAACATATTTGTGTTCATAAAGCCATGGTTCACTTGTTACTTCTCTCCACTGGACTTTTTTTTGAAGGATCATTGTTTTAAAAAAATCTCCGTTGTTTTTTGGACACCTTTTAATTTCCAAGCCAGTCACAGCTAGCTTAAACATACTTGTTCTTGTGCCAATGTTTTGCTTAAATAGATCTTCCTTCTGTTTAATGTTTATGGATAAGGGATTAGAGCAGTAGACATTCCCTGTCACAAAGGGTGGAGAGAGGACAAGGTGAGAGAAGTTTGTCTTTCACTTGGATGTGTGTTGTATGAACGATTGGAACTGTGTGGCTTCTGGGTTAGAACAGGCTAGGAATCTTGGTGAAATGGTATGAAGTTAGGAAGAATTGTATGACTGAAAGGTCAGGGAGCTTAGCAAAGTCTGAACAGTAATGTGTACTAATTGGGATTTGTTTGGTTTTGTCTTGCATATGGAAGTTGTCTTGATAAAGTTCATCTTTGCAAAGCTAGTTAGTCAAAATTCTGGTGGTGATACGGAAGGTCACGGAAGGTCAAACTTAAATGCACATGTATGATATGATTAAAGGTTGGTGTTTTTAAGTAACTGGGGTGACTGAACAGACAAATTATGATGTGACTTTAAATGGGCCTCTTGACTTCCACCATGGCAACAGTGTCTTGTCAGTTCTTCTCATTAGGAATCCTGTTCAGTTTTGCTTTATCATCAGACAGGGAGAATGTGGGACCCCGCTGCAGGTGTTCTTTTGTTAGTTGTTCAAGGGGATCGGGCTGTTGTGAGTGCTTTAAATTTGGAGAGAAAAAGTGTCATGTAGCTGGATCTGCATTAACTGTGTCACTACTGGTGTCTCAGATATGATAATGGTGCTGCCCAAGACCAGGTCAGGATTTACTCCCCAGCATCATGATTTTTTGCTTTTAAATACCAGTGATAAAGTAGCCAGAAGTTTTGAATCTTGATCTGCAACAGATTTCATGTAATGCATCTGGCGAGCCACATACTTGCTTTTCATGTTGTGAGTTTTTTTCACTATGAGTGAGGAAATAAACGTGGGTGAAACCATTCTGAAAGAAAATATAACAGAATTGGTTCTTAATTCAAAGTTGCTAAATGCTGTCCTTGGATGTTTAGTTGGGCTTGGTCTTTGTCTACATCTGTCCCTCTTGGGTGTGATTTGCAGCCCTTTTCCATTGGCATGTCTGTTTGTAGACAATAAAATAGATTCTTAGGTAATATTTCATAAAAAACATATGAAAGGAAATTTCTGCAATTTATATCTTATTGAGAGTCATTATTTTCTGCTGCTGCTTCAAAATAGATAAAATATGGGTAACTCTTGCACTGCAGAAGCTTTGCTTTGTAGTTCACAGTTTTGACATAAAATTAGTGTGGGCATGCTGAATCAGTGGTATTTTGTCTCGTAAATCTTTTGGCCTCAAAAGCAAACCAAAATGTTTGTGGGCTGTAATAATGAGTGGTTCATTCTCTTCTCTTTTTGTAATACTGCACTGCTTAAGGTGTTCTTCTGCTTTCTTTTTCTTTCAGTGTCAAGATTTTTATTTTAATAGAACTTGTAAAATCTGGAGACTTATGGAAAATTAGGAAATCTACGAGAAGTTTATAAGACTCATGAAGAAGAGATTATACATAAAGCAAAAACTCTTCTTCGCTCTTTGGATCTGCTTACTAGATGATAGGAAACTTCATTCCCTAGGAAAGGGGTTTTCTATTCAGGAAGACTATGTATGGTAGGCATATTCTCTGAATTTTCCTGGAAGATAATTGGTCTAACTCTCTTTGAAGCGTGGCTACTAATGTGGGTCTATATTTTGATGCTAGGTGTTTGTTTGAAAGGGTTGTGTTGTGTATTTGCTATAGGTTGATTCAGTAAGGCAGATAAGTAAATCAGTATATTTGTGTCACTTACCTATATTTTTTATATTTTGGAATTTAACTTCTAATTTATTAAAGTTGGCTGCTTGTCACTGGAGTGAAGGCTGCTCTTAGTTGGGAGAAATATGGTTGTAGGAACAGTCAGGAAGGTTCAAGAGACTTTTTTGAAGCCACGTAATGGCTTTTCTTGTCAAATCTTGTAGTGAAGCCTACAGGAGGAGTTCTGCACAAGACTTGCTAGAGTTTCTTTGGGCAACTACATGACTGAGGCTAAGCAGTCCTCTCACTCGCAGATTGCAGTTATGCTGTATGTCACTTGAAAAGAACTAATGGTGACCTTTTGGATTTTCTACTCGAGACATTCTGTCAACATCATGCCTCTGGACGTTTATCTTTGGGACTTTCTGATATCCCTGTTAATAAAGATAAGCCATGATCCATTTACTATCTCTGCAGTCTAAGCTGTGCTGAACTCGTTGGAGAGATGGGTTGGAGACCGATTTGCTCATTCCTTCCCTTTGCCCTCGGTACTGTTTGCTTTGCCCCCCTTGATCCCAGACATGTCTATGATCCAGTGCTATGGATGGTCCTGCAGTCAATGTGTTCAGAGATGCCTTTTGTGAGTGTAATGTAGAGGTGTCGGAAAGAAGTGCAGTAACCAGTCACAGTGCAAATCATGAGGGCAGCATGTGGAATCTGAGGCTGGACTAGATGATCTTGGAAGGTTCCTTCCAGCCTCTACCATTCTGTGAGTCATTCTCTGCTGAGGAGACTCACCTATAAATCGATGTAAATACACACGGTATTGCATCTTTCCTGCTTCTCTCTCATTTTTTTGTTAATCACACAGTGTTGAATATGCAAAGAATTGAAAAACTCTGAGTTTAGTACTAGTCTATTAATATTAGACTTATTTCCTCTAGCAGTTGTTAAAGCATGTTCCCCTTTGGGATTTGGGTTCCTGGATCTCAATTTTATCTCAAGCAGAGTAAGGCTTCTAGATTTTGTTTGGATTTGTGGGTAATGGGGAGTAGTTCTTCATGGTTGCAAACTTGCACATCAGAGCTATTGTCATTGTTACACTTTTTATTTTTTTAAAGGCTGTGAAGATAAGTATTTCATATTTACAAAGCCAATTTGAGAATCGATTGTAATATCAGGCCTGGTGCCAAGTTTAGTCTATGGTAACAGAAGAGTAATTCACTCTAACATTTTCATAAGTTAAGCTGGATTGGATGCACATTAATAAAACAGATACATAGAGAGGATGGTGTCACACTGCAAAATGTTTGTCTGGTTGTTTTCATTGGCCTGACAGAACTCCTGTACGAAGGGTATAGAGTGTGGACAGACTCTGTGATGAACTTGCATACAGAATCATCTGTCAGAGCCCTGGTCAGCTGGGAACAGACTTACTGACAGACATGAGACTCCTCATATAACCATGTGACGCTTTATCTTTTATTCAAAACTCAGTTGGCTCCTTGTTCTGTAAGTTTAATAGAGATGTAGCTTCCATTGCCACAATGTCAATTTTGCTATAGTTTTATCATGCAGAATGTTGGATGCTGTGTGCCTTGCTCCAAAAAAGATGCATTAGGAGTCTTTGAAAACTTAGCAATGCTAGAAAACAAATTTTGATTGAGATTCATTTACAGAAGGAGTTTCCCGCAGTTTTTATGGTCTTGAACCAGCAACTATTTAGTGAAATAAACTGCTATGTGGAAAAATTACAACAGAATTTATAGTGGTTAGAAAGTCTTGGTGCAGTGCTAGGAAATTGTTGTTAATTGATCCTAATGTTGTATTATGATGCATTCTGACTAGAAAAGAAAACAACTTATAGTATGTTATAGATTGTAGTCTTTGACATTCAGTTATTTCATAGATCAGGAATAGAAAACTGTTCTGTTAGACTTTTTGCTTATGTAATATTACTTCTTGAGCAGCCAATGAAAATAAAAGGCAGGTGACTATTTCTTCATGTAGAGCTGATCAGTATTCTATTTTGCAGGGAATGTTAATGCTTTGAAATTCCATTTGGTCAAATGCCATGTTTTGGTTTTATGTTCTTTCATAACACAGTGAGAGATGTGTGTTGTGATCCTGCTATCCTGATGATTGTGCTCTGACATAATGGAAGAGATCTATTTATTTTTCTAAAAAGCGTGTCAGTCTTTCATTGCAACATACATGGTATGTCAGTACCGAAAGTTAGTCATCCTTTTAGTCTTTCAGCTAGTGCCATTTATAATGACTTTTTTTATAATGAGCGAAACATGACAACTTTTGTATTTGATGATACAAAATCTCAGCAAGGAACTGAACACCTGATGCAAAATGAAAATTTCTTCTTCTTTAAAATAGAGAGGATTTTCTTAAGTTTGAGTTTGGTTTTTTTCCATTTCTGGTGGAAAAGTGGTTTGGAGAGAAGGTCGGTATTACGTTAGAAGCATACATTAGAAAAACAGACCTGAAAAGAGATCTTTAGGCATCCTGTTCTTTCCCAACAGAGGATGGATCGCAGCCTGCCTTTCTCTCTGGCTTCTAGTTCTTTGCCCAGAGAACCCAAATTTCAAGTTTTCATTCCAATTTGAAGTCTTTGCCATAGCTGTAAGCTTTTCTCTAGGCTAGGAATTTGAATTGTTTCTTACTCAACAAATTAAGCTCTGCAGTGCCCACTGCTGATAAGCCTTCCAGGCTGTCACAGGTTTGCTGTGTCCTTACTTGTGCTTTGTGAAAGGCATTGTGGTTTGGGTACCCATCCCACAGATTTCTGGCAGAGTTCTTGGAAATTGTGAAGCTGGGCAGATTTCAAAGGGCCATGAGTATACTGTGGAGAAAGTGATGGGTACGTTATTTGATCAGCATGAGCTACAATGCCAGTGAACCTTTAACTTAGCCAGCTTTAATGCAGTCTGACTGAAATAGCATTTAGAGTTAATGAAACTAGTTTTAACAGTATCTGCAATGCTTTCTGTGTGTGAACGTGTGACATTTTACAAGTGCATTGCAAAGACTAAATTGATTCTTAGAAGAATACATTTCTCTAGTCCAGACAAGGCCTAATAGATCTTTTTCCTAGATAGCAGACTTAACTTTTTCTTAATTTTCTCTCTTGATTAAAATCCTGAATGGGGTGAGGTTTCTACTAAATGTCTACTCAAAACAAGCTTAGAGAAAATGGAATGTCAGCCTTAAAAATGTCACTTTAATATGGTTTGACATGATAACGTCCTAAAAGTCTCCTAACGATATATGTGCAAATATGGAGTATGTATGCTTGCTGTATTTGGAATTGGTGTATGCAGGAGTGTATATTCACAAAATATTGATGGTGCTGTGCTGGGAGTGTGCTTGGAATAAGGAGCACTGGCAAAGAAAAGGAGAACTGAGTGGCAAACCCAAGATACAGAGATGGATGAAAGGCAACTGAATATTCAATACGGAAGGTTGAAAAAAAGTGTCAGACTGCTGGGACAAAGAAGTCTGTTTTAAAGGGAGAAACAACACATTTCTCATAAACAATTTCCTTATTAGTGTTTAGATTTTGTAAAGGAAATAGTGCAATTCTTAAAGATATTTATGCTTTTAGGTGGGAAATGGAAACAATTTCTTCTGTTTCTCCGTGTATGTGCACAAGCACTTATATTATTCTAACCTTTTTTCATAGTGCTGAGTATGTATTTACTACAGAAGATATTCTAGTTTGGGTAAGTTGATTTTTGTTTATCCATAAAATTCTGCTGACTTCTCTTTTGTGTCTAAATACTTGACTGATTGTTGAATTCCATGCATTTATGAGTACATCAGAAGTCTTATTTAACAATTAGAGTCTGGAAAATCAAGGAAAGGCACATGTCATGCATGTGCCACGTATTTAAATCACACTTTAAAAAAGCCATCTGTTCCACACTTTGTTTTTAGGGCCTTCTTTATTCTATAGAGAAGCCTACCTATTAATGAAGAAGGTTCAAAATCAACTTACATACCTATTAGGCATGGTGTTAATTTTATTTTTTTATATATATGTATATGTGTGTGTACATATATATTACCAGCTGTCTGAATTTTCAAAAAACTAACAATTTTACATAAGACCTTGGGGGTGACATTTGGCAGCTAGAAAGCAAGCTAGAGTCTAGACAAAGACAATACAGCTTCACATTGAGCTGTGGACAGTAGACGCTCATAAAACTTAAAATTTTTATTTGTGATTGTTTTTCTGCTCTTATATAACGTGAAATCGGGTAACAGTTCTTTGGAATAAACTATAACCTCATATGTGTTTTAATAATACAAGTTTTTGCAATATTGTCTTACAATTTTTGAATTATTTTCTTTTTTGGTTCAGAGCAAGCACATCACAGTTATACTTTGCTTATCTGAAACAGTTATCTAAAACAAGATTATCGTAACCACTTATTCTGTGTTTAACGTTGGTGGACAAATTCGCCAGACCATCTAAACTAGTTTAATATCCCCTTGCAGTGTTTGGACAATGGACTGATGTTATTAGAAACTATGAATCAAAGTTAAATTGAGGGTATAAATCACATTTAAACCACAGAACAAAATCATGTTGATATGAAATTGCAAGTAAGTAAAGGAAGCCATGGGATAAAATAATTGCAGATTCTTGGTTAAAGTAGGTGCAGGCTAGTTAAATCTTTCATAAGGACTGTGAGGCTTGCAAAGATGATGCCTACCACATAATTCCCCACAGTTAAAGATACCTCTTTTGTATTTGGACTGCACTGATGTGGTGAAGCTCGGGCTTGGTGACTCCATGTTCTGAATCCATCTGGTCGGCAGCTTGGCAGCGTGCAGGGTCCTCTGCTCTTGCTTCAGACCTGAAAGAGAGCTGGAGATACGGGGAATGGTCGAAGTATTCGTAACAGCAAGTGAGCTCCCTAGATAAAGTCTAGTGCTGTGGCCCCTTCAGCTGTTGTATGAGCTCCTCTGGTGCTGTCTCTCCTACCAGAAGGCACTTGAGAGGATGGTATGGACAGATTGTAGGGGTTTGTAGGAGAAACAGTCACTTCTGTTTGTTAGATGAAGAGGCAAAAAGGGTGTAATGAAATTAAATTTCTGCTACTAGTGTGAATTTGATCAGTGGAGCTTAGGTTAGAAGAACAAAAATAATTCTTCCTCAAGGCTTAGATATTTCAGTGTTCACTTTCCTTCTAAGGTAGAGCAGATGATGTGGAAGCATTTCTGAATGAGCCCAAAGTTTGTTTTTCCTGAAAAAATCTTCATATGTTTTCTGCAGCTGCAGAATATTTTGATTTTCTGTTGGCTACTAATAAGGGATGTGTGAGTTCCTGCCTATTCCAGATTCTAAGTCTGTTTTAAGTGTTCCACTGTCTTGTTTGAGACTGTTTTGGTAAGAGTTGGTTTGAGCCCAGCTAGATTTGAAAATGTGCATGTATTTGAAGATGCATAGGTACCTGTTCAAATACTTAGGCTGCCAGTCCCAGAGCAGCAGGATGTATGTATCTCCACATCCTATTGGAGATATATATATATATGCATGAAGTTATGAATGCCCAAAGTAGATGCATGTTGGTGTAATGAGAATTTTTCTGAACAGCACAGGCCAGGTCCAAACTTACCAATTTGTTGTATCTGACTGCCACTAAACAATGTGGGAAATGTTTAATGCAAAAGCATGGGAGTCAGCCTGGTAAAATATTAAATCCAAGAAGTGCAAGGAAGAGTAATGAGAAATCTAAGATAAGGATGCTAAGTGTAATTCAAAGCCACACATCTCTTAAAACAATAAAACTTCCTTCGCCCAATCTGTGTGTTATCAGATATTGTGATTTCCAGTTGAACTCTTGATGCATGAGTGCTGACCTCTATGCAAAATCTTTTCAGTAATCCATGTTGTTATAACTGTGTTGATTTAAAAATCTTAACTCTCTGCACACTCTGAACAACTGGATGGTAAACAAGCCTTGTTACTTATCTTTACCTTAGACTTTATGTGCAAACTTTAATACCTTATTCATATACGGTCTGACCTTTTCTACAGTTGCAAACAAGCCTCCAAATAAACCTTGAATTATTAAACTCCCCTTTATATGAATGTAATACAGTTCTCCTACTATTTTATATTTTTCTAGCTTTCTAGTCTTACAGAAAGGCATTCAAATGGCAAATCTATCCTTCATAAGCAAAGTAGCTTTATCTTTTTCCAATTAGGCAAAAAATTCAGAGCCTAAAGCTTTTGTCTGAACAGAACTGAGATCCTTTAATAAACATTATTGGCATCGAAGAAACTTCCATTCGCTTGTTAATAGGCATGTAAGGATCTGTTTCAAGTCATATTACAGACTGCTGCTACAATGAAAATTGGGGATTGTCTTCTAAAATAATAATGTCAATCTTGTGACAGAAGCGTATGTTCTAGTAACTGTGCTGTTTCTGCTTAATTGTGAGCATGTGTGAACTGAATATTGTCTGGTTGCAGTGTGTGTATATTTTTATTTGCATTGTATTACCAATTCATGATAGTAAGGTGAAACCAACTGTCATGGGCTGAGGCTCTGTTATGCCAAGCATAACTTTATCTTTCTTTAAAGACATCCGTTCTCTGGGCTGGCAGTCAGTCTCATGAATTCCCAAGCTTGAATTGCTCCGGATCACAAATGGGAGTTTGGGTTTTGCAGGGACAGGGAGAGGATCAGTAAGTGGGGAGTGAATATATGAGGATGGGCACGCATATTCTGTCTTAAAAGGTAAACTTGCTGGAGTTTTTCCAAAAGCTTTGGTTAGGGAAAAAGAAAAGTCACATTTTAACTTGTCATTTTAAGTTTGCCCTTAAATGTCAGTCTGAAGCATATTTGCAACTGATTCTGTTGAATAGTGCAAAAGTTTGACTTGTATCATTTCCAACGGCTTTCACAAGGTTTCTATCTTCTTTCAAAGTGCTTTATGCATTTATGGCTGTGGCATATGTACAGGAATGGAGGTGGCCCTGGTTTATATTGCTTCACTACATGCACCTCCTTGCTTATGTCTGGATTCCCATGTAAGAGGTCAGCCAGTCTCCTGATTATAAAGGCATATAGGGCGGCAGAAAAATGCTAGATAAAGTTTCCCAGGTTGCCATGACTTTTGTTAGAGGCCATAGGAGTTGAGATGCTCAATTCCTTTTAAGAGAACATTTGAAGGTTTGGGACAGGATACATGAAGTATGGAGATGTTAAGTACAGCTAATGACAGATCTCGGATGGACCATGAGTAGTTGCTTGTTTACCTTAATATGCAATAACAAGAACCAAAATGCCCACGTGGGGGGATTTGTTAGTGAAACCACTCTTGGAATTTTAGGCCTGTTTACAGTGGTAGTGTGTTTTGTTTGCAGTGTTAATATGTTTATTGTATATTTTTGATGCGTTTCCTTTTTCAGTTACACATGAATTTATTTTATTGTTTTTAGTGAACTATATATTGTAAAACATACAGAATATGTGGCACAATTGGAGTAATGTTTGTACTGAAATTTGATATTTTTTTTTTGCGCCTCACTGCTTGTTACTTTCTTATTGTGAACCTTAGCGGTGGATTAAATTTTTTGCATTTATTTTGCCTGAGGCTTTGATGTATTTCAGTGAAGTTGACAACCCTTACATTATTGCTGTAAGAGCCACAGAAAAAGTATTCAATGTCTTGAAAGAGACCACTTTAGTGTATCTCACTGAAATGCTTGAGAATATACAAGAATTTATATTCTAAAGCTATAATTCTAGGCTTGTCATTATTGCTTGTCTAGGCAATAATTCTAGGCTTGTCATTGTAGAAAGGCACCTTCACACATCTTTAATTTCTGTAACTAGTTTTAATAATTTCCCTGGGACCATCCTGAAAATAGACCTTTTCTCAGTTATATCCTGGTTATGCAGGTCAAATTGATTTATTTTTCGCTATCAGTTTTTTGTGATCTGGACAAGCATACATAAACATGAAATTGTGGATATTAAACTGTACCTAACATTTTATGTTCTTTCCCATGCAACTTCTACCTTTTTCACAAGATGAACCATAAAAACAACCTGATGCATAACTTTACTTTCTGGACATAGTCAGCACTATGCTATTTAGCTTGCGAGTATAGAAACTTTGGTAATTCTTAGAATTATTCGGGTTGTAATAATGTTGTATAGAACTCTACATGAACTGGGAAATTGCATGTGTTGTTAAATGCAAAATTACACCTAATTTTTTGAGGAAGAAAGAGAGTGTTCTCGAACAGATGGGCAATCTCAGGGGTTTTTTTTTTTGTGGTTTGCAATTGATGAAAAAACCAGTATGAAACCTTGATTTGTATACATCATGGTTTTTCTCTTCAGTGATTATAAAATTAGGATGGCAATGTGAATGTGTGTCCATACAAACGTTTCATGCTTTGAGAACATACAGGCTTACTGAATGAAAATAATGTAGTTGAAATTTCATTGAATGGTCAGCTTCTTTTGAAATACAATTGGGAAATGCAGTAACTTCTATTTTGTGTGTGCAAACAGAAAATGTGCATATGGAGCCAATGGGTATGTATCTGCACTAAAACCTGTATACAGTCTTTACTCAACCTTTTGACTATATTTTGAATCATCTCCTTCTAATTTCTACTTTCTGGTAACTAATTTACATAATGCTGCTGCTCACTTAAAATCAGCTCATTGTAAGGACTGATATAATGTGTTATGCCAATCTAGGTCCTTTCGTTCAAGGAGATCAGAGTAGTTTGCAAATGCCTCGTAATTCTGTTCTCATCCTGTGAGTTAAAATGTATTGCTGCCATCTCATCTTCATAAAAACGAAGAAAATGAACTAGAAATTTAAGAATTTGTTCAAGACATTAAAGGAAGGCTGTAGCAGAGCTATGTTTAAAACTTGGATATCTTTATTCTGGCACTTGTGTTTTCCTTTGCTTTTTGTTTACTTTCTGAGCTTGCACAGTAAGGACTCTGGGTGAAAACTGGCCTTTATTGAAAGCAAAAGGGCTAGGACTTCACTTAAAAACATTGAAAGATCAGTTTTATTGCCAATTAGGGCTAAAAAACCACCCCAAACTAGAAAAACCCAAAACGTTTTGCTCACAAAGCTAGTGATTCCTCAGTGTGTATGTTTTTTTCAAGTCCTAAGTTCTAAAGATGCTTTGGTTGTATTAAACCTGCTTGTGTCAAACCATATCTTTTGCTACTTGCAAAACCCTGTCTGACAATGGTTCTTGCAAGTTACTGCAGCTTTTGTCTTCCTGTATTTTCATTTCAGACTCAGCCTTTATGTCCTTGTGGCATTTATCTATCTCCTTTAGTAGGCATTTTCTGTTTGTCTGCACATGGACATTAATTCCTTAAACAGCTTTAAGCGTTTCTACAAAATCAAATGGTGAAAACTGGAGTAGTGTTTTGCCATTCCCATGTTAAGTATGTTTGGATGTGTGGATGCTGATATTTTATCTTGGTTCTGAACAACTTTGCATTGAGACTTGATTTGTTATCTAGCTGAGATGCAGTAAGTGCAATATGGTATCTGTCACCTTTGGCAGCATGGCCTTTCTGAAGAGGTGTGTAGGAATCAGAGAAAATGTCTTAATACCTGTATGTTGAAACTTTCCATTCCCAGGAAGTTGGTTTGGTTGCAGTCTGTATTACAAAGCTGCATGCAAGTTGTGCCCAAAGACTTTCTTGGAATGATATAGCTGTCCTTAAAATTTTGATCAATTAAGAAAAACTGCAGATTTGTCTTGTTTTTCTGTTGTTGGTTTGGTCGGGGGGTTTTTGGGTTGGTTTTTTTTTTTTTTTTCATTTAGAAAGCTGGTGTTCCCAACTGTAGGAAAATTATGTAAAATTATTGGCTTGTTGCTAGTGACTATGGCTGCTCTATTGAGTTGCCCATCCACCTTCAATCTTCTAAATATTTGGAGTATGCTTTTTTAATTTTTCTTTGCATATACAATTTTGTATTCTTGAAATTATTAAGAAGCATTGTTTTCTTCCCTTCTGCCAAGGAAAGCAAAGAAAAGACTTCTGTGGCAGCGGGGAGGGCTTTACAGCCCATCCTGCTTGGTGGGTGGGAGGTGCACAGGTTTCTGTTCGAGCTGTAATTATGCAGTAGGAGAATTGACCAAGTGGATAATGCTAGGGCACTTTTCCTTACTTATCTCTCAGAGGGGAGCTACCATTGGCAGCAGAATTGGGTGAGATCCAGGCCTAATAGAAGACCTAAATTGTAGGGATCTAATGGAGTGTTTCTGAAATGCAAAAGCCCCACTTTGGTCGATGGAGAGATGTAGTGGTTTTTGGGTATGTAGGTAGTGAAAGGTATGAAAAATTTGACTTCCCTTTTAAAATTGGAAACAATGTTTCAGCAGGATTTCTTCACGATACCAGAACTGAAGAACGATTAAGTTGGTCTAGCACTCATGTGAGCAGGGAGCCAGTTGTGGATAAAAAGTGATCTGAACAATATTCCAGTTTTCCTTAAAATAAGGAAAGGGCCGCCTTTTCTTCCAGTTGTTAAAACTTGTTTGTGTGGAGAATGCAAATAAATACTTCTTTGTGTTTGCTTAAGCCATGAGAATGAAACTTCTGGCACAGATTTGGAGCTTTGGAGGAAGTTTTAGAGTTTGAATGAAAATATGTCTGAATTATTTTCTTAACAGTTCATCTGTGCAAATGCCGGGGACAGTGACATCCAACAGATTCCTTTCAAGTACTGGCATCCCTGTTTTTTTTTAATGCCAAAGATGTATGTAGTTGCTGAAGACTTCAGAATTGCTAAAGTCGCAACCAATGTTGTCTTGGAAGAGGCAGTGACACCTGAATATTGATAGAGTGAAAATAATTATAATGAAAATTGGAGAGGAT
>JAOXJM010000019.1:9279938-9313243 GCA_026413425.1 Tringa solitaria | reverse complement strand
GGGGGGAGGGGAATGCTCCTGTTGCCCTGGTTAAAAGTACAGTTCTTTCCCCAAAAGTATCATCTACACTGGCTGAACAAGAATGCTGTGTTGTATGCTAGAGGCAGGATGTTCTGTTCAAAGGAGCTGCTTTTTTTTTGTTGTGTTAAAGTAGTCAGTTATGCTGAAATATTAGTTTTGAGGTTAATACAGGAAGATGTAAGCTATCTTGTGGTAGATTTTGAGAATAAGCCCCATCTGAGGGGTATTTTATTCCTCTTTAAAAAAGACATTCCATACTTTCCAACCTTGCCTTCCCTTTGCAGGTGGCTGTTAAATATCCTATCTTCACTTATTTTCTTAATATATATATATAATTTTCAAGACAGTTCTTTACTAGAGAATATTTTTTATTATTCTTTTTCTAATCATTCAAGTTAAAGATGACAGTCATAGTTCAGGACCTTCTAGTAAACTCCAGCCTGTCGTACTTTCATTTGCATCCTTCCTTACTTTGATCCAAATCTCGGTTATTTACCAAAGCCTAATTTCCTGAATTGTGTGTCCTGATCTCTGAATGTGGCAGATTCTTTTCACAATGAACAGTCTCAATGTTATTTCTGTGCATGATGGTATCTTTTAGAAGAGCAAGAATAAAGCTCTGCCGTTCTTCCTGCACTGAAGCTGAGTTCTGGGTGTACTTCACTCAAAGATACTGTCTTCAGTCAGAGTTTAGATTTCTGTTGCAGTAATCCCAACAAGGATGTGTAAGGCTTTTTTTTGGTGGATGTCTTGTCAACCACACCTAGTTATGATTATCCATGGCTTTCAACCTGAAGTAATGCAAACATCACCTCCATGAAACATTACCTTTATGAAACTGCATTCGTCCTTTAAGACCCGAAAGAGTAGAAGTAGATGATAATATGTTTGTTTTAAATTTGGAAAAAACCCAAGAAACCAGACTAATGCAGTTGGGAAAAAATAATCCAAGTTGTATAGTAGGTATGTATTAATGGTATCAGAAGTGTTAGGCACTTCAGACTGGTAATATCCCTGAAGGGCTTAGAATTTTAATAGCTAGTGGGGGTGAAATTTGGAGGCTGAAATGTGACAAAATACCTCAAACTAGGTAAAGATGTTTATGATAGGTCTTGTTAGTTCTGAGTTTGACTTAATACCTGTGGTGATGCTTATCTTCTTGGCTAAGTTAAGTGTGGCAGGACTTCTTGTATTTTAGGAGTAACTTGAAATGTGATGACTACACTTCAAAAAAGGAAAAGAGGGACATGCTTGACAGCATGAAGATACTGAATTGAAATGGCGTGCAACTTGTACAGAAGTAATACTGGAATACATGGGATACACTAGTCATTAATCTTGGTCATTGACTAAGCTGAGTATGTGCAATGTGTTCCTGGGGCATCCACGGAAGTACCTTGTTTATGGAGAGAGAAGGTGGTCCTCTCTGCTGTTCTGGAATTGTGCTGGCAATGTCTGGAAAAGGCTCTTCGTTTTCATAGCCCTGAAATTCGCATTTGTGTTGAACAAACAGATAAAATAGGCAGAGGAAAAGGGTAGAGAGGAGAGGGACTGACAAAAACAATAGGACAAGTAGGCGTTTTTATCCTGTCAGGATAGCAATTACAGCTCTATGGGCTGTTGTTGGTTTGCAATTTACTGTATGCATTGAGGGAGAAGAGAATTTCTGATCTTTATAATTTAGAATCATGATGGTGATTAGCCACAGAAGAAATCAATACGTTTCATGTTCAAATTGAGTTTACCAACTTGATTATTACACCCCCTACTTGTGATTTATTTTGAAAGCCAACTGGAATATTCTGCTAGAGCACTGCTTGCTGCTTATTGTAGCAATGTGAGCTATACTGAGCATGGCACACTGGAGATCTCTGATCTACTGCCTTGTTTTATCTGAAATTTAATTCAAAGTACTGCTGTTTTACTTCTGCAGTCTTCTATTTTCTGGTTCAAATGTGGCTTGCTTGGAACTGTATCTCTGCTTTCGTGTTAATTGTGTATTTACAGTGTTTAAGAAGTACATTTTCCATCCAGAGATCTTGCAAATCAAGATAATTAAAAATGGCAACTTAATAGATGAGATCGTAAAGTAACCAATAATGAAGAGGGCAAGCTGATGTTAATTCTTGCGCAGAACATCTTTGAAGGCAGATGTAGGGTCTCTTTCAAGTCCAAAGAGCAATGGGAGTAACAGCTGAAAATAATGTGGATAACAAGGCAGAGAAGCAAAGCACTGAAGTGATAGGAAGAGGTGGAGAAGTCAAGAAGTGACAGTTGAGACACAGACACAATCAAGATTGAGCATGAGATCGAACTAAGGTAATGGGTACCTTTAGATGACTTAATTCAGGATGAGGTTGGGGAATCTTGTTCAGAGAAGACACAAACTTCAGCAGTTGTCTTTGTGATCACGATGAGGACAGAAACAAGGTGGAGAGCTTACTGCAAACCTTACATTCAAGTGTAAATTATTTGGAATAACTACAATATTTCCATTCTGTGTATGAATTTCTAAGCCAGTAGATACTTAGGCAGAGTGGTAGGAGCAGTGAACAGTGATAAAAGTTTACTTATCCACTCTTTTACTAGAGTCAGTAGGATGGTAGAAATCTGGGTTTAGTGATTGTGACAAAAAAAAAAAGCTAGCGAAAGCAGTTGCATCAAACTGGCAAACCCTATGGAGTAAAACGCTCAATAACAAGGCCATAGTGCTACAGGGTCCCCAGGAATTACTGAAATGGGAGAACAATTGCTTGTCTTGTGGTTCCAATTAAAAACTTACAAATTGAAGAGGACATTACAGATTTAAAACAATGGAAAACACAGCAAGCTGAATGTGCAGTGGAGACCTGCTGAGGGAAAAGTGATTGGATTTTGATTGTCCTCCTGACTTGTGACATTTTTGGAAATGAAGGGGGGGCCAGAATGAGGGTACAGGGAGTGTGTGCTGTATTGAAGGATGCAGCAAGTTCATAAAGAAAAAGCGTTCTGTTTCACTTAATCAAAGGAAGGATTTTAGTGACCAAGGTCAGCCTATTTTTGGACAAGTAGAAGAAGAAATAACTAAATCTGCTCAGTGATACTTGCTAGTCTTAAGAAACAGAATTAGAAAGGCCTGTATAGCACCATTATGGCCTTACGTATCTGCAGTATTTAGATTACTTAGAAAAAACTGCATGGGCTTTAAGTTCTTCCCTCCATACAGTTAACTTATGCCATCCTTATTTCTTTATCTTATTTGTATTTTTTGAAGCTGGAGCTAAATCACGGGATCTGCATTTTTATTATTACTTATTTATTTTTTTATTCAAAATGCTTTAGGCCTTTCACTTAAAATTGCAGTACAGAATTGTTGAAACTTAAAAGTGATAGTTGCTTGCAGCCAAGCTTCGAAGAGGATTTTGTGGCTTCAAAGCTTTGTCATTCCTGACAATCTTTGTGGCTCCACTGCTGTAAAACTGACTGCATCAGTAATTTTTTTAATTTGATACTTCAGCTATGGTATAGTTCTTACTACTTTCTTCTTCTGACTTCTGTTTTAAAGTCTTACTCTCTGTTGGCCAAAAGGATTTTAAGTAACTGTCTTACAACTGTGTTGTATCTGACATGAAAAGGCGCTGTGCAGGAAGTGAGAAGTTGGATATAAGCATCATCTAGAGAATAGGCCCGGGATGCTGCCTATCTGTCTTTTAACTGAGTCCTTTTTTAATTTCAAGCCCATAGTACATTTTCCTAAAACTTTAACAAGCACTGGATTTTGTAGGCGTTTGTTTCACATTCCATGAGTGGGAAGGGTATAGCTGCTGTGGATCTGGGAGGGTTGCATGTCTGGTTTGTGGAATCTAGAGTATTGCTCCAGCTTTTCAGAAATGCCTCTATGTGGGGCTGAGGATCCTGCTGGTGTCTGTGGAGATGGGGTGAGAAGCACATATGTTGTTCAGGTTTGCAACACAAGAGCCATGTGGTAGGAAGGGACACAGATGTGGACAGTAAAATTGCTATGGGAGGCTGATGAAATGCAGACTAGTGTAACTTTCATTTAAGTGTGATGGGGCTAAATAATACCTCTGAATCTGCCCTTAATCTAAGGCTCTTCCATGTAGGAACTGGGCTATCCAGTAGGTAGAATGACAATGTATAGCTTTTCTTATAGGTAGGTTGTGAGTTGCTGTTCTTATATTTACAGATTAAAGGCTGTGACCTGGCTTCCAAACTACCTTTGATCTGGTTTTCAAGTGGTGTTCCGATGTACACATCTCTCTGTTCTTGCTGTACAATTCTTCTTGGGTTCTCTCTGTCCTGTCCCCCCAAAAAAGTATCTATTTCCCCTTCTTATTTTAATCAGCAGAATTTGTTAAGTTATGAAGCCCTTTCTGTTGATTCAAATGGTTGTTTCATCTTGCTAAATGTCATGTGGCTCTGAAGGTAAGGCTTGCGTGTTCACATATGTTCTCTTTGAATAGCTAGAAATTATACCTAAGTTCCTTGGTATGTATTTGGATAAGCTTTGTTCAATGGTACTACCTGTGACAATTGATGTATTTTTGTTAATTGATCTTGAAGCAGGCTCAGTGGCTTTAGTTTGAATTAATTTTAAAATCTCTCTTTATCTACTCCCTAAAAATCACATGCACAGCACTTTCTTCTGTTGAATATGGCTTGGTTGTTGGTTTTTTTTGCTTAGTAGAAACAGTTTATTTAAAATACCCTGCTACATCTATTTGTAAGGATTGTGGAAAGCCATAAATATAAATTGAAAAGGAACCAGAGATGTTTTGTTTTTCTCAAAATGGTGATAGAGGAGATACTAGTTGTGGAAGAGAACAGTCTGAATAATGCTCCTGCAAATTGTGTTTTTATACAGCCAGAGCTGCAGTGCCATTCTATATAGACAGCAGATGGCAGCATTAGACCACGTATGCTTTGTCCAGGTAGCCAGAAATCAAATGATTGCTTTTTGGGTTTCTTTTGTTCTCCCCCATTCCCTTTTTTCTTTCATTTATTTGTTATACAAAGTAACCAGGAGCTCCAAATTTGAACCAACTACAGGTTTCATCCTTCTCTTACAAAATTAATTTGTGAAAGAAACTGTGTTGGTGCATGGAACAGTGTGCTAAGAAATTGTTCTCTGGAGTGAAAATGAAATTTCTTTGCAGGAGGGTGCAGGGTGAGGGGAGACACTGCTTTTTCACTGGACTCAGGAGGTTCTATCTTATCCCAAATCACATATATCTGTCCTTCCTCTACCTACTTACGGTACAAAATGTCATCTGGAAAAAAAAAAATTAGTCATAATGTAGCGGCAAAACTGTTGCCTGGAGAGTGTGCCTGCTGAGAGCCAGACGCAATTTGGAAACAGTAATAAGTTTCCCTTGATATGATTATTTTCACTCTGCTTTAAGGGGGAGAGAGGATGGAGAAGTGTTTGTTCCTAATGGGAATGCCCTTGAAAGAACAAGTAGGCGCAATCAAGGGAAAAATATACATATTGTGCAGTTAAGATTGCAGTTCTTCTACAGACTAGAATAGATTCTAGTTAAATTAGAAAAGAGGTGGATTATGTGCCGAAGTTCAGTGCAGTGGTACTAGCCCTGCAGCAAATGTCAGCATTTCAGCTGCGATGAGCGGTGTGTGGTGTTTGTGATACGAGATTATTTTAGGGTGTTTAGTCAATGTCTTTGTTAATACAGTGAGAAATGCAAGACACTTGTACCAAATGTATGCTATCCTTAATGCAAAGGATGCATTAAACACCTTTTTTTCAATGCTGCTTCTTATGAGTAAGGCTCCACCATTTATTTTTTTTTTTTGTGAGCAAAATGAAAAATGCACCTATATAGCCTTACCTACACTGGAGGTAGAAAGTTGTCTTTTGTTTTTGCTGTCTCCACTTGTAGTATCCTATCCCTGCTAAAAGGAAACTGAATAAAAGACTGTTGTCCATTTCTGGCAATCTATAAGATTGCTGCAAAGTATGGGAAAATTCTTTTGATATGCTAAATTGTGTAGTTACATTTCTATAGTATGTAAAGGGTAGCTAGGGTAGTTCCTTTTTTATTTTGGAAATACGTCAGGACCAAAGTGGTAGGCTTTGAAAATGGTTTAGAAGCTGTGAAATCAACTTTTCCTTTCAAAGAAAGTCCAGGTAGATTTGAAAGTGGGTAAAACTGCAGCTGTGAATGATCCTTCCCCAAGCCAGTGCCTGAAAACAAAAAAGCATAGATAAACGGAGTGATTTTTAAATGTTGTACTTGTTCACAGTGTAAATTCCCAATGCTGTAGCTATGACTGTCAGTATGGTACTGGGCCTGGTGGTGATGCATGTTGTAACATTTATCTTTGCTTTTTTGTCACTTATTTTATATCTTCTTTTTTTTTTAACTTAAATTCCTGATGAGAGAATCCTTGGTAAATCAGGGCTGCATATTCCAAGTTGCCTATTACATTAGTGCAAGTCTGCTATATTATTCAAGCAAATTAGAAATAAAAGACTTAAGCCTTTGTGGGTTATCTGAAACAACTTCTAGCCAAATTTCAGACTATATTTCACCCAATGATGTGCTGACCTGTCTTGTCCCTTCTTCTAGTATATGGAAGGGTTTACCCATGAACAAGCAAATAAGAGGAATATCTTCCCTAACCTATTAGGAAGGTGGCAGCAGTACAAGTGGATTCTGAAGGGGTTTGTACTGGTTACTAATCCAGAAGAAAAGCCAGTAGTCATTTTCAGGCTGCTTAAATTTGTGGCGTGAGGCACTAGGTGGCCACATAGGATCCATTCCACTCTTGATTAGCCTGATGTAAGTAAATCTGCTTTTGTTTTGGATACCTGCTGCAGAAGTGCCAGCCTCCATACATTTTCTCTGCCACATAGAGTACCCCATAACTTTCCTGTCAAATGCCAGATCAGGATATGTTGTAAACAGCTGATTTGGATCACTCCCTGTTTGGGACTGAGGTACTGAAGTCTGCCCTGAAAAGCACTTAATTTGTGTCTGCAAAATGCATTTTATTTTAATTAGTTTGTCCAATCCTTACTTGTTCAGGTATGACCTTTTTCTGTCATTACCTGTATGTATTTCTGCAGGATTTTTAGCTTTTGTACATTAAAAGCAGTGTGAGAGTGTATTATCCAATATCAGTGTAAGGTTGACCAAATTAGCAGAGGTTAAATTGTATATTGCCTGTATATACTGAATTTCAGCAGTATATTTTTTTGGTGACGTTTTCTTTCAATTTTAATACAGGCTACATGAAAGAAAAAATAATTTTTGAAAACTTTTTCAGCTAAGGTCAATCTTTGGTCAGTCAAGATGTTCTTTTATGGGTTTTGTTCTACGTTTATGGCTTTATTGTTTGTGAATCTGTTATCTTGACTCTTGCTAGGAAAGAAAATATTATTGCTAGTTCTTGCCTCTTGCTAGGAGAGAAATGATTACTGTTCTGTGTTTGGTCTGTGATCATATTTTTGCAGGGGTGGGGGATTTATGAAGAACTGTGAGGAGAATTTCATACTTCAGATAGCCCCCCCAAAAATTTGTCATTTAAATGACAACACATAAATCTGCTGGTCTTGAGCATGATTTGATGAATTTGGCTTCTGGGTTGCATGTTACATGGGAAAAGCTGCGAGGACTGACACACCATTGACATCAGAAAAGCTGGGCAAACTTATATTAAAAAAAGCCTAAAACCCCAAATACTAATACTTTCCCAGTGCAGGAGTATACAGACTTACCAGTGTCAATGAATATTGTTCTGCTAGTATATTTCTTATTTCATGCTTCATTTTCTCTTCTCCCAGAGCTAGAAGTGTCATGAAGTGTTTTGCATTATAAGTACTAGGGATATTGTGTAGAGACAGTATTTGCCATGTTCTAAGAAATAGAAGGTGCACAGTGAAATCTAAGAAATTGAATAGACAGTTCCACCTCTACCATTTTCCAAAAGATATCGGCAAGATGTAAATGTGTGGGCAGTGGGGAAGAAACTGTGTATGCTTGTTGATGCCTTTTCCTTCCCCNNNCCCCCTTTCTTTTTTCCCCACGCAACAAAACTGATAGATGCACTTAGTACAGACAGGTCTGTGCATAGGCTTTGCATATTAGTGTTCACAGTGGATAATGATATTTAGGTTCAGCCTAGCTATCAAGAGGCAGAGAAAGGAAAAAATACAGTGAAGTAGTGGCTCAGCTTCTCTCAAATGGGTTTTAATTGAGCTTTTTGTGATGAAGGGCTAATGGTATCTGTTTCCTAGAGATGACTAATTCTGTGTTCCAGTTGTAAAGCAAAGAGATAGGACTGTAGTCAGAAAAGGCTTGTAACAAAATATGGGAGCAGGCATTTGGTTGTTGACTAAATATTTTAAATGCATTGGGTTATGCTGGGGGGAGGAAAAAAGGTACCTATTTTTGTTACAGGTTGTACACTTAAGGGTAACAAATAGGAACACTATGGCTAGTGCTAGACAAATATTTTTTAACAGGGCTGTTTCCTGCTGTAGTTCTTGGAACAGGAAGTAAACATCTGTATCGGAGAGGATTTGCTATTACCACTGATAATTGCAATGATTCTCTTCTGTGAAAGCTACTTAACTCCAACAAGATATTTAACTACATATTTTAACATATTTGTATGGCGTGCATACAAATAAGGTCTATTTTCAGTGGTATTCTATACCTCTTTTCTGCATTGATCAGCTGTACTACATTCTGAGTACTTCTGTATATCATTGAAATGAAAGATTTTACTGCATCTGAAGAATGAATGTTTATGCTTCCAGCTTCTTACGTTTTTTTTCCAAGGTTTCTTTGATCTAGATATGGTGAGGTGGAAAAAAAGGATAGTCCCAGAGACCAATGGTGTTCAAAATACCAGTGTCTGAAAATGCCGCCTTAGATTGGTAAGCTTATTCAGGCAGAACAAATGAGAACCAAAAATGCAGATTCCATCAATATGTCTGCACTTCATGTTTTGCTGGAGCAGGGAACATTAATAGATCTTCTCGTGTTACTCTGTCTGAGCTATATCTGGAAAACACGAGCCTTTCCTGCTGATGAGTTAGAAGTACACATTTTAAAAGTCACAACGGAAACGTGAAGAAGTTGGATGGTTCCCTTTCCTATTCTTTATATTCTTATTTGAGTACATTTTAAAAGGATAATAGTGTTTATTGGTGAATACCTTATGTTTAGAACTGGGGAATTTCTCTTCTCACAAGGGCTTCAGGGTAGGAAGTGGTAATATTGGCAATAGTGCTCAATTTGTTCTTGCCCTCCAAACTAGAAATTATTTACCTCCCAGAACAAAACTTAAGTGTGGTTTGTTTTTTTTTTTTCCTCCTCCATTTTACAGCCTTGGAAACTCTGGCAGACTGATAGGCTCAAAACAGTCACACAAGAGTGGATCTTACTCACCGTAATATAAATGGAAGGGACTCTGTTAACGAAAAAGCAAAGCACGAGAGAATCTTTGTATTGCTTCCTACATGGCTGAGTGTGTAGTGAGCTTCAAAGGTCTTGCATCTGAGGAAAGTGATGACATGAAGAAAGTATTCAGTGTGGAAGATCATGTAGAGATCAAGAGAATTGGAAACTAAGTCAGCAAAGTAGAATTTCTAAAGAAAGACTTGTCTAAGAGAAAATAGAAGATAAGTTGGAAACTATGTCTAATATTAAAGGTTTTAGGAACAGAAAGCATGAAGGTGAGAGCTCAAGGAGGAACCAAAAGGAATGGTTAAGACCATAAATATGTGATGATGACTGTAGCAGGATATGAAGTAAAAGAGAAGCTGGATTTTGTAGGACTGAGTGAGGAGCGGATCCTGAATTTCTGTGTAAGATACTGGGCTGAGAAGTATGACATCACTGACAAGAGGCTACACCTAGACCTATGAAATCTGAGGGCTTGTATTTATATTGGGGGCAGTTCTGCTCTTACGTTTAACATTTCTCTTATGGATGTGTACACAGCTATTTTGATTGGGTGCTGATTTTCCTGGAGACTGCTCCTCTAATTGAAACTCAGCATCAGCAGTCTTGCCATAAGAACCAAGCCCCATTAACAGATCTGTTTCTGGGTCTTTTAGTTGTGAAGTAGGTGGCCCCTCCTCTCTCAATCAGTATGCTGCTGAGTTGCATGGCCTATGGCTACGAAGACTGAAAAAGTATTGAATAAGTCAGAACTTCAGCATTCATCTTTGAGAGGTGACTAGACTTGCTTGCCTCTGTCCATCCATTTCCACACCAGAACTTCCACTGAAAATAAAAACTTGTCTTAAACATAATTCAGAGCCTGATAATAAAACATGTCATGTGGTTAACCTTTAATACAATGTAACATTTAAAGAATAGTTTGCATCTTTTGCTGGTAAATTACTACATAAATATTTAGATTAGGTGCGAACAGGAATGTGGCATTATTTATGGATCCATATTTCTCTGGCATTTCAGATGCATGGTTGTTTTGCTGCTTAATAAATGCAGACATTAAATGAACAAGCACACATGTAGTGCTAATTTTAAAGCTTTGCAGCTCAGAGGAGAAAAATCTCCACATGTTTTGTTAGAACTGCTTGTCTGCTGTTGCAGGATAGAGAGAAATCATTTAAAACACTTGCAGTTGCATTAAGCTCCTTTATTTCTGATACTTGTCATGGAGTGACATGTCTCACCTGTTAGTGCAGATTGGTAGCAGAGCAACCTGTCAGATCTGAAGATGTTTTGCTGCTGTCTGTTCCTTCTCACTTCAGAGGCAGATGTGTTATGGTACAGTTACCACTTTAATTTTTGCCCCTATCTTGCTTCAGTTCTCTCTCACCTTAATCCTTGGAAGGAGAAGTCAAGAATTTATGAAATGTCTTACTGGTGAAAACTGTCAAAAAAAAAGTGGAAAGTGCAGGTTCCTTTTTTTTTTGGTTTAGCTAGAGATCAGACTGTTAGGGAGACTGACTGCAAAGTTACATCACCAGTACAGGGCACAACAGTTCAGAAAATGATCCTAAAATAATAGCATTGCGAAGTCTTGTGGAAGCCCTCTGAGATCTAAGACATGTGAATTCTCTCACTTGTGCTGCACAGACTTCTGTGAAGTTAGGTAAATCGTCTACTTTCTCTGTATCTTGCCTTCCCCTTTATGAAATGTGACCTTCCTTGTAGAGTGAACATAGAAGGATGATGACAGTAAGTCCATTTATCCCTGCAATCTATTCAGATACTGCAATGACAAACCATCTTAGCTGTTAGCACAGGAGTAAGTTTCCATTTGAGATGGAAAAGATACGGGTGTTTCCTTGATTTGTTGAAATTAAGGAGAGATACTAAGCAGCTCTGCTCCAGTCTTGGCTTCTAAATTAGTCCCACACTTGAAAAGTTAATTCTCTGGGAGCCTTACTCCTCTGTGGTGTCCATGTTTATCAATGAGAACACCTCCCTGAATCTTCATGTTTTTTTGCCTTGGGCTTCGCTGAAGTATCACTTGAGGCCTGTAGGATCTTGTATTCCGGTTCACTGAACTGTTCACTGAACAGGTTCCTGTCTTGTGTTTTGAACTTCTGCGAGCAAAGTATCTCCATAGCTTTATTTATTTATTTTCATTTATGGTCCTCTTTTTGAAAGCCAGTCACTTCTAGTCTAGGGCCCTTGCAAGGTGTTCACATGCACTACTTTTCCTTTCCTACTTGTTGTGAAGAAACAGGCATTCCCACATAGCTTGGTGTGCAGGTTACCTTGGTGACCTGTTGGTCTGGAAAATACCCCTAATTTCTCTAATTTTTATAGTCCCCTATAAAATCTTTTATAGAATCTTTTAGCGTTGACTATTTGCCCCCATTTCCCTATAATGCCTTTGGTTTGATGACTCAAATTTATTATGATCATGGCAATGCATTTTACAAGAAGGTCTTTTCAGTACCTCACTGGACTAAGCTCTTCCAAGCATCCATGGTGAGCCCTGTATTATCTGCATACCCACTGTATCACACACTTTTCTGATTTTATTTTTAAGGAGAGTGGCTGTATGCATGGAGGCATCTAACTGTGAATGTGTCTGTACTCCAGTGAGTAAAGAATTTGCCAAAGAACCATTTTCTTACTCAAATATTAATCATGTGAGAGGAAGATATCTGAAAGTATCATTTTCTTGTTGCCGGTAACTGTCTTTATGCAAACTCTTTTCAGCTATTTTTTATTCCGATGAGCACTTCTGAGTTTAGATTTCAGGATTCTTCTCTTCTGGAGTAACAGCCCTACAGCATTGATATCCTCAAGGCTAACACTTATCTATGTGAACACTTCATTTCTCTAAGAGGAATGAAGAACTATAATGGGTGAAAAAAAAATATGTCATAGCTATGGAGAAAAAGTTCTCTGTTCTCCACCAATATACTAGACTTCCTTGGTTTATAGGTATCTAGCTGGATATCTTGGTATGCTCCATGTAAGAAGCCAAGAAGACCTCCAGAATGCCAGCTATTCTTCTGTGATAATAAACGTAAAGGTAAAGGGATGAGATGAGTGTTTTTCTTGCAGGAAACAGCACATCCAGAGCCTCATGAAACCTTTTTTTTTTTACCTCAAGGCGTGTAAACTTCCAAAAGGACAAAAGTAAATGTGAATGGGTCAGTGTCATGCTGGGAATAGGTCTCTCTTGGAAAGACCCTTTTTCTAATGCAAAACTAATCAGCCAGAGTAAGCATCTTTATCTCCAGGAACAGTAGAAAAGTCCCAAGAGCTGTATGTTTGGCTCCTGAAGTTAAGTCTTTGCTATTAATACTTCCCAGTAAAATCATTCCAGGTCAATTGTGTTTTTATTCTTCACTAAATATTAACCATTTGATAGGGTAGCTTCAGAAAGTCAAGTGTGAGGGAAAGGGGATTTTGTTAACGTTCTTTCTAGCAATTTACGAGTGGCAACAATTCTCTCGGATGGAGAAGAGGTATCTTCAGTATACTTAGCAAGTTTTATTTAATTTAACCTGTTAATTGTAGTATGACGAGAACATAAAATGTCTGTACTGTATCAAATGACCAAGTTTGGTGTTTTAACGCTGACAGTGGCCACAAGCACGTGGCAAAGTATAAGGACAGGACAAGCAAATAGTAATACTTGCTGCCAAAAGTCTCCCAATGTCCAGAAACCTGTAATTAAAAAAATGCAGTCAGAATATTTCTCTGTGTTTGATAGCGCTGGATGGATTTTTTTTTTGTTATGAATTTGTTTAGCTAAGTCCATGTAAACCTTTAAACATTTACAGCCTTCTGTTGAGAGCAGTTCCATAGCTTAGAGGAAGTCTGTGAAAAATATGCTCCATTTCTTTGTCTGGGATCTGGTGGGTAGAAGTACAGAAGAGCTTGTAAACACTTGAATCTGTCTGTTCAGTTGCTGGACAAATGCATATTCTGTCCTGAAATGCTTCCAATAGAAATTTTTTGTCTTGCTGAGTCCTGAGTATTTTTCTGGCTCAGAACAGTTCTCCTGTTTGTGCAAGAATAAGGGCCAACCTGGTCCCTTTGGTCTACTGAGAACATAAAGATATGTATTTTTCCTTATCTCATTCCCTTCCCTTCATGTAATATTAAGGCACGTTGTTCTGATCTGTCCTGGTATATGTGCAACACAAACGTATGTAAGCTGGGACAGCGTTGTACTGTTTGTACCACACAGCTTCTTTTTCTTCTTCAATGATCCAAATCTGAAGAATTTTAAAATGCCTGTTAATTTGAGGAGCTGTGGTTCACTTTACGTCTAAATCTCAAATTGTCAGGAGGAAAGAATATCATTATTCATTAGGTTGGCAAAGCAGAAGTTTCCTGTCTTGCAATATGTGGATGTGTCACCTTTTGGTCTGGGAGTGAGGGAACCAAAGTCAAGAAATGAAATCTGGAGTGTTGGCAACACAAATGTTTCTATTTTTAATTTCTCTGTTTTAAGCAACCCTGTTTACCTAAGGATGTTTTCAATTTTGAGCTGTGAGGCTTATTTTTGAGTGCTGTTATTGCAAAGAGAGCCTGCCATCAGGAAGAGCAGCAGAACACACCCTGTTTCAGACTATACTATTTGGGACCTTAGTGCTGTAAATGATGTAGAAATGTGCATATATTAATGAAGGGTATAATAGGTTTCAGTGAAAGTGGGAGATAAGATGTGTTAATCTTGTATATTAAATAGTCCTACAACAATGAACCTTATAATGAGGCTGTTATTAAATCTTTTCTTCACTGCCTTCAGTTCAGCGAAACCAGTGCTTTTCAGTTTGGCATGTTTAAGGGCAGTTTTTACAAGAAAGGACCAACTTTCTGAGGCCTTTGATGTCATTCTGAAATACCTAGTTATGTGTATAGCATGTGATAGAAATGAAAATCTTTGGAGCACTCTAACATAGAATACTTCCTGGTTTTGTGTTTGGGGACACCTCCTTTAAAATTAGTACTAGTGTGCGTGTATGGAGTTTGATTTGACCTCATCTGCCTTTTAGGAAAAAGAGCATTGTATTTCTCCCATCAACAATGTGCAAACAGATTGTATTCTAACAAGGTTAGAAAGACTGTCAAAATAGCAGTAGTTTTAAAGACAAAATTTTTTAGAATTATATGCGATTTTTAGCTACTGAGCTGTTCTAGCTGTAACACTGAAGGTGGTTCCATAAGAAGGGCAGGATTTCTTGGCTCACTGGTATTTATTTATTTTTTTCTATTTTGGTCCAGTGACATTTACAGATTTTGCATCTCGCCGCTTGAGCCATTTGCAGATAGTCAGATTAAAATCTATGTGCTTCTGCGTGAGCATGTTCTAGCTTAAAAAGGGTGAAAAAACAAAGCTGAAATACCCAAGCCTGACGCAGACTAATGCAGAGAGGCAACCCCGTGTAGGAAGCGTCAAACAAAAGAATTCCCTGTAGTGGCCAGGTTTCCTCTCCTGTGTGGATCCGAAAGAGGAATCTCTTGTTCTGAGAGTGGTGGGAGCTTGGCTGAAGGAGAGTCTGCTTTCCTCCGTCGGTGTTATTCCCATTTGAGGGCTGTAAGGAAAAGGTTCCGTGAGACACATCAAGTATATATAATTAAGAGTGATGATTGATTGTTTCCTGCAAGGAAGCAACAAGACAGACACCACTGTGTATTCTCAGGTGATCCCCATTCTGATAGTAACTAAGACCAAACCTGATTAGCTTTGTTATAAAACGAGTTGATGTTTTGTGATCTTACATTCTCATTGCCTGCAAAGCAGACACCTTTTTGATTTACTATGCATGTTCTTTAATTGAGATGGAGATGCTGTAGCTCTGCTCTCCCGAAGTTCAGGTTTTACATTCCATTTCTCTTTTTCCTCTTCACCCCCTTTCCTCCATGCATCTGACTCCAAGCTCACATTCATCCTGTTAAATAACTCCTCTTACTGTGTATAAACATAACAGGCTGAGCATCCTTTCTCAGATACCTCAATTCCCATATAGGCTAAAAGCACCTTATCTCTCCTCAGGCTTCTGCCAGGAGCTCCGTTGTCAAATTAGAGTAAAGAACATGGCTGTTTTAATATTGGGTAGTACTGATATGACAAATGGCTTTATGTAAACAGTAACGGTGGCTACTGTGAAAGATTTTTTTTTTTTTTAATTCTTACAAAGGCCTTCAATGAAACCAGCAAGTATTTCCAGTGCTGGGTATCTTTTCTGTAGAGCTGTGGCTGCCTGTGTGGACGGAGGGGAGCGAAATTCGAGGAAGGATGGTAGCAGGAGAGGAGGATTGCGCCGTGCATTTTCCTGTTTCAAAGCGATGTGTTAGATCCCTCTCTGTAACAAAATTAACCTCAAAATTTGACAAGCGCTCTGTGCAAGTCGTTAGGAGCTGGTAATATCCAGCGAGGTCACTAGGTGGAGCGACAGGTCCATTTTTCATGTGGCAGGGGCTGACCAGTGCTGTTGTCGGCTTTGCAGATGCACATATGGTAGAATATTATCATTTTATGGTTACAATTATGAGCAATTTGATAGAAAATGAAAGCTAAATTATGCAGTGTTCCTTTTATTTGTTTAATTTTGCACTCTAAATATGTAAAAGGGAAAAATAGCACTATTTTTGTATGGATGGTGATAGGTGCATTACCTTCTTTTGGCTTCATATGCTCACGCAGTACAGGTTGAGATTATTTTCTGTCGTACATGATGAAATGTGTGGTGTTGTTCTCAGATGCTGGGACTGTTTTGCACAGAAATTGTATATGGCTGAGTCTCCAGGCTCCCTTTTTCCATAAAAAAGGATCATACATTTACCGGCTGATAGACAAATACATAAGTAACAAGTTCCTTAGCAGTTTCCAGTGGAAGAGACTGGCTAGCTGTGCCGTCTAAACAAATGCCAAAGGAAATCTTTAAATCCTGAAAGTCACTATACACGTTGGCAGAGGTCCTCTGAAAGGAGCCAGTATGTTCTGAACAAACTCTTTCTTGCCAGTGAAGGAAGATTTCCTGCCACCACACGTCTTAATCCAAAACTAAAAAATTTTTGTAGCCCATGCCGAGACTAGTAACCTGTTATGACGATCTGTATTTCGTGTATTCAGGTTCTTATTTTTTTCTGTTATCAGATCCCTTGTGGTCTTTATTATGAAAACGCATCTTTTCACCAGCATATGCATAACTTGGCTTTTGTGTGTTGTGTTCTTCCCTCCTTTTCACTAGAAGAAGGTTGTTAGCACGACCAGGCTGCAGAATAAACCTTTATTTTCTTTTTTCTTTGCTTGTAAGTATAATTTTGTCTGTATTAATGAAGATAAGGCTGGAGATGTGTTTTCCACTTGGAATGGAAAGTGCAAGCTCTGAGATGGTATTTGCATTTATTGATCCAGGCACATCTGCTGGCATATGATGGTGTGTGATATTTTTGTCCTTACCCACCTTTGAACCAGAGAACATGGCAGATAAGCTGTCCAGTTTGATTGGCACATCCTGTGGAAAGGATTTTCAATACATAGGAACAAATCTGGTACCCTAAACAGCTTTTGCATCTTGAAAGTATGATAGAGACTTCTCTGAGTTTGTGCTACTTTGGGAATTAGTTTTAGGCTTAAATGTTTTCCTTGCTCTCTTTAAATCATACCGGCTATCTTTTTGTTTGGCCAATTTTAGATGTACTGTATTTATATGGTACATTTCAATATTTTTCAGTATCTTTAAAGTGAACGTGGGGAATTTCATCATCTGGATGGAATAGAGCAGCTTGGTAGATGATATAAAACTCAAGCTATCTATGAAAGAAATTAAAAAAATTACAAGCTATAGGAATAAATCATACTGGCAAATTTAACCAGCATAGGAAATCTTGTATCTTTTACTGCTTTTTTTTGATTTAAGATCAATTTTAACAGTTGCCCTGCAGGTGGTATGGATAGAGATGGAAAGATTATTTTTCGAAAACAACTCATTCATCTGTTTAGGAAATTGTACTTTTTATTTCTGTTTCCACCTGACATCAGTAAGTCCGGAGAATAGATTTGAATTTGATGTTTTACACATGCTTCCTGAAAGCTCCAAAGGACTTCCCTGGCTTTGTCCCTAACTTTATTCTTAACTCTGTAGCTTTTCTTTAGGTACTTAACCATAACTTAACTAATTTGTATGCACCATATGCAGTCTTGGCTCACTTCAAAGTGTAATCAAGTCATGAACTAATTACAATACCATATTCCCAAAGAATGTAAATTTAATTTCCCTTCAAACAGAATGGGAATGTATTAAGCAATTCTTTTATATGAGAGCTGTGGCATTCAACAACATAATGCTGATGCTTCAAAGAGAAGTGAAGTTCTTAACTTTTGGGGACCTTGTGACCTTTTTCCCTATGCATCTTCCCTTTTTATTCTTGTGTCTTGTGTTAATTTACTGCCTGGATAACAACATTAAAATATTCAAGTGTAAATTAAAATGTAACTGTTGGGCTTCAGGTTGGAGATCACTCTATATTATTGTATGTGACTTGCGTCTTTATAGTGTTTTCAGAAATGCACTTCCTGAGGATTTTGGAGCAGAAAGAGATTGTGTTTTGAGTTGAAGGCTCATAAGGTTCAGACCTGCACCAGATGATTTCTTTAATACATTGAAAAGTGGATGTGCAGAAAGTTCCCTACAGGTTCTTAGCAACACTGTGCCGAGGAGTCCACATAAACTCAGTTATATAAGAACGAGCGGAGTGAAGTTGTTCATAAAACATTTTATTACCTTCAGTCTTTGCAGCTTCTTCAGAGTTTAGATAATAAACCTTCATAGAAGTTACTAGTCTTTACCCTTTCACAGAACAATGATTCACATAGGTTCAGGCCACTTATTTTATTTCTCTTAATTTTAAAGGCAGGAGAAATGTGTTAGGGTTGACTTTGTTCTCTGCCTCGATACTCTGATTTCTGAAGTGCAGTCCCGTTCTTGCTTTTCTGAGGTGAGATTGTCAAAGCGCAGGGCTGTATATGTATTAAACACAAGCTGTATTTTAAAATTAAATGTGGGTCAGCTTCAAATGAAGTAAGTAATTGTTTAATGCTAAAGGAAAGAGCTTAGAATATCTTAGTTTATATTTTTAAATGTTCCTTTTAGATGTTAATTCATTAATACCAGCAGTTTATTTTTATTCATATGACTTACATTCATATGTAAGTAGTTGAAGCTGCATTATTTTAATCCTTTCTTTGGTTAGGAAGAAGAGAGCCTGCAGGTGGAAATCAGAACGACATACATATTGCTTCTTTCCCAAAAGGCACGGTATCTTTCTCCTATTGATATGCAAAATATTAAGGTAGAAAATAAACCTCATTGCCTCATGTGTCAAAATACTGAAAAATATATGCTTGTATGATGCATGGAAAAATGTGGGCCCACTTCAAACTGAGCACACTTGTAGGGGAATCATAGAATTGTCTTGGTTGGAAGGGACCACCACAAGACTGTTGTGGCCCTTTGGGACTCTGCAGACTCTGCAAATTCTGTTCCCATGTATCGTGAGTGCTCAAATGTAGCTTGTGCCTTAGATGTAGATACAGATAGAGCATTATTTGGAGGCACAGCTATGTTGGGTCTTTGCTTGAGTTTGGTTTGCTTTCTTACTACTGCAGCAGCATTTTAAGGCATTTATGGGCTACTGAGTAATGGTGCATTGGGATGAAAAATTAGTACAAGGTGCCTAAGTTATAGAAGCAGAAGTTGTCTATTAAACAGATGTGAGCTTGTTGTGACATGGTTCAAGTTGCCACAGTCTAGCCGCATTCTGGAAATGGTGGAGAGTTGGTGTTGCAGCCAAGCTAAAAAAACCTTATAAAAATATTAAAGCAAAGTAAATTAGATCAGCCAAGAAATGCTTGATGCTATGTACTGTGGCTGTGCACAGCTCCTTGAATAGGTCTGGCTTATACACTCCCAGTTGGAGGGCAGGCAGAAAACCTCAGGTCTACCTGCAACTTTCCTGAATAGACTTTTTGGAGACAGCTTAGTGTCTGTGATACTTCCTGAGTGTCTGGTTTTTTCCACAGCTTTTGTCTTGAAGGGACAACCTGAGGCAAGGAAGAAGTTTGGTCTTTGCTGAAACTGCCAGTATGATGATAACTAGTCAGCTTTCTAGATGTGTGTCCTTAAGCAGGGATTAAAAAAACCAGAAGTGTTTTGTGGCTACTAGATCATGATTGCAGATGTCAAAAAGCTTTCTTCATCACGTGCTGAAATCATATCCCTGAAGGCTTCTTGTATCTCTACCGCAAAGCGTAAGTTATTGCCATCTGATTTAAATTTAAATCTAACTTGTTCTTGTTTGACTTTTTCCTTACTTTGCTTGTTTTATTCATCTTTGCATATCTCTGTAATAGCTCTGACTCTCTAGAGAATCTGCTGTTGGATATAGGGGCTGATGGGACCGGAGCATCTTGTTGCTGAAGATGGAGATTTAGCTCTTGTGTTCCCTTCTGGACAGGGATCAGAGTACGCAGCCTTCAATGAAAGGATGGTCCAAGTTGGAGCGGCAGGTGGGGATTATGGGAATCAGTCATCCCTGGGCATCTTGTTTGATGCTTGGGAAGTCTCTTAGGGCTTTTCTGCCTGGGTGAATGTAAGCAAACGTGGGCCCTAAGTTAATCAGGTGCAAGATGAATCTGGTCTGTTAGCGCTGTGCCTGAACAGTGCTAATTTTCTCGTCAGCTGCAAGACTGTGGAGAAACATGGGGCTGCTGGGCTGCGTGTGTGGGCACAGATATGCCCGAATACTTCTGGTGCCACAGCTTTTCCATCTCTAAAAAGGGAATAGTAGAACTTATGCCTGTCCCAGAAATGCTTGTGACAAGCCATTGAGGAAGGAGTCACTAGGTGAGGAGTTCTCACAACTGCTCTGAAAATAGCCTGGGGCCTTTGTTATTAGTTTGACTGCTTAAAAAAAAAAAAATAAATCTTGTTAGTTGTGTTCTTCCTTGGGGATTTTCTTGGAAACTTTTTTCCAGTCTCAAATTCCTATGACTGAAGGCTGCTTTACTTTTTTTTGGTTTTTTAAAATAAAGGCAGGTAAAACCAAATAATGCTCCTTGAACGACACAGGTTAAAAAAATCTTCTTTCTAAAGAAAAAGTCCTCTTTTTCCTTTTTTTTTTTTTTTTTTTTTCCTCTTACAAGAAGTGATTTGAGAAAGGTAGAGCTTCAGCAAATAGCCCTTGCGGAGTGGCCTGGCATAGGCAGCAATTTTAAAATCTTGACTCTGGGTGAAGAGACCAGTGGGTGTTTGAACTGCTGTAGCCTGAACATTGCTTGCAGAAGAACATGGCTTACAGAAGGATGTGGAAGCTGATGTGCAGAACTCAAAAGCTTTCTAGGAAATCGCTGGATGCTCTAAACCAAAACACTTCCGATTTTAAGCTGGGCTTCACTTACAGTTAAAGAGGCATTGGAAACAGTGTACTGGGAACAGTACAGGAGGTCAGTGGGTATGCTAGATATGGGTACTTTTTCCTCCCTTTTTTTTTCCCTGCAGGTTCTGGGGAAGCAAAGAACCATAGCTGTCTGTCGTGCTTTGGTCTGAGAGGGCAATGGGTAAGCTGGGAATAGTTGGTGTAGACTTAAAAGCCTGAGGCTTAAGAATGGAGCTGCAGAGAGAGTAGGGTTGAGACTGTAAGGTGGATGGACCTTACTGGACAGGTGGGTGCTGCTGGAAGAGGTGTCCCCCTCTCCCAGCAGCCTGTTCCCTCTGCTCCCCTCATGCCAGCTCTTGCCCTTCACTGACCCTTTGCATTTCTGGGTTGGTTTTCTGAGCTCTTGGAGTGAGTAGAGGTTTGGGAGAGCCGCAGAGCTGGTGCGGTTGGGGGGAGTGAGACTCTGTGGGGTGATGGGAGTGTGCCTTTGGCAGCAGTTGAGCATTAAATCAGCTGTGCCTTCTCATGAAACCTCACCCCTGAGAAAAAGCTGTTTGTTCCCTGTCTAATGTCCCTCTCCCTGGAAATCTGTCCTGGCCTCTGTAAGCATGCCACCACTGCATGCTACAGCCCCTCTTCTACGAGCCAGCTCTGTCTCCACAGAGGTTAGTATCTCTTAAGAGCCATAAATGAACTCTTAATTCTGTGACTTACATTCAGTGATGAAATTAACTAATTTATTCTGTAAAATACATAGTATTGCAATGTGACATGTAAATGTGGCTGTTCAGATCTTAACCTTTGCATTTCTGATTTTTTTTGTGGTTTTTTTTTTTGTTCCCCCCTTTCCCATTTCCCCCAACCTTAATACTTTACTAACAAACTGCATAAAATGTTACTTGGATACATTCAAATGCATGTTTCTTTGACATAAAAATACAGTTTAGTGAAATGCCAAGTGCCACTTCTCTCACGTAACTAACATCTTGTAAATCCAATATTTGTGTTCCTGAACACATGAAGAAATACCTGATGCGAGTATTTAGGCACATTCCTTTTTCTGTGGAATGTAAATCTGTGGGATTTGTTGTTCTATACATTTTTTTTCACCCTTAAGACTTTTTTTTTTGAAGCACATTATGAAAATATTTGTCATGACCTGCGTATTTGTCTAGAGACTGTACTGCCATAGTACATGCATGCTCTTATTCTACCTGAATGACTTAAATATTTTGTGGCAGTATTGTATATTGCCTGGCTAATTTCTAGGGGGAAAAAAAGAGATCATCTTGCTGCTTTTAGCAAAAATCCAATAGAACGGAAGAGTAAGATTTAATATTAAGGCTTTTTTTTTTCCTTAAGAACATATTCTGCAGTAAATGTACCAGCACATTATGGAGAATTATCATACCTAGAGCTATTCTGCATGTGTCTTAAACAAATGAACATATTTTTTTTTCTCCTATTTGAAGCTTCATGTTTACTTAGTAAGCAAAGCAGGTCTTTGGACTTTTAGACTATGGTGGCTGTAAAAATATGTTGCTTAACGTAGACTGATTGTGTGAATGATCAAGGTTTTAATCTTCCAATATAGGAAGTTTTAACCATTACAATGTTGGAATCTTAGAATAATTTCAGGGATATCTCAGCTGCCGTTTAAGCTCATGTTAACTATTGCCCTTTCCACGCATAATCACTTAACTGACCTTTGGACAATCCGGATTTTGCTTGCATGCTTTCTTAGTGGTAATTTTATGTGTCATGTTTTAAGCTGTATTTTAAATAAATTTGGCAGCTGTCAACAAGAGGTGGTGGCTTCATGTGCACAGCAAGGGCTTTGCTGTCTGTAAAACACAATGTGGCCATCTCTTTTATGGCATGCTTGCACTACGTGCATGATAAGCTGGGGAGTGAGGGCAATCTTGGCTAGCTTTCCAGCAGGACTGATATTAACAGGGTGGCAAGAGTGAGGGTAGGTGCGTGGCCATCAGTCGTGTGCCCCAAGGCCACTTAGGGTACTCATTCCTTGTGCCAGCAGCGTGCTAGCTGGAGGGAGAAGAGGGTAAAATCTGTTTTGTGGGGAAGGGGTTGCTGGAAGCAAAGTGAATTAAGAGGGCCGTAAAAAATTGATAAAGATAGGACTGTCTGTTTTTATATTCTGCCACATAACACGGGTTTAAATGAATTTCCCTATAATTTGTCTTCAAATACCGACATTTAACTCTTAGGCTGTATAAATGAACTGGCTTTTTCTAGAGTAAAATTCATGCCCTGCGTCCAGGCTAATATGTTCACCTACTATAAACATTACTGCCTATGGTTACAACCGGAATAAAAAATTCCTTTTATATACATCATAGCTGGCAGATACTCCTGAGACCACCACAAATCACTTCAGCCTTTTGGTGCTCTCTGACGAAATGAACTGAAATGTAAAACAGTTCAGGCTTCAGGCAGACTGGCTCTGGAAAGCAGTTAGCTTGTTTAGACCATTGTTTGTACCCTGCCGTATTTCCAGGTGCTGAGCAAAGATATTCTAGGAGCTGTCCTGATTGATTTAAACATTGGGGTTTAATAACCTTCCAGTCCTTCCTTAAATGTTTCACTTGTTCTCTGTTTTAGCCTTTCATTTAAAGGAAAGAAAAACAAACAAACAAAAAAAAAACCCTGCCAACCCCCTCCCCCCCCCTTGTCCTGAAGCACAAGAAGAAAAAGAAGAAGAAAAAAAAGAAAAAAACTCAGGGTCATAACAGGGAATAACAAAGCAGTGAGTTATTTATGCAGCCATGATTGGCAAAAATGATTGCAACATGAATTTGCCCAGAAGCAATGATTAGATCATAAAAACGTTAAGGATATCTGTAACTCAACACCATTTTATAGATTGAAGAAGTTTTTGTTCCCTACCTTAATTGCGGTGACTTGTTATTAAAGTATTTATTCCGAGTAATCTCTTTGGACAGCGAGCCCTTATCCCATCTGCATGCATAATTAAAAGTGAGGGGGGAGAGAGGGGAGCATAAATGGTTTACCATGCTACATGAGCAAGGGAGGGAATTACACAATGACAGGTGAAGAGCAGATTTATCTCCTGTTGGAATTTCAATGCTGCGAGCAAGGCAGGACACTGTTGCTTGCTAATATCCTCGCAAACACCACAGTTGCTGCTTCTCCCGATCACTGTCCAAAAATCATTGCTGGTCTCTGGAAGGCCTGCAGCGCTGCATCTGTGGCCGTGGGTTTTGGAGCCATTGGTGCTCAAGCAAAGAGATTGGATTTGGTTATGTGGGCTTGTGAATCCATGTCTGTGCTTAAAAATGGACTATTTACTTACTTGGCTGGCTATTTATTTATTTATAAATAAACATTGGTAATGTCTGGCTTTGCTGAATACAAATCACAGGGTTGTAATTGTTCCAGCTGAAACAATGTCATCACCTGCCTCCTGCTGCTGTCCCTTTTCCAATGATAAAAGAATTTGGTGCAATCCTTCTTTTTCCACTCTGAGTAGAAAGAAGGTTGTACTTGAACATTCATCTCTGGGCAGATTTATCATCATTAGGCAGTACTCAAACACACAGTATCTGTTTTTAAATTGAACTGTTATGGATCTAAATCGGATTTACACAGAGTAAGTTGGTATCTATTTGGCTCTAACCATTTGCTAAAGAGTATTTTTCCCTTAACTTTTGATGCCTTACCTCTGCAGCAGCAGTACAGAGAATGCCAGGAACTTTTGAGCCTTTATCAGAAGTACCTAGCTGAGCAGCAGGAAAAACTATCGCTCTCCCTTTCTGAACTCAGTGCTGCCAAGGAAAAGGAGAAGCAGGTAAGCTCTTTTCTCCCATCTCCTTTTTTAATGACATCTTTAAGACATCTTTTCTCTTTTACTTGAAATGCAACTTTAAGTGTGTTGTCTTCCATTATACAGTGTTGAATACTGTTGTGATTGGCTTCCCATGAGTCCTTCCCTTAATACATGGATTGAAGGAAAACAAAAAAGTCACCCATGTTTTGGGTCAAAAAAAATGGGTGAAGTTAATTGACCATGGAGTAGGAATCATAGGAATCCATGGCTTTGCTAAGGAAAAAGTTAAGACGCTCTTCTGTTTTGTGTCATGTTTCTTAAACAGTAAAATAATTGCAGCCTCTATAGATACAGCTTTTCAAATTTTCCCTGTGGCTTTTGATGATTGAAAAGGACATTACAGATGATGTATTTGGTCAATAAGTGCTTTCTCAAGTCTGTGCGGCAGCCCATCTGATTTGAGCTACCTATAATTATATATGCAGCTGAGAAACAGAAGATGTTGACTAGAGATACAACATGTTAAATTAAGTGGTAAAATGTTTCTCAGATGCATGCGCCTAAAGACTTGAAAACATGGTTGCTTGAGAGTTTTTTCTGATAGCTAGATAGCTTTGATTTGCATCCCTGCTGATAGTGGATTTTACCCTGGAAATGAAGACTACTTATGCAAGTGCTCTACCTAATATTCTTACCTGCTCTTCTCTCTGAGCAGCTTCCATCTGCAGATCTCCAGAGTCTTCCCTGCATAAGACTATGCCTTTTTTTATAGGATGGGCCCTTGATCCTTTCTTTTGCTGAGAGTCTTAAATGCTTATAAGGCTAGAAGTAAAGTCACCAGAACAGAGTATCCAGAAAGTGGCCTGATGCTGGCTTCTCACAGGTTCCCTTTTAACAACATTGCACAGATCCTTTGTCTCAGGAGCCTGTGAAGGAAGGGGTGCATTTCTAATGCTGTTCATGAAGCAGGCAACAATAGTTCTCCGATTTCATCAGCTTAAAGAATAATTTTTTGTCCTGCTGATGCTTTGTTTTTTGGTGTGGTTTTTCTTTATTGTAAAATACGTTGTTGGACATTGAGGTGTTTGTCAGGCTTTTAGCCTTTATAAACATTTCATTTCTATTCTTTGGTACTTCTATCTGCCATCCATTTTGTGATGGCTTTGAGTTCAAAGCAAGACCCTTTTTCTCTGAGAACGGATGGTGCCTGTATTCTTTCCTGTGCTGTGCAACTTGCTGGGGATTTCCATGGAAAACAGTCCAGAGGAGCCCAAGTAGTCCTATGTGTAGTGTGTGGCAGCTGTGCTTGGAATGATGCCAGTACTTCTCTGTTTCATGGTGCTTAACCTTTCACCTTTAGCCTTTCAACTTTAAATACACGTATCTTGTACTAGGTTAGCACCTACTATCCGGGTTTAATCGCATTTGCGGTTCCGGAGAAGCAGATAATAGGAAACCTTCAGACCATTGACTGTCAAATCAGCATCTGATGGTACAGCAGTCCACGTTCATCTGTGGTTCTTCTGCCTTCCTAATCACTCTGAAGTGACATAGAGACTTCTCTGAACCCGATTTCCAATTTCACTTGCAAAGTTCTATCAAGCTTGTCTTTGATCCCATTATTTTTCTCTATACTTACAGGTGCTTTTGTCCACAAATGCAAATTCAGGTATTATATCAAGGCTTGCCTTAACATTTCATTTATGGTCACTTAGTCTACAGCTCCAGCCTAGCAGGTCTGAAATTACCCTGGCCCTCTTGCCCTATGCAAAGCTTTGTAAGCATAAGTAAAAACCTGTCAAAATGTGTTTCAATTGGTTTTTCTTATAGCTTGCAAAATATTTCTTATGTTTCTAGCCTTCCTCTTCAATTTTCTTTTGATGCAGTCCTGGTAGGCATAGAGCTATATTTATATCTTGAATGCATTTGGCTTTATAAATTGTTACCTTTTTTCCCAAACAAGCGCTTCGTGCTATGTTTCTCCTCACAGCTCAGAAGCTGTGGCGATATTTGCCGGACTGCCACATTGTGTTGTGTTTTTTTTTTTTTTTTCCTGACACACTCCTTCACGTGTTAGCTATCAAATCCGAAGAAAAGTGACCACGCTGCTTCTTGTTGGATTATTTTGTTATTTTCACATACTTTTTTTTTTCTTGCTGTCTTTTTGCTTCTTGCCATAATACCTGAACTGCGAGCTGTTAGGGTTGTAATCGATCTCTTTTTGTTGTGTTTGTGCATTGTCTTAACGCAGTGGCTCCAGCAGGCATGGGGCTTCCATTCTGGTGCCTGCCTCGGTGGGGAATGCAGCAGGAGGGGATTTTGGGAAGTCAGAATTGGGAGGGGGGCAGATCCAGAAACCTTTCCAACTGCTCTAAGTGCTGCCCATGCCAGGTTTCTCTGCCCTGCTGAAGCTTTTATGCTGATCTCTTTTTGTTTTAAGCTGGACTTTGAAACAAGCCACCTTGTTTAAATACTAGGCTAAATGAAGACTTCCTGAGTTTTGCTTGAATCCTGATCATCAGGAATCTGTTCCCTTTTGTCTATTGTTGACTGGACTAAGGAAATCCTGGGTATGTCTGGCTTTAAATCAATAGGTACTAGCTTGCTCCCTAGTTTTCACTTATTTGAACTGTCTAGGAGGGTTAATCAGCATTTCCCATTTCAGGTGACCACTGATGTTACCGGGGCATTTGTGCTACAATGCAAGATGTCTTTCCGATTTTTCCTGCATCTTCCAGGAATACATGACTTCACAGTTACACTCTGCAATGAAGCATTTCTTTGTTCTTCCTGTTATGAGCTGTTCTTTCTTGTTTCTGTTAATTTTCCCATCTTTTTCCTACTTGTTTGTTTTGTTTAATTTCTAATGCTACACCTATATCTTAACATTGCCTGCTTTTCGCTTGCCTGGCTCCCTCATTCTTACTGTATAATAACGCTGGCCACGACCTGTCACTTTCCCCTGGGCTTAGACAGGTATTTGAAAGCATCTCCTTTCAATCTTTAAATGCTGGGCTTTGTGTTAGAATGAGACAATTAACAGGTCAAGAGAAGTGCAGCGTTACCAAAGGTCTGTTGCGGAAAGAGGTGGAGTTGTGTGGGAGGCAAACACTGCAGTAGCTGTGTTCCTGTGGCTGAAAAGCAGCCCTGGTTTGCAGCTATATCGGACTAATGCAGCTACTTTGGTGTTAACTTTTATTTTCGTCTGTTTTAGCATCAACTACCGGTAGTAATAACTCTGAAATCACGTTTTCCTCTTACCTAATATTGCTTCTATATAACAAAAGTCAGCCCTCGAAATTTAAAGAAGCATTCTGGTGGTAGTGAAATAAAATTGCTGGGAAGATGGTGGTGAGATGATTTAAGACAGAACTCTCGTGGAGTCAATAATCAGTAACTGGAACATGGAGCTTCCTTTTTTGTGAGATAAAGTTAATTCCATTTGAAAAGATACTTAAGGTGACATGAATTGAATTATTCAAACTGGCCTTCTCAGCGTTAACTCTAGGTTAATATCTCATGATGCCTCTGGTTTCATTATAGGAGTTTTAAGTACATAACTTTTTATAATAAATTCAATACCTAGAAGCCGAACTGAAATTGGTTTACCTTCTTCCAACCCATAAAAAGAAGCATTAATTGTAAAGTGAATATTAAAGTGGTCACTAAAGTTGACTCAGACAGATTCAAAGAGATAGCTCTTGTGTAAAGGAAGTGAAGAGCTCTACTGAACAATAGGCTCCTGCCCCGATGTTAATAGAAAATACCATCCATATTAAAGTGTAGTTAAACTTCTTCCATCAAAAATGATTTTTGAATGTTCTTTCTGCAGCTCCCAAATGTTCAGTCTTTGCCATTTTCATAAGCTTTACACAGAGATGTAAAGAAAGTTGCCCTTGTTCTAGGTAATCGGGTGTGACCTAGTTATATAGTTGCTGCTTCACTGCCATCTCAAACAGTGGCAAGAATCCAGTTTACTTTGGCAAGTCTCTGGCTGATGAGTCCGTAGGCTGATGAGTCTGTAGATGTTCTGCAGTGTAGGGTAGGGCTTCAGTCACGAAAGTTGGACGGGCGGCTGAGTTTCTGCAGGACTGGGATTCTTGAGCTACTTCGCCTAAAAGAAAGATAAGACCTGTAGTCTAGGCATTGCCTATTAATGTTAATCTTTGTATTTACAAGTACAGCTGGCAGCTTTTGTTTCCTATTTGTGGAAGATTATCAACACATCTGCTAATTCCCTTGATTTACAAAGATTGTTGTTGTGTATGTGTTTTCAGCTTCTGTTCTCCCCCCTGTCTAGAAATGGCACAAATATGGAGTGGGACTGTAGACAGAAAGGAATACCAAGAATTTATTTTTAATGGGATATCTGCTCTTCCTCCTTTCTTATACAGTATATTGTCTGCATCCTGTTTGGTGTTTATATTTCAGTAATGCCAGAGGCCCTCATCAGGAACGAGGTACTGTTGTAAAGCACTGTGCAAGCAGAGTGAAAGACATGGTCTGCTTTGAGAAGATTGTAAAATCTTAAGAAGATTAAGTTTTGTGGGGAGGATAATATTTATTTAATTTTTTTTAAGTGTTACTATTTCTTCTGAATCATTTGTTCATCTTGAAAAATGTTGACACAGTTGTGATGTCATTTCTCAGTAGAGTCCAAAGGAAGCCTTTTACTTGCAAGGATAGAAATCCTTGTTTTCTTTTCATGTCAGTAACTGAAATTCTTCTCCATATCATTGTAATTTTTTGTCTTAGTAAGGGTGATTACATACTAAAACTTCAAACATTGGTTATATAATTTATTACTTTTTTCCTTTGAAAAGGATATTGAAACAAACAAGTCAGTCTTCAGATGCCCTTACTTTCTGATTCTCTCCAGACTTTCCCATTCCTCTCTTTTTCAACACAGGTCACCTTTAAACACATTCTTATCTTGCCTAAAGAAAAAAAAAAATCCCATATATGCAAAGGGTTTTGAATGCTATAAGGTAAACCTACATGATAGAATTGACTTTGTCTGTTTACCCAGCTGTACAGGAACAATGGATGAGCCCATATCAAGGATACTTGAGAACTGGGATAATAAATAAAGAACTAATTTGACTGAAGACCCAAGGGTATTGGAATAATTTTACAAGGCCAGACAGAGTTTTAGCATGAGTAAATACCTGAATAGCCCAGCCTTACCTGTGTTACTTTTGGCAAATCCTCTGATCTCTCTCTATTCCTTTCTTATCTGTAAAAGGGAGATAAAGTTTTTGTCCTCATTTTTAGAATGTCAGGTTTTGGGTGCTTCCTGATGTGTTGTCAAAGTGATTAGAGATGATACTTCAAATTTAGGGTGGTCTGGAGCACGCTACCTTGTAACAGGATGAAGAAAAACCATGCTTTTTCCTTTCACCTCTAGATTACCAAGTCATAGTTAATTTACCTGTCTTTTCTAAAAAATGCTAACACCAAACAGTAATGCAGATGGACATAAATGTTTCAACGAAAAGAAAAACATCAGTATGTAAATATCTGCGTATTGCTAACATTCACAATAGAACTCCACCTGCCTCAGTCCCCTGGAAATGTGTGCCTAGTAGAACCGTTTGGCTCGCATAAAAGCCCCTTATGCTTTCGTGCTGCGAGTGGTGCTGTATTCGTGGTGATAAGCACTTCACTCTCAGCTCACTGCTTAAGCGAGGTGCGCGCAGTTCACTGCTTAACTGAGATCTGTGCCAGTTCACCATCTCTTTGTTCCATTGTCTTTAATCAGCCTTGCCTCTCCTCTCTTTAGGGTCTTTTGATTTTTCATTTTCTTTCCTTTGAAGATGCCTCTTTTGGTTTCATCCACTTAGCTTTAAAAACTGTCCCTCCTGTGGAAATTTTTCCTTAGGTGGACTCTCATCTCTGGTATGTATTTTTCTGTTGGGGAATAAATCTGGAGAGAAGACAATGCCTTCTTTTCCAGGAAAATACTCTTTTGGCCTTGGAGACTTCTGATGCTGTTGTTGCTATTGTGAAATGATACCTCTACATCTTTATGAAAATTTTAGAAGTTTGTAGCAGGACTGCCTGTCCTTGAGAAACACTTTACAAACTCTTAGATCAGATATTGCAATTTCTTCAGCATAACTCTTTCAGTGGCTTTTGGGAGAGACCATTGTGACCATCCTCTCAATCTCCCTTTAAAGCGAGAGTAAGGCTTCTTCAATGAATGCAAGGCTTCATAAGGCTATACTTGAAGTCAGAGATTTTGTATTAAACCACAGGCCTTGAGGAAGACATAAAATATAAGACTAGAAGTAACGAAGAAATTTTTTAGTATGGGGGTGATGAAACACTGGCAGGGGTTGCCCAGAGAGGTGGTAGATGCCCCATCCCTACAAAAATTCAAGGTCAGGTTGGATGGGGGTCTGAGCAACCTCATCTAGTTGCAGATGTCCCTGCTTATTGCCTGGGAAAATGGACTAGATGACCTTTAAAGATCCCTTCCAACGCAAACTGTTCTTGATTCTAAGAAAACTTCTGATCTACCCTCTACTTTGTGGAGTTACCTGTTTACCTGACAGCTATTAGGAGTGCAAACTTCCCAGCTGCCTACCTGTATGCTGGCACTTTCGGTTGTGTAGTCCATTTGACCTATGCGTATGCCTTTTGGTTCTGCTGTCTTTTGCCTTTTGAAAAAGCTGAGTTTCTCATGTACTTCTAGCTTCCTTGATTCACCAGTTTCTGGTAACAGACTTCTTGGATTCCTCTAAGTGTGGTAGGTCCTGTATGTTGTGAGCAAGATAACATTCCTGAAGGTTCTGACTTGTTGAAAACCAGTGCTGGAGACTTTCAAAGCCTAACTGAATAGGCAAACTAAGGTAATTTGAAGGATTGGACCCGATAACCAGCAGAGTTCCCTCCCAACCTGAATTTTTCTGACTCTATTTTGTATTCTCTCTTCACCACCCTTGTTCAAGAGAGAGATCATCCTGTGGGGGTCTGTTTTGGTAAAAAAGTGAAAACGCTTCTGGAGCGGCAGCAATAGTCCAACAACTGGACCTTTATTTCTTGAAGTGGAAAGAATTAGAGTTTCTATTTCTTGAAACAAATTGAGTCTGTAGACTGATCTAGGTCTTCATAACCTAAACACCATTATTCATCAGTTTAAATTCCAGATAGTGTGATATTAGTGATTATTATATTGAAAGATAAATGGTTTACCATCTCTTGCCTGCAAAGCACACATTTTTGTGTGTTATTCAGGTTGTTTAATTAGAAGTATCTTTATTTAATGAAAACCAGGTGATTATCAGTTCAGGGCACTATAGGTTGGTCTTTGTATGGCAGAAAGACTTTTCAGAAGAGCCAGGGCTGTAATTTTCTTTCAGCTAAGAAGGTGGGAATTTGTTATCTGTCTGTACCAGGATGATTGCCTGCAGAAATATCTCTCTGAGTTAGTTCTGAATACCCTAAGATTTAGCTTGAGTTTTTCATTTTGAGCTGTAAAAAGTTCAAACTTAAAAGTTTTTCTGATGCACAGTTTGCCATTTGAAGTTTGTAAGGACTCTCCTCCTGGGATTTTAACCACCATAGGACAAATTAATGAAGTTCTTGAGAGTGCTGGACTCATTTCCCTATATAAGCAGAAATCTGGTGAGGTGGCATCAGCACAGACTGTGCATCTGCAGGATTTATTGCAAGGCAGCATACACGTTGCATGCGATAATGGTTTAGAGCAGCCTGGTTACCTATCTCTGATCCAGCTAATGCATTAAATCTCATTGCATAACAATTTTTGTTTGCTGTCTATTCATGGTAGATGCCAGAAAATGTCTGAAATGTCCCACTTTCAGATGTATAGTAGAAGACATTTCTCTTCATTTTGGAAATTTGCTTTTATGATTTCAGACCTTGGGATGTGGGTAGAAACATCCAGACATTCAGGACCGTCATGTGCCAATGATGATTCATAGTACCATCAACAGAGATACATGAGTTTCTTTTGTCTATGCAAGAAAACTCTCAATCTGAAACCAAAGCAGTCAGAGCTAGCCACACAGATGCATGGTTTCTCAGGCTGACAGGGATACTTCCTAGGATTTAGAGTAGGGGGAAACCAGTGATATCCTCTGACCTGTCTCAGAAGTCTGGATTACCTTGAGGTTGGTCTCTGCCTTGAAATAAAGTAATTTCTAGTCAATCTATAATAGATGCATTTGATTCCATGTTATGTCTTTCCCCATCTGTTCTCCTCTCTGTAAGCAGGAACAATCCTGTTGGCTGGAGCAGGCCAAACAAATTTTTAGACTGTCTTCTGTTTTCCGGTGTGTAACTTCAGAAACTCCTTTTACTCGCTGGAGCTCGTTCATGAACATCAGTACCTTAATTGAAGACTGTCAGTTTGCAGTCTCTGCTCTAAAACTTAGAGGACTTTTCACAAAGAAGTATGAATCTTGGTGCCTTTTACAGCTAGATCAAGGACCCACTCTTGCAGGCTAATGTCACTTTTAAACCTCAGCAGAAAAGCTTTTACTCATAGTCATATCAAGAACATCATTTAAGTCAGGAACCATTCATGGCGAACAAATCGTATGAAGAGCGATTGAAGGAGCTGGGACTGTTTAGTTTGAGGAAGAGGA